>OX101743.1:20920886-21659386 GCA_944452665.1 Stenoptilia bipunctidactyla | reverse complement strand
GGCAGGATATACCGTAGCCCAATTCTATCCGCTCGGTACTACAGGGCTGGCGTTCCATGTCTATATGGTGTTATTTACATGTCGGCCTCTTCTCCGGTTTGGGTTGTTTACTTCCCTATTTCTTTCGGCTATCTCCTTTAGCGTCATAACCACTTCAGCAAAGGTTACCACGGCTTTCCATTTTCTTTCGTCCTCCAGCATCTGAGATATGACCGATGGCAGAGCTAAGTCATTGCCTATGATTTCGGTCAGGTTGTTTCGTTCCAATGTCCATGCTCTGCACTCGCTAAGGGTGTGCATAGCAGTGTCAAATTCTGCCCCACAGTGAAAGCATTGTTTGGTTTCTTCTCGGCCTATGCGATGTAGAAAGGCTCCAAAGCAGCCATGTCCAGTCATAATTTGAGTGATCCTGAACGTAAGCCTTCCTTTTTCACGTTCCAACCATTCTGTGAATTTAGGCATAATTGCCTGTACTGTCCTCTGGTTACTGTGTAGTTGTTCCAGTCTGGTTTTCCATTTTTCCAGCGCTCGGCGATGGGCTTCCCTCCGGCAGATCACTACTTCTCTTTCCTGGTCTATGCCGTTCCTTTGGCGAGTGTCTCGGATCGAGAAGTAGGTTTGGGCGTCCATCTCCGCCAGGATATCTAGGGGCGGGAACCGGGCTAACAGAGTGGCTGCCGCGTGTGAGACCGTTCTGTAGGCCCGTATTATCCGAAGGGCTATTGTCCTTTGTACTCCGAGAATTTCGTTCTTCCTGCGTCGGTCTTTGGAAAGCCTTTCGTACCATACTGGGGCTCCATATAGGGCTATTGATCTAATGACGCCCGCATATAGTCGGCGGACGCCCTCTCGAGGGCCACCTAGGTTTGGCAAAATTCGTTGGATTGCGCCTGCTGTTTTTTGGATTCGGGGAACGAGATGGTCAAAGTGTTTCCCGAAGTTCCACCGGCTGTCTAATGTTAAGCTAAGGTACTTCATTTGCTTGCTTACCACGACTTCTTCCTCCCCAATGAAGATGGTTGAATTGGGGGGTTTCTGCCTTGACTTGTGGAACCAGAGAGCTTGGGTCTTGTGCGCAGCTATCTGAAGACCAAGTTCACGGATTTTCCGGACAACACATGCCACGCCAAGCTCAGCTAGACTAGTTGTTCTTTGGAAATTCTCCGCGCTGGCCAGCACTAGTGTGTCGTCTGCATAACATATGACTTCCACACCTGGTGGGAGGTTAACGCGCAGCACCGAGTCATACGCTATGTTCCACAAGAGTGGCCCAAGCACTGAACCCTGCGGGACGCCGCAGCTTACTTCCTTTTGATGGTAGCTGTTGCTCATTGTAGGAAATTCGATGTATCGATTGTTTAGGTATGAAGCAAGTACGTTCCGCAGGTATTCAGGAACACCATGGTATAAAAGTCCTTCCTTGATGGTTGGCCAGGGCAGAGTGTTAAATGCATTCACTATGTCCAGACTAACTGCTAGTGTCACCTGGTTCTTTTCACTGGCGATGTCGGTGATGTTCCGTACGCGCAAGATTGCATCTACCGTAGATCTGCCTCTGCGAAAGCCGTATTGTCGGTCGGATAGGTCTGGGCCCCCATTGGCTAGGTGTTTGTTTATGCGGTAAGCAATTATTTGCTCAAACAATTTCCCAGTGTCGTCAAGTAAACAAAGAGGACGGAGCGCTGAAGGGTCATCCGTTTCTCGGCCTTCCTTCTTTAGCAGAACCAGGCGTGCCACCTTCCATTGTGAGGGAAAAGTTCCACGCATCAGACAACTGTTGAATAGTCGCCTTAGCCTATTTCCAAGTTCATCGAGGGCTATTGCTAGAACCCGGCCAGGTATGCCGTCAGGACCAGGGGCTGTGTTGCTGGCTCGTAGGTGCTTGATGCTTCTTCCAAATTCTGTGTCGCTGATGTTTAGGTCCTCAGGCCAGGGTATTGGAGATACAGTGGTCGTCGGAGTACGGTCATGCTGTGCCCTTGGGAAGAGTGTATTTATTGCTCTTTCCACGAAGCTTGGCTCGACTAACCTAACCTAACCTGACCCAAACCTAACCTATCGTAGTTTACATAGTCATTTTGAAAATTTGTAGTACTGAAATCGATTTTATTTTGTCAAACGCATTGAGGCGCTCCTTCTGACACCTCAATCAGCTACCTGCTTAGCAAAATTATATCGTTTTTGGTGCATCCAAATCGTATATTGCTAATCTTTCTATTGAAAACTGGGGTTTTGGTCGAAAATTTCAAAATTTAGTACAGTAACTCAGCGTTTTTATTGTTTATTCGTGTAGATCTCGTTGATACCTTCCTTCAGAGGGGTCGAACTCCGCAATCGGCTTGAAAGTAAAAAAGTTATTTGCAACAAAACGCTAACCTAACCTAACCTAACCTAACCTGACACAAACCTAACCTATCGTAGTTTAAATAGTCATTTTGAAAATTTGTAGTACTTAAATTGATTTTATTTTGTCAAACGCATTGAGGTGCTCCTTCTGACACCTCAATCAGCTACCTGCTTGGCAAAATTATATCGTTTTTGGTGCATCCAAATCGTATATTGCTAATTTTTCTATAGAAAACTGGGGTTTTGGTCGAAAATTTCAATATTTAGTACAGTAACTCAGCGTTTTTATTGTTTATTCTTGTAGATCTCGTTGATACCTTCCTTCATAGGGGTCGAACTCCGCAATCGGCTTGAAAATAAAAAAGTTATTTGCAACAAAACGCTAACCTAACCTAACCTAACCTGACCCAAACCTAACCTATCGTAGTTTACATAGTCATTTTGAAAATTTGTATTACTCAAATTGATTTTATTTTGTCAAACGCATTGAGGCGCTCCTTCTGACACCTCAATCAGCTACCTGCTTAGCAAAATTATATCGTTTTTGGTGCATCCAAATCGTATATTGCTAATCTTTCTATTGAAAACTGGGGTTTTGGTCGAAAATTTCAAAATTTAGTACAGTAACTCAGCGTTTTTATTGTTTATTCGTGTAGATCTTGTTGATACCTTCCTTCAGAGGGGTCGAACTCCGCAATCGGCTTGAAAATAAAAAAGTTATTTGCAACAAAACGTTAACCTAACCTAACCTAACCTAACCTGACCCAAACCTAACCTATCGTAGTTTACATAGTCATTTTGAAAATTTGTGTTACTTAAATTGATTTTATTTTGTCAAACGCATTGAGGAGCTCCTTCTGACACCTCAATCAGCTACCTGCTTAGCAAATTATATCGTTTTTGGTGCATCCAAATCGTATATTGCTAATTTTTCTATAGAAAACTGGGGTTTTGGTCGAAAATTTCAAAATTTAGTAGTGTAACTCAGCGTTTTTATTGTTTATTCGTGTAGATCTCGTTGATACCTTCCTTCAGAGGGGTCGAACTCCGCAATCGGCTTGAAAATAAAAAAGTTGTTTGCAACAAAACGCTAACCTAACCTTTTTTTTTTTTTTTTTTTTTACTTGAGGAAAACGTGCTATCACGTCCCCGACCGCCCAAGGGGGAGCGACGGGGTATGTGGGGATGATCCGGCAGACGGCCAGACCTACCCACTAAAAACCTCAAGGTGTACCTCATCTGCCATAGATGGAGCCCACGGTACCGCCATTGGCATTACCCGCGAGCCCCGGCAGATTGCGCTCAGCCTTAGCCGAGCGCCCCCCTCGTGGGAAATAGTCCAGCACACGAGACCATTTCCCCACACATAGCCCTAATAGCCGCAGCAGGTCCCCTCACCCGCTACGGCTGGCTATCGGGAGGGAGAAGGTGAGCGTATCTCCTTCTCCGTCCACCCCTCCGCCTACGGCGGATCGGTGCCGAAGAGGCGTCATCCTCCCGGCACCGCTCCGCCGCCTCCTTCTGCGACATTACGTCCTCGCAGAAGGAGGTCATGGCCGCCCAAGCCTCTCGACTCCCTAGCATGGCTTTAACCACGCTAGCGAGCGAGAGGTCCTCTCCGACGACAGACGTCAACTCGTGCCGCAGCCGACCCCACGCCGGACACACCACTAAGGTGTGCTCCGCCGTGTCGTCGGCCGCCCCACAATGGTGACACTCTGTCGTCACCTCCCTCTGGGCGACCCTGTGCAGATAGTGACCGAAACAACCATGTCCGGTCAATACCTGCACAAGGCGGAAGGTCAGAGTCCCCCACCTTCGCTGCACCCACTCAACGAGGACCGGACGAATCGCATCGATCGTCCAGGCCCCGTAAGCGGGCGCAACGAGGGACTCTTCCCATCCCCTAAGGAGTGCCCTCCTGGCACTCCTGCGGACGCGTGCCACCTCCTCGGGACAGGGGCGCTCGCCCGCATCCCTCCTCTCGGCTCGGTACCGGTAAACGGCACCGAGCACTACCGCCTCGAGTTCCCACGGGGGGGCGCTTGCCAGGACGCAGGCAGCCCCATGGGAAATCGAGCGGTACCCTCGCGATGCCCTCACCGCCATGACCCTCTGCGGCTTCCGCAGCAGGGCCTTATTTTGGCGGTTGAGGGCATCCTCCCAGATGGGCGCTCCGTAGAGGGCCATGCTTCCCACAATACCAAGGTAGAGCCTACGGCATGGGGAACCAGGCCCCCCCACGTTCGGCAGCAGCCGCCCCAGTGCAGCCACCGCCTTGATGAGCCGTTCGGCCAGCACCTTAAAATGCTGACCGAAGGCCCAGCGCCCATCTAAGATGAGGCCCAGATACCGCATTTCCCTCTTCAGGGGTATCCGGGTGCCATCCACCATCAGCGTCGCATCTGGAGGGGGACCCTGCCAAGGCCCGTGAAACAAAAGGGCCTCGGTCTTCTCCAGCGCGACCCTGAGGCCCAACCTCCTTATGCGGCCCACCACTAGGGCCGCACCCTCCTCCATCCGAGTCACTGACTCGGCGAACGTCCTCCCTTGGGCCACTATGAGGGTATCGTCAGCATAGCAGAATACGCTGACGTGGGGCGGCAGAACGCCCCTCAACACCCCGTCGTAGCCCAAGTTCCACAAGAGCGGACCGAGCACCGACCCTTGCGGAACCCCACACCTCATGGTTCGCCGCGTCAGTGACCCCCTTCCGTCGACGTAGATGACGTCCCTGTCCCGGAGGTAGTCCTCCAACAGCCGCCGCAGGTACAGAGGCACCCCGTGAAATCGGAGAGCCTCGAGTATTGCACCAAACGGCAGGCTGTTGAAGGCGTTGGCAATGTCCAAAGACACTGCCAACGACCTCTGCCCCCTCGCGGCACCTTCCGCGGTGAGGGCCTTCAGGGCAGAGACGGCGTCCAACGTCGATCGCCCCCGTCGGAACCCGAACTGGGCCTCGGACAGGTCAGGCCCTACCCCCTCGAGGTGCTGGACAAGCCGGGATGCCAGAATAAATTCCAGCATCTTGGCCGTCTCATCCAGCAGGACCAAAGGCCGGAACGCCGACGGACTGTCCGGCGACCGGCCCTCTTTCCCGAGGAGGCAGAGCCTCCCGTCCTTCCAGAGCTTCGGAAAACGTCCGGTTCTCAGAGAGAGGTCGAACAATTTCCGAAGCTCGGATCCCAGGGTTTCCACCGCTACCTCTAGGATCCGTCCGGGCACTCCATCCGGTCCGGGGGCCGTCCTCTTCCTCCCCAAGCGGGAGATGGCATTCTCCATCTCGGCGTCCAAGATGGGGGGAACCTCAATCTCCCATGCCACTCCCGCTGGGGGAGGCAAGGAGTGGTCGGGGCTGTTAGGAAACAGCTCTCCCACGACCACCCTCAGGAACTCAGGCTGGAGAGTCTCAGTGAGGGGCCGTCCCATGGCCCGGAGTTTGTTCCGAGCCATCTTATAGGGACGCCCCCACGGGTCCCTGTTGAGACCCTCCAGGAGTTCCTCCCTGGCCCGCTCCTTAGCGGCGCAGATTGCCACTTGCAATGCCTTCTTGGTGGCCTTGCAAGCGGCCACCAGCCGCGCCTCCTCCGCTTCTTCGCGGTGGCGCCGCCGGCGGTAGTGCGAACACTCCCGCCAAGCCCGACCGTGGGCGTCCCGGAGTTCAGCAATCTCCGGAGACCACCAGTACACGGCCTTGCGACCGCAGTGGACCCTCGCCCTGGGCATTGCCGCATCACACACCGCAGTCAAAGCGGCGCGGAAGCGGCCTGCGCCCTCGTCCACCGAGGCCGGGGCAGTGCGCGGCGCACACCACGCCTGGACGACGGCCGCCTCAGCCGCTTTTTCGCGGTCGAGCCGGGCGATCGCCCAGCGCGGGAAGGCAGGGGGATGCCGTGGAGACTCCGCTAGGTGCTGTTGGACGGCGACTTCGAACCGGATGTACCGATGGTCCGATAGGGTCACCGGGTCCACCAGCACCCGCCAATTGCACATCCTGTGTGCGATCGCAGGAGAGCAGAACGTAACGTCCACCCTGGACGATCCCTGCGGTCGCACACAAGTCGGCACTGTCCCTGTATTCAAGAGGGACAGTCCAGCCTCCACAGCCCATTCCCCCAGGGCCACGCCGAAAGAGTTGGTGATGGTGTCACCCCACTGAGGCGACCTCGCATTAAGGTCGCCCATCAGAAGCAGTTGGTCGGGCCCTATACGCCCGACCAATGCGTGGAGGGAGTCCAAGTACTGCTCGTACTCACGTAGCGGCCTATTAGGGGAAAAGTAAACACCAATAATGGTGTACTCCCCCCACCTGACCGCCACGTATCCTGGACCCCTCTCCCTGACAATCAGTGCGTGACACCCCCCCAACCGCACGACGATGGCCACCGTGCCGTCTAAGGAGCAGGCCCAATGCGGTCGTGGAGCCACATAATAAGGCTCCGCCACGACCGCCACTTCGATTTCCCACTGTGCCATAGCCTGCAGGAATAAATCCTGAGCAGCGGCGCAGTGGTTGAGGTTCCCCTGGAGGAAATTGAAGGACCTACTACCCATTACTCGGCCATTTCAATTTCCTCAGCCGCCTGTTGGGGCACCGCCGTTTTAGGAAGCCCGACACCGCGGACCCCTCTCTTTTTGACGGGGGGAGGGTTGCAACTCCTCCTCCCCATCACGTGTGCCGACGGGCACCCAACGTCAGCACATACCGCACATCGTGTGGCGGCAGTGCAGGCGGCGGCCATGTGTCCCGGCTGTCCACACCGGTGACACAGGTCCGATCGGTCGACCGCTGACGGGCACGTGGCGCGGACGTGCCCGATCCCCATGCACCTGTAACAGCGCATGGGGCGCGCCTCGAGTGCCGTCACGGAGGCGGAACTCCAGCCGACAAGCAGGCGGGCTCCCACTATCTTTTTTGCCGCAGTGACAGGGCACCGGACAAAAATCGCGGCCATCCCGCGGACCGACGCCAGAAGTGCACCCGCCTTGACTTGCTCGGGTGCACATTCTCCCCTAGACGCAACTGCCGCCACCACATCCTCAGCGGTGACGGAGTCATCCAGCCCCCCAATCCGCAGCTCGGCCAGCTTCTCCGGCCGGTCCACCCTTGCGACCTCAGCAAGAACAGCTCGCAGTTTGTCCGCAAGCTGATCAGCCTTGTCCCCACTTTGGGTGCCCGGGACCACCAGCATGCGGGCTCCCGTTGCCGACTCCCGGATCTTCACAGTGGCAATCCCCAGATCAGCCAGCTTGATACTCTGACGCGCAGTCAGGATTGCGTCTTTGTAGCTCACCCCTCTTTGGATGGCCTCTGGAAGCAGTGTGATTACCACTGCAGAGGACCTTGGAGGGGTGAGCTTCGGCTTAGCTGCCGGTGGGGCAGGACGTGGGGATGCCACAGCTGCCAAAAGCCGCTGGGACTGCGTTGCCGGCTTGCCTGGGGCAGGAGCTGCCACCGTCGGTACCGCCGGGGCAGAGGCCTTCTTTTTTTTCTTCCTCCTGGCCACCGTGGCCCAGGACGCCACAGGTTGCTCTGCCGAGGAGGGCACACCACTTTGCACCGGCGCATTAGTTTGCACCGGTGCACTGACTGTGGACAATACCTCGCGGGATTCATGCGCCAGAGGGGGGCGCAATTTTTTGGCCGGGAGCAATGATCGGATGTCCGAGAGTTTGGCATCCATCATTGATCCCACCGACGCCATAAAATCTGGCAAAAGAGCGGCCTTGAGGTCTGCAACCAGATTGGTTGAGACCGGTTCGGCAGGCTGGGAACTGTGGCGCTCCCGTCCCTCCTGGAACTCCCGTCTCAGGGCATAGATCTCGGACTTAAGATCCTCCACATGCCTCCTGAGACGGATATTATCCCGACGGAGGTTACGAATTTCATCCCCCTCGGTTCTCCTCGAGAGACATTCGATAATGTCGCTCAGGTCTCCGGCACTGTCTTTTAATTCTCTCACGTAGGTACCCTTCAAATTATTTGAAGTTGTAGCCAGCGAGAGAATTCTAGCCACCTTCACACCTGCCCTCTCTCTTATCTGGTCTGTTGCCAGCCTCTCAATGTCCAACTCTTCCATAACGGGAAGAGTTGGACTTTCCTTGCGGAAGGTAACTTTTAATCCCTCACCGCTTTCTCCCGTCTCCTTGGGTTTACTACCTTTCCCCTTTTTAGGGGAACCCTTCTTCCCTTTTTTGGTAGGGATAATTGCCCTCGCGTTTGCGTCTGCGTCCGTCTCCAGGCCCGAAAGCTCCGTGTCAGAAAGGATTCCGCCAAACTCCGAACTCCTCTTCTGACGAGCACAGGAGCTTCCGAGCTCCGATCCGCTACTATCGCCGACCTCCATCGACAATCCACTCAAGATGGAGGAGGACCTCCTCTGCGACCGGGTACAGACTCCCGCACCGCCCGCACTTCTCCCTTCTCCGACATTGCGGCTTCTACCGCGGCTTTTGCCCTTGCCAGGCAAAACAAAACCTCTGCCTTCACGGCCGCTCTCTTCTGCGCTGTCACAGCGTCCCACAACAAATAATTTGCCTTCACAGGCATCTCCTCCGACTCCGCCCTTCTCGGGCACAACACCAACTCCGCCCTTCACAGGCCCACCGTCAACTCCGCCCTTCACAGGCCCATCGTCAACTCCGCCCGTCTCAGGCTCAACGTCTTTTGAAAGTTTAGCATCCATAACAAAACCCACGAGTACCGCGTTCGTGATATTGACTTAGTCGAGGCAGTGACGCGGTGCCAAGGTCAACCCTACTTACGCCTGGGGGTCGGGAGATACCCAGGGTTGGTCGCTAATTGGCAGAATTATCCCACTCTGCCACCTCCGAAGAGGCAACCGATCGCCGCGTTTCCCAGCGATCGGTCTTTCGGGGTTTTTTATAGAGGATGTCTCCTCACGGTCCGGGCGGTTAAGCCAAGACCCCCGTTCCATCAAAGCCGCGAGACATGTTCCACGACACTTCGACGGGTTACGGTTTTGGTGGCAGTGACAATTTAATGACTACGCGACGGCAGTGTTAGTGCTCGCCACGCCTACCACCCCCTCGACCCGATACCACTGCCGCCCGCTACGGGTCAGACGCAAGGTACCGGAGGGGCACACTGCCGCCCGATACGGGACAGACGCAGCGCGCCACCATCGTAGGAGTGATTTGGCTTCACCCAGTCGCTGGATTGCGACGGGCTACTGAGCCCCCCCGCCACGACAAGGCACACTCCACTTGGGGGGGACGCTAACCTAACCTAACCTAACCTAACCTGACCCAAACCTAACCTATCGTAGTTTACATAGTCATTTTGAAAATTTGTATTACTTAAATTGATTTTATTTTGTCAAACGCATTGAGGCGCTCCTTCTGACAACTCAATCAGCTACCGCACTAGCAAATTTACATCGTTTTTGGTGCATCCAAATCGTATATTGCTAATTTTTCTATAGAAAACTGGGTTTTTGGTCGAAAACTTCAAAATTTTGTATTGTCACTCACCTTTTTTTATTGTTTATTCGTGTAGATCTTGTCGATACCTTCCTTCAGAGGGGTCGAACTCCGCAATCGGCTTGAAAATAAAAAAGTTATTTGCAGAAAAACGCTAACCTAACCTAACCTAACCTAACCTGACCCAAACCTAACCTATCGTAGTTTACATAGTCATTTTGAAAATTTGTATCACTTAAATTGATTTTATTTTGTCAAACGCATTGAGGCGCTCCTTCTGACACCTCAATCAGCTACCTGCTTAGCAAAATTATATCGATTTTGGTGCATCCAAATCGTAAATTGCTAATTTTTCTATAGAAAACTGGGGATTTGGTCGAAAATTTCAAAATTTAGTACAGTAACTCAGCGTTTTTATTGTTTATTCGTATAGATCTTGTCGATACCTTCCTTCAGAGGGGTCGAATTCCGCAATCGGCTTGAAAATAAAAAAGTTATTTGCAGAAAAACGCTAACCTTTTTTTTTTTTTTTTTACTTGAGGAAAACGTGCTATCACGTCCCCGACCGCCCAAGGGGGAGCGACGGGGTATGTGGGGATGATCCGGCAGAAGGCCAGACCTACCCACTAAAAACCTCAAGGTGTACCTCATCTGCCATAGACGGAGCTCACGGTACCGCCATTAGCATTACCCGCGAGCCCCGGCAGATTGCGCTCAGCCTTAGCCGAGCGCCCCCTACGTGGGAAATGGTCCAGCACACGAGACCATTTCCCCACACATAGCCCTAATAGCCGCAGCAGGTCCCCTCACCCGCTACGGCTGGCTATCGGGAGGGAGAAGGTGAGCGTATCTCCTTCTCCGTCCCCCCCTCCGCCTACGGCGGATCGGTGCCGAAGAGGCGTCATCCTCCCGGCACCGCTCCGCCGCCTCCTTCTGCGACATTACGTCCTCGCAGAAGGAGGTTATGGCCACCCAAGCCTCTCGACTCCCTAGCATGGCTTTTACCACGCTAGCGAGCGAGAGGTCCTCTCCGACGACAGACGTCAACTCGTGCCGCAGCCGACCCCACGCCGGACACACCACTAAGGTGTGCTCCGCCGTGTCGTCGGCTGCCCCACAATGGTGACACTCTGTCGTCACCTCCCTCCGGGCGACCCTGTGCAGCTAGTGACCGAAACAACCATGTCCGGTCAATACCTGCACAAGGCGGAAGGTCAGAGTCCCCCACCTTCGCTGCACCCACTCAACGAGGACCGGACGAATCGCATCGATCGTCCAGGCCCCGTAAGCGGGCGCAACGAGGGACTCTTCCCATCCCCTAAGGAGTGCCCTCCTGGCACTCCTGCGGACGCGTGCCACCTCCTCGGGACAGGGGCGCTCGCCCGCATCCCTCCTCTCGGCTCGGTACCGGTAAACGGCACCGAGCACTACCGCCTCGAGTTCCCACGGGGGGGCGCTTGCCAGGACGCAGGCAGCCCCATGGGAAATCGAGCGGTACCCTCGCGATGCCCTCACCGCCATGACCCTCTGCGGCTTCCGCAGCAGGGCCCTATTTTGGTGGTTGAGGGCATCCTCCCAGATGGGCGCTCCGTAGAGGGCCATGCTTCCCACAATACCGAGGTAGAGCGACGGAACCAGGCCTCCCCACGTTCGGCAGCAGCCGCCCCAGTGCAGCCACCGCCTTGATGAGCCGTTCGGCTAGCACCTTAAAATGCTGACCGAAGGCCCAGCGCCCATCTAAGATGAGGCCCAGATACCGCATTTCCCTCTTCAGGGGTATCCGGGTCCCATCCACCATCAGCGTCGCACCTGGAGGGGGACCCTGCCTAGGCCCGTGAAACAAAAGGGCCTCGGTCTTCTCCAGCGCGACCCTGAGGCCCCACCTCCTTATGCGGCCCACCACTAGGGCCGCACCCTCCTCCATCCGAGTCACTGACTCGGCGAGCGTCCTCCCCTGGGCCACTATGAGGGTATCGTCAGCATAGCAGAATACGCTGACGTGGGGCGGCAGAACGCCCCTCAACACCCCGTCGTAGCCCAAGTTCCACAAGAGCGGACCAAGCACCGACCCTTGCGGAACCCCACACCTCATGGTTCGCCGCGTCAGTGACCCCCTCCCGTCGACGTAGATGACGTCCCTGTCCCGGAGGTAGTCCTCCAACAGCCGCCGCAGGTACAGAGGCACCCCGTGAAATCGGAGAGCCTCGAGTATTGCACCGAACGGCAGGCTGTTGAAGGTGTTGGCAATGTCCAAAGACACTGCCAACGACCTCTCCCCCCTCGCGGCACCTTCCGCGGTGAGGGCCTTCAGGGCAGAGACGGCGTCCAAGGTCGACCGCCCCCGTCGGAACCCGAACTGTGCCTCGGACAGGTCAGGCCCTACCCCCTCGAGGTGCTGGACAAGCCGGGATGCCAGAATAAATTCCAGCATCTTGGCCGTCTCATCCAGCAGGACCAAAGGCCGGAACGCCGACGGACTGTCCGGCGACCGGCCCTCTTTCCCGAGGAGGCAGAGCCTCCCGTCCTTCCAGAGCTTCGGAAACCGTCCGGTTCTCAGAGAGAGGTCGAACACTTTCCGAAGCTCGGATCCCAGGGTTTCCACCGCTACCTCTAGGATCCGTCCGGGCACTCCATCCGGTCCGGGGGCCGTCCTCTTCCTCCCCAAGCGGGAGATGGCATTCTCCATCTCGGCGTCCGAGATGGGGGGAACCTCAATCTCCCATGCCACTCCCGCTGGGGGAGGCAAGGAGTGGTCGGGGCTGTTAGGAAACAGCTCTCCCACGACCACCCTCAGGAACTCAGGCTGGAGAGTCTCAGTGAGGGGCCGTCCCATGGACCGGAGTTTGTTCCGAGCCATCTTATAGGGACGCCCCCACGGGTCCCTGTTGAGACCCTCCAGGAGTTCCTCCCTGGCCCGCTCCTTAGCGGCGCAGATCGCCGCTTGCAATGCCTTCTTGGTGGCCTTGCAAGCGGCCACCCGCCGCGCCTCCTCCGCTTCGTCGCGGTGGCGCCGCCGGCGGTAGTGCGAACACTCCCGCCAAGCCCGACCGTGGGCGTCCCGGAGTTCAGCAATCTCCGGAGACCACCAGTACACGGCCTTGCGACCGCAGTGGACCCTCGCCCTGGGCATTGCCGCATCACACACCGCAGTCAAAGCGGCGCGGAAGCGGCCTGCGCCCTCGTCCACCGAGGCCGGGGCAGTGCGCGGCGCACACCACGCCTGGACGACGGCCGCCTCAGCCGCTTTTTCGCGGTCGAGCCGGGCGATCGCCCAGCGCGGGAAGGCAGGGGGATGCCGTGGAGACTCCGCTAGGTGCTGTTCGGCGACTTCGAACCGGATGTACCGATGGTCCGATAGGGTCACCGGGTCCACCAGCACCCGCCAATTGCACATCCTGTGTGCAATCGCAGGAGAGCAGAACGTAACGTCCACCCTGGACGATCCCTGCGGTCGCACACAAGTCGGCACTGTCCCTGTATTCAAGAGGGACAGTCCAGCCTCCACAGCCCATTCCCCCAGGGCCACGCCGAAAGAGTTGGTGATGGTGTCACCCCACTGAGGCGACCTCGCATTAAGGTCGCCCATCAGAAGCAGTTGGTCGGGCCCCATACGCCCGACCATTGCGTGGAGGGAGTCCAAGTACTGCTCGTACTCACGTAGCGGCCTATTAGGGGAAAAGTAAACACCAATAATGGTGTACTCCCCCCACCTGACCGCCACGTATCCTGGACCCCTCTCCCTGACAATCAGTGCGTGACACCCCCCCAACTGCACGACGATGGCCACCGTGCCGTCTAAGGAGCAGGCCCAATGCGGTCGTGGAGCCACATAATAAGGCTCCGCCACGACCGCCACTTCGATTTCCCACTGTGCCATAGCCTGCAGGAATAAATCCTGAGCAGCGGCGCAGTGTTTGAGGTTCCCCTGGAGGAAATTGAAGGACCTACTACCCATTACTCGGCCATTTCAATTTCCTCAGCCGCCTGTTGGGGCACCGCCGTTTTAGGAAGCCCGACACCGCGGACCCCTCTCTTTTTGACGGGGGGAGGGTTGCAACTCCTCCTCCCCATCACGTGTGCCGACGGGCACCCAACGTCAGCACATACCGCACATCGTGTGGCGGCAGTGCAGGCGGCGGCCATGTGTCCCGGCTGTCCACACCGGTGACACAGGTCCGATCGGTCGACCGCTGACGGGCACGTGGCGCGGACGTGCCCGATCCCCATGCACCTGTAGCAGCGCATGGGGCGCGCCTCGAGTGCCGTCACGGAGGCGGAACTCCAGCCGACAAGCAGGCGACCCGCTCCCACTATCTTTTTTGCCGCGGTGACAGGGCACCGGACAAAAATTGCGGCCATCCCCCGGACCGACGCCAGAAGTGCACCCGCCTTGACTTGCTCGGGTGCACATTCTCCCCTAGACGCAACTGCCGCCACCACATCCTCAGCAGTGACGGAGTCGTCCAGCCCCCCAATCCGCAGCTCGGCCAGCTTCTCCGGCCGGTCCACCCTTGCGACCTCAGCAAGAACAGCTCGCAGTTTATCCGCAAGCTGATCTGCCTTTTCCCCACTTTGAATGCCCGGGACCTCCAGCATACGGGCTCCCGTTGCCGACTCCCGGATCTTCACCGTGGCAATCCCCAGATCAGCCAGCCGGATACTCTGACGTGCAGTCAAGATTGCGTCTTTGTAGCTCACCCCTCTTTGGATGGCCTCTGGAAGCAGTGTGATTACCACTGCAGAGGACCTTGGAGGGGTGAGCTTCGGCTTAGCTGCTGGAGGGGCAGAACGCTTCGGCGCCACAGCCGCCAACAGTCACTGGGACTGTGTTGCTGGCTTGCTTGGGGCAGGAGCTGCGACCGTCGGGACCGCCGGGGCGGAGGCCTTCTTCTTTGTTTTCTTCCTGGCCACCGTGGCCCAGGACTCCGCAGGTTGCTCGGCCGGTGAAGGCACACCGCTTTGCACTGGTGCACTGGTTTGCACTGGTACACTGGCTGGGGCCAATCCCTCGCGGGATTCATGAGCCAGAGGGGGCCGCAGTCTCTCGACTGGGAGCAAAGACCGGATGTCTGAGAGCTTGGCATCCATCATTGATCCCACCGAGGCCATGAGTTCCGGCAAAAGGGCGGCCTTGAGGTCTGCAACCAGATTGGTTGAGACCTGTTCGGCAGGCTGGGAAGTTTGGCGCTCCCTTCCCTCCTGGAACTCCCGTCTCAGGGCATAGATCTCGGACTTAAGATCCTCCACATGCCTCCTGAGACGGACATTATCCGGACGTTATACGGAGGTTACGGATCTCTTCCCCCTCACTTCTCCTCGAGAGGCTTTCGACCATGTCACTAAGGTCACCGGCACAGTCTTTGAATTCCTTTACAAAGTTGCCCTTCAAGTTGTTCGAAGTGGTGGCCATTGATAGAATCCTTGCCACTCTCACGCCTGCCCTCTCTCTTATCTGGTCAACCGCCAGCCTCTCAATGTCCAACTCTTCCATTACAGAAAGAGTTGGGCTTTCTTTGCGAAAGGTAACAGACAGACCCTCACTGCCTTGTCCCGACTCCTTGGGCTTACTACTTTTTCCCTTTTTGGGGGAACCTTTCTTCCCCTTTTTCGCAGCCCTCGCGTTTCCGTTTGTCTCCGTCTCCAGGCCCGAAAGCTCCGTGTCAGAAAGGATTTCACCAAACTTCAAACTCCGCTTCTGACGAGTGCAGGAGCTTCCGAGCTCCGAGCCACTACTATCACAGACCTCCATCGACAGCCCACTCAAAATGGACGAGGACCTCCTCTGCGACTGGGTCTTGACTCCCATACAGCCCGCACTGCTCCCTTCTCCGACATTGCGGCTTCTACCGCGGCTTTTGCCCTTGCCAGGCAAAACAAAACCTCTGCCTTCATGGCCACTTTCTTCTACGCTGTCACAGCGTCCCACGACAAATAATTTGCCTTCACAGGCATCTCCTCCGACTCCGCCCTTCTCGGGCACAACACCAACTCCGCCCTTTACAGGCCCACCGTCAACTTCGCCCGTCTCAGGCTCAACGTCTACACCGCCCTTCACAGGCACAACGTCTAAAGTAAGTTCATTCACCATAACAAAACCCACGAGTACCGCGTTCGTGATATTGACTGAGTCGAGGCAGTGACGCGGTGCCAAGGTCAACCCTACTTACGCCTGGGGGTCGGGAGGTACCCAGGGTTGGTCGCTAATTGGCAGAATTAACCCACTCTGCCACCTCCGAAGAGGTAACCGATCGCCGCGTTTCCCAGCGATCGGTCTTTCGGGGTTTTTTATAGAGGATGTCTCCTCACGGTCCGGGCGGTTAAGCCAAGACCCCCGTTCCATCAAAGCCGCGAGACATGATCCACGACACTTCGACGGGTTACGGTTTTGGTGGCAGTGACAATTTAATGACTACGCGACGGCAGTGTTAGTGCTCGCCACGCCTACCACCCCCTCACCCCGATACCACTGCCGCCCGCTACGGGTCAGACGCAAGGTACCGGAGGGGCACACTGCCGCCCGATACGGGACAGACGCAGCGCGCCACCATCGTAGGAGTGATTTGGCTTCACCCAGTCGCTGGATTGCGACGGGCTACTGAGCCCCCCCGCCAAGAAAAAAAAAAAAAAAAAAAAAAAAACGCTAACCTAACCTAACCTAACCTAACCTGACCCAAACCTAACCTATCGTAGTTTACATAGTCATTTTGAAAATTTGTGTTACTTAAATTGATTTTATTTTGTCAAACGCATTGAGGCGCTCCTTCTGACACCTCAATCAGCTACCTGCTTAGCAAATTATATCGTTTTTGGTGCATCCAAATCGTATATTGCTAATTTTTCTATAGAAAACTGGGGTTTTGGTCGAAAATTTCAAAATTTAGTACTGTAACTCAGCGTTTTTATTGTTTATTCGTGTAGATCTCGTTGATACCTTCCTTCAGAGGGGTCGAACTCCGCAATCGGCTTGAAAATAAAAAAGTTATTTGCATCAAAACGCTAACCTAACCTAACCTAACCTAACCTGACCCAAACCTAACCTATCGTAGTTTACATAGTCATTTTGAAAATTTGTATTACTTAAATTGATTTTATTTTGTCAAACGCATTGAGGCGCTCCTTCTGACTCCTCTATCAGCTACCGCACTAGCAAATTTACATCGTTTTTGGTGCATCCAAATCGTATATTGCTAATTTGTCTATAGAAAACTGGGTTTTTGGTCGAAAACTTCAAAATTTTTTATCGACACTCACCTTTTTTATTGTTAACTCGTGTAGATCTCGTCGATACCTTCCTTCAGAGGGGTCGAACTCCGCAATCGGCTTGAAAATAAAAAAGTTATTTGCAGAAAAACGCTAACCTAACCTAATCTAACCTGACCCAAACCTAACCTGTCGTAGTTTACATAGTCATTTTGAAAATTTGTATTACTTAAATTGATTTTATTTTGTCAAACGCATTGAGGCGCTCCTTCTGACTCCTCAATCAGCTACCGCACTAGCAAATTTACATCGTTTTTGGTGCATCCAAATCGTATATTGCTAATTTTTCTATAGAAAACTGGGTTTTTGGTCGAAAACTTCAAAATTTTGTATTGTCACTTACCTTTTTTTATTGTTTATTCGTGTAGATCTTGTCGATACCTTCCTTCAGAGGGGTCGAACTCCGCAATCGGCTTGAAAATAAAAAAGTTATTTGCAGAAAAACGCTAACCTAACCTAACCTAACCTAACCTGACCCAAACCTAACCTATCGTAGTTTACATAGTCATTTTGAAAATTTGTATTACTTAAATTGATTTTATTTTGTCAAACGCATTGAGGCGCTCCTTCTGACAACTCAATCAGCTACCGCACTAGCAAATTTACATCGTTTTTGGTGCATCCAAATCGTATATTGCTAATTTTTCTATAGAAAACTGGGTTTTTGGTCGAAAACTTCAAAATTTTGTATTGTCACTCACCTTTTTTTATTGTTTATTCGTGTAGATCTTGTCGATACCTTCCTTCAGAGGGGTCGAACTCCGCAATCGGCTTGAAAATAAAAAAGTTATTTGCAGAAAAACGCTAACCTAACCTAACCTAACCTAACCTGACCCAAACCTAACCTATCGTAGTTTACATAGTCATTTTGAAAATTTGTATCACTTAAATTGATTTTATTTTGTCAAACGCATTGAGGCGCTCCTTCTGACTCCTCAATCAGCTACCGCACTAGCAAATTTACATCGTTTTTGGTGCATCCAAATCGTATATTGCTAATTTTTCTATAGAAAACTGGGTTTTTGGTCGAAAACTTCAAAATTTTGTATTGTCACTCACCTTTTTTTATTGTTTATTCGTGTAGATCTTGTCGATACCTTCCTTCAGAGGGGTCGAACTCCGCAATCGGCTTGAAAATAAAAAAGTTATTTGCAGAAAAACGCTAACCTAACCTAACCTAACCTGACCCAAACCTAACCTATCGTAGTTTACATAGTCATTTTGAAAATTTGTATTACTTAAATTGATTTTATTTTGTCAAACGCATTGAGGCGCTCAATGCGTTTGGCGCCCGTAGGGGAACCTGCGGAAGGATCATTAACCTGCTATTCGAACTATCCCATCTCGGGACTGTGAGAATCCGTTATGCAAGACACAATAAACACCTCTCGTATCACCGAGGGGAGGCGCTTCGCTCGCGAGCGCGCCCGGCCCGTGCAAATCCGAATCGTGCCGGTGCGCCGCGAGCACGTTCAGCCTCCTCGCGTTAAAAGAAATTAACAAACGAACGCACCAGACCATACAAACTTGCACGCCCTATACGAACCGGAGTGTTTTTCTACACGCTGTAGTAGTACAAGGTGAGCGGGTACCGGACGCGAGGCGGCGGCGGCAAGCGGTATTTGCTGGCGTAGGCGGCGGAGAACCGTTCCTTACGTCTTGGCTGCCCTGTCGCTTAGCTGCCCCGGGTCCGAGCGGTAGTATGTTTATATGTACGTGTATGTATACAACTATATGCGTGAGTAACGACGTCACCGGTTCCGAGGCCGATATCGTCGCGCAGCATAGCTTCGCGGTGCGGGCTGTGTCTGTGCGTGTCGTCCTCGGTCGCGTGTTTGGCGTTACTTAATGCATGTATACAGTAAAATACGTGTATGTTGTAACCTACTTTCTTGGTGGGTGAGGGCACGGTAGCCAGTAGTCACTTGCCACCAGGCCGGATTAACCCCAGAGCAGATGGAAAGCTCCTAGATGGCAGCGAGGCTAGCTCTTCCTCGGGACGTGGGATGGCCAACTCAGAGGTGTGAGAGGTAACAAAATTTATATCTATAAGGGCGCCAGCTCCTCTCAACACACAAACGAGAACACAGACACGCTATGAAATCAAACACAAAAGTATGGAGCACAGTTATATTGAGAAACCACGGGTTTACATTGGTAGTACTAGATATGGTACAGCTAAGTTTAACCTACTACATTTTACATTAAAATATAATACCTTGGAACTTGGATTTATTTATTTATTTATTTATTTACCCTTTATTATACACAATAAAAAATACAGAACAAAGAACAAATAAAAAGAAAACAATGTATAAAGGGCGGCCTTATCGCCAGGAAGCGATTTCTACCAGGCAACCCCAGTACAAGAAAATGTTATTTGTAGATGGAGCTTTAACAAAGGTAAGTTCTTAGAAAAACAAAACTATGAATAACAAAATTTACAAACATAATTTACAACATAAATAGCAATGAACATACATCTAAATATAATTTACATCATAATAGTAATAAACAAATATTACATACAAATACAAATATACATACATAAACTACACATTGACTTCTTCAGTTAAGGATAAGTAATAAGATTTTAAAAGTTTTTTGAAAGTATTGATGGTTTTAGCTGACTTAATACTAAGAGGCAACTCATTCCATAAGGAAACCGCGCGGATTTTAAACGCATCACCATAAAGATCGGTAGAATGTGGTGGTGTGCTTAGCATTAAATTTTCAGATGATCGTAAATGACGAGTATGTTGATCATGACGATACCTAAAATAGTTTTGAAAATAGCTAGGTACTATGGGATTGAACAGAATTCGGTACAGTAGACATAGAACGTGAATATTCCGGCGAAAGCGAATAGGTAGCCACTTGAGCTTAGTGCGAAATTCGGAGACATGGTCATATTTCCGCAATCCAAATATGAATCGTATGCAGAGATTTTGAATGCGCTCAAGTTTATTAAGTTGTTCTATTGTGATATCCAGATAGCAGGCATCCGCATAATCAAGTAGTGGGAGAAAAAGAGATTGGGCAATGGAAATTTTGGTAGGCACAGGCAAAAGATTGCGCAAACGTTTTAAGGAGTTAGTTGCGGCAAACATCTTCCTGCTCACTTCGTCAATTTGGGGCTTCCAGCTTAGAGTGCGATCGAAAATAACACCAAGGTTTTTAACTGACTCCTTGATTTGTATATTGGCACCGTCAAAAATTATATTAGGAATAGTAGACCAGTTAACTCTGTTTATCATATTTGGGCTACCAATAACAATAGCTTGTGTTTTAGCTGGGTTAACAACTAGGCCGTGACTTTTGCTCCAGTCAAGTATATGGGCCAAATCATTGTTAACTACATTAATAGTCTGTGCTAAGTCTTCCAGTCTAGATAGAGAGTATATTTGCAAGTCGTCTGCATACATATGGTAAGAAGAAGTTAAATTACGAGATATAGTATTGATAAAAATCGAAAACAAGAGAGGTGACAACACGCCACCTTGTGGGACGCCAGCTTTGATATCAGTCCAGATCGAGGTTGAACCATCTAAGACTATGCGCTGCCGGCGACCGTACAAGTAACTTTGAAACCAGTCAATCACTGATGGAGATATGTTAAGTGAGCTGAGCAGTTGTAGAAGGATATCAAAATCTACGGTATTGAAGGCGTTGCTAAAATCAAGTAAGGTCAGGATGGTAAGCTGCTTATTTTCCATGCCCATTCTAATAGTGTCAGTTATGTTGACTAACGCAGTGACGGTACTATGCCCAGGTCGGAATCCTGATTGGAAAGGGTTGAGTATATTATTCTTGTGAAGAAATTCGCTAAGTTGTTGATGGACAAGACGCTCGAGAATTTTAGACAAGAATGGGAGAACAGAGATGGGTCGGATATCTTTGAAAGAAGCAGGGGTTTTTGTTTTAGGCAACGGAATGACCTCGGCGTCTTTCCATAAAGTTGGAAACTTTTTGGAACTTATTGAATTATTCAGAATGTGAGTGATTATAGGGAGAAGGAAATCTAGAAGAATCAAGATCATTTTCCGACTTATGTAATCCGTCCCGATAGCATTTGAGGCAATGGATTCAATAGCTTTCTTAACACCACATTCAGTGAATGGACTGAAAATGAATGATTCATACATAGGTAAAGGCAACGAAGAAAGTTGTTTAATCGTCTTTGCTTTAACGGAAGCTTCTACTAAGCTTGATGTAGAGAAATGAAGATTCATCTTATGAATGTCGAAACTATCAGATGGAAAATTATTTTTGTTTTTGCCAATACCTAATGTTTTAAGGAAGTTCCACACTTTAGCGGGATTCCCGTTTGAAACTGAGTTGTGGATATGGCGTCGTTGTGCATCCCTACACATAGTATTGCAGCGATTGCGAAGTGTACGATATCTCTCGGAGTTAATTTCAGTAGGATTCTTTCTGTATTTAGTTCGAGCGTTATTTCTTTTTCTCATAAGAGCTTTGATTTCGTCGGTGAGCCATGGAGCAGGGAGATGTTTGATTTTAACTGGCCGAACTGGGGCGTGTCGGTCATAAAGCTGAATAAGCAAGGAGTTGAAAGTAGAGATTTGTATGTCAGGGTCGTCAGCATTTACAACCACGGACCAGTCGACATTACGCGCATCCTCGAGAAGGTCGTTGTAGTTAATGCTACCAAAATTTCGTTGCAGAAGTGTTTTGGGCTTTAATTTAGGAATTTTTAACTTGTAGGACAAGTAGACCAGATTGTGATACGAAAAAGCCTCTGCTTCGACTTGTCCATGCGTAGCAACGTGATTAATTGAGGACACAATCATGAGATCCAAGAGAGAAGGAGCAGAATCAGGAAAATAATGTGTAGCGCCAGATGGTAGTAAATTTAAGTTGCTACTTTTAACAATGGATTTTAGTTTTTTGGCGCGCACATCGTTTTTTAACAAGCATGTATTAAAATCACCCATCAGTATTGTATGCTCGTACAATGGTACCATTTCATCTAGTATAGTATCTAAGGTTTCAAAGTAATTAATGGTGCAATGTGGACTATATAAGACTCCTAGCAGGAGTTTGGTATGTGCTAATGAAACCTCGATAAAGATGTACTCGGCAGCATTTGGTGTTGAGGTCGAGGTTTTTAATATTTTGTATGATATATGTGATCGAAGGTAGATGGCGACTCCACCTCCAGTGCGATCAACACGGTCGTTGCGAAGCAGATTAAACCCAGGTAGGGAATAAGAAGCAGATGGAAGACATGGTTTCATCCAAGTTTCGGATACAAGAACTGCGTGAATTGTATTACATTCAAAGGATGCTAGTATGTCGGGATAGTGTGCCGGAATACTTTGGGCATTTATGTGGACAACATTAAAATTTTTCAGAAAGCCTGAGAATTGTAAATTAAGATACTTCGACAAAGGAAGGAGGGTACTGTGATAGCTACCAGAACTGTTCAATCCATCTGAAGAACAAGACAGAAAATCTGAAGAGTCAGAGTTATCTAAATCATCTGAAGAAGTCATATATAATAAGATAGATATGTGATATACAATAATAATATTTATAAAAATTTAGTTAAAAACAAAACAAAATGCATTACTTGAACTACCAGGCTAAACAAGAAAAGAACAAATTACACTCGATTAAAATATTTAAAACACGATTTCAGAACGTAGCCAGAATAACTTTGACAGGCTGTTGATTGAAATGACAAGCTGACGTTTGACTAAATGTCAGTGTCAGTGACAAGCAAAACAAAAATTATCATTAACAAACACTGTCAAACAGTCAATACGAAAATAATTTACATTAACCCTCAAAAGTAAACAAGTTAAGGAAAGTGTCATCATGGCTTCTTCACAACGCGCCTTTTAGGTGCCACACTTGGCTTGGCCTGCTGCTTGGACGGCGGCGGCGATGGTGAAGAATCAGCTGTCGTGATTGTTGCGGGATCTGGTATAGCGAGCAAATCCGCTGCTGTAAAAACTTGATGCTTGATGTCGTTAGGCCCCAGGACATACACGCAGCCACCTCGAGTCCAGCACTTCGCAATGCCAAAGCGTGTTCTAGCCGCAATAAAGACGTCGTGTCGCATTTTTGTAAGGAACTCAGATAATGTCACACCAGATTTTTTGAGAGAAGTTTTACTTGACCAGATTCTATCCCGCACGACAAGTTCGCGAAATTCTACGAGCAAAGGCCTTGATTTACCCTCCCTGATGTTACCCAAGCGATGACTACGCTTTATATCAGAGTTGGAGAAATTGTCAATCTTCATTCTATTTATAAATACCTGGGCAGCCAGCGAATGTGTGTCCTCCATCTTAGCTTCAGGCACTCCATTGATCAACAGGATTTTTCTACGCCCCTGCATTTCCAGACGATCACATTCCTTACTTAGGCAATCCAATTGTCGCTGGACGAGACTCAAAGTATTGAGTATAAAAGATTTAAAATCAGCAAATTCTTGAGCTAGACTTGTAGGAGTGCTTGCACACTTGCCCATTTGGTCTTCAAAATTGGCCATTCTGCTGGAAAATGAAGCTTGCAGTTGGCTGAATGTTTCTTTCACGGCCTCCATGTTTATAGTTGGAACTTGAGTGTATTTAGTGCTGTGCAGTGAAGTGAAAGGATTATAAACTGGTAGATCTAGTAACTATTGACGCATTTAATGTATAATTTGAAAGATTTGATTAGAATTACTATTTTTAACAATAAATAAAGCAGCTGAACACAAAAAAAACGTCTACCATTTATTAAGCTACCCCCATCAAAAAAACTTGGATCTTGAGGTTTGTAGAAGGCTTTGGCCTCTTAAAAAGGTTTCATGGACGAGATTAAATCATCGTGTCTCTCGTCTCGATGCTGATGTCATTCCGGGGCGTAGAAATAGAATGGTGTGTGAGAAAAAAGAGTAACCATAAAAAAAAAGAAACCCAACAACGTTGGGTTTCTGTGAGAAGGAATTCACTTCACATAAGATATTGAGGGATTAAAACATTCCGTGGTGGACCAATTAACCTCCAAACATCTTCTACAGATACAAACTAATGCCTCAAGGCATAGTCAAAAAAAAATTGATAGAAATATCTAATCGCCGACAACTGTCCTTGCGAATTCAAGAAAGACTCCAACCAAAAAAAGATGGATGACAGAGCGCACAGAGTATTTATAGGCTTCGACATCCTAGTTCACTCACTCTGACCGAGGGACTACAAAAACCGTATTAAGCGCGCTCTACACTCTCCAAAACTATCGATCGAACGGGACTGAGAGGTACTAAAAAAAAAAGCGTTACAGTACCCCTCTTCCTCCTGAAGAAAAATTTTTAATTGAAAACGGAGTTTGAAATTGAAAATTTTTCGTTGCAAGTCCCCTTGCCTCTTCTCTAAAACTCAAGCAAACCACCAACGACTCGAGCTCCAGGAAGTAAAAAAAACGCAACATGAGGTACTGGAACAAAACAATTCTTCCAGATCCCATAACTATTTATTTCAACTAAACGCTCCAAAAAAAAAAAATACCTGGCTGATTAGTCCTCAACCTAACCAAACATAACCCAACACCAAAGATAGGACTTACCTTCTATCTCGAACACCTGCTGCACTTTATATTAAAACAACCCAACACCAAAATTTACTTAGATGACAAAAGATAGGATGGTTCATCATCCTCTCTCCAACTCATATAAACTTGTGAAAAAAAAAACTTTCAAAGGAAACTCCTAAATGATTACCTGTGCGTTCAAAAGTGTATAAACATAATAAAACTAACTGTTTCAAAAGCACTAAAGGCAAAGAGATCAAACAATTTTATCAGGTCATTGACTCATAAAAACACTAAAGGCAGATAAGAGATAGAATAACTTTATTAGGTTATCTACTCATAACAGTAAAAGTAAGAGACAGGATTTACCAACTAAAATGAACCTGCTCCTTAAGAAGCTAAGAGACAGGATTTACCAACAAAAACGGAACCTGCTCCTTATAAGCTATAAGATAAACATAATAACTAGACTTCAAACGCACAAAAGCAAATAGTGTAACTTTATAAGTTTATATATTTACGGCAGCAAAAAAAAACTAACTTCAAAAATTATAAGAATAGTGTTTACGCCAAATAAACACGAAGGCCGGAAATTCGGCATCATTATTCGAGCATCGCGACAGCACCGCCCGCACTCCCCGCGCCCCTAGTATATAATCACCGACGCGCCGGAGCAGCTTCTTTTTCCATTGCGCTTCGACCCAATCAAGCCGCACTTCACCGCGTCATCGCCAACAATTTAAAATGATTCATCATACTGGCGCCCCCGGGTGGGCGATCACCACGCCGACTGCCGCGCTGCCACGTGCGCACATGTGCGCTATTGGAGGGCGCGCCCGCTGCAGAAGCGTGCTTTGGGGTCCGCGCCACCACGTGCGCGCAAGTGCACACCACGCGCCACGTCCGCGCCACCACGTGCGCGCAAGTACACACCACGCGCCACGTCCGCGCCACCACGAAGCAGAAGTCTCCACCGGCAGCGTGACGCCGGTAGCGTCCGTTGGCGCCGCGTCGACGATCCACGTCGAGCGCCGTCGCTGCCGGCGCCCTTGACTGGCTGCCTGCACAAGGCAGCCTCTCTCGCCAGCGCCGCCGCCACCACGTGGCCCATGTGGCCCTATTGAGCGCCACAGCGTCCGCCGCATGGCGTAACCACGCCACCAGCACTGCGTCCACGTGATTGCGCGTCTGTCAGGGGAGTGTCGTGAGCCTTTTTCCTTTTTTTTTTTTTTCCTTTTTTCATTATTCCTAAATGCGTCACTTCCCGCCTTTTGCATTGCCCACGCAATTTAACTTAACCTAAATGTTTTTATAGACCCACCTTAGACAGTGGTTGTCTCTTCAACACATTTTTTGCCTAGCTTTTGAAGCATATTTTCATGGACTGACCACCTCAGACAGTGGTTGTCCTTTCAACACATTTTTTATTGCTTAGTTTTCAAAGCATATTTCCTAGACTGACCACCTCAGACAGTGGTTGTCTTTTCAACACATTTTTTATTGCTTAGTTTTCAAAGCATATTTCCTGGACTGACCACCTCAGACAGTGGTTGTCTTTTCAATTTCAAATATTAACATAATATATTATACTTAAGATTAAGTTCAGAATATTGCACAAATATTCATAAAGGGTTTGTTGTTTTAAACCTTAGTTTCTCAATTTCAAAGTTTGTTTATTAATATTTCACATATTCATGACAAGTTACTTCTTAATTTCAAACACTTCATAATTAGAATCTCATTTTGAATAAATATTGCACAGATATTTATAACAAGTTTCTTGTTCATTGTTGTTTAAAGTCAATAAGTTCAGCCATTGTGTTATTTGCAAATTAAATCCTTCTCTGCACTGCCATTGCCTTTTGGTCTGCCTAATTGCTCACACAAATTTTCATTGCATTCCAGCATTGCCCGCTTAACTCTGCTTGCATCTTCGCCTCTGCACAGCCAGCTGCCAGCTTCAGCATCTTATACAAGGGGCGTAAGCGTTTTTTCCAATTAATAAAACTTTATTTTTGTTGTTTATTAATAAGTGTTAATTCCAAGACTTTCTGAGTGTTGTTTTTTAAATAAATTAAAATGGTGTTAGACACTAAAGAATTTCTTGCATTAAAGGTTAAACGCAGTTCAATTAAGGGTCAACTGACCAACTTTAAAAATTATTTAACCACCTTAAATTCTCCTTTAACCGATCAAGTTGAAGTTAATAAACTTAATTTAAAACTTAGTAAGTTCTTGGAACTAACATCCACATTTGAGCAGCTGCAGACTCAAATAGAGGTGCTCAATGAAGAGTCACTTGCTGATGAACTTCAAGAGAGGGAACTTATCGAGGATGCTTTACAGACAAGCATTGCTACTGCCCAGCAAATATTAGAGCTCTCAAAGCCTGATGTCCTTGATGTTGACAAGGCTTCCAGTTGTAGCAGCGGTAACCATAATGGCATTAGTTTTAAACTCCCTCAAATTAGGATTAACAAATTTGATGGCTCCTACTTTAAATGGCTGGAGTTTCATGACACATTTACATCTCTTATTCATGAAAATCCTAGTATTAAGCCAGTGCATAAGTTTTATTACTTAAATTCCTATTTAGAAGGTGAACCTGCCCGCATTATTCAGAATATTGAAGTTTCCGATTTAAATTATTCAAGTGCTTGGCAGCTGCTCTGCGAACGCTATAATAATAAGCGGCAATTAACTTTTTACCATATTAACTCACTTTTAAATATCACTCCCATACAGCGTGAGTCTGATAAGGCACTTAGAAACCTGGGTGACCACATAACTAAAAATTTAAGAGCACTTAAGACCTTAGGTCAACCCACTGAATATTGGGACAGCCTTATCATACATTTAGCTACCCAGAAGCTTGATCAATTAACCCGTGTTAAGTGGGAGGAACATCAAGGCAGCTTATCAGAGCTTCCCTCACTCGCTAACTTTAAAGATTTTTTAAGCTCTCGTGCTGATGTTTTAGAGGTCATGCTCAGATCTAAATTTGATAAGCCTTTGCCGCCTAGAACTACGATTGAAAAATCTTATAATAATAAATTTAAGTACAATACTGGACCCTCTAATCAAATAAAATCATTCTCAATTTCAGTGACTAACAGCAAGTCGTGCGTTGTATGCCAAGGCCAGCACCCAGTTTTTAAATGCAAGGTGTTCAAAACACTAAGCATGGAGGACAGATGGTCACATGTTGAAAGGCATAATTTGTGCCAGAACTGCCTGCGCTCCGATCATAGTATCTCCAATTGTCGCCTTTCGAGCGGCTGCAAGGTATGTAAGAGGCGACACAACACTGCATTACACAAACACTCACCACATAACACACCCCCACCTTCCTCTTCTTTGGATCAAACAGACCACAGGGATGGTGCGGAGGGAATATCTACCACAGTCATGTCGTTACTGTCCACAAATGAGACATTGTTGTCCACAGCAGTAATTGACATTGTGGATCCCGCTTCAAGGGAAAGAGTAACTGTTAGGGCACTGTTAGACAGTGGAAGTCAATCTTCCTTTATTACTGAAGCCCTGAAACTTCGCCTGCAATTAGCTTCTAAACATTTAGGTAGCACTAAAATACTGGGCATTGGTGATGCACAACTTGATTTAATTCCCGAGCAGTGTTCTGCCATTGTAAATTCAACTTGTGGCATCTTTAAGTGCTCAGTGAACTTTTATGTTTTGCCTAAAATTACTAGTATGATTCCTAAATTCCCTATTAATAACGATTTGTTAAATATTCCGACGTCTTTTAAATTAGCGGATCCTATGTTTTACAATCCAGCAGTCATAGATGTTTTATTAGGTGCTGACGTGTTTTGGGACTTGCTTTTACCTGAACAGCACAGACTAGCTTCTACTAAAATCTTACTTCAAAATTCTAAGCTTGGTTGGTTGATTACTGGTTCGATTCCATGCAACAAAACCCTCAAGTCCATTCAATGCAACCTTTCCTCCAGTTTAGATAGTTATAGCACAGAGAATGAGATAATACGCTCAAATTTAGATTTGCAGAATAGTTTAACAAAATTTTGGGAGTATGAGGACTTCCCTTGCAATAGTAATAATCCAACTATTGTATCAGAGTCAGAGAAACATTTTGTTGCTAATACTCACCGTCTTGCTGATGGTAGATTTTGCGTACGCCTTCCTTTAACAGCTTCCCCTACGGATTGCCTAGGAGATTCTCTACATATAGCTAGGAAGCGTTTTTTGAATTTAGAGAAAAAACTTAATAATAATTCCCAATTAAAACAATTGTATACTGAATTTATTGATGAATACAGGGAACTGGGACATTTATCTACTATGCCCATCCTATCTTCAGACATACGTTCTTTCTATTTTTTGCCACATCATGCTGTATTCAAAGAAAATAGTGAATCAACTAAATTGCGTGTAGTTTTTGATGCCTCTGCTCGCACTACATCTGGCCTTTCAATTAATGATTTGCAATTAATAGGGCCTAATATACAGGACTCATTGTTTAATATTTTGCTTCGTTTCCGTCACTATAATTATGTACTTTCAGGAGATATAGAAAAACAATATAGACAAATTTTGCTTAATGAATTAGACAGAAACCAACAAATAATCTTATGGCGAGAGCATGAATCCCAGCCAATTCAATATTATCGACTTAATACCGTCACCTACGGTTTTGCAAGCGCTAGTTTTTTGGCTTCACGATGCTTATGGCAACTAGGGGAAGAGACAACTCAACCCAATATCAAACTCATTATTCAATCTGACTTTTATTGCGATGATTTGCTGTGCGGTGCTGACTCTGAGCAAGAATTGTTGGATATTAAGAGTGCCGTCTCAAAACAATTATTATCAGGCTGTTTTAGTTTAAGAAAATATCGTTCAAACTCACAGTTGGTCATTAATACTGAATTAAACTCGGAATCAGATAGTTTAATCTTAAGTCAATCTTTTCAAACCTTAGGTCTGGGTTGGAATCCAAACCAGGACACCCTGCATTACGATATTGATATTAACTTAGATAAGGTAGTTACAAAGCGTTCAATTTTGTCACTGTCCTCCAAAATCTTTGATCCATTAGGCCTACTTACTTTATGCACAATCAAACCAAAATTATTAATACAAAAATTATGGAATCTAAAATTAGAATGGGATGACCCAGTGCCTCCAGACATTTTAAGCTCATGGGCACATTTTACTAAAAATATTAGCTGTCTTAAATCACTTAATATCCTTCGCAATGTTCTCTGTAATACATCTCATTTTGAACTTCATGTATTTTGTGATGCTTCCCAAGCAGCTTATGGTGCTTGTGTATACGCTAAATCTATCTCCAGTACGGGGGAGATCGTATGTAATTTACTATGTGCAAAATCCCGTGTTGCACCTATCAAGAATAAAACAATTCCTAGGCTTGAATTATGCGCTGCACTTCTTGGAGCTCGCCTTGGTACAGCTGTGCGAGATGCCTTGCGTAAGGTAGTGACTCGAATCACTTATTGGTCCGATTCAACTGTTGTACTAGCATGGTTGGGCACTTGCCCATCCAAATTAAAAACTTACGTCTCAAATAGGGTAGCGGCTGTTCAAGAGTTAACTAGAGGTTGTCTGTGGCTTCACGTGCCCACTGAGCAGAATCCTGCAGACCTAGCATCACGAGGTGTGGATCCTCAGTATGTCCTAAATAACATGAAGTGGTGGCATGGACCTAGTTATTTATTAGGATCGGACGATGAATGGCCTCTCTCACAAAACAATACCCCAAATGAAGTGCCTGAACTAAAACTGTTAGTCTCTCTTTCTGAACCCACATCTTCATTCATTAATTTTGAAAGGTTCTCTAGGTACAAAACGTTACAACGTAGTGTAGCATATGTAGTGCGATTCATCAATATGTGCAAAAAACAGGCAGTCAATGAGCCCTTTAGCGTTGCCGATCTTCAAAATGCAGCATTGATTCTTGTTCAACAATCTCAAAGGGAATCATTCCCTATTGAATTAAATTTACTGTTAAATAATAAAGCCATTAGCCCAAATTCATCATTGGCATCTCTGACTCCATTTGTAGACTCTCAGGGAACCCTGAGAGTGGGGGGGAGGCTGCGTAAGAGTAACTTAGATTATGAAGTTATGCATCCAGCATTACTATCCTCAAAACACTATTTTACTAAACTCATATTCATACACGAGCACAAACGCCTCTTACATGCAGGTCCACAGCAATTATTGTCGTCGGTGCGTGAGCAGTTCTGGGTCACAGGAGGGCGCAACTTGGCGCGACGCACGGCTCGCACTTGTGTCATTTGCCGTCGTTACTATGCCAAAACCATGTCTAATATAATGGGTGATCTTCCATCGCAAAGATTGACACCAGATTTTCCATTTCTTAGTGTAGCCTTAGATTTTGCAGGCCCATTTTTTATCACCGACCGTAAAGGGAGAGGTTGTAAAATAACTAAATGTTACTTGTGTCTATTTATTTGCCTAAGATACAAATGTGTTCACCTAGAGGCTGTAAGTGAATTATCAAAGGATGCCTTCATCCTAGCCTTTAAAAGGTTTATATCTAGAAGGGGCAAGCCGAGGGATGTTTTTTGTGACAATGGTAAAAACTTTGTGTCTGCTGCAAAGGAAATAAACACTTTCTTTGCTAAGTATTCTACACCTATATTGGAGTTTGCATCTGATCAAGATGTTAAATTTTGTTTCTCACCCGCTTACGCCCCCAACTTTAACGGCTATGCAGAGGCTGGCATTAAATCTGCCAAATTTCATATAAAAAGGATTATGGGCAATACACACTTAACCTTTGAAGAGCTTTCCTCATTATTTGCTCAGGTTGAGGCCATCCTAAACAGTCGTCCCCTCTCCCCCCTTTCCTCATCTCCTGATGATAACAAGGTGCTCACACCAGGACACTTTCTCCTTGGCAGGTCGCTGACATCCATACCGGGTCCGGACTTACTTCAGGATAATCCAGGAAGGCTGAATCGCTTCAAGCTTCTTGAACAATTGAAACAAAGCTTCTGGAAAAGATGGCAAGCGGAGTACATCACAAAACTTCAGCACCGATACAAATGGAAAAGCAGAAAATTGGATTTAAAGCTTGGAGACCTCGTGCTGGTCCAAGAAGTAGGCCTGCCTCCAATGTCATGGGCACTAGGCCGCATAGTCAATTTGTACCCTGGAGCTGATGGTGTGCCTAGAGTCGCCGATATACGCACACAGAGAGGAACCATCAGACGAGCGCTGAACCGCATTTGCCTTCTGCTTGAAGAATAAGTTGAAAGCAGGCTTTCAACGCCCCGGAGGATGTTTACGCCAAATAAACACGAAGGCCGGAAATTCGGCATCATTATTCGAGCATCGCGACAGCACCGCCCGCACTCCCCGCGCCCCTAGTATATAATCACCGACGCGCCGGAGCAGCTTCTTTTTCCATTGCGCTTCGACCCAATCAAGCCGCACTTCACCGCGTCATCGCCAACAATTTAAAATGATTCATCAAATAGTTAAACAAAACTATTAAAAAAAAACAAAAATGCTAAAGGATAGTAACTTTATCAGGTTACTCATTATAAAAGTAAAAAAAATTAAAGAACAAAAAAAAACTAAATTATAACCACATTTGGTTTAAGTTCGAACTGGCTCTTCATAAAATAAATACCGGGACATATTACCCAAGGTAGACGTTATATGAAGGGTGGTTGCTAGCCAGGTGGATCCAGAAGGGATCCTACCACCAAGCAGAGATTACTCGGATTAGTCGGACTTTTACAACACGCTTTATCCAGGGGCGGTAGGGCTATTCTGCAAAGTATGCCGGACCTACACGGCGGAAACCTCGGATTAGTCAGACTTTTACGACACGCTTGATCCAGAAGCGGTAGGGCTATTCTTAAGCCGACCCGTACACAGCTATCAAGCTATATACCTAACCCTAACCTATCTTAAAGAAACGAATGAAATCGGCTGAAAAGAGAGTGCATGCATGCGATTTTTAATTTTGGCTTAGTCCTACAAAATTTGTGCTAATGCTACCTAACCCTAAACTTATACCCTAACCTGTATACAGTTTATATTACTATCTGTACTATCTTAAAATTAAACACAGACTTAACACCTAATGTTGCCGGCATAAACTAAAACTAAACTAGAGACAAGACTTAGTTTGATACCTTTCAAATCCCATGGTACAAACAATAAGTTCTTGTAAATATTTACATATTTGGATAAGACCAACAAAAAAACTCTGTTAAACAGGGTTGTTTCATTAATATCCGGTGGATGAGAACACCGGATAAGGTACTGAGGTTGAACGAGGTCAAACAGCTCAAGTATATTCAAGAATCACTAAGGGACTAGTTTAAAAAGGGGCCAACAAAATGGGCTTAAGCACACTGTGGACACACAGGGCTAGGATACGGAGGGTGAAAGATTTCATACCTCTCAAGTATCCATCAAGAGTCATATAGGGACTAACACATTGAGGAGGACCATAGCCATACAACTCAAGTGTTAGGTTTATCTCTATCTAAGAGATCCTTAATATGAAAATTACCTAGAGGTTTTCCCTCCAAGGTCTTTAAAGAACAAACCAGGGGTGACAATTTCTGGTCAACTACACATCGCTCGTATTTAGGCGATAAGTTAGCCGAGAAAAATTTAGGGGCGCAAGAGAGAGGAAAACACCTTTTATAGACAACTTGACCTTCTTCAAACTGTAAGGGCCTCTTCCTCAAGTTGTACAATTTCTCATTTTTCCTGTAGGATCGGTGTAAATGGAACTGAAAACTTCTTATATATATCCCTGAGTTTAGGTAAACTAACGGCAAAAGGTTCAGAGCTTACAACCACAGCAGAACCATCCAAAGGGGAATGAGAACCGTAGATAGAACCGTCTATGATTACCTATCTCACGACCGTGATTAAGATAAAAAGGGGAATATTTAGTACTTTCGTGAACAGAGGTGTTTAAAGCACATTGTATCTCATGGATGTTCTGATCCCATTTACGATGGTCAGAACGCACGTATGAGGCAATAGCCCTAACTATATCTCTATTAACACGTTCACATTGATTGGTTTGGGGATGGTATCGAGGATTATAAAATATATGTGGAACACCGTAACTGGACAACAAATCTCGGAATTCTTTCGAAGTAAATTGTGTCCCATTGTCAGTGTACAAGATCCGACATACTCCATGCACTAAAAAGACGTACTTTTCAAGACATTTCACTACAGCTTTAGAGGTAGCAGTACGTAGTGGAAATAGGAGTACATACTTACTAAAGTAATCGGACACCACTAGAATATATTGATTCCTCGAATAAGACGGTGGAAAAGGTCCGAGGAAATCACACGAAATAGCTTTCCAAGGTCTGGTTATTTGGCGCGGATTACCCATGCATCCAGGACGAGTAAGATTAGTAGGTTTGTAACACCTGCAAGTTTCGCAATTATCAACATAGCTTTTAACATCTTTAAACAAGGAAGGCCAATAATAAAATGAACTAATTTTCTTATGCGTCTTTGCAACACCGAGATGTGCTGAAGAGGGATTATCGTGGTATTTAATAAGTATTTCCCTTCGGAGTTCAGAGGGAACCACCAACCTCCAGTCACATCTACTGGTGTGTTTATATTTATTTTTAGACAAACGATATAATTTATCATCTACTATGTGGAAATTTGTAAATTTTTGTGGACTTTTCAAACAATTTTTATATAAATTTAGATACCAAGAGTCAGAGACATTTTCTATTTCTAATTGTACAGAATTAATTTTAACGCGGGATAAACAGTCAGGGATAATATGTTCTTTACCCTTTCTATGCAGAATCTCAAAGTTAAATTGACTCAGACGGCAAGCCCACCTGTTTAAACGACCTGAAGGGTTCGATTATGGAACCATTTAAGTGAAGCATGGTCCGTAACAATAAAACATTTAGTTCCCTCCACATAAGACCTATATTGTTCAAGTGAATAAATGACAGCTAATAGTTCGCGTTCAGTGGCAGAGTAATTCACCTCCTGTGCACTCAAAGTTCGGCTACAATAAGCAATGGGATGATCCACATTATCAATCTTCTGAGTTAAGACACCACCTATAGCAAATGATGATGCATCCGCATGAATATAAAATGGTTCTTTAAAGTCAGGACACCTTAATATTGGAGCGGATATAAGAGAAGTTTTTAATGATTGAAAAGCTAGTTCCGGTTCATCAGACCAAGAGAATTTAACGTTTTTACTAGTTAAACGAGACAGAGGTCTCGCCACCTTAGAAAAATCCTTTATGAACCTACGATACCATCCAGCCATTCCCAAGAAACGTTTAACCTCTTTGTCAACCTTGGGAGAGGGGAAATTTAGGATCACTTCAACCTTGGAAGGATCTGTTCTTAAACCATATTGATCAACTACGTACCCTAAGTATTTAAGTTCGTCCCTACAAAAGAGAGACTTTTCCATGTTGATGGTTAGCTTAGCTTCCTCTAGTTTTTTATAGACACGCTCCAGGATAGATACGTGTTCCTCCAGAGTGGAAGTGCACACAATAATATCATCTACGTAACAAAACACCTTATTATCGAACTCAGCCGCAAATAAGCTATCCATCAACCTCTGCATCGTAGCTGAAGCTCCGACCAAACCAAAACACATGACTTTATAATGAAAGAGTCCCCTTCCGGGTACGGTAAAAGCCGTCTTCTCTTTAGAAGTCTCAGTTAATGGTATTTGATGATAGGCAGCACTAAGATCGAGAGAAGTAAGGTACTTAGCATTTCTCAGGTTATCTAGTATATAATTAATATATGGAAGAGGGTAAGCATCAGACCGGGACACCGAATTCAGTTTACGACTGTCTAAGCAAAGACGTAGTTTATTGTTCGCCTTAGGAACCATCGTTACAGGTGAATTCCACGGAGAAAAAGAAGGTTCCACTATATCCGCCGCTAACTTCTTGGTGGTAGGATCCCTTCTGGGTCCGCCTGGCTAGCGACCACCCTTTATATAAAGTCTGCCGCCAAATGTTACCGCTCCGGCGGTAATGTGTTCCGGCAATATTGTAAAAAGAGCCAGTTCCTTCCTAAGCCCGTGTGCTTTCATCTTCAACCTCATCGTCACTTACCATCAGGTGAGATTGAGGTCAAACGCGGGTTTAGTCACTTATAAAAAAAAAAAAATAACATGTTATCTAGTTCCTCTTCCAAAAATTTAAGTTTTTCCGGACTAAGCCGGTAATATTTTTGCTTAATAGGTTTGGCATTACCAGTATCGATGTCATGGCTAATTAAATGCGTACGACCTAAACCTACTTAAGAAGTGTTAATATTTTCAAATAGCGTCTTAACATAATCTATTTGAGAAAGCTGAATCTTCGTTAAAGAATTTAAATCTTTTAAACCATTTTCTGGAACCAAGTCTAAACTGTCAATATGTAAATTATGTTGATGATCAGGAATACAATTTAAAATATCAGGAGCTAAATTGAAAGCTTTCCAAAAATCAAGGCCAAAATGTATGGGTAATTTTATTTCAGGTTGAACGTAATATTTTATAATCTTTACTGAATTTGAATATTCTATAGGGATTTGCATATAATTCTAACAAATTAATTCAGTTCCATCGGCAATAGATAAGATTCTAGGTTTATCAAATTTTAAAACAGGAACTTTAAGTCTTTTAAATAAATTAAAAGCACTAAAACCAAGTATGGAGCAACTAGCTCCGCAATCTAATAGGCCAGACACCTTAACGCCAAAAACCTGCACAGTTATAAAAGGTTTCATTCATTCATTCCATTTCATTAAGTCATTTCCAGGTTTAAAGTGAACCGTGGCCCCTCCCGGTGCAACCTTCTGAGAGACCACACGGTTTAGTTTTTTGATTTTTGCATTCCGGGGTTTTAACTCCCCTCAAACCACATTTAAAACACACCAGTTCCCTACTGACTAAACAGTTTTTAGTGAGGTGGTTATCTTTGTTACACCTGAAACAGTGTAAATTAACAGAAGATATTCTATTATAGAAGTTTCTATTAGACCGGGATTTGAAAAAAATGTTTTAAGCTATTGCATAGATTCTATCGCGGGCCTTGAGCGTGGGGAGCGAATCCAGAATATCCGTAACGAAAAAATCTGCGCTTTTATGCGGGCTTTAATAAACAATCAGCGCCATCTATCGAGAGGCATCCATTCTAGGCAACATGACAATTTTTAGAGTTGACAGATAAATAAACAATAGTTGGCTTTCATAACAAATCCTTTATTTCGCTAATCTGAGTAAATCAATGAGTGGTCGAGTGGTAACGTGTAAAGGTTCCCGATCAAGAGTTACGAGATCAAGCCCTGATAATCGCATTGGCATGAATTTGTTTTATGTTTTCTTTTCTCCTTTTAAAATTATAAATACATTTTTTTAAAAGTTTTTTATATTGGAAGCTTACTTTGTTCGAAGAGGATTAAATAAAAGAAAAGGCAGTTACAAACAAATTGATTGATTGACTAAGTTAAACAGAAATGATGACACCAAAATACGACATTAAAAAATTTGACAAATGTAAAAAGAATATATTGAAATAGCCACCGCGCGCGGTTTTACTCGCGTAACTTTTGATCCCGTGGGAATTTCGGGATAAAATATAGCCTATAACCTTCCTCAAGAGTTGGGCTATCAAATGCAAAAAGAATTTTTCAAATCACACTTGTAGTTTCTGAGATTAGCGCGTTCAAACAAACAAACGAACAAAAAAACAAACTCTTCAGCTTTATATATTAGTATAGATAATGAAAATCTAACCTGAAATTGTAAATTAATTTATCACATAGAATGCGAAAATATTTTGACTCAAAGGTTTTATAATACCTTAACAGCTGAGCACAAAAAAAAACCGATAATTTTTTCCCGATCAAGAGTTACGAGTTCAAGCCCTGATAATCGCATCGACATGAATTCTTTTTTATGTTTTTCTTTTCTCCTTTTAAAATTATAAATATTTTTTTTTAAGTTTTTTATATTGGAAACTTACTTTGTTCTAAGAGGATTAAATAAAAGAAAAGGCAGTTACAAACAAATTGATTGATTGACTAAGTTAAACAGAAATGTTGACACCAAAAAACGACATTAAAAAAATTAACAAATCTAAAAAGAATATATTTAATAATGAAAACCTGACATGTACAAATTGTAAATTAATTTATCACAAAGAATGCGAAAATATTTCGTCTCAAAGGTTTTATAATACCTTAACAGCTGAGCGCAAAAAAAATGGCAGTGCATTAAATGTATACGGAAGTGCTCCAAGCCAAGAAAAAAAACATAAAGCTAAAAATAAGCTGGGTACATCAAATAGCCAGATAAGTACCGTCACTACTAGGAGGAAAAAGGCTTTAAAACCTCCGGCAGCCAAGTCGCCTAGCATCATGCACACACATTCATGTGAATTCCTGGATCACAATTTGTCTCTCGACACTATTGATCTTGACACAGCTTCAAAAAGTTTTAATTTATCGACTGATATAAGTGCAGACCAAACTGGAGACTTGAAACTTGAAATAATTAATTTACAGAGGCAGTTTGAAAGCACGTACATGGAAATGGAGAATATTATAATTGAAAACATTGGCTTAAAAAAAGAAGTTAGTCAATTATCTCGACAAGTGCACTTACTCAAAAATATGTGCACCAAAACGCTTGAAACTAAAAACTCTACGAAACAAAACAAAAAAAGACAAAAAATTGTCGTCGGCAGACAATAGCTAATACACACAATGAAAACGTAGAGAAATTACAATCATTGCCACCATCACCATCGTACTCACTATCATCACCATTGAAGGAGAGTAACAAGGATTGTCTACGAGTGGAACCGGAGTCCTCACTACTAAAAACAAAAAAAAACTCCAGGCAGTGGAAGAGGATAAGGTATTGGTGAAATCTAAGAAAAATAGACATGAAGAACACAGAATCTTTGTAATTGGTGGACAGCAATGTAAAGGTCTTCGTAACAGATTAGTAAGATCAAGATTTAATAATCCTTACGAAAAATATGAAGTTATATCTTTTACTATACCTTACGCAAGCACTGAAGAAATATTGACGATGCTTAAGACCCAAAGAAAGAAAAGGACAAAATAATAATCTGCGTAGGTGAACACGACACAAACCCGACAAAAGTGTTGTTAGAAACATGTTTAATTTTAAATAAATATATTAATTGTAATATTATACTTCTGAGCGTAATTAAAAATAGATTTCTTAACGAAAATAAGTTGAATGACATGATACATAATTTAAGTAAACACTTTTTTAATAGTAAATTCGTACGATTACAAACTGCGTTTGCTACACATGGTTTGCTATATGTAAGAAAATATATTTAATAATTGATGAATGTGATTATAGAAAAAAAATCTTGTCATTTACTAAGTATCATATTAAGAATAAACATTCAAAGGTTAAAAATATACATTCAAGTGCAGATTATAAATATAATTCAACTACTACTCAGGGTGTAACTAAAAAGGGAACAATTCCGTAATACTTTTTAAAAATGACTGAAAATAAAATAGACATAAAAATTGGACATTCAAATGCAAACTATAAATCTCATCCGAATACTACTCAGAATATAATTAAAAAGGGGACGATTTTGTTCTACTTTCTTAAAAAGACAAAAAATAACTTGGAAAATAATGAATTAAAATTTTTTCGTAAATAAAGTAAATTTAAATAATAATAATGATAGCAACTCAAATCAACTAAAAATATTTCATCAAAATATTGCAGGTCTTTTGTCTAAAACTAACTTGTTGGAAATTACCTTAAATGAATTACGGAAAAATCACAATATGCCGAATGTGCCTACTTTGAGACTTTTGTTAATTTGAACAATAGTAATTTATTTTTGCATGCCCTAAAAAGGTAAAATATGTATGACCTATTTTTTTTTATTTTAAGTCCTAAATCTGTACCATATTTTATGCAAATAAATGATTGATTGATTCATTCATAACTTTACATGCGGGCTTTAATAAAAAATCAGCGCCATCTACTAGGAACTTGTGGACTTCATATTAGATCAAACATTACTGCATTAATAAAATAAATAAATAATTATAATTTCATAAGTTGATAAAAAATACTATGCAATAGCTTTACCGCGGCAGTCTCCGAGTGCCACACGTCTTTTTTATTATTATCACTAACATTAACCTCCCCGCTGGAAGTAGAGGGTTTTACAAAGGGTTTGTGATCCTCAGCTCTATTCCTACCCTAAATAAGTCTACTCGCTAGTTGTGAGATATGGGCGCCCCATTGCAATTTAGAATCTAAGGTAATTCCAAGAAAAACAGAGTTATCTACTAGATTCAATCTGTTCCCATTAAGCCGCAGATCAGACTCAACTTGTTTTACATTTGGTGCAGAGAATTTTATACATTTAGTTTTTTTATCATTGAACGCTAGATTATTTATATTGAACCACTGAACAACATTTGCGAGAGCATTGTTTACATCGTCGTAGTTTATTTTCTGTCTTATCATTTTAAAAATTAATGATGTGTCGTCAGCAAACAATACAATCTCATGATTATTGCCTACCATATAGGGTAGATCATTTATATAGACTAGAAACAGAAATGGGCCCAGAATTGATCCTTGAGGCACTCCCATTCTCACAACCGACCCAGCCGACCTTTTCCGGTTAACCTCAACCTTCTGAATTCTATCACTTAGATATGAATTCAAAAGTTTGAGGTCAGTGCCATTGATGCCGTAGTGGTGGAGTTTCCTGATGAGAGTGTCATGCTGAACACAGTCAAATGCCTTAGATAGGTCACAAAATACACCTAGGGCATCCTCCGACCTCTCCCAGGCACCAGTGATTATTTCAAATAGTTCAACACCAGCATCAGTTGTTGAACGGCCCTTTGTAAATCCAAATTGTTTATTATGAAGTAAATTGTTATAGGTGAAATGGGCCAAGAGTTGATTAAGAATAATTTTTTCAAAAATTTTACTACAAGTAGATAGAATTGAAATTGGTCTAAAATTAGTAGGGTCTGTAGTGCTACCCGACTTAAATAAAGGTATAACCTTACTATGCTTCATTAAATCAGGAAACTCCCCACTAATAATACAGTTGTTAAATATTTCAACAAGGCAAGGAGCTATTACATCTATAATAGAATTTAATATTTCAACAGATATGCCCCACAGATCAGTTGTCTTTTTAATATCAATTGTCTTAAATGTTTTAATAATATCCCCGGTGTCTATGGGTTGGAACTTGAAAGACACCTTACACTCACTCACATGGTTTTTGAGCAATGATTCAGCCGCCACAGGTGATGAGCTTAATGATTTAGTAGTTGAAACTGGAATGTCAGCAAAACAGCTCTCAAATGCTGTCGCAACATTTTCATCTGCTTTAATTATTGTATTGTCAATAACAAGCTTAAACTCACTATTGCGATTCTTAACTTTCCCAGTTTCCTTATTAATTATATTCCAAGTAGTTTTAGTCTTATTAGCACTATTTTTAATCTTATTGCCTAGATAGATTGATTTGGCTGCGGCACAAACTTTTTTAAATAACTTTGAGTAAGTTCTGACATAGTTGCAAAAGGTGTCATTTTTTTTATATGATTTCTCATGATAGAGATCATATAGGTGCTTTCTACTGATATGTATACCTGTGGTAGCCCAATCACTGAATGATTTACACTGGTTTAGAGAGATCTTTTTCGGAATAAAAACACTGTCATGTTGTTTTTTTATTAATCTACTTAAGTTACTGTATTGTAAATTTACATTATTGGAGTGGGCTATAGTAGGTATATTGTTGATTAGACCACATCGAAATCTCTCCAAACGTTTGTCATTGACTGGAACGACCATTATACTCTTATTAACCTGTTTTTCTTTTGAGTATTTAAATGTAACCAACTGACCGCTGTGATCAGAGCTTAGTTTATTTATTACTGATGAATATACTGGAATTGCATCAGAATACACAGTATCTAGACATTTTGCAGTGGTCTTTGTTACCCTAGTTGGTTGTAGAAACAGGTTAATAAGATTGTGACATTTAAATAAATTTATTAACTTTTTACTCAAGGTTGAGTTTTCTAACAAGTCAACATTAAAGTCCCCACAGACAAATATTTTCTTACTTAAATTACTTAATTTACCCAATAATTCTTCCAAAGCTAGTTCAAAACTATCATAGTTTGATTTAGGGGGTCTATATATGCAAACAATTATAAAATTTGTCAATTCTACACAGGATATTTCAATAGTTTGTTCAATAGATAGGCTCACTATGTCCAATAGATCTAACATGAGTTAAAGCTAAGGCGCTGCGGTATTCAGGGCGCACATTACGCAGAATAATATCGAGTTGATCCTCTTCTGGCAAAGGTTTAGGTAGCCGAGACATCATACCCAAAATAGAGGCAAGGTAAACAACTATGGTTTCCTTTTTATGTTGAGTTCGAGATTCTATCTCTTTCCTCAAATAATAGTCATAATCCGGGGTGTCAAAATCAAGTTTAAGTTTATCAATTAATTGTGCATAGGTTTTAAAGTTATTCCTATAAGCACGGTACCAGTCTAGGGCTGGTCCATCTAACAATTCAATAAATCCGTCAAAGAGGACTTGAAAAGGGATTTGTCGGCTTAACCTCAGTTCGTCAAGTCGGTTAACAAAAGTGCGGACACAGGAACTACCGTTGAATTTAAGATTCAAAGACAGCAAGTTATGTTTAATTGGGGAATCCCTAATTATAGTCCGGTGGCCACGACAGCACTTCGAATCCTCTACTTCAGACTCAGAAGAACTATCTGAACCTCCTCCATGTTTTGATAAACACTTGACCAAAGAAGCCCGCAAAGATAACAAATCAGGTGATGGTTCTTCAATTCTCGCCAAACGTTCCAACAGGTAATTAACCCTACCAATCCAACGAGAATGCTTGACATTAGTTCGATCACCCGAAGCTAATAGGGAAACGAGTTCACTTACCTTGGGAGACAGGATCTCTAGCTCGCAAGCTGGGTCCACCGACACAGAACCAGATGAAAGCCTGATACTACCCCGCCGGGCCAGACTAATAGATTTCCGAAGGCATCTCCTAAGTTCCTCACATGTATCCTCAGGACTAACTGGTATATTTCGGATGTTAAGTTCGTGTATCAGTTCATCTTTCAATAGAAAGTTCACATTGACGATAGACATTTTGAAATTGATACGGAATAGATAGTTAAACAAACAAAATCCCAAAAAAAGAAAAGACAAGTATGCCTCCGTCTAGTTGTATAATAAGAATGAGACTTAACTCTCCTTGTAAGTATTCAAAAATTATTTAAAATTAAATTCAAACTAAGATCCAAGTTCATTAAGCATGTGTATGTTCATGCCGAACAAATATAAAAACAAAATTTTAAACAAAATTCTTATACCAATATTGAGGATCTTACAAGATATTTTAAGTACATTGCTCTCAGCTTTACTATGCTGATTACTTTAAGAAATTAACCAAATATAAACATTACATTAAGTTGCTTACAGCTTTATGAGGCTGTAATACTAAGTTATTACAAACAGAAATGTTTCACAACTGAATTAATGTACTACACTAGTAATGATATAATATTATAACTCTAAATAAAAGGTTATATTATAGTTAAATACCAAAGAACTAAAGTATTATGAACTAAGGACATAAGAAGTATGTCTTCAAAGCATTAAAGAATTAAGGTTATTATTTCAAAACTCAAAAATTAAGTTATCAACAATCCATAGTTTTATAAGACTATGTTTTTACTAAAGAAATAACAACACAAAAACACATATAGAAAGAATGTTTGTTAAAGATTAATTGGTCCACTAACATTAAAGAATTTCACCATTCTATGTTTTCAAGAAACTATAAAAGACAGTTAATTTAAATAAATTCCACAAGATTTTTTAAAGTATTTAAACTTGACACTTAGAATTATAAACAGCTCCCTAATAATGACAGTATTAAGCACTAAACATATAGATTACCAAGTAAATATAAGTATTTAAACTTACCAAATCAAACAATTATTAAATATTCACTTTGCTAATGAAAATTTATAACAACAACAAGTTAGATGTTATTGTCAAAACAAATTAAGTTTGCATTGTACTACTATGACAACAAACAATGAATTTAAATTTGAAATGTTATATTATCAAAACCAAAGGAACTTATTATATAACTTGAGGTCTCCAAGAAAAGTAGACTTATTATTATCATACAATGAACAATTTAATGATTAATAGCTACTTATCAACAATATTAACGCCTAGGTATGTTGGATGCATTTAGCAAAAAGTAACCAAATTAATTATTTCCAAAGAATTATTATTAACAAGTTATTTAAGTAAACAAGTTTTGAATATATCACAACAAAAAAAATTCAATATTATGACCAAATAATGAATTCTACTTAATTTTAACAGAAAGGAGCCTAATATTGATTTCACAGGATGTCTGTTCTCTCTGAGCCCAAACGTTGGGAGCCACTTGTAACCTACTTTCTTGGTGGGTGAGGGCACGGTAGCCAGTAGTCACTTGCCACCAGGCCGGATTAACCCCAGAGCAGATGGAAAGCTCCTAGATGGTAGCGAGGCTAGCTCTTCCTCGGGACGTGGGATGGCCAACTCAGAGGTGTGAGAGGTAACAAAATTTATATCTATAAGGGCGCCAGCTCCTCTCAACACACAAACGAGAACACAGACACGCTATGAAATCAAACACAAAAGTATGGAGCACAGTTATATTGAGAAACCACGGGTTTACATTGGTAGTACTAGATATGGTACAGCTAAGTTTAACCTACTACATTTTACATTAAAATATAATACCTTGGAACTTGGATCTTGAGGTTTGTAGAAGGCTTTGGCCTCTTAAAAAGGTTTCATGGACGAGATTAAATCATCGTGTCTCTCGTCTCAATGTTGATGTCATTCCGGGGCGTAGAAATAGAATGGTGTGTGAGAAAAAAGAGTAACCATAAAAAAAAAGAAACCCAACAACGTTGGGTTTCTGTGAGAAGGAATTCACTTCACATAAGATATTGAGGGATTAAGACATCCCGTGGTGGACCAATTAACCTCCAAACATCTTCTACAGATACAAACTAATGCCTCAAGGCATAGTCAAAAAAAAATTGATAGAAATATCTAATCGCCGACAACTGTCCTTGCGAATTCAAGAAAGACTCCAACCAAAAAAAGATGGATGACAGAGCGCACAGAGTATTTATAGGCTTCGACATCCTAGTTCACTCACTCTGACCGAGGGACTACAAAAACCGTATTAAGCGCGCTCTACACTCTCCAAAACTATCAATCGAACGGGACTGAGAGGTACTAAAAAAAAAGCGTTACAATGTATATCATACTTTTTTGTATTTCTTTCACCGTCACTGACGCGAGTTGATTTTTAAACAATCACCCTGGACGGTGGATCCCTTGGCTCGCGGGTCGATGAAGAACGCAGTTAACTGCGCGTCGTAGTGTGAACTGCAGGACACATTTGAACATCGACATTTCGAACGCACATTGCGGTCCGTGGAGAAACATCCAGGACCACTCCTGTCTGAGGGCCGGCTGTATAAATAACATTCACCACTTTGCGCCGTAACAATGTCTGCCTGTCGTAAGAAAGGTACGACTGCGTTGCGCGCGCCGATGGCGGCTCGTCTCCCCGCCGCCGGCACGTGGCGTGTCGCAGCAGCGATGCTCGCGACAGCCACGAAGCCGGCGGTGGCGACAGTCCGTTTAAATATCTTCATGTAGACATATTCATATGAGCGTATCGAGAGATATGTTCGTGCGAACGTGGAAACACTATAAACTGTGGTGCGGGCGCCATTGCCGCTCGCTCCCGTGTTCCTGACGCGCTAGCGCTTCTCTCTCACTCTCGTGTCCCACACTGTTTCCGTGCATATAGCTGGCTGCAATATTGCTGCTGCGTATTTACGGTCACACGATCGCGACTCGATCGACGCTTCGGTGCTCGCAGATATACTAGGGTGGCGGTTTAACGACCACTCCCGAAATCTCTGCGTTAACTGAGTTTGCGATCGGCGTTTAGCAAAACGTGTGCTCCAGTAAAAAATCCATGCGCAGCTTTCGTAGAGCAAACGCCATCCGGCATGTGTGCGGGTCAATGAACAGTGTAAATAACCCTGTGTTTTGTAACAAGGGAGGGACCGGAGGGGGGCTTACGCGGCTGCCGTCGTGAATCTTTTTTTGCGAAAAGACGAAACTGGGACGCGGGTCCGTGGCGAGCGCGTGATGCGTTTCGCTCGCACCTCAACATAAGTAGGCGGACTCGACGTCCGAAGGGCGCGTCGGCGTCGATCGCGTGCCTAACGGCTCGCGGTCTATGTCGTCGCAGCGCTGACGGATATCGTGTCTGCCTCGAATTTTTATCGTTGGCCTCAGATCAGGGAGGATCACCCGCCGAATTTAAGCATATTAGTAAGCGGAGGAAAAGAAACTAACTAGTATTTCCTTAGTAGCGGCGAGCGAACAGGAAATAGCCCAGCACTGAATCCCGCGGTTGTAACGGCCGCGGGAGATGTGGTGTTCGGGAGGTTCCGCTTTCTCGTCGTCGATTCTCCTGTCCAAGTTCGTCATGAACGGGGCCCTTTTCCCGTAGGGGGTGCCAGGCCCGTAGCGACGGAGATCGGCGGCGAGAGGGACTCTCCTCAGAGTCGGGTTGCTTGAGAGTGCAGCCCTAAGTGGGTGGTAAACTCCATCTAAGGCTAAATATTACCGCGAGACCGATAGCGAACAAGTACCGTGAGGGAAAGTTGAAAAGAACTTTGAAGAGAGAGTTCAAGAGTACGTGAAACCGTTCAGGGGTAAACCTGCGAAACTCGAATGAACGAACGGAGAGATTCATCGTTATTCCGCGGCGTGCGCGCTAGCGTCTCGATGCTGTACGGTTTCGATCGGACGGCACGACGCGAGCGCGTTCCACGTCCGCGGATGGCGTGCACTTCTCTCTTAGTAATGCATCGCGACCCGTTCGATGTCGGTCTAAGCTCCGTTCGGGAGCCCTGTGCGTCCGGCCCGACGCAAGACAACGTCGTCATCGCAGTCCTGCCATAGCGCGGACCGTGGTGCGGCGCGTCTGTCGTCGCAGCCGTGCTGTCTCGGACTGCAACCGCACAACCGTGGTCTTTCGTTGTAACCCCAAGCTGCGAGATGATCTTGTCGCCCGGACCCAGGTATTCATTGACTGGGAAGTGATCCAGGTGACAGACTACATTGACGCCACATGCTGCAATAAGTGCCAGCAATATGGACACCCTGAGCGTTACTGCCGACAACCAGATTACACCTGCGGGAAATGCGGTAACGTCTGCGGTAACACCAGCGCAAAGACTGCACCTCGGAGACAGCCTGCTGCACCACCTGCAAAAGGTTCGGTCGTAATGAGGCCTCTACCCATATGACCGCCTCCTGAGACTGCCCGGCTAGAAAATCGGCAGAGCTACGGAGCGTATCAGTAACTAACTATGGATCCTAGGCGCCAGCTTAAGGTCGGGCAGCTCAACTTGATGGGTCAAAGGTGGCCAGCCAGAAACTGCCATCACTTGCAGCCGAATACCAGCTGGACCTCATTGCAGTTCAGGAACTTTACGTGGAGGAGAGGACCATCAAAGCTGTTGGCTCGCAGCCTAAAGCAGGCTTTTACGTAGCGTCAAGGTGCACCCCTATCACTATCGTTCCGCAACTCAGCAATTCACACTGCGCGGTTGCCCTTGTACACAGAACATACGTAATAGCCTGCTACTTCCAGTACTTGGAGGATATTAACCCACACCTGCACCACCTGGAAGGAGTCTTGAGCAAACTGGCGGGTAACAACATTGTTATTTGTGTGGACTCCAATAAACACTCTCCACTGTGGCACAGTGCTAGACGTCATTATGTAGGACGTGGCCATACCGCCGAGGAACGGAGGAGAGCAGTAGAGGACTTCGTCAATTCCTGGACTCTCCGTATACACGACGAGGAGGGCCAACCATTTACCTTCAGCGGCCCCAACGGAGAGTCCAATATTGACCTTACCCTCACATCGAGAGGGATCACTGCCCACAGTTGGAGAGTTCACCCAGAAGCCAGCTCCAGTGACCATTGGCTGATTACTTTCACCATTCAGACAGGGGATTCATGTAAGAATGGGCAGAGTGAACTTTAGAAAGAATGCTTCGGACTTGGCACGGGACTTCACAGAAGTCATAACCCGTACAGCCTTGGAGTGCCTTGGGACCGTGTCAAAACCTAAAAAAGTTTTTTTTTTTTTTTTATAAAATATGGATGGGACGTTTGTCTTCCATGACACCTGATGTTAAGTGAACATGAAGACTAAGGTGGTACACGTCCATCCACGAGAAACCTATTCACTCGACGCTTAAAAGTACTAGGACTATACTGGTCAGGGAAAATAGACGCAGGCAGTTCATTCCAAACCTTGGCGACCCGTATCAAAAAGGAACTGTCAAAGCGCTTAGTTCGACTTTTCGGAATATCAACCACATACGGATGGAAGTTCTGTCTGCGTCTAGTAGTCCGATGGTAAAAGGGTGAGGGTTCAATTCGCTCAAACAGAGCACTCGCGCACTCACCAAAATGTATCCTGTAGTATACGGTTAAACAAGCAACCTTACGACGATGCTCTAGGGTCTGTAGTTTTTTGGTCGTAAGGTCGACGTTGTTAATTAATTTACGGGCTCTTCGGTCAACGGAGTCCAGCGCTTCTAGTTGATATTTGGCTGAACCATCCCAAAGATGACTGCAGTACTCCATGCATGATCGCACTTGAGCTGTATATAAGTTAAGAAGCTGTGCAGGGCTGAAGTACCGCCGTACCTTCGAGATGATTCCCAACTTTTTCGAAGCTACTTGAGCCATGGACACAATTTGTTGACCGAAGTTTAAACTGGATGTTATAGTTACGCCTAAAAGCCCTAGATGGTCAGTGATGGGGACAGATACATTTTGGAAAGTGGGCGTTAATGTGAAGGTGCTCTTTTTTGCGGAGAATAGTTTGAGAAGCCTGAGTTTTGGACGCGTTGAATTTGACCAAATTCGACTCACCCCAATCGGATACTTTCCGTAAGGTCAAATCAACGCGCTCAATCATTGACTTTCTTAAACTCTGGATTTCACGGGGGCTCGCTCGCGCATTGGATACGTATCTCTCTACAACAGTGCTGTCATCAGCATAACTAATAATGCCCGGTGTTAAAAGGTCATTAATGTGCAGCAAGAATAATGTTGCAGAGATAACAGATCCCTGAGGTACCCCGGCATTAATTGCCATTTGGTCGGAGGAGAAGCCATCTAAGACTACTCGAATTGACCGTTCCCTCAGAAAATCAGATATCCAGTCGCAGAGCCCAATCGGTATGCCATAAGCTGGAAGCTTACTTAAGAGACCATCATGCCAGACCCTGTCAAAGGCCTTGGAAATGTCTAAGGATACAGCTATTGCTTCACCATGACCCTCCAAGGCCTCGCTCCATAAGTGAGTGGCATACACGAGAAGATCGCCGGTCGAGCGCCCGTTGCGAAAACCATATTGGCTATCGCTTAGGAGCTCGTTGGTCTCGAGGTATGCCAGGAGTCGATTGTTCAATACACGTTCCATGACTTTGCAAAGTATGGAAGTGATTGAAGTTGTAGGTCCGAACTGAGGTAATTGGGGTGGGATTTTTCCTTGGCAATCTAGACGAGAATTTTCTGCGAAGATACTAGCAAATAAATCTGCTTTCTCCTTAGCAGTGTGGGCCAGAGAACCATCGGGTTTCCTCAGTGGTGGCAGCGACGGGCGACAAAAGTTCGTTTCGACCGACTTGGCAAGGGACCAGAAAGCTTTACTTCCCGAAGGGTATGCTGCTATTCTATCTCCGATACGGCCTATGTGGGCAAAACGAGCTCTTTTGATTACCTTTTTGCAGGACTTGGCGGAAGCATTGTATCTTTTCTTAAGTTCATGCGAATCCAGGGCTTTGCTTCTGCGAGCATTTGCCCAGGCTTTGTATGCTTCCCGCTTTTGCTTTTCAGCGGCAAGGCAAGCAGTATTAAACCATGGGCGAGCTTTGGTTTCAAGGGATAGATCAGCGTGGGGAATGAAGTACTCCATTGCTTGAACTATCACACTTGAGACAGCATCAGCGCAGCACGATGGATCGGTTGATGTAAAACAAGTTTGCCGCCATGGATAAGATGCGAAGAAATGTCGCATTTCATCCCAATCTGCTGACTTGTAACGCCATACTCGCCTGGAGCCTTTTGGGCGGGTGTCAGGTGGCGAGTACAGCGATACAGATTTCACCATACAGTGATCGGATGTCCCTAAAGGTGCAGTGACGGACGCCGAGTATCTGTCAGGATCGGTTGTCAGCAGAAGGTCCAAGCAATACGCAGTGTGGCCAGCAACGTCAGGGATGCGCGTAGGCTCGTTAACAAGCTGTGAGAGACCATAAGTCAGCGAAACCTTAAAGGCCTCTCTGCCAGCATGGTCAGTGTCCTGATACGGGTATAACCACTGCCCGTGGTGAGCATTAAAATCCCCCAGAAACACCAAATGCGCCGTGGGAAAACGTTGCTGAATCTTATCTGCTGTATTGCCAAGGTATTCCATAAGCCTCGTTGTCTCCCGATCTCCGCTATGTGAACGATAGATACAGGCGTAAACCACTTGGTCTAGGCCAGTATCTATGTGAACCCACATGACTGAAAGGTCCGGCACTTCCAAGTAACGGAGACGCTGATAACAGATCGCGTCACTGGCATACATGCACACCCCGGCGTGCGGGCGGAAAAGAGACTCCAGGATATAGCCTGGGTAACCAAGGTATGCCGAGTCTGACGGATCGCAGATCTGCGTCTCCGTTAGAAAGAGTAGGTGTGGTCTCTCCGTCTCAAGATGGTGGTGGACATCATTCAGATTGGAGTGCACTCCTCGGATGTTACAGAAGTGCACTTTAAGGGAGAGGAAGTGCAACCGCTGTTGAACCGTACTCTTTTTAGGACCTTTCATTGTGAATTGGTAGTGGAGTGAATAGGGAGGAGAATAGAAGTTAAGTGAAGCGCTGCAAATGGAACCAAGCAACTCGTAGGGAACAACGCACCATTGGGGAACTCGCCTGGAGACTGCGGGGACGCCCGAACCCCCCCGAGGTCGCCATCGGGTCCTCTCTAACCGGTCGCCAACCGGCACGATGGAGCCTCCCGGGATTTTTCGCGAGGTGGCGGGGCAGCCTTTCGCATGTGGCTGGCATGCTACTTGGGCCCCCTACTACCTGCGGTCGGCCAGCGGTGCACCGTGCTTCGGATCCCGCTACCCTCCAAAACGAGTTACCCGGTGAGTCATTATCCTACGAGTTGTAAACAGTTCTCCGATGCAGCACGATTACTCAGACCTATCCTCCTCAATAGCTACACTAGACATCATGCCGGAACGCGACTAAGTCACTTGGCGGCATGGTTTTGTCTAGTGGGTGGTGACAAGCCACGGCCGAAGCCTACCACCAGATTTTACTGCTCGTTTAGCACCACCCAGGGACCACGTACAAGGCATCGAGGGCTAAACCTAGCGGACGCGAGCAGTTTTCAGTCCCCAATATAGAGGGTATGAATGGTGGACACCCCGGCTGGACAAGCTGAAGGGTATTCAAGGTTGTGCAAGAAGGAAATGGCAGGTTTCCAAAAAAAAAAAAGACGTGTGGCACTCGGAGACTGCCGCGGTAAAGCTATTGCATAGTATTTTTTATCAACTTATGAAATTATAATTATTTATTTATTTTATTAATGCAGTAATGTTTGATCTAATATGAAGTCCACAAGTTCCTAGTAGATGGCGCTGATTTTTTATTAAAGCCCGCATGTAAAGTTATGAATGAATCAATCAATCATTTATTTGCATAAAATATGGTACAGATTTAGGACTTAAAATAAAAAAAAATAGGTCATACATATTTTACCTTTTTAGGGCATGCAAAAATAAATTACTATTGTTCAAATTAACAAAAGTCTCAAAGTAGGCACATTCGGCATATTGTGATTTTTCCGTAATTCATTTAAGGTAATTTCCAACAAGTTAGTTTTAGACAAAAGACCTGCAATATTTTGATGAAATATTTTTAGTTGATTTGAGTTGCTATCATTATTATTATTTAAATTTACTTTATTTACGAAAAAATTTTAATTCATTATTTTCCAAGTTATTTTTTGTCTTTTTAAGAAAGTAGAACAAAATCGTCCCCTTTTTAATTATATTCTGAGTAGTATTCGGATGAGATTTATAGTTTGCATTTGAATGTCCAATTTTTATGTCTATTTTATTTTCAGTCATTTTTAAAAAGTATTACGGAATTGTTCCCTTTTTAGTTACACCCTGAGTAGTAGTTGAATTATATTTATAATCTGCACTTGAATGTATATTTTTAACCTTTGAATGTTTATTCTTAATATGATACTTAGTAAATGACAAGATTTTTTTTCTATAATCACATTCATCAATTATTAAATATATTTTCTTACATATAGCAAACCATGTGTAGCAAACGCAGTTTGTAATCGTACGAATTTACTATTAAAAAAGTGTTTACTTAAATTATGTATCATGTCATTCAACTTATTTTCGTTAAGAAATCTATTTTTAATTACGCTCAGAAGTATAATATTACAATTAATATATTTATTTAAAATTAAACATGTTTCTAACAACACTTTTGTCGGGTTTGTGTCGTGTTCACCTACGCAGATTATTATTTTGTCCTTTTCTTTCTTTGGGTCTTAAGCATCGTCAATATTTCTTCAGTGCTTGCGTAAGGTATAGTAAAAGATATAACTTCATATTTTTCGTAAGGATTATTAAATCTTGATCTTACTAATCTGTTACGAAGACCTTTACATTGCTGTCCACCAATTACAAAGATTCTGTGTTCTTCATGTCTATTTTTCTTAGATTTCACCAATACCTTATCCTCTTCCACTGCCTGGAGTTTTTTTTTGTTTTTAGTAGTGAGGACTCCGGTTCCACTCGTAGACAATCCTTGTTACTCTCCTTCAATGGTGATGATAGTGAGTACGATGGTGATGGTGGCAATGATTGTAATTTCTCTACGTTTTCATTGTGTGTATTAGCTATTGTCTGCCGACGACAATTTTTTGTCTTTTTTTGTTTTGTTTCGTAGAGTTTTTAGTTTCAAGCGTTTTGGTGCACATATTTTTGAGTAAGTGCACTTGTCGAGATAATTGACTAACTTCTTTTTTTAAGCCAATGTTTTCAATTATAATATTCTCCATTTCCATGTACGTGCTTTCAAACTGCCTCTGTAAATTAATTATTTCAAGTTTCAAGTCTCCAGTTTGGTCTGCACTTATATCAGTCGATAAATTAAAACTTTTTGAAGCTGTGTCAAGATCAATAGTGTCGAGAGACAAATTGTGATCCAGGAATTCACATGAATGTGTGTGCATGATGCTAGGCGACTTGGCTGCCGGAGGTTTTAAAGCCTTTTTCCTCCTAGTAGTGACGGTACTTATCTGGCTATTTGATGTACCCAGCTTATTTTTAGCTTTATGTTTTTTTTCTTGGCTTGGAGCACTTCCGTATACATTTAATGCACTGCCATTTTTTTTGCGCTCAGCTGTTAAGGTATTATAAAACCTTTGAGACGAAATATTTTCGCATTCTTTGTGATAAATTAATTTACAATTTGTACATGTCAGGTTTTCATTATTAAATATATTCTTTTTAGATTTGTTAATTTTTTTAATGTCGTTTTTTGGTGTCAACATTTCTGTTTAACTTAGTCAATCAATCAATTTGTTTGTAACTGCCTTTTCTTTTATTTAATCCTCTTAGAACAAAGTAAGTTTCCAATATAAAAAACTTAAAAAAAAAAATTTATAATTTTAAAAGGAGAAAAGAAAAACATAAAAAAGAATTCATGTCGATGCGATTATCAGGGCTTGAACTCGTAACTCTTGATCGGGAAAAAATTATCGGTTTTTTTTTGTGCTCAGCTGTTAAGGTATTATAAAACCTTTGAGTCAAAATATTTTCGCATTCTATGTGATAAATTAATTTACAATTTCAGGTTAGATTTTCATTATCTATACTAATATATAAAGCTGAAGAGTTTGTTTTTTTGTTCGTTTGTTTGTTTGAACGCGCTAATCTCAGAAACTACAAGTGTGATTTGAAAAATTCTTTTTGCATTTGATAGCCCAACTCTTGAGGAAGGTTATAGGCTATATTTTATCCCGAAATTCCCACGGGATCAAAAGTTACGCGAGTAAAACCGCGCGCGGTGGCTATTTCAATATATTCTTTTTACATTTGTCAAATTTTTTAATGTCGTATTTTGGTGTCATCATTTCTGTTTAACTTAGTCAATCAATCAATTTGTTTGTAACTGCCTTTTCTTTTATTTAATCCTCTTCGAACAAAGTAAGCTTCCAATATAAAAAACTTTAAAAAAAATGTATTTATAATTTTAAAAGGAGAAAAGAAAACATAAAACAAATTCATGCCAATGCGATTATCAGGGCTTGATCTCGTAACTCTTGATCGGGAACCTTTACACGTTACCACTCGACCACTCATTGATTTACTCAGATTAGCGAAATAAAGGATTTGTTATGAAAGCCAACTATTGTTTATTTATCTGTCAACTCTAAAAATTGTCATGTTGCCTAGAATGGATGCCTCTCGATAGATGGCGCTGATTGTTTATTAAAGCCCGCATAAAAGCGCAGATTTTTTCGTTACGGATATTCTGGATTCGCTCCCCACGCTCAAGGCCCGCGATAGAATCTATGCAATAGCTTAAAAAACGGAGACACAACAACGGAACAGAAGAGACAAGAATACCTGGTGGCGAGATCGGTGTACCGCAGAGAGCTCAGAGAAGCGGAGTTGAACTTTTACCGACGAGAGGCCGATGAGAGGTATATATCCAATGCGCGAACGAACGCCCATGAAATCAAGGTTTTGAGAGAGTCTATGATTGAGCGCGTTGATTCGACCTTGCGGGATGTGTTCGATTGGGGCGCATCCAACCTGGTCAAATTCAACGCCTACAAAATACAAGCGTGTCTATTTTCCGCAAAAAAAAAGCACCTTTACCTTTACGCCCACTTTCCAGAATATATCTGTTCCCATCACCGACCATCTAGGGCTTTTAGGCGTCACTAACGTCCAAATTAAACTTCGGACAACAAATTGAGTTTATAGCTAAAACAGCTTCCAAAAAATTGGGTATCATCTCGAAGGTCCGGCGGTACTTCAGCCCTGAACGGCTGCTCAACTTATACACAGCCCAAGTGAGGTCGTGCATGGAGTATTGTAGTCGCTTTTGGGATAGTTCTGCCAAATATCAGCTCAAAGCGCTAGACTCTGTTGACCGAAGAGCCCGTAAACTTATAAATAACAACAACCTTACAAATAAAAAATAGCAGACGCTGGAGCATCGTCGTAAGGTTGCTTGTTTGACAGTATTTTTTCGGCTACATTTTGGTGAGTGTGCGAGTGCTCTTTTTGACCAAATTGACCCACTCCTTTTTACCACTGGACCACCAGACGCGGACAGAACTTTCATCCCTATACAGTGGATTTACCAAGAAGTCGAACAAAACCGGCAGTCCGGCAACGAGGACCCATGGGGCCTTGCATACCGGCTGAGTACAGGAAGACTGCGAACTCCTGCAAATATCATCTACCCAGTTGAGTCCGTCGGTGGAGGCCCCGGGGACGCGCTTGGGGCAGCCGCGGAGCTGGTGCGTGCTCTGTGTCCTGACGACGATCAGTCTAGGGACACTGTTCATCATACTCTAGGGAAGACGCCCCGCCAATCACGTATGACAGAGTGGGACAAATAGTCAAGGCCCTACCTAACACTGCTCCGGGAATAGACGGTATCTCTGCGCGCATTATTAAGGAGATTTGGAAGGTCGCTGCAGCCAAACTGGTCGCAGTATTGAATAAATGCGTAACCAAAGGGGTCTTCCCGGAGGTATGGAAGACAGGCGTTTTGATAGTGTTACCTAAGGGGAATGGAAAGGCACTGACGGACCCTAGAGCATTTCGGCCCATCACTCTCTTGTCGGTGCTAGGCAAAATTTTAGAACGAGTAATTCTCCTGTGCGCCCCCACTGTTACAAGGGGTATATCGGATTGTCAGCACGGGTTTTCTCGAGGGAAGTCCACCGTCACTGCTTTGCGCACTATCATCAGCACAGCAAAAGAGAGCTCTTGCAGGTACGTTCAGGCCGTATTTTTGGACATAGCTGGAGCCTTCGACAACGCCTGGTGGCCAATGATCTTGGTAAAGGCGAAGAGGGGTGGCTGCCCGCCCAAAATCTACCGGATGTTGTGCGAGTACTTCACCAATCGACGCTTTGGATATTTTGTTGGAAACCAGGTTGTGTATAAGACTTCCACTATGGGCTGCCCCCAGGGCTCAGTTTTGGGACCGACGCTTTGGAACGTCTTGCTGGACGACCTGTTTCGCTTGCCGCTGCCTGAGGGGGTGAGGATGGTAGCTTATGCAGACGATGTCACGGTTCTGATCGATGCGGATTCCAGGGCCGCGATTGAGGGAAAAGCCTCCTTGGCTCTTCAATCAATCGCTGACTGGGGCACCCGCAACCGTCTTGGGTTTGCCCCCTCAAAGTCAAGTACAATTACCCTGAAGGGTAAATTCAAAAGGCCACCTACCATCAGAATGGAGTCTGTATCGGTCTCATCGGTGCATTGCACAACGGTGCTGGGCGTTGCAATTGACTCCAGTCTGTCTTTCGCGGAGCATGCAGCCGCAATAGGAGAGAGTGCTAGCAAGGGGTTTGGTAAGATGTCTAGAGTCTCCACAACCCGGTTCGGTATCCGGTACCCGGCCCTTAAATTCATCTATAAGGGCACCTTTGTGGCAACTATTACTTATGCGGCTGCATGCTGGCACAAAAGAACGTCTGTCTACGCCGTTCGTAGCGCTTTACTTAGAACGCAGCGTCCAGCACTGATCCTGCTGACCAAGAGTTACCGGTCGACCAGCACAGCGGCACTCCCGGTTCTTGCAGGGGTTCTACCAGCAGACTTGGAGGTATCCCGTGCAGGCAGGTTATATGACGCACGTCAATCCGCGGCCAGCACGGAGAGAGGGAAACTGAAGCGCAAATTCTACGATTCGGCAGTGGAGGCGTGGCAGAAACGATGGGAATGTGAGTCGAAAGGAAGGGAGACATACCGTTTCTTCCCGGACGTGTCGGCTCGCCTAAGGGCAACCTGGGTGGAGCCGGACTACCAATTGTCCCAAATTCTAACAGGCCATGGTATATTTAGGAAAAGATTGTATGATATGAGGCTGTGTGACACGGATGAATGTTTCTGCGGCTTGGATGTTGAGGACATGCACCATATCTTGTGGGAATGTCCTCTCTATATGGAAGAAAGAAAAGCGATGCTTGAAGGGATGAACCGAGGTGCTGAGGAAGGACCACTCTACTATTGCGATCTCGTTTCTGAAGCGGCTAACTTTAGTAGGTTGCGGGCGTTCGCGTACGCGTGGCACAAGAGCCGCCTTGAGAGAGAAAGAGAGGCGCCATGAGCTGTAACGTGAAGAGAACTGCCGGGCGACACAGTCAGACATAAATGTAGTAGTCTCAGGCCCCTGAATGGGGAGAACTGAAAAGGGACAGAGGACAAGATTAAAAAACTTGTAGGGAGATCAAGCAGCCGCGCCTAGAGTAAAGCGATTACGCAGTTCGGCGCGGTCTCCCGCGATTCGGCCCATATAACCAAGGTGTTGGAAAGGGCCATGGGAAGGTTGGTGGGTCTGTCCCTATCTAACATCAAGATCAAGAAGCTGCGCCGAGTGCGCGATAACGCAGATCGGCGCGGCCTCCCGCGATTCGGCCTTTATAACCGGAAGGTTGGTATGGCCATGGGAAGTTGGTGGGTTGTCCCTATCTAACTTCGCGTTCGGCCGCGCCAGCGTTCGGACGTGTCACGGAGTGCTTAGCGTACAGTGTGTCTCGATAATTTATTTAAGCGATATTAAATATATCGTGCTAGTTCCCTAGTGTATTTATGTTGCTTGTTAGTTTTTTGATTTTTAATTATTTTTAAACTTGAGTTTAGAGTGCTTTTTTGTTAGTTTAGTATAGTGCACGTGGTGATTAGAATAGGCACGTGGTGACTATTAAATACCACCCGTTTGGGCGAGTGGGTCCCTGTCTCGTTATCTGGATTGAGGAGGAGCTCAGGTATCGGAAGACATAACCATATTAGGTTTTCTTGGAACTGGTGAGTAGCAATTAAGTTTTATTACACAGCAAACACGTGGTTTTGAGGTTATCTTTATAACCCGTGGGCGCTGTTGTATTGTATATTGTGTATATAGTGGTATTTAGGTAGTTAGTTTAGAGTTATTAGTTTAAATTTACGCGTTCCCTCCTGCCTGGGACACGGTGGGGTCCGTTTTTGACCTCCACGTGTTTTAGGTTAGGAACCGCGTGCGTGGTGACAGTGCCTGTACGGGCTGTCAGTGTCGCTGTAGTTTTGACGTATGCCGGGTTGACGTTTGTCAGACGCCATCTTGGTGTCGTTGGATCGGTGGTGTCACTGTCGTCTTGACAGGTGCGTTTAGTTTCAGTAAAGTTATTACGCGAACACGTGAGGTAAATTTACTTTAAGTTGTGTTTTGTTTTAATAGTTTATTTTGTTTTATTTTATTAGTTATTAGTTTAAATTTACGCGTTCCCTCCTGCCTGGGACACGGTGGGGTCCGTTTCTGACCTCCACGTGTTTTAGGTTAGGAACCGCGTGCGTGTTGACAGTGCCTGTACGGGCTGTCAGTGTCGCTGTCGTTTTGACGTATGCCGGGTTGACGTTTGTCAGACGCCATCTTGGTTTCGTTGGATCGGTGGTGTCACTGTCGTCTTGACAGTTGCGTTTAGTTCTAAGTAAAGTTATTACGCGAACACGCGAGGTACATTTACTTTAAGTTTGTGTTTTGTTTTAATAGTTTTTTTTTGTTTTATTTTTCTAAGTCCTTGATTTTATTACGCGAACTGAATCCTTACTGTTATACTTATACTGTTAGTAGTGCAATATTGGGGATTCTGCATCACTTGCCCTCGCTGCGCTTGAGCTGCATGATGCAGAATCCCCAATACTGCCAGCTCAAAAACCAGATTTATCCTCTGCTTCAGTCAAAAAAGGAAAAAGTAGCAAAACCCTCGTCACCGTGGTGTGCTTTATAGTTCGAGATATTGTAAAAGCACACCACGGCAACCACCGAGTATGTTTTTATAATTGTTGTTTAATTGTTATAGAGACTTCTTCTGTGCTATATGTCATTGAAGGTTTTCAGATTGCCCAAGTCTTACTAACTTTCGCTGACAGCACGTGACTACATCAGACATGATCAACTCCATAGGATTTGGGCGAATCCGTATAGTGAATCTCATATCCAACTGCCACTTGACAAGCAATGTTATTTTTCTTATATACTAATAATCAATAAAAACAGTGATAGCGCGATTTAGGGAATTTTGCGAATATGTCATTAAACGTAATAAATTGAATCATTTTTTTTTTATTATAAATGCATCGCTTCAATATATTTCTATTGTTGAATAAATAAACTGCATAATATTTAAATAAGACGGGTTAATCATTAATAATTGAAATGTTTTCGTCAAATATCATTTAACGCCACCTAATGTATGCACTTAGTTCTAAGAATCATCATATTGCATGAAACATAGTAAGTATGTGAGAAAAATATGTAGATGGCACCACAAAATGTATCTATGCTTTCTAAAAAATTCTGATTTTAATTATTAAAATAAGCAATTATTTAAGATTTGACTAAATAAAGTAAGATCTCATTCAGCTTAAAAAAAAAATAAACCTGCATTTAAAAAAAAATACACCGGTGCGCATGATAGTTGCAAGTATCGAATCCAAAACCTAGCGATCGGGAATTATCAAGTAGGCAACTACTACCTCTATACTGCAACTCACATACTGTTTGTAATAGATTTTTTTTATTTAACTTTCTGACTATGTATAATGCATAGACATATTTTTTAAGATAATATGAATGTCTGACGTTTTCTGTTTTTTTTTTTTTTTTTACAATAAAAGTGTAAACTTTTAAAGATAATTATTATATGAAGTCCAAACATCTGTTACATTATTTTATTATCAGGCAGGGTCAGGATTCGAACCTGGACTGCCATGGTGCTAGCGCAAACAGAATCCGTAATTTCGCAGTATAAGATAGTTTGTTGGGCTGGCATAATTATCGGCGAGCGCAACAAAGTGCATTATTGCAATATTATGACGTTCTGTAAGCGCATATACCAATATTGAATAAAAAAGATTTTTATTTTAGTTTTATTTAGCGTTCCTGCCCGCTAAGAATGAAAGAAAATGCATTTATTTCACACTACAAATTATGAAATAGAATAAAAGTGACAAACTTAAAACCAGATCGAAAGAGATCCTAGGTTCGACTCCTGCAACGAACAGTAATTCTACGCGGTTTCTTCGCTTTTATTTTATTAAGTTTGTATAGATGCAATCTGTTACCTATTATATTACATCAAAAATAGTTTTTCATTTGTAAGTATGTAATTTAGTATGTTCGTCTTGTATGAATTCCTGAACTGAGCATTTGATTGAGCTGAAACTTGATACGGGTTGTTATGAAAGTGTACGAGCAGGTTGGAAGGAAATATTAAGTAGTATTAAATACATTAACTTTATTACTTCACGTTTATACGATCCGAAAATACACATTGTAGGCCCATTAGCTCGCTGCACTAGGATCATTGGTATTCACCAGGCATCAAAACCAAGACCTTAAATCAAAGCGGTTTATTTAAACCAATGTGCTGCTGGCGATTCTTCTTAAAAGTCAGTACCTACACGCCACTTCCTTTTTAGATTTTCGTATCGAATTGGAGCCGTCGAGCAAATTCAGCGTAAACACTAGGTAAACATCGACCAAAATCGGCTCCTAAACAAGTGATCGCACTAAAGCTTATATTGTAAAATTACAGTACACGAAACTGAGCCATATGTATTTGTATGATATGGACTAGAATGGTAAGTAAGTTATAATATTGCTTTTGTAATTATTGCTAATAAATTTTATCAAAAGAAGTGTGAATGCTGCCCTATGATATCGATCTTTACAAATTATTTTCTTCATGATCATTGCTTTTTTCTGTTCCTAGTAGATGCCTGTGTCGACTGTCTATTAAAATTTTAAAAAAATTAGTGACTTAAAGTATGTATGTATCATAAGTGTTTGGTTTTAGCTATTTGAAATGCCTCATTAGTGTGTAAACGCAATAACTATATTTTGTTCAATAATTTTCAGGTCTTCCAATCCTTTTGTATCGGACTGTGAGGAGTTAGAGCAGCCACCGGTTGCTCCAAAGAAAAAGGCTGCCATTACCACGAAAAAAGCCACAAAAGCAAAGGCGAAGAAAATCGTTCCTTCTACGAGCAGCGCCCCAGTGCTCGAGAGCCCACTGCTGGATGCTGCTGATTCCGAGTCGGACGAAGAGCTGTCCTGTGCGCAGGCCAACAAGAAAAGAAGGAAAATTTCACAATTCCCTGATTCTGAGGTCAGTTTATTCGGTGTTCTTTATTGATTAGATTATCTAGTTTCAATAACAAAAATTCTAAATGAAATCTAATTTAGGCTTCATAAGTTGTGATTGTTAGAAATAATTATTTTATTTTTTTGTACTAGCCTTTTATGATAGTCTTTAAATATGTGTATGGTTTTAAAGCTTGGTAATATTCATCGATTAAAAATTAGCAAATACCTGTCATAATATGGTTAAAACTAGTAATGTATATTTATACTTTTAAGGAAATATAGGCAAACAGATATTAAAGAAGTCGCAAAGAAAGATCGTAAACTATCTGTTGTTTATTATTATTAAGGTAAAATGTACTTACTGATAATTTCATGAATTGCCTGCAAATATCATACTTAGGCTGATTTACCTACTTTTAATTGAGTTTCTATAAAATTTCAACTTTTTTATATTAAATGAATGGATTATTAAAATTCGTATTTCATGAATTTAAGAGCTCTTAGTATTGTCTTAAGTTTTCACGATTCATAATTTAAATAAAACTACTTTTTAACCGGATTAATCGCGTATAATTTATATTTTACATTTTAACTCGACGTTTCGGTGTCTTTGCAGACTCCGTGGTCACGAGCGACTGAGGTGTCAGGCGTCAGATTGATAGTGGAAAAAGTTATACATCATCTCCATCTATTTCTCAGTCTTCGAGCGTAGCGTTCAGGGTTAACACAAAATGAGCTGACAGTGTCTCGAGTTTCAGGTCGTGCTGCTTGCTGGATGTTTGACTTAATATCTTTGAGAATAGGGTCCCATGCTGGTGATAGTTTCCAACCATCTTCTCTGTTGAAATTAGGGTGCTTTTTAATTTCAATGGCTTCTCTGATCATTCTAGGTATATAATGTGTCTCCCTAGATAGAACTTTCACAGAGTCAAACCTTAAGTAGTGGTTGGGCTTGTCTATGGAATGCTCACAAACTGCAGACTTGGTTACTCTTCGGTTTTTAATGTCAGCTATGTGTTCTTTAACGCGGGTTGATACACTTCTTTTAGTTTGACCAATGTAGGAAAGCCCACAGCCGCAGTCAATCTTGTATACACCTGGGTCTTGTAAAGGGATGTTGCATTTAACTGGGCGAAGATGTTGACTAATTTTTGAGTTTGGTTTAAATATTGTTTTGATGGAAGCGCGCCTAAGAATTTTTGAAATTTTATCGGTAACTCCCTTCACAAAAGGTAAAAATGCAGGTCTTCGTTCGACTGTCTGCGGCTTCACGTGGTCACTGCGGCGGCGACGAGGTGGTTTGAGGCCGTTTTGACGAAGCACTTTGACAACATGTTTTAGTTCATCATCAATGTGCTGGGGATCGCAGATTCCATGTGCTCTCTGAAACAAAGAGGAGCCTACGGCGAGTAATTGGCTCGGGTGGTGGTGGGAACTCCCATTTAAATATCGGTCAGTATGAGTGGGTTTCCTATAAACAGTATGACCGAGTGTACCATTTGGATTCCGTGTAATTAAAACATCAAGGAAGGCTAACTTATTATCCTGTTCTAATTCCATAGTAAATTGTATTTTATTGTTAAAGGAATTAAGGTGGTTAAGAAATGCAGTTACTTTGTGTTGAGGTAAAATAGTGTAAGTATCGTCAACGTACCTCTTGTAGATCTTCGGCACGACTGGTGCCAGGTGGAGAGCACGCTCCTCGAAATCTTCCATGTAGATGTCAGCAACTACAGGGGACACCGGGGAGCCCATGGCGACACCATCAATTTGCATTTTTTACTTTAGATGTACTACAAAACTGATGTACCACTTAGACCTATTGTGAGCCAAATTGACACCCCAACTTACAGGCTTGCCCAACATATAGCAGGTGTACTCTCACAGCTGAGAGGTAAAACAAGTGCATATGTAAAGGATTCTTACCAATTTGTTAGTGATTTAAAACATCTCAAGATTGCTAACAATGAAACTATGGTTAGTTTTGATGTCAAGTCTTTGTTTACATCATTACCTGTCAAAGACTGCATTGAAATAGTAAAGAAAAAGCTAACTGATTCAGATTTGCCTGTTGAATATGCAGAATTATTAGAAGTTTGCCTGACATCTGGCTATTTTATGTGGAATAATGAATTCTACCTACAAATTGATGGTGTCGCCATGGGCTCCCCGGTGTCCCCTGTAGTTGCTGACATCTACATGGAAGATTTCGAGGAGCGTGCTCTCCACCTGGCACCAGTCGTGCCGAAGATCTACAAGAGGTACGTTGACGATACTTACACTATTTTACCTCAACACAAAGTAACTGCATTTCTTAACCACCTTAATTCCTTTAACAATAAAATACAATTTACTATGGAATTAGAACAGGATAATAAGTTAGCCTTCCTTGATGTTTTAATTACACGGAATCCAAATGGTACACTCGGTCATACTGTTTATAGGAAACCCACTCATACTGACCGATATTTAAATGGGAGTTCCCACCACCACCCGAGCCAATTACTCGCCGTAGGCTCCTCTTTGTTTCAGAGAGCACATGGAATCTGCGATCCCCAGCACATTGATGATGAACTAAAACATGTTGTCAAAGTGCTTCGTCAAAACGGCCTCAAACCACCTCGTCGCCGCCGCAGTGACCACGTGAAGCCGCAGACAGTCGAACGAAGACCTGCATTTTTACCTTTTGTGAAGGGAGTTACCGATAAAATTTCAAAAATTCTTAGGCGCGCTTCCATCAAAACAATATTTAAACCAAACTCAAAAATTAGTCAACATCTTCGCCCAGTTAAATGCAACATCCCTTTACAAGACCCAGGTGTATACAAGATTGACTGCGGCTGTGGGCTTTCCTACATTGGTCAAACTAAAAGAAGTGTATCAACCCGCGTTAAAGAACACATAGCTGACATTAAAAACCGAAGAGTAACCAAGTCTGCAGTTTGTGAGCATTCCATAGACAAGCCCAACCACTACTTAAGGTTTGACTCTGTGAAAGTTCTATCTAGGGAGACACATTATATACCTAGAATGATCAGAGAAGCCATTGAAATTAAAAAGCACCCTAATTTCAACAGAGAAGATGGTTGGAAACTATCACCAGCATGGGACCCTATTCTCAAAGATATTAAGTCAAACATCCAGCAAGCAGCACGACCTGAAACTCGAGACACTGTCAGCTCATTTTGTGTTAACCCTGAACGCTACGCTCGAAGACTGAGAAATAGATGGAGATGATGTATAAATTTTTCCACTATCAATCTGACGCCTGACACCTCAGTCGCTCGTGACCACGGAGTCTGCAAAGACACCGAAACGTCGAGTTAAAATGTAAAATATAAATTATACGCGATTAATCCGGTTAAAAAGTAGTTTTATTTAAGAGCTCTTTATGTGATTTGTTTTACTTAAACATCGAGTCCCGATAGTCGAGACTTGGCACTATTAAATTTTATTTGAGGTAAGTAAAGAAGACTTTTTTATATTTTTTTAATGTTAGTATTTTATATTTACAGGATGAACAGGAGCCAGTGAGGGTTTCGGCTTTAAAAAACTTTTTTATAAGACGTACTGGTAGCGGCAACTCGTATCAGACGGACCCTGCTCGCCGGGGCGATTTTTACATAGAATGCAGAGTGTTCAATACCAAGGACATTGAGCATCGGCACATGAACGAGTTTGAGAAGAGCAAGCATGCCCTGGTGCAGTTTAAAACGGCGGTAAATTTGGACAGCCCCGTATGGCGATCGGTAGCTAAATTAGTAACCGATACTAAGGCTACGTTTAAAGGCATTCGTCCAGTAGTATACCCATCTAACATTTGCTAATTTGTTTTTTATTTTTTCAATGGGTATATTTCATGAGTTGGTATATTATTGGAAATGTCTTCAAACTGTTAATACTTTATTTTCTTTCAAGTTTTTTTAATTTTTTATATGGTAGTAGGTTAGGTAGTAGTATATAGTTAGGTAATAGGTAGTAATATTATTGAACTTATATTTCATATATTTTATCATAATTCACTAATTTGCCTAATTATTGTGACTTGATCATTTTTTTATTACCTAAATACTTCGTATATGGTTTTATGATTAAAATACGCGCTATTTTTAACATTTTTCACTTGGAATTATAACTTTTTGTAGTTGAAAAAGTCAAAATGGATTTTTGTAATAACTGTCAGGTCAAAGTCTATCGATTATCTTCTCATAGGAAAAGTAGCGCGCATAAACTAAACTGCTTAGTACAAACTGAATTTAGCAACGTTCAAATAATAGCTTCTGCTTTTAAAAATCGAATAATTAGTTACAGAATCAATCCTACTACGAACTATATTTTTCCTGAACAATTTTTATCAGAAGCTTCTCCAATAGTATGTGATATTATTCAAAAGTTGATAAAGAAACATAAGTCAGTAAAAGTGAATTTAGAACTTTTTATTACATTCAAACTTCCAAAAAATGATGCTTTATCTTTGAAATCTTTTAACACAAAATATTCTATGGTATTCCAAAACACAGATCTATCAAAGTTGTATTATAAACATTCAAATGTTCTTTCATGTAAATGTTCAGAATTCGAACAGTCGGAATCTGGGCAGACTATTGAGTCTATAAGTCACTTAGAGATAAATATTGCTAAATTCAATCCGCTAAAAGCAGGTTCGTATCTTCCTCTCCCAAAAAAAATTCAAAATACCAAATCTTGTCTTAATATTTATAATACTGATGAGTTTTGTTTTCTTTGGTGTATTGTTGCGCATATGTTTCCTGCCAAACAAAATCCAAATAGAGTTTCATCGTATCCTCATTATTCAGAAATATTAAATATTTCAAACATATCATTTCCCCCCAACTTTAATAATATTAAATGTTTTGAAAAAAAAATGACAACATAAGTGTTAATGTATATGGTTTGGATGAAAAAAATAATGTTACAGGTCCCTTATACAAAACACTCAAACGGAAACAAGAGCACGTTAATTTGTTATTTTTGAGTAGAAATGGTCACAATCACTTTTGTTTGATCAAAAACATTGAAAAACTTTTGAGAAATCAGCTAACTAGACATAAATCTAAAATCCATTTATGTGATGAGTGTTTTATGTATTTCAGTTCAGAACAAAAATTATCGAACCATAGTTGTGCTAGGATCCAAACAGTTCTTCCCGAGGAAGGATGTAAACTCTCTTTTTCTCACTACGAAAGAACTCAGCGTATACCAATAGTAATCTATGGTGACTTTGAAAGTCTACTGCGGGAGTACTCTGATAAGAACAAGTCAACGCATGTAGAAAATGTGCAAATTCATGAAGCTACTTGTTTTGGTTATTACGTCTGTTGTAAATCTAACCCTGAGTTAAATGAATATGTAGCTTATCGCGGTCCAAACTGTTCTCAAAAATTTGTTGAATCGATATCTAAAGACATTCAAAGGTTGTATGAAATATTGTCTATATATAGAGATATGTTGCCATTAACAGACGAAGAACAATTAGTTGTTAACAATGCAACCTGTTGTCATATTTGCAAGAAATCTTTCGCTCTTAACGATCAGGTTGTTTTAGATCATGATCATTTTACCGGAAAATTCAAAGGACCTGCACATAAAAGTTGTAATTTGAATTGCAAAGCAGCCAACTTTATTCCCATAATATTTCATAATCTTTCTGGATATGATTCTCATTTGTTTATAAACGAACTTTCAAAGATTTGCGGGCGAATAAATCTGTTGGCAAAAAATAAGGAAAAATATATATCCTTCACTAAATTTATTCCAATTGATACGCAAAAAATAGCTCAGTTAAAATTTATCGACTCTTTCAATTTTTTAAGTTCTAGTTTGGAAAACTTAGTACGAACGCTCGATTCTAATGACTTTGAAAATCTAAGATACTTTTATGCTGATCAAAAATCATTTGATTTGGCTCGAAGAAAAGGCACATATTTTTATGATTATGTGAACACTTGGGAAAGATATGAAGAAACTCAATTACCAGATATAAAGTGTTTTTTCAATAAACTATCTGGCGAGTCAATTTCTAATGATGATTATACTCATGCCGTAAATGTATGGGAGACATTTAGGTTTAAAAACTCAGGCGAGTATACTGATTTCTACTTGAAATGCGATGTTTTATTGCTTGCTGATGTGTTTGAGAAATTTAGGTGCATGAGTTTAAACTTTTACAGTTTAGACCCCTGTTTTTTTGTGTCATCAGCATCTTTAAGCTGGGATGCAATGTTATTGTATACAGGCGTAGAAATGGACTTAATTTCAAATGTGGAAGTTTACCAAATGCTAGAGCAAGGCATACGCGGAGGGCTTGCTCAGTGTTCTTTGCGGCATGCCAAAGCAAATAACAAATATCTGCCAGATTATGATCCTACATCTCCCTCAACATTTTTAGCATATTTAGATTGTGTGAATTTATATGGCTACGCTATGATGTCAAAATTACCTATTGGAAATTTCAATTTTTTAGATGATCATGAAACACATAATTTCAATGTTCAGTCTGTTCCGTCTGATGGTGAAAAAGGCTATATTCTTGAAGTTGATTTATATTATCCACCAGAAATTCATGATAATCATTCTGATTTGCCTTTTGCCGCGGAAAAGTTAAAAGTGCCAATACCATCAGGTACAAATAAAAAATTAGTAGCAAATTTGTATGACAAACATAAATATATTATACATTTTGTTCATTTACAAGAATGTTTAAGAAATGGTTTAGAGCTGCTTAAAATTTATAAAGTTCTTTGTTTTGACCAGACAGCCTTTTTAGCGCCATATATTAATTTGAATACTACTCTAAGACAGCAAGCCAAATCTGTATTTGAAAAAGATTTTTTCAAAAAACAAAATAACTCTATTTTTGGAAAAACTATAGAAAACCGAAGAAATCAAGTTGATGTGAAACTTGCTAATATTTGGACTGATCGTTTTAACAAAACAAATAAATTTTGCGGCGCTGAAAAGTACATTAGTGCACCTAATTTCAAAAATCTGTCAATTATTTCTGAAAGTTTGGTAGCAGTGCAACTAGATCCTACAAAAATTGTTCTGGATAGACCTATTTATATAGGTTTTACTATCCTTGAACTAGCCAAAACTCACTTATACAAGTTTCATTACTCTATAATGAAACATATTTATGGTGGAAATGCTCAACTTTGCTACACTGATACAGACAGTCTTCTCTATTTATTGCATACAAAAGATTTTTATAAAGATTTAAAAAAGAATAGTCAGTACTTTGATACCAGTAATTTTGAACCTTATAATGTATATGGTGTTTCCCAACTCAATAAACAAATTCCAGGTTATTTTAAGGATGAAATGGGTGGTGAAGTAATATCCGAGTTTGTGGGCTTGCGAGCTAAGTTGTATTGTATACATACGAATAGGTCTTTAATAAAAAAAGCTAAAGGTGTAAAAAAAAGTATTGTTAATAGACTGGATATCAAAAAATTTAAGAATGCTCTTTTGTTCAATGAAAGTTTTAGAGATTCAATGTACATAATACGATCTAAAAATCATAATTTATATACGCAAAAAGTTGATAAACTTGTTTTAAATGCAAAAGATGATAAAAGACAAATAGTGCCAGATAGCTTTTCTACATTACCTTGGGGTCATTACTCCACAATATTCTAATAATTCGCTAAGAAACATTCTGAGACTTTTTTATTTTTATTTTGTTGTTGTATACTGTTAATAACAATTATAATTTGCATATTTAAAAAATTTAGAGATAATGTTACTAATCAACTTATGTTTATCTAAGTACTAGGCTGTATTTTGATTGATGTGATTAAAAATAAATATTTTTATTTTACTATTTTTGTAAAATGATACTTTTAAGGTTTTTATTTGAAATAAATTGAATGACCCTAAATAGAAACAGAGTTTTATTTTTATTTTATACATAAGTTATCTACACTCTTTTAAATAGTAGACAGTTAAATAAATATGTTACTTTTAAAACAAGTAAATTTTTACACATTTGATGAGTGATTTGAATTTAACTTAAATGCTTTATAATTATTAAATTATATCAATGTATAGAACATTGATATCATTCAAGTATTATATAGCACAGCGGCTATTGAAGTTCCAATTGGACAAACTACCTATCATAACTAATTTAAAAGAAAAAAAAAATGCTCCTCATGTTCATTTGTAATATTTATTTACATATAATTAAATAACAATATAACACACTGTAAACTAAAACAAACAAAAAACACTATAACTAACACTGATTGCCAGAAATCTTTTTAGATATTTTTCTAACTAATGCCTCAGTCTCGTCTAACACTTCATCATATAAATCCGTCACCAAATATTGTGCATGCACCGACCGATCACCTTCATTTTTGTCCATAGGAACAATGTTAATTTTTATAAGATATCTTCCTTTACTTTTATTCTCATCCTTCTTAATAAAAGAAGATGTATATTTTTTCTTTTTGCTAGCCAAAAGTATATTTTTCTCCTTTTTGGTGGCGAGCCATTCCATACGTCTTTTCTCTACTTTATCCAGCCATCTATCGACATCTTGAGCATAACCACCAGCATTAAATTCGTTGATTTCAGGATAGTCCTGGCTTACGCTGTATGGATCAAATTCTTTCTGCGACATTTTCTGTAAAAACGAAAAATTAAGTAGCATGAGTATACAATAAATATTAAACTTATTACATAAGTACTAGTACGAATAAATTTATAAATAAATATTACACTCACCAATAATACTTTAAATAGTTTTTTTTTTAATACAATCAAAAGCAATAACTGTCTTATTCGAAGTCAATCGTTGAAATGAATGGAAACGCTTTATTTCTTTCGCCAATAATACAAATTAATGATGACATAAAGAAAAATAAATGTTGTTAGGTATAAACTTACATACACTCCAAAAATATTAGGCACAAACATATACATTTTTAAATATGATACATAGCTCATATTTAAGAACGCATGATATATTATATCTTGTAAGATGAGACTACAAGCGTTCTTGTAGTGACAAGTCTAAAGTTAATCCAAAATAAAGTATATATGTCTATGTTAGGTAATAATTGAATTAATTGATAAGATGAAGCTGATCAAACAACCCCTATCACTAAACGTTAAAAATATAAATCTTGGCGAGACTCCTAAAAAAATTAGACTTAGCGCTTTGTTGCCAAATACGATTCGTTGTATAATTTGCGGACCCTCAAATTGCGGTAAAACAAACGTTGTGATTAGTTTGTTATTACATGAAAATGGACTGAAATTTCAAAACCTGTATCTTTACTCAAAGACTAATTTTCAGCCAAAATATTGTTTTTTGCGAGAAGTATTAAGAAGAGTGCCTCAGATAAAATTCAATGAGTTCAATGACGATAAAGATGTCATATCTCCGAGTGAAGCTTTACCAAATTCTGTGTTTATATTTGATGACGTCGTATGTGAAAATCAAAAAAACATTCGTAATTATTTCTGTATGGGTAGACATAAACAAATTGATTGCTTTTACTTATCGCAAACCTACTCAAAAATCCCTAAACAGTTGTTACGTGATAATGCTAACTTTATTATAATATTTAAACAAGATGATGTGAACTTAAAGCATATCTATGAAGAACATATAAACTCTGATCTAACGTGGAATCAGTTCAAATATATTTGTAAAACTGTTTGGAGTAACCCTTATAACTTTCTTCTTATTAACAAAGAGTCATCATTAAATAATGGAAGGTACAGACAGAATTTTGATATATTTTTTAAATTTGAATGAAAATGCACTTACTTATAAATGAATTTTATACTTACAAAAATTATTAGTGTTATTCCTCTCCCGGTTGAACACAGTTGTGTTTGCATAAGATGGAGAAAAACGTTAAAATGGAATTGATTAAGTCTGTTGAATCCATTAAAAATAAAATAAAACAAATGAAAACTCAGGAACATACGATAAACTTGTCCCTTAATAAAATGCTAAAACCGGTGACTGATCCTCTTAAAACTCTAGTTGATTCAAATAGTTTTATAGAAAAAATAAAAAATAATGAAAATACAACTCTGACTACTTCTGAAGAAGTAGAATCGGATGAAAATAATGTTAGATCATCTACGAAGTTTGGTGATAATTACGAATCAAAATTTAACTCTGCTCAATCGTCGGAACAAAATTATAAAAGAGAGTTAACAGATAATGTGGAAATTTCATTAGAAGGTGATGACATGTATGGTATATATGATGGTGTTAATATTCCGTTCGGAATAAGAAGTGAACACAAAAAATTATTTATGGGTAATTCAATTGTATCATTTTCTACTATTGATGGTGTAAATAATGATGATATAATTTTGATAAAAATTGGTGATAAAGCTTATAATTTAACCCCTGGTCTGAAAGAGCTTCTACTACGAAAAAAACCTGATTTAAAGCTAATATCAAATAAAGATAAAATTGTCTATAAGGATATGTTATATTACACAAATGCGCATAAAAGAGATTTTAACCCTAAAGGTCAAATAAGAGGCGATAAAGGGATAAAATATCGTGAGATAATCAAGCCATTATTTTGTGAAACATTAAGTGATAAAAGTGAGATTAAAATTGGAGGTAACTTGCCAAAACTAAAAAAATATAAAAAAAATGCTGATTTAGTATATTGGGACGATCCCAATGAATTGGTCGAGAGATTGAAGTTACTAGTAGCTTCAAGAGATGCTGGCAATACAAATCATGATAATGAAATTTTATCTATAACTGAGGAATTAAAAGAAGCTGATATAATTAAATAATAAATAGCGATATTGATAAGATTTTGATTTAGTATTACAGACTTATTCGTCAGGAGCATTGGCAAAGCCCGTTAGTGAATCAGCTTAAATAACATAATATTTACATTTTATGTAACACATGCAAGTCGAAGAGATTGTAAAATAATAAGAGTTGCAAAATATCATCATGAGCAAAGCAGATGTGGTAAATGAAATTCATAAAAACGCAAGAGTGAACTTTCCTCGAAGACGTGTTATGATGAGAGACATAGATGATCTATGGCAAGCAGATTTAATTGATATGCAATCTGTTGCCACCCAAAATAAGAATTCCTCTTAAAACCAAATCCATGGATAGTGTATGTGACACTTTTAAGATGTTGCTGGATAAAGGTCGAGTGCCTAAGAATCTACAAACTGATAATGGAACAGAATTTTATAATAATAAATTTAATAAACTCATGAAATGCTTGCACATTAACCATTATTCAACCTTTTCAACAAAAAAAGCATCAATCGTTGAACGATTCATCAGAACATTGAAGTCTAAGTTGTACAAAGAGTTTAGTTTAAAAGGTAACTACAATTGGATAAATGAAACTCTTAATAACGTTATTTATAAATATAATCATACTCATCATCGAACAATTGATGAAATTCCAGCAAATGTGAATAATATTAATAAAAAACGAATATTAGAAAAATATGTAAAGTTAGAAAAAAAAGTTGTTTTAAAAAGTAAGTTTAAGGTGGGCGATTATGTGCGTATCAGTAAATACAAAGGAGCGTTTGAAAAGGGGTATACTCCCAACTGGTCGACAGAAATATTTAAAATTCGTAAAATACAGAATACAAGTCCTATAACCTATTTAATCGAAGACGCTATCAGAAGTCGGCCTATTTTAGGAGCATTTTATGTACAAGAGCTTCAAAAGACAAAATATCCTGATGTATATCTAGTTGAAAAAGTTCTTAGTCGGAGAGGAAATAAGGTTTTAGTAAAATGGTTAGGATTACCTTCTGCTGAAAATAGCTGGATTAATAAGTCTAATATATTATAACAATGAAAAACATTTTTACACTTTAAAACCATTGATGTATGTAGTTCGTTATATTTTATTAAGTGTTTAATCTATGATTGATCAGTCTTACGATGTGTATTGAAGAGAGCAGTCTTCTCAATTGGCTTATAAATCATTTACCATTTGAATTACATTTACCTGGATATAATTATTGTGGTCCCGGTACAAATCTGTTTAAAAGACTTAGACGCGGAGATAAAGGTGTGAATAAATTAGACGAATATTGTAAAGAACACGATATTGCCTATCATAAGTCAAAAAACTTGAGGGACCGGCATAAGGCGGATCTAGTTTTATTAAAAATGGCTAAAGAGCGGACCGTTGCCTCTGACGCAAGTGTAGGGGAAAAATTCGCAGCACATCTAGTAAACAAAGCTATGTTGACTAAAGTTAAAACTGGATCGGGCTTACAAAATCATAGCAGTGATAAAAAACGTTCAAAAAAAATAACGTCTGGCAATGGATTAAAAAATAAATTAAAAAATGTTATTACTAAAACAAAAAGACACATACGGAAATTGAAACCAAAAGGCAAGAAAATGGCAATTGAATTAGCTATGGCTGCTGCAAGAGAATTAGTTAATGATTCATCCATAGAACTCCCGCGAGTTATTCCTATACCAAAAACTGGCGGATTCCTACCATTGATCCCAATTTTTGCGGGACTATCGGCAGCAGGAGCTTTAGCAGGAGGTGCTGCTGGAATAGCTAAAACGATAAACGAATTTAAAATGGCAAAAAAGAATTTTGATGAATTGAAGCGACATAATGAAAAGATGGAGGCTATTCGCATCGGAAGGGGATTACATCTTAAACCTCATAAAAATGGGCTTGGAATTTTTGTATCGAAAGAAAAAAACTAAAATACCGGCTACCCAAGAGAGCCTTAACAAACATTGACATTCTGAAGTATGGTAATAATATTCCATATTTTCGAGGTGTCTTTATGAGAGATGAGCTCCCCAAAAAACCTTTCAAAATAGAGTGTGGAGTAATCAATTTAGATAATTCTGAAAATCCTGGTTCTCATTGGGTAGCCTATGTAAAATACAATGATTATGTAGAATACTTTGACAGTTACGGAAATCTTAAACCCCCTAAAGAATTTATAAAATACGTAGGTAATGAAGTTCGCTATAATTATGATAATGTACAACGCGATCACCCTTTCAATTGTGGGCATCTTTCTTTAAAGTTTTTAAATAATTTTTGGTGTGGTCAAGAAATAAAATAAACAGTATCGTTCAGAAGTGCTCAGTATGCGAGCATGTCTTTAACGGTTACCATCTCTGGAAATAAATCAGAACTGGATTCATACTTTCAACCACCTCTAAGTTTATCTGGTCATTACGAGTGCGGATTGCTATATTTTTCAGTATTAAATTCAACACCGGAAGGATATATTCAATTCAATTCAATTCAATTCAATCATTTTATTTCGGATCATGTCCATATGTGTTAGTTACAAAAACCTTACTACCTATGTTAGTACTACATGTCAAAAATAAAATACAAGTCAAAAAATTGGTAATAATTAAGGAAGATTTCAAATAAATTAAGTTAATGTAGACAGAATTTTTTATGAGCATTATATTTGGTATTGAATAAAAATTAACAATATTATTACTACTGAGATAAGGAAAGACGTACATGCCTTCTCATCCAGCTTTCAAGCATCAGTGAGTCCCAGCGGTGGGTCAGCGCGCTCAAGATGCGGTTGGGGCTGTCGCGGGCGCGCAGCAGTAGCGCGGCGCAGCGCTTCCTCATGATAGCGGCGAATCCGTCCGTTTGTGCTGCGGCGAACATGCCCGACGCACTGCAGTACCGCGGCAGCCCCATCAGCACCCTGAACGCGTTGTTATATTGAACACGCAAGCCGTTATATGCCCTCTGCGAGTAACTGCTCCACAAGCTGCACGAATAAAAACACTGGCAATAGGCTTTAAAAAGCATAACCTTCACTTGTAAAGTACAACGCGCGAACCTGCGGGCCAGCATGTTGCATCGGACAGCCAACGACCTGCGCTCCCTATCGATATCTAAATCATCCGTGAGATCGTCCGTCACCCAGTGACCCAAGTATTTGAACCTCGATACTCTATTCAACGGAGATCCAGCGAGCGACACTGTTGGGACCTGAGAGTATGTTTTGGTGCCCGCATTGAATACCATTATTTCACTTTTTTTAACATTATACACGAGACCGTGGCAAACAGCGTATTCCTCACACATATTTAGTAGCTTCCTCAAAGCTGCAATTGATGGACTAAGCAGCACCATGTCGTCAGCATAGCTTATATTATTGATACACACTCCATCAACGTGACACCCAACGCCGGTACTACTCAGCCCATCAAGAAGTCTATTAATGTATAGATTAAAGAGCTTGGGAGAGGTTAAACCCCCCTGCCTCACCCCACACTCCAATCCATATTCCTCCGAATAAGCACCCCCCCATCTCACACAGTTATTTTGGTGACTATACCAGTACTTTAGTAGCGCTGTTAGTTCCCATGGTAGAGTCGTCTCACTACGCAGCTTATCCCATAAAATGTCATACGATACTAGGTCAAAAGCTCGGGACAGATCTAGGTAACATGCATACACTGGCGTTTTTCTAGTTGTATAATAATGGACTGTCTGCTTGAGGGACAGAATAGCACTCTCGGTAGACATACCTGATTTAAAGCCAAATTGCGCATCATTTAAACTGAGATGCTTCTCCAGATGTCCGTCAAGCAAACGGTCCAGAACCTTAGCAATTACAGTAGCTATAGATATTGGCCTATAATTCGACAGGTCTGTAGAATCACCTGTCTTATTTTTAATTATAGGTACGACTATAGTACACATAAGATCCTCCGGTAAAAAGGAATGTCTGAGACAGAGATTCAAAAACATAGATAGGACCCTAGGTAGATGGACACCAGCATTTTGAAGGTGCTCAATGCTGAGGCCATCATGGCCCGGTGTTTTACCTCTAACCATATTATTTATAACACAAGATATTTGTTTCACGGTAAAAAACACACTAAGGTCTGACGGGTTTTCCTCAGCCCTGGGCACATTCGTTGCAGGGCCAAGTGGCGATTCAACCTTAAAATGACTCCTAAACAGGTTGGCTATATCGGTGGGATCATGCACTCCGGAGACGCTAACAGGAAGGGCAGTTCCATGGTTGAGCTTATTGGTGGCTTTCCAGAATTTATTAAAGTTTTTCATTTTGTGGTGCTGTGCAATGATATCCATTTTAATTTGTTGCTGATTGTTTTGACACCATTTGAGCTTTGATTTGAAAACTCGTCTAGAATCACACATGTTATTGTAAATGTGACCCGTCTTTGGCTTACCATGTAGTGCCCAGGTCTTAAAACATTGCCTTGCCCTCCCATGAGCTTCCCGGACGTGCTTATTCCATCCTGTTACATGCCTACTTCTATTATTATTATTATTATTTACATTACAACTAGCTGTGGATGCTTCAGTTAGGATACAAATAATATCTTTGTACATTTTTCGTAATATTGCCATATGGTCCTTATTGTCACAAAAGTTATTACAATCATTAGTAAAAATTACGAACAATATTTTGCCTGTGATTAGAATTGAATGTGATCTAGTTCATGGTTCATACTCAAACGGATTACCAACCCATATAATACATGAATTCATATCTAATACTAAAGCAGCTCATCAGTACATAGAAATACCGAAAAACGTTATTTACTTTCCAGTAAACAAAAATATAATATCCTCTATATCTATTAAGATTGTTGATCAATTTGGTTATTGCATTAACTTCAAAGAGGCACATATTCAACTACAACTTCATTTAAAAAAACGATATGATATTATATTATAAAAACCCTGCAGTTAATATTAAGCACTCTATTTCTTCTACAGCCACTAAAGTGCAAAGACGTAAGAAAAAAGTTAAGAAATTGACTAGAACAAATAAAGATTTCCTTAAAGCCTTAGGTTTTAAAGTATGAATATGCTGCAGATTACTGAATCACCACAGTTCGATACTTCTATTGAAAGTTATGAAGTCCATTCTTACAATCCCTACAACAACAGCTTCAGAGAAAATGATGAAATCAGAATTCCAATACACCAGCAAGACATATACGTGCTACCATCGGCCAGTTCAATTTACATCGAAGGTCAAGCAAAAGTCTTTGGTAAAGATGGGAATCCGTTAAAAAAATCTATAACGTTTAGTAATAACCCTATTATGTTCTTGTTTCAAGATATCAGATACGAAATAAACGGTATTGAAATAGATCGTATTAAAAATTCTGGAATAACATCAACAATAAAGTCATACGTATCAATGAATGAAGGAGAAAATAAAGTTGCTGCGTTATGGGGCTGGAATATGGACGGATTTCAAAGTGATGGTCGTTTTAGTGCTATCATACCTCTTAATAAGATTTTAGGGTTTGCAGAGGATTACAATAAAATTGTGATAAATTGTAAACATGAGCTTATACTAAACAGAAGTAACTCTAACTTAAACAGCATCATATTGACTGATGATGTTGCTCATTTTCAAATAGATGTGCAAAGAATACAATGGCGTGTACCACACATAAAAGTGTCTGACCGTGAACGACTGACACTTCTAAAACATTTAGAAAGAGATAAACCTATTCAGATTGCGTTTAGAAATTGGGATTTATACGAGTATCCATTACTTCCTAAAACTACTAAGCATTCTTGGTCAGTTAAGACTGCATCTCAGTTAGAAAAACCACGATATGTCATTTTTTGCTTACAAACTAATAGAAAAAATAATAAAACGAAAGATAGTTCGTTGTTTGATCATTGCGGAGTAACAAATATAACGCTATTTTTAAATTCACAGTATTATCCGTACGAGCCTCTAGGCTTAAAATTTACTGAGAGCAAATATAATATATTATACGAGATGTATGTAAAATTTCGTCAGACGTACTACAACTGTCCTGCGGACCCGTTGCTTGATATAATCAATTTTAAGGAAAAGGCTCCTCTTTTTATCATAGACTGTTCAAGACAAAACGATAGTTTAAAAACTGGTCCCGTAGATGTACGGCTGGAAATTGAATGCTCTTCGCCGATACCAGATAATACAACTGGATATTGTTTAATAATTAACGATCGGCTTGTGGAATATAAACCTTTGAGTAACATAGTGCGAAAATTGTCATGACTGCTATCGTAGATGTTCAAGGTTTTAAAACAGAAGCAAATGAATTCATAGTAAAAGAAATTGCAATATTGTGTGATGATAAAATACAGGTGTTTTTGATTAAACCGCCTTTTCCATATCATAAATTAACAAAACAAGAACGGAGGCAAGTAAATTGGATTCAACGTAATAGAAAGATATATTGGAGTGAAGGACTTGTATTCTATTCAGATTATCGGAAATTAATCACAGATATTGTAAAAGATAAATATATCTACGTCAAAGGTTTAGAAAAAGTGTCTTGGTTAAAATGTATTTTAGAAAATAATAATATATATAATTTAGAAGACGAAGGCTGTCCTAGTTTGTTAAGTCTTTATGATCAATATTTACATTCTCAAGCTGTATATAGTTGTATTTATCATGAAAAAATATGTGCTTTAAGAAATGTCCTATGTTTAAAAAAGTGGTGTTTAGAAAATAAATGTTTAAAATAAAAAATATATACGTTTTATTCCTGAACATACCTGTCATAATAGTTCACCTCCCCCCTAAACGTCCTAGAACGTCAGCTATTACATTTCTATATAAATTGTTAACAATGAAATGCGACTTCATTATATTTTCATTAATATTGGTTTGAAGTATTGCATGGTGAAAATGTTAAAAGAAAACTACATTCCTCGATATGATATGTACAATACACATGAAATGCGCAAACATTCATTTAAATATTATTGGGCAAGTGACACTCAGAAAAGGCTGGTGATGGAAATGGTTGATGCTGGATTATTTTATGGCGGTAATGGAATTAATGATAAAACTGTATGTTTCTCATGTGGAGGCGTTATTGAAGGATGGGAGATGTACGACGATCCTTGGAGGCAACATGCTATAAACTTTCCTGATTGTTTGTATTTGAACGCTGTGAAAGGAAGATATTATATCGATAAGTGTCTGAACCAATAGTATCAATAATGTGTCTGTCTCATATTAGTAGTGTTATTGGGGGCACTCTCCATTTGCGAACCGAGGTCCTACAACTATTTAAATAAGGCAACTGAAGTTGACAGTGTAGGATACATCTGGTTTTGAGCGGGCAGTATTGGAGAGTCTGCATCATGCAGCTCGAGCGCAGCGAGGGCAAGTGATGCAGAATCCCCAATATTGCACTACTACTGTTGTTTTTATTACGAGAACTCTTGGGTGGAAACTGTAATTGTTATTACACGAACACACAGGGTTTATATTACGCAAACTCAGGGTCGTTGGTATTTGGAGAGTGAGTGATGGAGGACGAGGAGGAGGCCCGCCGGCTGCAAAGCCTCTTTGAACAAGAGATGGCCCGTAAAGAGGAGGAGCTCCAGGCACTGCATGACATAGGAAGGGAGTCTGGATTCAGCCCTAGGCAATCACTGGCCCGCACACCGCCAACCGGCTTTTCTACACCGACCCCCCCCCAACCTATGTCCACCACACCAGAGGTCGCCCCATCTTCCTCCAACAAACGGCCCCTTTCGTCTCCGGAGGAGCTTCAGGACGCAGTGCGTCGCCGTGTAGCGGAGAAGCAGAAGTCGCTGGTGCCACCTGTTTGAGGCATACTTACCTCAGCCGCCCCTTCCGCCCCATCCCAGTCACCGGCCCCTGCCGCCTCATCAAACCTGGCCTCCATGGACAAACTGCAACTACTAGACCAGGTACACAGCTCCATTAAAGGAATTGCCGCAGTGGTCAACAGAGGTAACAAGCTAAATATTGGAGATAAGTCCACCATTGCATCCTACAGCCAAAATATTTTAGCGATGGTTGCTGCCCTGGAGCTGCGTGTTGCCGACTTGGAACACCAACTGAGCGCCACTAAACTCTCGGCCACTACCTCTGAGCTAGAATTCAGCAAGAAGCTGCTCGCAGCCCAGTCCGGCCCCGCTCCAACTTCCTCTGGTCCCCTTGGCAGCAGTGCACAGACGACGTCGTACTCTGCGGCTCTGAAGCTGCCCAGGGGTAAGGCCCCAATTGCAATCCAGCATCAAGGTCCAGCCGTCATCTTTTACCCAGCCTCTGACGCCATCAAGAGCGCAGAGGAAACTAAAAAGGAACTGCAGAAGGCAATCAGACCAGGGACCGAGGGGATCAAGATCCAGGGTCTCCGGATGGTAGGAAACTCAGGGGTAGTGGTCCGCACGACTACAGTGGAGGCGGCACAAAAACTGAAGGCAGCAGCACCAACCACGCTGACAGCTACGGACCCCAGGACCCGTCAGCCTAGAGTGGCCCTGCGCTATCTGAGATCCGACGTTGGAGAGGAGGAGCTCCTCGAAGACCTGCACAAGGTAAACCTTGCCGATGACCCGAATTGGCCCCTCACCAAACTGCGGGAGAACTGTAAGTTAGCCGTCAAGAAGCAGTTAGGCCCCAAATTTCTCGTGGTCCTGGAGTGCTCCATGTCTTTAAGGGACAAGCTTGTCCAGCTCGGCCGCATCTACATTGGCTGGGACAAGGCGGAGGTGAGCGACCACATCCGAGCCACCTGCTGCAACAAATGCCAGCAATACGGCCACCCAGAAAAGTACTGCCACGCAAAGGAGATGATTTGTGGTAAGTGTGGAGAAGCTGGACACAAAGGCAGCGAGTGCCAAACTGCAACCCAGTGCTGCGCCACCTGTCGCCGCTTTAAGCGAAATGATGCGCATACGCATAACACCGCTGCGGCCTCTTGTCCGGCTTGTCTCCACGCAGAACAGCAAGCCGCTAACATGCTCCAGTATGGATAAGTCCAGCACACGTAGACTTCAGATTGGGCAGCTGAACATCCAAGGGTCGGATGCCGCCACCAAGGAATTACCGGTAATTGGTCGATCCCACCAACTCGACTTTGTTCTTGTCCAAGAGCAATGTGGGAGCATCACCGGCCTTCTACAGTATGGTCCGAATCCTAAGGCTGGCATTCTAGCGTTGAATCCAGCCATAACCTTCACCGTGCTACATCACCTGTGCACGTCGCACTGTATGGTAGTTCACGTTGCGTACGAGGACTTCAGCATGCATGCAATATCCGCATACTTTCAGTACAGCGATGACATCAGCGGGCACATACAACACCTGTACCATGTGCTAACGCAGCTTGCAGGTAAACCTGTACTGATCGGCGTCGATAGCAACGCGCACTCACCAATGTGGTACTGCGAGGAGAGACAGTGTGTGGGTCGAGGACGTGACTCAACGTTCAGGAGGAGCAACATGGAGGAGTTCATACTCGGAAGGAACCTGGTCATACACAACGCGCCCGGTCAACCACCAACCTTCTGTGGACCTAATGGCAGCTCTAACGTGGACCTGACGCTATCAACCCGAGGGATTACCGTACGTAACTGGACTGTACACGTCCCGTTTTTGACCTCCACGTGTTTTAGGTTAGGAACCGCGTGCGTGTTGACAGTGCCTGTACGGGCTGTCAGTGTCGCTGTCGTTTTGACGTATGCCGGGTTGACGTTTGTCAGACGCCATCTTGGTTTCGTTGGATCGGTGGTGTCACTGTCGTCTTGACAGTTGCGTTTAGTTCTAAGTAAAGTTATTACGCGAACACGCGAGGTACATTTACTTTAAGTTTGTGTTTTGTTTTAATAGTTTTTTTTTGTTTTATTTTTCTAAGTCCTTGATTTTATTACGCGAACTGAATCCTTACTGTTATACTTATACTGTTGTTTTTATTACGAGAACTCTTGGGTGGAAACTGTAATTGTTATTACACGAACACACAGGGTTCATATTACGCGAACTCAGGGTCGTTGGTATTTGGAGAGTGAGTGATGGAGGACGAGGAGGAGGCCCGCCGGCTGCAAAGCCTCTTTGAACAAGAGATGGCCCGTAAAGAGGAGGAGCTCCAGGCACTGCATGACATAGGAAGGGAGTCTGGATTCAGCCCTAGGCAATCACTGGCCCGCACACCGCCAACCGGCTTTTCTACACCGACCCCCCCCCAACCTATGTCCACCACACCAGAGGTCGCCCCATCTTCCTCCAACAAACGGCCCCTTTCGTCTCCGGAGGAGCTTCAGGACGCAGTGCGTCGCCGTGTAGCGGAGAAGCAGAAGTCGCTGGTGCCACCTGTTGGAGGCATACTTACCTCAGCCGCCCCTTCCGCCCCATCCCAGTCACCGGCCCCTGCCGCCTCATCAAACCTGGCCTCCATGGACAAACTGCAACTACTAGACCAGGTACACAGCTCCATTAAAGGAATTGCCGCAGTGGTCAACAGCGGTAACAAGCTAAATATTGGAGATAAGTCCACCATTGCATCCTACAGCCAAAATATTTTAGCGATGGTTGCTGCCCTGGAGCTGCGTGTTGCCGACTTGGAACACCAACTGAGCGCCACTAAACTCTCGGCCACTACCTCTGAGCTAGAATTCAGCAAGAAGCTGCTCGCAGCCCAGTCCGGCCCCGCTCCAACTTCCTCTGGTCCCCTTGGCAGCAGTGCACAGACGACGTCGTACTCTGCGGCTCTGAAGCTGCCCAGGGGTAAGGCCCCAATTGCAATCCAGCATCAAGGTCCAGCCGTCATCTTTTACCCAGCCTCTGACGCCATCAAGAGCGCAGAGGAAACTAAAAAGGAACTGCAGAAGGCAATCAGACCAGGGACCGAGGGGATCAAGATCCAGGGTCTCCGGATGGTAGGAAACTCAGGGGTAGTGGTCCGCACGACTACAGTGGAGGCGGCACAAAAACTGAAGGCAGCAGCACCAACCACGCTGACAGCTACGGACCCCAGGACCCGTCAGCCTAGAGTGGCCCTGCGCTATCTGAGATCCGACGTTGGAGAGGAGGAGCTCCTCGAAGACCTGCACAAGGTAAACCTTGCCGATGACCCGAATTGGCCCCTCACCAAACTGCGGGAGAACTGTAAGTTAGCCGTCAAGAAGCAGTTAGGCCCCAAATTTCTCGTGGTCCTGGAGTGCTCCATGTCTTTAAGGGACAAGCTTGTCCAGCTCGGCCGCATCTACATTGGCTGGGACAAGGCGGAGGTGAGCGACCACATCCGAGCCACCTGCTGCAACAAATGCCAGCAATACGGCCACCCAGAAAAGTACTGCCACGCAAAGGAGATGATTTGTGGTAAGTGTGGAGAAGCTGGACACAAAGGCAGCGAGTGCCAAACTGCAACCCAGTGCTGCGCCACCTGTCGCCGCTTTAAGCGAAATGATGCGCATACGCATAACACCGCTGCGGCCTCTTGTCCGGCTTGTCTCCACGCAGAACAGCAAGCCGCTAACATGCTCCAGTATGGATAAGTCCAGCACACGTAGACTTCAGATTGGGCAGCTGAACATCCAAGGGTCGGATGCCGCCACCAAGGAATTACCGGTAATTGGTCGATCCCACCAACTCGACTTTGTTCTTGTCCAAGAGCAATGTGGGAGCATCACCGGCCTTCTACAGTATGGTCCGAATCCTAAGGCTGGCATTCTAGCGTTGAATCCAGCCATAACCTTCACCGTGCTACATCACCTGTGCACGTCGCACTGTATGGTAGTTCACGTTGCGTACGAGGACTTCAGCATGCATGCAATATCCGCATACTTTCAGTACAGCGATGACATCAGCGGGCACATACAACACCTGTACCATGTGCTAACGCAGCTTGCAGGTAAACCTGTACTGATCGGCGTCGATAGCAACGCGCACTCACCAATGTGGTACTGCGAGGAGAGACAGTGTGTGGGTCGAGGACGTGACTCAACGTTCAGGAGGAGCAACATGGAGGAGTTCATACTCGGAAGGAACCTGGTCATACACAACGCGCCCGGTCAACCACCAACCTTCTGTGGACCTAATGGCAGCTCTAACGTGGACCTGACGCTATCAACCCGAGGGATTACCGTACGTAACTGGACTGTACACGTCCCGTTTTTGACCTCCACGTGTTTTAGGTTAGGAACCGCGTGCGTGTTGACAGTGCCTGTACGGGCTGTCAGTGTCGCTGTCGTTTTGACGTATGCCGGGTTGACGTTTGTCAGACGCCATCTTGGTTTCGTTGGATCGGTGGTGTCACTGTCGTCTTGACAGTTGCGTTTAGTTCTAAGTAAAGTTATTACGCGAACACGCGAGGTACATTTACTTTAAGTTTGTGTTTTGTTTTAATAGTTTTTTTTTGTTTTATTTTTCTAAGTCCTTGATTTTATTACGCGAACTGAATCCTTACTGTTATACTTATACTGTTGTTTTTATTACGAGAACTCTTGGGTGGAAACTGTAATTGTTATTACACGAACACACAGGGTTCATATTACGCGAACTCAGGGTCGTTGGTATTTGGAGAGTGAGTGATGGAGGACGAGGAGGAGGCCCGCCGGCTGCAAAGCCTCTTTGAACAAGAGATGGCCCGTAAAGAGGAGGAGCTCCAGGCACTGCATGACATAGGAAGGGAGTCTGGATTCAGCCCTAGGCAATCACTGGCCCGCACACCGCCAACCGGCTTTTCTACACCGACCCCCCCCCAACCTATGTCCACCACACCAGAGGTCGCCCCATCTTCCTCCAACAAACGGCCCCTTTCGTCTCCGGAGGAGCTTCAGGACGCAGTGCGTCGCCGTGTAGCGGAGAAGCAGAAGTCGCTGGTGCCACCTGTTGGAGGCATACTTACCTCAGCCGCCCCTTCCGCCCCATCCCAGTCACCGGCCCCTGCCGCCTCATCAAACCTGGCCTCCATGGACAAACTGCAACTACTAGACCAGGTACACAGCTCCATTAAAGGAATTGCCGCAGTGGTCAACAGCGGTAACAAGCTAAATATTGGAGATAAGTCCACCATTGCATCCTACAGCCAAAATATTTTAGCGATGGTTGCTGCCCTGGAGCTGCGTGTTGCCGACTTGGAACACCAACTGAGCGCCACTAAACTCTCGGCCACTACCTCTGAGCTAGAATTCAGCAAGAAGCTGCTCGCAGCCCAGTCCGGCCCCGCTCCAACTTCCTCTGGTCCCCTTGGCAGCAGTGCACAGACGACGTCGTACTCTGCGGCTCTGAAGCTGCCCAGGGGTAAGGCCCCAATTGCAATCCAGCATCAAGGTCCAGCCGTCATCTTTTACCCAGCCTCTGACGCCATCAAGAGCGCAGAGGAAACTAAAAAGGAACTGCAGAAGGCAATCAGACCAGGGACCGAGGGGATCAAGATCCAGGGTCTCCGGATGGTAGGAAACTCAGGGGTAGTGGTCCGCACGACTACAGTGGAGGCGGCACAAAAACTGAAGGCAGCAGCACCAACCACGCTGACAGCTACGGACCCCAGGACCCGTCAGCCTAGAGTGGCCCTGCGCTATCTGAGATCCGACGTTGGAGAGGAGGAGCTCCTCGAAGACCTGCACAAGGTAAACCTTGCCGATGACCCGAATTGGCCCCTCACCAAACTGCGGGAGAACTGTAAGTTAGCCGTCAAGAAGCAGTTAGGCCCCAAATTTCTCGTGGTCCTGGAGTGCTCCATGTCTTTAAGGGACAAGCTTGTCCAGCTCGGCCGCATCTACATTGGCTGGGACAAGGCGGAGGTGAGCGACCACATCCGAGCCACCTGCTGCAACAAATGCCAGCAATACGGCCACCCAGAAAAGTACTGCCACGCAAAGGAGATGATTTGTGGTAAGTGTGGAGAAGCTGGACACAAAGGCAGCGAGTGCCAAACTGCAACCCAGTGCTGCGCCACCTGTCGCCGCTTTAAGCGAAATGATGCGCATACGCATAACACCGCTGCGGCCTCTTGTCCGGCTTGTCTCCACGCAGAACAGCAAGCCGCTAACATGCTCTAGTATGGATAAGTCCAGCACACGTAGACTTCAGATTGGGCAGCTGAACATCCAAGGGTCGGATGCCGCCACCAAGGAATTACCGGTAATTGGTCGATCCCACCAACTCGACTTTGTTCTTGTCCAAGAGCAATGTGGGAGCATCACCGGCCTTCTACAGTATGGTCCGAATCCTAAGGCTGGCATTCTAGCGTTGAATCCAGCCATAACCTTCACCGTGCTACATCACCTGTGCACGTCGCACTGTATGGTAGTTCACGTTGCGTACGAGGACTTCAGCATGCATGCAATATCCGCATACTTTCAGTACAGCGATGACATCAGCGGGCACATACAACACCTGTACCATGTGCTAACGCAGCTTGCAGGTAAACCTGTACTGATCGGCGTCGATAGCAACGCGCACTCACCAATGTGGTACTGCGAGGAGAGACAGTGTGTGGGTCGAGGACGTGACTCAACGTTCAGGAGGAGCAACATGGAGGAGTTCATACTCGGAAGGAACCTGGTCATACACAACGCGCCCGGTCAACCACCAACCTTCTGTGGACCTAATGGCAGCTCTAACGTGGACCTGACGCTATCAACCCGAGGGATTACCGTACGTAACTGGACTGTACACGTCCCGTTTTTGACCTCCACGTGTTTTAGGTTAGGAACCGCGTGCGTGTTGACAGTGCCTGTACGGGCTGTCAGTGTCGCTGTCGTTTTGACGTATGCCGGGTTGACGTTTGTCAGACGCCATCTTGGTTTCGTTGGATCGGTGGTGTCACTGTCGTCTTGACAGTTGCGTTTAGTTCTAAGTAAAGTTATTACGCGAACACGCGAGGTACATTTACTTTAAGTTTGTGTTTTGTTTTAATAGTTTTTTTTTGTTTTATTTTTCTAAGTCCTTGATTTTATTACGCGAACTGAATCCTTACTGTTATACTTATACTGTTGTTTTTATTACGAGAACTCTTGGGTGGAAACTGTAATTGTTATTACACGAACACACAGGGTTCATATTACGCGAACTCAGGGTCGTTGGTATTTGGAGAGTGAGTGATGGAGGACGAGGAGGAGGCCCGCCGGCTGCAAAGCCTCTTTGAACAAGAGATGGCCCGTAAAGAGGAGGAGCTCCAGGCACTGCATGACATAGGAAGGGAGTCTGGATTCAGCCCTAGGCAATCACTGGCCCGCACACCGCCAACCGGCTTTTCTACACCGACCCCCCCCCAACCTATGTCCACCACACCAGAGGTTGCCCCATCTTCCTCCAACAAACGGACCCTTTCGTCTCCGGAGGAGCTTCAGGACGCAGTGCGTCGCCGTGTAGCGGAGAAGCAGAAGTCGCTGGTGCCACCTGTTGGAGGCATACTTACCTCAGCCGCCCCTTCCGCCCCATCCCAGTCACCGGCCCCTGCCGCCTCATCAAACCTGGCCTCCATGGACAAACTGCAACTACTAGACCAGGTACACAGCTCCATTAAAGGAATTGCCGCAGTGGTCAACAGCGGTAACAAGCTAAATATTGGAGATAAGTCCACCATTGCATCCTACAGCCAAAATATTTTAGCGATGGTTGCTGCCCTGGAGCTGCGTGTTGCCGACTTGGAACACCAACTGAGCGCCACTAAACTCTCGGCCACTACCTCTGAGCTAGAATTCAGCAAGAAGCTGCTCGCAGCCCAGTCCGGCCCCGCTCCAACTTCCTCTGGTCCCCTTGGCAGCAGTGCACAGACGACGTCGTACTCTGCGGCTCTGAAGCTGCCCAGGGGTAAGGCCCCAATTGCAATCCAGCATCAAGGTCCAGCCGTCATCTTTTACCCAGCCTCTGACGCCATCAAGAGCGCAGAGGAAACTAAAAAGGAACTGCAGAAGGCAATCAGACCAGGGACCGAGGGGATCAAGATCCAGGGTCTCCGGATGGTAGGAAACTCAGGGGTAGTGGTCCGCACGACTACAGTGGAGGCGGCACAAAAACTGAAGGCAGCAGCACCAACCACGCTGACAGCTACGGACCCCAGGACCCGTCAGCCTAGAGTGGCCCTGCGCTATCTGAGATCCGACGTTGGAGAGGAGGAGCTCCTCGAAGACCTGCACAAGGTAAACCTTGCCGATGACCCGAATTGGCCCCTCACCAAACTGCGGGAGAACTGTAAGTTAGCCGTCAAGAAGCAGTTAGGCCCCAAATTTCTCGTGGTCCTGGAGTGCTCCATGTCTTTAAGGGACAAGCTTGTCCAGCTCGGCCGCATCTACATTGGCTGGGACAAGGCGGAGGTGAGCGACCACATCCGAGCCACCTGCTGCAACAAATGCCAGCAATACGGCCACCCAGAAAAGTACTGCCACGCAAAGGAGATGATTTGTGGTAAGTGTGGAGAAGCTGGACACAAAGGCAGCGAGTGCCAAACTGCAACCCAGTGCTGCGCCACCTGTCGCCGCTTTAAGCGAAATGATGCGCATACGCATAACACCGCTGCGGCCTCTTGTCCGGCTTGTCTCCACGCAGAACAGCAAGCCGCTAACATGCTCCAGTATGGATAAGTCCAGCACACGTAGACTTCAGATTGGGCAGCTGAACATCCAAGGGTCGGATGCCGCCACCAAGGAATTACCGGTAATTGGTCGATCCCACCAACTCGACTTTGTTCTTGTCCAAGAGCAATGTGGGAGCATCACCGGCCTTCTACAGTATGGTCCGAATCCTAAGGCTGGCATTCTAGCGTTGAATCCAGCCATAACCTTCACCGTGCTACATCACCTGTGCACGTCGCACTGTATGGTAGTTCACGTTGCGTACGAGGACTTCAGCGTGCATGCAATATCCGCATACTTTCAGTACAGCGATGACATCAGCGGGCACATACAACACCTGTACCATGTGCTAACGCAGCTTGCAGGTAAACCTGTACTGATCGGCGTCGATAGCAACGCGCACTCACCAATGTGGTACTGCGAGGAGAGACAGTGTGTGGGTCGAGGACGTGACTCAACGTTCAGGAGGAGCAACATGGAGGAGTTCATACTCGGAAGGAACCTGGTCATACACAACGCGCCCGGTCAACCACCAACCTTCTGTGGACCTAATGGCAGCTCTAACGTGGACCTGACGCTATCAACCCGAGGGATTACCGTACGTAACTGGACTGGTACACGTCCCGTTTTTGACCTCCACGTGTTTTAGGTTAGGAACCGCGTGCGTGGTGACAGTGCCTGTACGGGCTGTCAGTGTCGCTGTAGTTTTGACGTATGCCGGGTTGACGTTTGTCAGACGCCATCTTGGTGTCGTTGGATCGGTGGTGTCACTGTCGTCTTGACAGGTGCGTTTAGTTTCAGTAAAGTTATTACGCGAACACGTGAAGTAAATTTACTTTAAGTTGTGTTTTGTTTTAATAGTTTATTTTGTTTTATTTTATTAGTTATTAGTTTAAATTTACGCGTTCCCTCCTGCCTGGGACACGGTGGGGTCCGTTTCTGACCTCCACGTGTTTTAGGTTAGGAACCGCGTGCGTGTTGACAGTGCCTGTACGGGCTGTCAGTGTCGCTGTCGTTTTGACGTATGCCGGGTTGACGTTTGTCAGACGCCATCTTGGTTTCGTTGGATCGGTGGTGTCACTGTCGTCTTGACAATTGCGTTTAGTTCTAAGTAAAGTTATTACGCGAACACGCGAGGTACATTTACTTTAAGTTTGTGTTTTGTTTTAATAGTTTTTTTTTGTTTTATTTTTCTAAGTCCTTGATTTTATTACGCGAACTGAATCCTTACTGTTATACTTATACTGTTGTTTTTATTAGGAGAACTCTTGGGTGGAAACTGTAATTGTTATTACACGAACACACAGGGTTCATATTACGCGAACTCAGGGTCGTTGGTATTTGGAGAGTGAGTGATGGAGGACGAGGAGGAGGCCCGCCGGCTGCAAAGCCTCTTTGAACAAGAGATGGCCCGTAAAGAGGAGGAGCTCCAGGCACTGCATGACATAGGAAGGGAGTCTGGATTCAGCCCTAGGCAATCACTGGCCCGCACACCGCCAACCGGCTTTTCTACACCGACCCCCCCCCAACCTATGTCCACCACACCAGAGGTCGCCCCATCTTCCTCCAACAAACGGCCCCTTTCGTCTCCGGAGGAGCTTCAGGACGCAGTGCGTCGCCGTGTAGCGGAGAAGCAGAAGTCGCTGGTGCCACCTGTTGGAGGCATACTTACCTCAGCCGCCCCTTCCGCCCCATCCCAGTCACCGGCCCCTGCCGCCTCATCAAACCTGGCCTCCATGGACAAACTGCAACTACTAGACCAGGTACACAGCTCCATTAAAGGAATTGCCGCAGTGGTCAACAGCGGTAACAAGCTAAATATTGGAGATAAGTCCACCATTGCATCCTACAGCCAAAATATTTTAGCGATGGTTGCTGCCCTGGAGCTGCGTGTTGCCGACTTGGAACACCAACTGAGCGCCACTAAACTCTCGGCCACTACCTCTGAGCTAGAATTCAGCAAGAAGCTGCTCGCAGCCCAGTCCGGCCCCGCTCCAACTTCCTCTGGTCCCCTTGGCAGCAGTGCACAGACGACGTCGTACTCTGCGGCTCTGAAGCTGCCCAGGGGTAAGGCCCCAATTGCAATCCAGCATCAAGGTCCAGCCGTCATCTTTTACCCAGCCTCTGACGCCATCAAGAGCGCAGAGGAAACTAAAAAGGAACTGCAGAAGGCAATCAGACCAGGGACCGAGGGGATCAAGATCCAGGGTCTCCGGATGGTAGGAAACTCAGGGGTAGTGGTCCGCACGACTACAGTTGAGGCGGCACAAAAACTGAAGGCAGCAGCACCAACCACGCTGACAGCTACGGACCCCAGGACCCGTCAGCCTAGAGTGGCCCTGCTCTATCTGAGATCCGACGTTGGAGAGGAGGAGCTCCTCTAAGACCTGCACAAGGTAAACCTTGCCGATGACCCGAATTGGCCCCTCACCAAACTGCGGGAGAACTGTAAGTTAGCCGTCAAGAAGCAGTTAGGCCCCAAATTTCTCGTGGTCCTGGAGTGCTCCATGTCTTTAAGGGACAAGCTTGTCCAGCTCGGCCGCATCTACATTGGCTGGGACGAGGCGGAGGTGAGCGACCACATCCGACCCACCTGCTGCAACAAATGCCAGCAATACGGCCACCCAGAAAAGTACTGCCACGCAAAGGAGATGATTTGTGGTAAGTGTGGAGAAGCTGGACACAAAGGCAGCGAGTGCCAAACTGCAACCCAGTGCTGCGCCACCTGTCGCCGCTTTAAGCGAAATGATGCGCATACGCATAACACCGCTGCGGCCTCTTGTCCGGCTCGTCTCCACGCAGAACAGCAAGCCGCTAACATGCTCCAGTATGGATAAGTCCAGCACACGTAGACTTCAGATTGGGCAGCTGAATATCCAAGGGTCGGATGCCGCCACCACGGAATTACCGGTAATTGGTCGATCCCACCAACTCGACTTTGTTCTTGTCCAAGAGCAATGTGGGAGCATCACCGGCCTTCTACAGTATGGTCCGAATCCTAAGGCTGGCATTCTAGCGTTGAATCCAGCCATAACCTTCACCGTGCTACATCACCTGTGCACGTCGCACTGTATGGTAGTTCACGTTGCGTACGAGGACTTCAGCATGCATGCAATATCCGCATACTTTCAGTACAGCGATGACATCAGCGGGCACATACAACACCTGGACCATGTGCTAACGCAGCTTGCAGGTAAACCTGTAGTGATCGGCGTCGATAGCAACGCGCACTCACCAATGTGGTACTGCGAGGAGAGACAGTGTGTGGGTCGAGGACGTGACTCAACGTACAGGAGGAGCAACATGGAGGAGTTCATACTCGGAAGGAACCTGGTCATACACAACGCGCCCGGTCAACCACCAACCTTCTGTGGACCTAATGGCAGCTCTAACGTGGACCTGACGCTATCAACCCGAGGGATTACCGTACGTAACTGGACTGTACACGTAGGTGCCAGCCTTAGCGACCATCAGCTGGCCACATTTGTTATCACCCACGATCAGCAGTCGTCTTACGCGGCTCCAAAAGAAGATGTATTGTCGGCACCGTTCAAAGTTAGGGGGGTAGACTGGGACAGGTTTTGCTCGGCGCTGCATGCTCGTGTTGGGAGTCTGAGTACCAGCCTTCCTGCATCTTCATATTGCGAGAGGTTTACGGGTATTTTACTGCGTACGGCCCGAGAAGAAATAGGACACCAATCGCGCAAGGATGATGGTAGGTACGAGGGGTGGTCTCCCGAACTGGACACGTTGCGCCGGAGGGTGGGTAAGGCCAGACGTGACTGGCAGCGATCTCGTCGCACAGGTGGAGCCCAAGAAGAGCGACTTCATGGAGCACTGCGCTCTATCCGTAATTCTTACAAGGAGGCCATGAAGAAGGCAGAACTGGAGTTCTACCGCAAAATCGCTGAGTCAGGCAACGACGACCCCTGGGGAGCAGCGTACCGAGCTGCTAGCGGCCGTATTCGCCCACCGGCCAACATCATTAATGGTATGAAGCTACTGGAAGGATACACGGAAACATCGGACGACACCATGAGTACCCTGCTATCATCACTGTATCCGGACGACTGCCCTTTGGCGGACACCTCCTACCACAGGAAAGTTCGTGTAGCAGCTGCCTTTGCCCCTTCTGGATGCGACTCAGAGGAACTCAGCAAGGAAACGCTGGAACGCATTATCCGAGCGCTGCCGAACACCGCTGCAGGTACGGATAGTATTACCGCGAAGATCATCAAATGGGCCTGGAAGGCTGCGTCTGACGAGATGTGGCATATGTATAGGTCGTGTATCGCTCAAGGTGTTTTTCCAGACATTTGGAAGAGTGGCAAACTGCTGCTCCTGCCGAAGGGGAACGACAGGCCTCTGTCCGATCCAAAGGCATATAGGCCTATCACACTTCTACCAATTTTAGGTAAGATCCTGGAACGCGTGATCATCTCCTGCTCTCCCTGCTTGCTCGGTCACATATCAGCGGATCAACATGGTTTTACCCGTGGCCGGTCAACGGTCACGGCGCTCAAGTGCATAAACGCTATAACAGACAGCAGTCTCGCTCCGTACGTGCAACTGATCCTTTTGGACATCTCTGGCGCCTTCGATAACGCGTGGTGGCCCATGATCTTAGTAAAAGCCAAGCAAGCTGGAATCTCACCCAATGTTTACCGGGTACTGGTCAGCTATTTCACGAACCGGCGAGTAGGTCTTTTTGTCGGGAAACACATGGCGTGGAAAAAGTGCACCATGGGATGCCCACAGGGATCAGTACTCGGCCCGACACTTTGGAACCTCCTCCTCAATGACCTTTTGTTGTTGCCAAAACCCGAGGGAGTCCACATGGTAGCGTATGCCGACAACGTGACGGTCGTTATCGAGGCCCTTTCAAGGGCTGACATTGAACGGATGTCTGCGTCTGTGCTTGGGGCCATATCTGAATGGGGAGCCCGGAATCGCCTTGGGTTCTCCCCGGGTAAGTGTCTCAGCCTAACTTACAAGGGCAGCTTCAAGCGTTCACCAACAATCAGGTTGAATGGTGCCCCGATAGCGACCGTCACTCAGGCGAAGGTGTTGGGCATTACTTTGGATGGAGCGAGGTCCTATGTGCCGCATGCTAAATTGATTGGTGAAAGTGCCTCCAGATGCTTTGGCAAAGTCGCGCGGGTATCCGCATCGACATGGGGCGTCAAGTACCGTGCGCTTAGACTCTTGTTCGCAGGAACCTATGTGGCGGTCTTGACCTATGCTGCGGCCGTATGGTATCGACGCTCATCCTTCTTCGTGGTAAAGAGGGCGTTGCTTAGCACGCAGAGACCGGCACTTATTTTATTAGCGAAGGCTTACAGGACCTGCAGCACTGCGGCGCTTCCGATACTCGGCAGCGTCTTACCTGCCGACCTGGAAGTCATTCGTGCGGAAAGATTTGCGGAGGAGAGTATCCAGCTGGCCCCCAGGGAGCGCAGTAAGCTGCGCAAGTCTATCAAGGAGGATGTCGTTTCCGTTTGGCGGGAGAGGTGGAATGCGAGTGAGGATGGACGCGAGCTGTATAGTTTCTTCCCCGACATCGGCATGAGGCTATCCCAAGACTGGGTGGAGCCGGATTTTGTTGTCTCACAACTGCTCACAGGACACGGTTGCTTTAGACAGCGTCTTAACCGCTTTGCACTGTGCGAGTCTGCACTGTGCCCTTGTGGTGCGGAAGTAGAAGAGAGCCGAGATCATGCACTATGGGATTGTGAGCTATACAATGATGCAAGAAACACCATGCTTGACCGACTACACCGAGCGGAGCCTGGCCCGGTCTATCACTTGGAGCTAGTCAGGTGAACACTACAACTTTGAAGGACTGCGAGAATTTGCACACTCCTGGCACACCATAAGGAGAGAATATGAGTAGACCACAGAAAACAGCTACGAGAGAAGCCCGAACGTGAAGTCACGTTTTGTGTCATCAAACCCCAGAAGGGGGAGAGTTGACAAATAGAGGGGACGGAAATAGAAATTTGAAGGGAGATCAAGCAGCCACGTCTAGAGTAAAGCGATTACACAGTTCGGCGCGGCCTCCCGCGATTCGGTCCTTATGCCGTAAGGTAGGCAGGGCCATGGGTTGGTGGAGGGTTGTCCCTATCTAACTGTGTCGCCGACCTCCGTGCCGTGCGGACGGACGTGTTTTTCGGTGCTCACAGTGCTCCGCATTTTTATTTTTAATATTACGCGAACTCACGTTATTTTAAGTTAACAGTGTAGTGTTTAGTTAATAACGTTTAAATACATTGTGCATCTGACCTGTGTTAGTGTATAAGTGCGAATTTGACACTGTGCCTAGGCTTCTAGGCACCCTAGGTTAAGGCTGTCTAAAACCCTTTTAGACGTAAGTACTCTTTGTGAAGTTATAGATATAGTTAGTTTAAGCCTTTTTAAAACATTTGCAAAGTGTAGACTTTATTAATTCATATTGGAAATACTTTTATTCACATTTTTCCGTAAAAGCACGTGGTCAAATAAACCACGCGGTCGCCACGCGGTTTTTGACAGTTGACAAGTGACGTGACGCATGACGTCTGACTTTGACGTGTGACGTGTGACGTGTGACAGTGACACTTGCTAGCACGTAGTGATTGATTCGATACCACAGTACATAATTTGTATTACTTATTTTATTACTGTTTCTTGTTGATTTGTTTCTTTTTTTTTTTTTAATTTTTTTTTTACTCCTACTACCACTATTGTCTCTGGAATCACATGAGTAATGGAGGGTCGCTCGAGAGGCGAACTCCTGGAAGAGTTAAAGCGGCGGTCCAGGGAGAAGATTGAAGCTGAGGAGGAATTCCTGAGGAGTATGGGTGAAGTGGCAGAGTCCACCTTCAACCCTCGGAACTCTCTGGCCCGAACCCCCCCTAGTGGATTTAGCTCCACAATGGGACCCCTTAATTCAGGCGCAGGTGGCTCTAAGAAGCGTCCTATAGAATCCCCGGAAGAGGCCCAGGAAGCAGCACGGCGCAGGCTGACCAAGGAGTCAGCGGTGGTGGAAGATGAACCACCTCTCCCCATGCAGGTCGATGCAGCTCCCCCCCAACTTACACTCGCTAGCATGACGAAGGTGCAGCTGATGGAAAAGGTGCACAGCTGCGTAAAGGGAATCATGGACATCGCCAAAGGGCAAAACAAGATGAACATGGCGGACAAGATGGGAGTAAGCGCCCACGGCCAGGATATTATCGCAGTCGTGGCTATCCTCCAGCTTAAACTGGCGGACGCAGAAGCAGAGCTGCTGGAAGAGCGCTCCAGAAATGCTGGCCAGCCCACCATCCAAAAAGCCAACGGGACATCATATGCAGCGGCACTTAAGCTCACTCGTGGCAGGGAGCCCATCCAGAAGCCACGAGCAGGACCAGTATTGGCGTTCTACCCGGCTGACGACCAGAAGGAGAGTCTGCCGACGTCGGATTTAACAAAAAAGCTCATCAAGGACACTATTTGCCCGGCAAGTAAGGGTCTACAGGTCAATGCAGTGAGAAAACTAGGGAATGCTGGCGTTCTTATCCAGACTGCCAATATGGAACAGGCCGAAAAGTTACGAAGCATGACCCCTGCAACGCTGAAAGTAACAGTCCAGGCGAAGAGGCAGCCACTAGTGGCTCTTATCAATATATCTGGTGATCCCACCTACGAGAGCGTTCGGGAGGCAATCTATAGTCAAAACCTGACGGACAGTAAGTGGACGGTGCAGAAACTGGAGAAGGCAATGGTGCCGACGTTTAAAAAATCACGTCGAGGAGGCAACAGGACGACCGTGGTCTTCCGGTGCAACCCCAAGCTGCGGGATGATCTCGTTGACCGAAGTCAAGTATTTTTGGACTGGGAAGTTATCCAGGTTACTGATTACGTCGACGTCACCTGTTGCAATAAGTGCCAGCAGTACGGCCATCCCGAGCGATACTGCCGCCAGACCGAAGTCACTTGCGGGAAATGCGGCAACGTGGGGCACCAGCGCAAAGACTGCACCTCGGAGACAGCCTGCTGCGCCACCTGCAAAAGGTTCGGTCGTAGTGAGGCCTCTACCCATATGACCGCCACGCGAGACTGCCCGGCTAGGAAATCGGCAGAGCTAAGGAGCGTGTCAAACACCAATTATGCATCATAGGCGCCAGCTTAAGGTCGGGCAGCTCAATTTGATGGGCTCAAAGGTAGCCACCCAGGAACTGCCATCACTCGCAGCCGAACACCAGCTGGACCTGATCGCTGTCCAAGAGCCATACTCAGAAGACAGGAATATTATAGCAATTGGCTCGCAGCCCAAAGCAGGCTTCTACGTGGCGTCCAGGAGCACCCCCATAACAATCATTCCACAACTCAGCAACTCCCACTGCGCGGTAGCACTCATAGCGGAAAAAACCTATATAATTTCGTGCTACCTCCAATACTCGGACGAAATCAACCCTCACCTGTACCACCTTGAAGGAGTGTTGAACAAACTGGCACGGTCGCGGTACTGAATAAATGTGTAGCCGAAGGGGTTTTCCCGGAGGTATGGAAGACAGGCGTTCTGATAGTGATACCTAAGGGGAATGGAAAGGCATTGACGGATCCTAGAGCATTTCGGCCCATCACTCTCTTGTCAGTGCTAGGCAAAATTTTGGAACGCGTAATTCTCCTGTGCGCCCCCACTGTTACAAGGGGTATATCGGATTGTCAGCACGGGTTTTCTCGAGGGAAGTCCACCGTAACTGCTTTACGCACTATCATCAGCGCAGCAAAAGAGAGCCCTTGCAGGTACGTTCAGGCCGTATTTTTGGACATAGCTGGGGCCTTCGACAACGCCTGGTGGCCAATGATCTTGGTAAAGGCGAAGAGAGGTGGCTGCCCGCCCAACATCTATCGAATGTTGTGCGAGTACTTCACTAATCGACGCGTTAGATACTTTGTTGGAAACCAGGTTGTGTTTAAGACTTCCACTATGGGCTGCCCTCAGGGCTCAGTTTTAGGACCGACACTTTGGAACGTTTTGCTGGATGACCTGTTTCGCTTGCCGCTGCCAGATGGGGTGAGGATGGTAGCTTATGCAGACGATGTCACGGTGCTGATCGATGCGGATTCCAGGGCCGCGATTGAGGGAAAAGCCTCCTTGGCTCTTCAATCAATCGCTGACTGGGGCACCCGCAACCGTCTTGGGTTTGCTCCCTCAAAGTCAAGTACAATTACCCTGAAGGGTAAATTCAAAAGGCCACCTACCATCAGAATGGAGTCTGTATCGGTCTCATCGGTGCATTGCACAACGGTGCTGGGCGTTGCAATTGACTCCAGCCTGTCTTTCGCGGAGCATGCAGCCGCAATAGGAGAGCGTGCTAGCAAGGGGTTTGGTAAGATGTCTAGAGTCTCCACAACCCGGTTCGGTATCCGGTACCCGGCCCTTAAATTCATCTATAAGGGCACCTTTGTGGCAACTATTACTTATGCGGCTGCATGCTGGCACGAAAGAACGTCTGTCTAAGCCGTTCGTAGCGCTTTACTTAGAACGCAGCGTCCAGCACTGATCCTGCTGACCAAGAGTTACCGGTCGACCAGCACAGCGGCACTCTCGGTGCTTGCAGGGGTTCTACCAGCAGACTTGGAGGTATCCCGTGCAGGCAGGTTATACGACGCACGTCAATCCGCGGCCAGCACGGAGAGAGGGAAACTGAAGCGCAAATACGCAAATACTACGATTCGGCAGTGGAGGCCTGGCAGAAACGATGGGAGGGTAGTCAAATAAAGCAACACAGTTTTTAGAGAGCTCCTTTATTTTAAATAAATTTTAATAGTCAAACTTACTAAAAGTATATGTTGTTAACATATTATGTATAATTGTTGATGGTAGTACCTGCCAGCACTCACAAACTTTCCTTTAAATAACTTAAAACTACATACCAATTTGCTCTAACTATCAAACAATGGCACTATTGAAGGAAGTTACTGAATTGAAAGATATCTTTGGGACAAGAATAGCAGAGTTCGAAAGGATCACCACTGACACAAGCACTGCACCACCTCCATCTTTGGCTGATGAGTTCGCTTCTTTTAAAAAATTTGTACTCTCCACACTTGGCAGCTTACAACGGCAAGTACAACTTTTGGCTCTTGAGACGGACAGGTTGGATATGCAACGCCGTGCCAAGATTTTGTTATTACATGGCGTCCCTGAAGTTACAGATGAAGACCCAGTATTATCTGCTGTCCAACAAATACAGTCAAAACTGAAGCTCACAGCCATATCCAATTCTTGCATCAGCCGCTGCCACCGTTTAGGCAATATGAGAGAAGGTAAGCCACGGCCACTCCTTATTAAATTTCAAAACCTGGACGACAGAGAGAACGTGTGGTCCAAGAAAACCTTACTGAAAGGCACTGGTGTCACATTGTCCGAATTTCTAACAAAGCTTCGACATCAGGCTTTTGTTGCGGCCCGACAGCGCTTCGGTGTTTCTAGGAGCTGGACCCGTTCTGGATTCGTATTTGTATTGAGCCCCGATGGTGTCCGACACAGGATTGTCGTGGAAGCGGACTTGGAACGTATTCCCGAACATCATGAAGCATCATCTTCAACTGCATTGCCACCGCAAACCGCGAGACAGGGAGCGGTGAAAACAACAGTTAATACGAGGAAGAAGACTGCCAAAAAATAGTTTGTTGCAATCGCAAGTATTTATCTTTGCTTTGATTATCAGCCTATAAATAATTTGTTCGCTATCATCAATCGCTTTTTCAGACTTTATGTGATTCAGTGAGTGATTGACGTGAATTTGACGTCTGACACTTGTCAGTCTGTATTGACGTAAGCGCTGGCGTACAGACTATAAAAGACAGATACAATGTTTAATCTACTTTTTTGTGGTTATGATGTTTTCTTTTTTGTGTATTGTTTTATTGATGAAGTTTTAACAACTTAAGGTTTAACTTTATTTTTTATTTTATTTCATGCTGGTGGGTTGTATCCTGAGTATTTTTTTTTGTTTGTTTTAGTTTTAGTTAGATTTAATATTTTTTTTTAATCTCTTAGTTTAGTTTTTAGAATTATTTATATATTATATATTCAACCAATATTTTATAAATGAATACTTCATGTACTAATAATGATGATCTGTTTCCCGACTTCGTTTCATGTTCTTCCACAGACTTAGATAGCACCGGTAGTTTTCACAGTACTTCAGCTCCTCTTTGTTCCCAAATAGAGTCTGAATTCTCAGGATCACTGAATAACTTTAATATCCTACACCTTAATGCCCAGAGTATCCCTGCGCACTATTCCGATATGCTGGCATCCTTCGACTATAAGGGAATTCATGCCATTCTCATCTCTGAGTCCTGGCTGAAACCCTGTCTCCCATCAACTTCATACTCCCTGCCTGGCTTTAATTTGTTACGCAATGATCGTGTTGGGCGCCCAGGTGGTGGAGTAGCAATTTACCTGCGTTCACATTTCCCATACAAAGTTGTGAGTTCATCAACACACTCGTCTGTTAACTCCGAAGAAGCTGAATACCTTTTCATAGAGGTATCACTCAGGTTAGCTAAGGTTTTAGTAGGTGTTATGTATAATCCTCCCTCAACCCGCAACTATTTTGCTTCTTTAGAAAATAAACTGGAACAATTTGTACCATTATATGAACACACAATAATCATGGGAGATTTTAATACCTGTCTACTAAAAAGCAATAATCGCGCGCTTAAGCTTCGTTCGGTTATAAATTCATGCAATCTCAATATTTTATCGACATCAGCAACGCATCATTCCCCTAATTCAGCACCATCCCTTCTGGATTTAATGATTGTCTCTTCTCTAGACCATGTACAAAAATACGGAAAACTTGACGCTGATGCATTTTCTTTTCACGATCTCCTTTTCATATCTTATAAGATCCGTCCCCCTAAATCTAAGCCGAGAACTCTTCTGCAAAGAAATTTTGGTGGTATAAATATAAATAATTTATTTGATGATGCTGAAAAACTGGACTGGCATGGTGTGTTAAGTGCTGAAACTGTCGATTCTCAGGTGGAGTTGTTTAATAATTTGCTGACGGAGCTTTATGACCGCCATGCCCCAGTGCGACCAGTCAAAATGAAGCATCTTCCTGCTCCATGGCTCTCTGATGATATAAAGGCACTCATGGCCAAGCGCAATCGTGCTCGTCTACGCTTTAAGAAAGAGCCTACCGAAGCAAACGGTGAAAGATATCGGCTACTGCGTAATCGCTGTAATACTGTGTGTAGGGATGCACAACGACGCTATATCCATAACTCTGTAACAAATCAAAACCCAGCCAAAGTCTGGAAGTTTCTAAAAACAATAGGAGTTGGCAAAAATACAAATCATAACGTCCCAAACAATATTGATATAAACTCCTTAAATAGTCACTTTTCTGCTTCTGGTCACATCGATGTCCATGCTAAGTCTAGCACATTACATCACATTTCTTCTTTGCCTACTCCTCCTTACGAACCTTTTTCTTTCCATCCATTTACTGAATGTGATGTTAAGAGAGCTATCACATCTATCACATCAGATTCGGTGGGCTGTGACGGTGTCAGTCGAAAGATGATAATTATTCTACTTGATTTCCTAGTTCCCATCATCACAAATATCTTTAATAAATCCATTCTCTCCAATTCCTTTCCCACTCTATGGAAAGACGCACATGTAATACCTCTCCCCAAAAAATCCTCACCCCAGTCCTTTTCCGATTTCCGTCCTATCTCAGTTTTACCTTTTTTGTCTAAAGTCCTGGAGCGTCTCATACATAATCAAATTTCTTCCTTCATAAATAAACATAATATTTTGAATCCGTACCAGTCAGGCTTTCGTACTGGACACAGCACCGTAACGTCTTTAGTTAAGATATCGGAGGACATACGTAAGGCTAAAGAAAATTCTCACTTAACCATACTGACTTTGTTAGATTTCAGTAACGCCTTCAACAATGTAGACTTTGATATTTTGTTACAAATTATGGGCTCTCTTAACATATCTCCATCAGTAATTGATTTTTTTCGTACATACCTTCGTGGACGCCGGCAACGTATCGTCATGGATGACGCTCGTTCAACTTGGGCTCTGCTCGAAACCGGTGTCCCGCAAGGTGGCGTGTTGTCTCCTCTTCTCTTTTCCATTTTCATTAACTCAATTTCTCTCAACATTTCTTCTTCCTACCACATGTATGCAGACAATTTACAGATCTATACCCATTGCACTCTAGAAAATTTGTCTGCTGCGATAGAGCAAATAAATTCTGATTTCTCAGAAATATCCAAGTGGAGCAAATCTCATGGACTGATTGTAAATCCAGCAAAATCGCAAGCCATAATTATTGGCAGTCCCTATATGATTAGTCGCTTAAACTGGAATTCAATTGATCCATTACATTTAAATGGCGTGGGTATTAACTTCAGTGACAAGGTCAAAAACCTAGGTGTTATTTTCGACACAACTTTGTCTTGGAAACCTCAAGTTGAAGCAGTGAGCAGGAAGATGTTTGCCATCAATAGTTCCCTAAAACGCTTGCGAAATCTTTTGCCTATATCAACCAAAATTTCTATAGCACATTCTCTATTCCTCTCCGTTCTCGATTATGCTGATGCCAGCTACCTTGATCTAACAGAAGAACTTTTAAATAAACTTGAGCGACTCCAAAATCTTTGTATACGTTTCATATTCGGCTTACGTAAATATGATCATATCTCCGAATTCCGCGCTAAACTCAAGTGGCTCCCTATTCACCTTCGCCGGGATACTCTTTTTTTTTTTTTTTTATATTGTAAGGATAGGACGTTTGTCTTCCATGCCACCTGATGGAAAGTGCGCATGAAGACTATGGTGTTACACGTCCATCCACGAGAAACCTATTCACTCGACACTTAAAAGTTCCAGGACTGTAGTGGTCAGGAAAAACAGACGCAGGCAGATTGTTCCACACCTTGGCAATCCGTACCAAAAAGGAACTATCGAAGCGTTTTGTTCGACTTCTTGGTATATCCACTATATACGGATGGAAGTTCTGTCTGCGTCTGGTAGTCCGGTGGTAAAAAGGGGTGGGTTCAATTCTCATATTCTTTCTTTACTGTACCGGGTGCTGTTTAATCCTGTGGTTCCGAAATATCTCGGAGACCAATTCTGTTTTCGACATGAGACTCACAATAGACAATTACGTTCTACTGACAATTTGATGCTAAGTACTCCCCTGCACAAATCACACACTTTTCATCAATCATTTACAGTACGAGCGGTGTGCTTGTGGAATAAGCTTCCCTACAATGTAAAGTCAGCTCCTTCATTGAACTCATTTAAATATGGACTAAAAAAACATTATCTTTCATTGATTGATCATTAGAAGAAGTATTCTTATATTTGTATGTATTATTATTATAGTTATGTATAATTCAGATTTATATTTAAACAGAGGTATTTATTTATGTATATAAGTATGTTATTTGTATGTGTATATATATTTATATATATATTAGATTATATATTATATGATATTTATATTTAGTACGTTTATTGTTAAAAATGTGAACTTATGCTTTGCTAGTACCTCGTGTTATAGTTTTTTTTTTTCTCTCAAACCATTTCAAGGTTGTCTGTAAGAGATCGCTTGACAGCGATAAGGCCGCCTGTTGTGCCTATCTTTATGTTTTTTCTATTTTATAAGTTTCTTTTTGTAAATGTGTGCAATAAAGTATTAATAAATAAATAAATAATGCGATTCGAAAGGAAGGGAGACATACCGTTTCTTTCCGGACGTGTCGGCTCGCCTAAAGGCAACTTGGGTGGAGCCAGACTACCAATTGTCCCAAATATTAACAGGCCATGGTATGTTTAGGAAAAGATTGTATGATATGAGGCTGTGTGACACGGATGAATGTTACTGCGGCTTGGATGTTGAGGACATGCACCATGTCTTGTGGGAATGTCCTCTCTATATGGAAGAAAGAAAGGCGATGCTTGAAGGGATGAACCGAGGTGCTGAGTGTTATATATGTAAGGTAGTTTTAAGTTTGTATTTTGTTTGACAGTCTCGAATATATCGATAACTGAACGCTCGTGTATTATTTAACAGTGGCGCGAGGATAAAAAATTAAAATATAAAATTGTGTGATCGCATTGTATCTGTGCACTATATTTCTTTTTAAAATGTCGATCGGAAAAGTGAAAGAGTTTGACTGTAAAAGTGGTCACTGGACAAGCTACATAGAACGGTTGGAAATGTACTTTTTAGTGAATAAAGTAACGGAAGATTTCAAATTACCGACGTTAATATCCGTTATGGGTCAAGATGCCTACGAATTGCTATCTACTTTGTCAAGCCCTTTGAAACCATCTGAACTAACTTTTAATAGGGCAGTAGAACTATTAACAGTGCACCTTCAACCGAAACCATCAGTGTTGGCGGAGAGATATAAGTTCCGGCAACGGCGCCAGCATAACAACGAAGCCATCTCGGATTACGTAGCAGAGTTAAAAAGGTTGTCAAAATTTTGCGACTTTAAGACGCTATTAGACGACAACTTAAGGGACCAATTAGTGTGTGGTCTCAATAGCGAAATTATTCGTCAAAGATTATTCGCAGAAGAAGACTTGCAGTACAACCGCGCAGTCACCTTAGCTTTGTCACTGGAGGCGGCTGAGCGGAACGCTACCGCGGTGGACAGTTCGAGTTCGAGCGAGACCCAGAGATTTCATAAATTAAACCTCGGAGAGTGCACAAGATGTGGAAATACAAACCATCGGGCGGACGAGTGTTCATTTAAAGATTACATGTGCAGTGCGTGCAAAGGTATCGGTCACCTAAGGAGAATGTGCCCAAATAACACGGTGCATCAGGAGTCGAGACGGATGGCGGGATTTGCCAGATCACGTGGAGGTCGCGTGAAGAGGGGTGGCGCGGGCTACACGGCCGGCGCGGGCGCCCAGGGACACGGAGCAGAGCGCGGGCGGCGCGGCGCGGCGCGGGCGCGCGGCAGCCGGGACAGGCCGCCGGTATATTCATTCGAAGAATCGGAAAACAATGCGGGAGAAGATGACATCGACGAACCTATGTATCAGATGTCCTTGAGCAAGTATAAGCCGGTGTGTATAACTGTTGAAATTCAAAATCGTTTCCTTACTATGGAAGTGGACACGGGATCAGCCCTATCCTGCATTAGTAAGAGTACTTATATTAAAATGTTCAGGAACTTACGATTGCTTTCATGCAGCTTAAGTATTAAATTCTACGACGGCTCTGTTATTCAACCATTAGGCTATATTGAATCAACCGTTAGCTACAAGGGTATTACAAAGACTTTAGATTTGTACGTCATAGATAAGGGCACTACTAGTTTGTTGGGTCGCCAGTGGTTAAAAGAGTTAAAACTACCGATTTTATTGTGTAAAGATAACTCGCAGAGAAATCAACTTAATGACATGTATAATATTTCGAACGGTGACAATGTAATAAAAGAAATTATTTCTAGGCATAAGACGCTGTTCGACGGTGCATTGGGTGAATTCAAAGGAGGCACGGCCGAGTTATGTGTACGCGCAGACGCCGAACCGATATACTGCCGCGCGCGACCGGTGCCTTACGCGCTGCGCGAGCGGGTCGACGTGGAACTGGACGCGATGCTGCGCGCCGGCATCATCGAACCGGTGGATCACTCCGACTGGGCGACGCCCCTGGTGGTAGTACGTAAAGCCGACGGAGGTTTACGAATATGTGCTGATTATAAGGTAACCTTGAACAAAGTACTAGCAGTTGATAGATTTCCGGTTCCAAAAATGGAGGATCTATTCAGTAATCTAAACGGGAATATTTTTTTTACAAAAGTAGATTTATCACAAGCATACAATTAGATTGTTTTATCAGATAATTCTCGGAAATACACGGTCATCAATACGCATCGCGGGCTCTTTAAATATTCTCGCCTAGTTTATGGTTTATCATCGAGTCCCGGAATATTTCAAAAAATAATGGTAAATTTATTCAAAAACGTCCCCGACGTAGTAGTTTTCTATGACGATATATTAATTAAAAGTAAGGATTTAGACAGTCATATTAAGTCGATAAAGGAAGTATTTCAAATACTAGAAAGCAATGGATTAAAAATAAAACCCAGTAAATGTGACTTTTTAGCACGAGAGGTCAAGTACCTCGGGTTCATAATTAATAAATATGGCATCCAAGTGGACCCTGACAAGGTTAAAGCAATCGTCACTATGCCACATCCAAGCAACGTGACTGAATTAAAATCTTTTATCGGGATGGTTAACTTTTATGGGAAATTTATAAAAAATTTAAGTGTTCATTTATCGCCTCTTTACGAACTCTTAAAAAAAGGTAAACATTGGTATTGGGGAAACGAACAAAACTCAGCTTTTATTCTTATAAAAAAGTTTTTATGTAGTGCAAAAGCGTTGGCGCACTTTGATATAGACTGCGAATCCGTATTAACGGTGGACGCTCGGCGCGGGGGCTCGGCGCGGTGCTGGCGCAGCGCGCGCGGGCGGGCTCGGCCGGAGCTGCGGGACCCGAGCGGGTACTCGCTTACGCGTCGCGATCACTTAACGCGCACGAGTTACACTATAGCCAAATCCATAAGGAAGCCTTAGCTATCGTTTTCGCGGTGGAGAAATTTCACCAATATTTGTTTGGTAGAAAGTTTGTTCTCCGTACCGACCATAAACCACTCGTTAGCATTTTCGGACCGACTATCGGTATACCTAGCGCAGCGGCTAGTCGGCTCCAACGCTGGGCAATTAAATTGTCAGCCTATGATTTTAATATTGAATATGTTAAAACGGATAGTAATACCGCTGATGCTCTTTCTCGTCTTATCCAATCACAAAAAAAAGAGGTAGCTTCAGAGGAAAAAGATTTGCCTGAGCAAACTTATTTACATTTTGCAACAGAAGCCTTATAATTAGATTATAATATTTTAAAAAAGAAACCAGTTCGGATCCAGTGTTAAGTCGCGTTTCAAGTTACATAACAGATGGCTGGCCCCCGAATATCGATATTAGAGAATTGAAGCCGTATTATAATCGAAAATCAGAGTTGTATTGTGAAATGGGTTGCATTATGTGGGGCCCGAGGGTAATTATACCTTCAGCGTGCAGATCAAAAGTGTTAGCGGAGTTACACGACCCACATATGGGAATAGTGAAAACGAAATCCTTAGCTCGTAGTTATGTGTGGTGGCCGGGGATCGACGAAGCCGTGGAGGCGGCCTGCCGCGCGTGCGCCGTGTGCGCCGCCGTGGCCGACGCGCCACCTGCGCAGGCGCCCAGCTCGTGGCCGTGGCTTTTGCGCCCGTGGTCTAGGTTACACTTAGATTTTTTAGGCCCAATTAGTGGCGTAACATACTTGATCGTGGTAGACGCGAGCTCAAAGTGGATAGAAGCCATAAGAATGAATAGAACTACGGCATATTCGGTAATATCAGTTTTAAGAAATCTGTGGTCTAAGTTTGGTCTCCCGAAACAAACTGTCAGTGACAACGGGCCACCATTCTCAAGCGCGGAATTTCAATGTTTTTTAAAACACAACGGAATAGAACACATATATTCGGCCCCATATCACCCGGCGTCAAACGGAGCGGCCGAAAACGCGGTCAAAATTTGTAAACGCGTTATTAAAAAGGCATTCGTAAATAATGTGGATATAGATACTGCATTGTGTCGTTTTCTGTTAGCGTATAGAAATACCGCGCACGCTACGACCGGCGATAGTCCAGCTACCTTACTGCAAGGTCGTAGGCTTCGTATGCGGTTGGATAACTTAAAGCCAGACAGGCAGGCTAGGGTAGCCTCGCGACAAGCGCTGAGCGAGCGGGCCGCGGGCGGAGCGGCGCGGCAGCTGGAGGTAGGGGCGGCCGTGTGGTACCGCGAATACAAAGGCGGGAATAAATGGTCTGCGGGAACCATAATCAAACGATTAGGTAACTCAGATTACTCAATAGAATCTATTGATGGAACCGAAATTCATAGACACATCGACCAACTAAAGCACAGGGTTACAAAGGATGCAGATAGCAATCTAGCTTCGTATAACAATTTAGATAAAAGCATACAAAAAAATATAATAAGTAAACACTCGCGTAAATCGTTGGCAATACCTACAGCCAGTGAAAAGTCAGATCCAGAAACAGAACTGGAAGGTTCTCGAGTTTCCAATGTCGAGAGTGATTCACCGGGCGAGGAGCAAGGGGGGAGGCGGGAAAGCACGATGGCGGCCGAGACAGTCAGCCCCACCACTCCTCTGAGGGAACCCAATGCACCGGCCGAACCTGTGGCTGTAGGCCCGAGGAAGGCAGCTGATAGTGACACCAGACTTCCCCCGAGAGATAGACGAAAACCGGTTCGTTTTGGTTTCGACGATATCGATTAGGTTAAGTAATTTAAGTTTCTGTAAATAATAAAGATATAATATAATATTAAGTAAGTTAAGTTAGTTAAGGTAATAAATAAGGGTGGAGGTGTTATATATGTAAGGTAGTTTTAAGTTTGTATTTTGTTTGACAGTCTCGAATATATCGATAACTGAACGCTCGTGTATGATTTAACACTGAGGAAGGACCACTATACTACTGCGATCTCGTCTCTGAAGCGGCTAACTTTAGTAGGTTGCGGGCTTTCGCGTACGCGTGGCACAAGAGCCGCCTTGAGAGAGAAAGGGAGACTTAAAGAACTAAAAACAAAAGAGAACTGCCGGGCGACACAGTTCAACATAATGTGTAGTAGTCTCAGGCCCCTGAAAGGGGAGAACTGAAAAGGGACAGAGGACAAAGATTAAAAACCTTGTAGGGAGATCAAGCAGCCGCGCCTAGAGTAAAGCGATTAGGCAGTTCGGCGCGGTCTCCCGCGATTTGGCCCTTATAACCAAGGTGTTGGAAAGGGCCATGGGAAGGTTGGTGGGTCTGTCCCTATCTAAGCTGGCAATTATCGCGGTCCAGGAGCCATATTTGGAGGCCTCCTGGACCGCGATAACAGCTCAAAAGCCGGATTTTACGTGGCGTCCCGGAGCATAGCCGTTGTGGCGATCCCGACGTTAAGCACTGCCCACTGTATGGTGATCCACCTGCCAGGAGCGGACACCTATGTCATCTCGGCATACTTCCAATACTCCCACCCCATCGGACCCCACCTGCACGATCTCGAGAGGGCCCTTTCAGGCCTTAATGGGAAAAAGGTCCTTATGTGCATTGACGCCAACGCCCACTCGCCAATGTGGCACAGCCCACGCCGCCACTACGTCGGCAGAGGACATGTATCAGAGGAGCGCCGCACTGCCGTCGAAGGCATGATAAACAGCCGAACTCTCCGCATTCACAATGCCGACGGCCAACCCTACACCTTCAGTGGCCCCAGCGGAGAGTCCAACATAGATTTGACTCTAACCACCAGGTCCTTAAACCTACACCTATGGTGCGTCCATCCGGAGGCGAGCAGCAGCGACCATCGGCTCATCACTTTCGCTGTTCGGACCCACCCAGTGGGTAGAGGGACGCAGCAGAACGAGGCACCGTTGAGGTTTCGGGATCGGGGGGTGCGATGGGACCGATTCAGGGACCTAGTTCATGAAAGAATGGGGGGCATGAATGAACGACTAGACGCAAATGGGGCGGCGGAGTTCTTCACCAGGGTCGTTTCTCAAACGGCCTTTGAGTGTCTGGGCCCCGTCGCCAAGGGCAAAGTCAGAGGGTATGAATGGTGGTCTCCAAAACTTGATAAGTTGAGGAGCTTACAAGGAAACGCACGTAAGAAATGGCAAGAATCAAAAAGGAAGAATGAGATATTAGAGTGCGAGCAGAAAAGGATTGCATATATGAAAACAAGATCGGCCTACCGCAGAGAGATGAAAGAGGCGGAGATGATCTTCCACCGGCAGGTTGGAGACTCCGGGAACGCCGACCATTGGGGTTTGGCGTACCGGCTGAGTACTGGTAGACTGCGACCTCCTGCTAACGTCATCTATGCACTGGAGTCTGCCGTGGAAGGTCCCTCGGGAGAGCTCGAGGCTGGCATGGCCATGGTGAAGGCGCTGTGCCCAGATGACTCGACGTCTCAGGACACAGAGCACCACCGGCAAATCCGAGCTGCCGCCTTGTTCGACCCCTCAGGTGACATCGCCCCGCCTATCTCAATGAAAGAGCTGGGACATATAGTCAAGATACTACCTAACACTGCACCGGGAATCGATGGCATATCTGCGAGAATTATAAGAGAGGTATGGAAGGTTGCTGCGGCCGAAATGGCCGTTGTCATGAATAAATGTGTTACTGAAGGGGTATTCCCTGAGGTTTGGAAAGTAGGCAATCTGATTGTGATTCCGAAAGGTAATGGTAAGGCACTGACGGACCCCAAAGCGTTTCGGCCCATTACCCTCCTATCAGTGTTTGGCAAATTTTTAGAACGCGTAATGATTCTGTGCGCCCCTTGCTTAACAAGAGGAATTTCCGACAATCAACACGGCTTTTCTCGAGGGAAGTCCACCGTCACTGCCTTGCGCAATATCATCAGCGCCGCAAAACAGAGCGCTTGCAAGTATGTTCAGGCTGTATTTTTGGACATATCGGGAGCCTTCGACAACGCCTGGTGGCCAATGATCCTGGTAAAGGCGAAGATGGGTGGGTGCCCGCCTAACATATACCGCATGCTACGGGACTACTTTGCCAATCGACGCGTTGGTCTGTTCATTGGAAGCCAGGTGGTGTGGAAAACCTCCACGATGGGCTGCCCCTTGGGCTCTGTACTTGGATCTACGTTGTGGAACGTACTGCTGGATGACCTGCTTCACTTACCACTGCCGGAGGGAGTTAGGACAGTGGCGTACGCAGACGATGTGACCGTTCTGATTGATGCCGACTCCAGGGCCGCGATTGAAAAGAAGGCTGCGGTTGCCCTCCAGACAATCGCCGACTGGGGAGTCCGAAATAAACTCGGATTTGCCCCCTCTAAGTCGAACACAATAACCCTAAAAGGTTCATTCAAAAGGCCAACTACCATCAAGATGGGGTCTCGGTGACCTCGGTTCATAGCGCCACGGTGCTGGGCGTTGTCATTGACTCCAGCCTCTCGTTCGCTGAGCATGCGGCCTCGGTGGGTGAACGTGCTCACAAAGGCTTTGGAAAAATGGCTAGAGTTTCAACTACCTGGTTCGGAATCCGGTACCCGGCCCTTAAATTGGTCTACAAGGGCACCTTTGTGGCCACCATCACCTACGCGGCTGCATGTTGGCACGAGAGGACGGGGGTATACGTCGTCCGCAGCGCTCTATTAAGAACTCAACGGCCAGCACTGATCCTGCTCACTAAGGGTTACCGGTCGACCAGCACAGCAGCGCTACCCGTTCTTGCAGGCGTTCTTCCCGCAGACTTGGAGGTATCCCGTGTTGGTAATTTGTATCATGCATGCTTGTCCGCGGCCAAAACAGATTGGGGAAAGGCAAAACGATCTACTTGGGAATCGGCAGTTAAAGTATGGCAGACTAGATGGGATGAGGAGCAGAATGGAAGGGAAACATATCGGTTCTTCCCGGACGTGATGGCCCGCCTGAGATCACCTTGGGTGGAGCCAGACTATCAAGTGTCCCAGATTTTGTCAGGACATGGTATGTTTAGGAAACGCCTGCACAAGATGACTTTGAGTGAACACAACGAATGCTACTGCGGCCTGACAGAGGAGGATATGCACCACATTTTGTGGGAATGTTCTTTGTATGCAGATCTGAGGGATGTCATGCTCGAGGGTATGAACCGGGGAACGGAGGAAGGCCCGTTGTACTACGGAGATCTCGTAGCCAATTCGGCTAACTTTAGTAGGCTGCGCACCTTTGCGCACGGGTGGCATGAGCGGCGAAGGAGGTTGGAGCTGGATGAAGAGGACGGAGATAAGGAGGATGGCGTCGAGGAAGTTACAAGAACTTCATTGCTGCCGGGCGACGACACAGTTGGCGTGTGTGATAGTCCAGGCCCCTGCGGGTTAGAACTGACACAAGGGACAGAGGATAAAGATTAAATAACTTGTAGGGAGATCAAGCAGCCGCGCCTAGAGTAAAGCGATTACGCAGTTCGGCGCGGCCTCCCGCGATTCGGCCCTTATAACCCAGGTGTTGGAAAGGGCCATGGGATGGTGGTGGGTCTGTCCCTATCTACTTCGGTGCCGGTCATCGAACGGTACGGACGTGTGTGGCTCTCGCTTAAGCCATATATTAATTTAATTCTTTATTTTTCCTCTCGCGAGTTGTTCGAGCTCAAGATAAAATCGGTCCCTCTCGTTCCTTCTTATGGACTTGTCCATAAGGCGCGGCGGCCATCTTGTAAAGTGAGTGAGATAGACTTGTGTACTTGTTTGGTGAAGTGTTTGCTGGGATTTGATATCGGCCGCTCTCGTTTCTTCTTGTGGACTTTCCCATAAGAAACGGCGGCCATCTTGTGAAGTGACTGAGACGGACAATTGTGCAGTTGTGTAGTGCAGTGCTTCTCGAAACCAAAATCGGTCCCTCCTGCTCTCTCTTGGGGTCTTCTCCATAAGAGGCAGCGGCCATCTTGGTTTTGAACGAGACAGAGTGAGCAGCGATCGCGTTGGTGGGCGCGTGAACGAGTCGACGTGTTGTGGGCGGAGTCTCAGATTGGATCCTCCCTGTCTTGCCAGGGAGCTGAGCCGTCTGAGCCCCGCGCCATCTTGGATGCTGAGCGAAAAGGACGCATGTAGATAAGTACATTTGTGTGTGTTGTTTTGTGCGATTTTAGCTTCTAAATTCACTAGCTTTTAGACTTTGACATTTAATTTTTGACTCTATGACTTAGAAAATTTCATGCGTTTGTGCGGAAATATTCTAAGTCACTCACATTTACTCGTTTGGTTTGGACTGTCTTGATTTGAAAATTTTTGATCATCTTGCTTTTTACTTTTCTTTTATTAATATTTGAACTTTGAACATTTTTATTTTTGAACATTTTATTTTCTTTGTTTTTATTTTGCTATCTTTATTTTTGAACATTGACTTTGCTTTATTATTTTGTTTTGTTTATTTTGCACCTTGACTTTTGCTTATTATTTTGTTTTGTTTATTTTGCACCTTGACTTTTACTTTTGCTTAGTTGTTAGTGCTTTTTCAGGAACGTTGACATTTTTCCCCTGCGTGTTTTTGGAACATTTATTAAGCGAACAGACTGTGTTAGTTGTTAGTTACTTTTAAGTTAAGTGTTTGGTGGCTGGAGTATTCTAGTGGGCTATTTGGAGTTCACTGAGTACCAGGCCACATTTTTATTACGCGAACTCCCGGTCGAATCTGCCTGTAGAACTTTAAGATGTCGGATGACGAGGCCGAAGATCGGCAGCGCCAGAACGAGCTGCTCGAGCAGGAGATGCTGAGAAAGGAGGCGGAGTTAGAAGCATTAGCAGAGTTGGGCAGAGCTAGTGGTTTCCAGCCCCGGGCATCTCTCGTTAGAACCCCGCCGCAATCTTATGGGACCCCGCTCTCGGTGGACTTGAATCGTCAAGGAAAACGCTACCTCAGCTCACCGGAAGACGTCCAAGATGCGGTGCGCAGGAAACTCGGAGAAGTGCAGGATGACCAAGACGCAGTACCACCTATTAGCGGAATTTCTTGCGGCCCGTTGCCGACGTCTATTTGCATTGCACAGCAGGCCACCAGCGGATTGGCCGGAATGTCAAAGCTGCAACTTTTAGATCTCGCCCAAAAAGGCGATCCTCGACATAACTGACGTAAGCAACACTATGGCTAGCGGAAACAAGTACAAGCTCAACGCAAATGAACGGGAGGCCATTAATACGCATGGCCAAAACTTACTGGCGGCCTTTGCTGCCCTAGAGTTGAAACTTGCTGAGGTGGAACACGAGGTGTCAGCGGCGAACCTGAGATGCGCGCAGATGGAGCTGAAGATGGCGCAAGCTACCAGTGCACAGGTCCGCCAAGTGCCAGGTATTCCTGTGGCTACACTGACCGCGTACTCTCAGGTACTGAAACTGGGGAAAGGGGACCGACTGGTGCAAACTGCTTGCGCCCGTGACCGGTCAGTAACGTTCTTCCCAGCGGAAAGCCAGGCAGATACCCTGAAGACATCAGAGGACACGAAACGTGAACTACGACAGTTCGTCGACCCTGCGAAAATCGGTGTGCAGGTGGAGAAGCTGAAGAAGCTTGGAAACGCCGTCGTGATGGTCCAGACCACCACCAAGGTAGCTGCTGAGAAGCTGAAGAATGCAGCCCCGCCAACCCTTCGTTCTGCGGAGGCCAAGCTGCGTGCTCCTCGTGTTGCCCTCATCGACATTGACGACTGCGGCACCTTTGAAGAGGTACTGGGGCTCATCCATGAACAAAACTCAGATACCCTGGGTCCAGAATGGCCCCTTGATAAACTTAAGAGGTGCTGCAAGTTGCTCTTCAAAAGGTCCAGGCGAGGCCAAACGGTAGCCACTTACGTGCTCGAGTGCTCTGGACCATTACGCAAGAAACTTGTTGACTTGGGGCACTTATACATAAACTGGCAGGTGGCTAGGGTCGAAAACTATATGGGTGTTACCTGCTGCCACAAATGCCAGCAATATGGGCACCCTGAAAAATACTGTCGGGCAAATGAGCGAACCTGCGGGAAGTGCGGTGAAATAGGCCATGATAAGTCAGTGTGCGTGGCCACCATAATATGTTGCGCCACGTGCAAGAAATTTGGACGCACTGGAGAAGGGTCCATTCCGCACGCGACCAGCTCTCAAGACTGCCCAGCCAGGATCTACGCAGAGCAGAAGGCAGCCTCCATAACTTATTATGGATAGGTCACAATCTATAAAACTGGGACAGGTCAACCTAGGAGGAGCCGCCGCTGCCACCAAGGAGCTGCCCGCAATCGCCAAGGAGCTTAATCTCGACGCGGTTGCGGTGCAAGAACAATACGCCGTGGAATTCGTCAGCTGACCAGAGTAGACGCGTTTACCGATTTTATTAAAAATCACAAAATTACAGGAAATCAATATTGCATCCTATATCATTGAAGTTAAAGTTCATCCTCGTTTGGAGAAAATAGTGGTTCGCGGGTAGCGGAGCAGGCAGTGACACCACCACACTTCGGACTTCACCCCCGTGAAAGAGAGAAAGCTGATAGGTGCTGTCTTACACTCTGCAACAATTCGGATAACATCGTGTGTCTCCGTACTCGATTCTACCCTCATCCTTCTTTAAAGGTACATAATAAATTCTTACAACGGTTAATACATCTTAGAAGATATTTATAAATCCCACCAAATACCTACGAAACATCATGTCTAATTCTAATGTCTCAAATAACGTTACTACAAGAAAGGCTAATCTCACTAAAAGTAATAATACCGAATCACAGAAGCCGTCTAATATCATAACATGTACTCAAAGTGAACTGCAAGAATTAGTACGTGAAGCTGTTAAAAGCGAACTTATATGTATGAAAAACCAATATACTTCCATAGAGACATCTTTGAATTATATAAGTACACAATATGACGATCTTTGTCAAACCCTAACACAAACAAAAGCTGAAATCAAAACCTTGAAGGATGAAAACAGCCGTCTCCGTAAAGACGTTGACTCTTTCACTACCCGGATTAATCATCTTGAGCTGGAAAATGCACGTCAACAGCAGTGGAGTCGACTACAGAACATAGAAATTGTTGGTATTCCTGAGCTTAAGGAGGAGGATACTGCAAAAATTGTCGTCAAGTTAGCCAAGAGGGTGGGTGTCGAGATCGACGAGACCGAGGTGGAGTTCGCGCACCGAGTGCAGCCGCAGCGCCCGCTGAGCGCCGGCACAGGCCGTGCCCTCATCGCCCGGCTACGGCACCGTCGAACAAAAGATGCCATCATCGCAGCTGCACGCAAACACCGAGGCATCCACCCCTCAGACATTGAAATTGGAGATAATTTAAAGAATGGGTCTAGGATTTACATTAATGAACACCTAACTAAAACTAACAAAGCTCTGTTAAAAACGTGTAAAATAAAATGCAAGGAGGCTAATATTAAATATGTATGGACAAAAAACTGTCAAATTTATATACGTCGAAACAACACATCTCCGCCTATATCAATAATTACATCTACCGACTTGCAAAAGATATCGTAAAAATGTTAATATTAATATTGTTATTAATTCATAGTCATTTAAAATTATTTCCTCATATAGTACGCAACAACATACATCATTACATTTTACACATTATCAATCACTATTCAAAATTTTACACTACTCATTTTCAATACTTTGCACGCATACGCAACACACTCCAAGTTTATATATTGAATCAAAAATATCATATCCTATACGTATCTATCTACCTTATTCTATTTTGTAGTATATTTAAAAACTACCACACTACTAATATACAATATTTAGCAAATAACTATTTAATCATAAAAATTATTAAAACTTGTATATATCTACACATAAATCTATATTCAATAATAATAATTCAATTCACTAAATCGCCTACAACTTTATGTTTCTATGTCACTACGCTTCAGCGCATAACTTTTAAACTATATAATAAAACTCACTTTTATATGTTTAATTTAAATCGTATTAGATATTCAAATTCTTTATGGGTAACAAAGACACTTTAAATATTACCTACCAAAATGTTCGCGGATTGCGAACAAAGACAAATGCATTCTATAATAATCTACTTTTGAGTAAACCAGATATAATAGTTTTAACTGAGACATGGCTGTGCCCGGGCATACTTGACGCGGAGCTGTTCACTGATAAATACGATGTGTTCCGTGTGGACCGCGGCTCGCTCGGCGGCGGAGTGCTCGTCGCGTGCGCCTCCCACCTCTGCGCGCGCCTGCGCCCTGACGTCACTCACTGTGATGTCGAATGCATGGCCGTCACAATACCTGCGCGCTCGCTGGGTATACCGAGAGACTTAAATATTATCTGCTCGTATGTCCCGCCAAACCGCGCGCTTCCTATGAGAATTCGAAGTTTTATGGAACTATTGGAATTTATATTTGCTTTAAATCCTGACGACTATTTTACTGTGGCAGGTGATTTCAATTTACCTAACATAAATTGGAAAAACAGTGTCCCTACGGTTCTAAATAAAGGATCTATAGAAATCCAAAGAGTTGCTATTGACTTCATAAATATTTTAACCTTCTATGGTCTATCGCAATACAATAAAATTTGTAATTTGAATAATAATATTTTGGACTTAATATTTTCTAATATAACTGTGAATATCGAAAGATCTGAATTACCCCTAGTACAAGAAGACAACTACCACCCCGCTCTTGACATTTCCTTATGTGAATTGAAAATTCAATTTATTAAATCATCTAATAGACAAGTAAAATTATTTCATAAGGCTGACTATGTTAATTTAAATAATTTTTTCTTGAATTGCGATTGGACATTTTTGACTACACTAGAATTACATTTGGCTATTGATAGATTTTATGACATTTTGAATTTAGGAATAAGTAATTATGTACCATTTAAATATGTTTCACCTTCACATACCTACCCGCCATGGTATACAAATAGTTTAATAAAACTTTTAAGAGAAAAGTCAAAATACCATAAATTATGGAAAAAGTATAAAAATCCCTTGGATTATGAATCTTTCGCGACGTTAAGAACTAGAATAAAAAAACTGGAACCGGAATGCTATGTATCTTACATAAGGTTTTCAGAACAAAAAATTAAAACGAATCCAAAATTGCTGTGGTCATATATAAAATCTAAGAGGGGCACCAAATCACACTATCCTAATGAAATGCGTTATAACAATGGAATATATACTAATGTGAGTGATATATGTGCAGCCTTTAATGATTTTTTTTCTATTAATTTCAGTCCCCCAGCGCAGAACTACTCTAATTTTGATGAGATCACAGAACTATACAGTGACACCATTGCTGATATAAGAATTACAAGTACCTACTTATTGAAAATTATTAAAAAATTAGACTGTTCTAAAGGCGCAGGATGTGATGGGATACCTCCTAAATTCTTTGTTGAGTGTTCTGACTCGTTAGCAACTCCCTTGACCGTAATTTTCAACCGTTGTTTTGCTGAAGGTTATATGCCGCTTATTTGGAAAAAGGCGTACATTGTACCTGTGCACAAAAAAGGAGTTAAGACGGCTATTGAAAATTATAGGCCCATTTCCAAACTCAATGTCTTAGAAAAGATTATGGAAAGGGTGGTACACGAGCACATTTACCCAATAATTTCCCGCAATATTCCGTTAGAGCAACATGGTTTTATACAGGGACGTTCCACAACTACTAACCTCGCAATCTTCACAAATGACGTGCTTCGTGGAATGAATGATGGCTTCCAAGTGCATACCATCTATACTGATTTCGAAAAGGCATTTGATAGGGTGGACCATGTCATTCTTCTTCGGAAGCTCCAGGAACTCGGAATCCGCGGTAATCTCTTGCGGTGGACAGATTCTTACCTGCGCAATCGATCACAAGCAGTAGTTTTGGCTGGACATCGTTCAGACTTCACAAATGTCCCTTCAGGAGTTCCACAAGGCTCTATATTAGGTCCTCTACTCTATGCAGCATATTTGTATGATGTTGGCAGGTGTTTTAGATACGCCAAATACTTAATGTATGCAGATGACACAAAAGTCTATGCATACATAAAAACTGTTCAAGATACTTTAAGGCTTCAAGACGACCTTGACAGCCTGTCTCATTACTATAAACTTAACCGGATTAGTATCAATGTATCTAAATGTATACAAATAAATTTTACCCATAAAAAACATAAAATTTTACCAAATTATACCTTGGAAGGAAATAAACTATCAACTGCTGAAACAGTTAGAGATCTGGGAGTACTTTTAGATGCAAAAATGACATTGTCCGAACATGTTACGGCGACTGTTAGTAAAGCATTCAAAAACCTTGGATTTGTTCTTCGTGTGAGTAGACCTTTTTCAGACCAAGAATGCTTAAAAGTTATGTACTATGCGTATGTTCGTAGTATTTTGGAGTACAGTTGTGTTGTGTGGAATCCACAGTACATGACTTACATACATGAAATTGAAAATATACAGGCAAAATTTTTTAAAACCTTAAATTACCGTACCCAAACGCAAAGGGCTAATAGTTATGATGCACAATGCAATAGTCATAAATTGTTGACATTAAGAGACAGAAGAAATCTCCTTGAAATGTTGTTTCTCCATGACATCTGTCACAATAAATTAAATTGTCCGGAGTTAATTATGTATGCATTACAACTAAAAACACCTCAAAGACGCACAAGGCACTGTTCCCTCTTCCATGTACCTTTTAGCAACAGTAATTATGCCAAAAATTCAGTTATTTGTCGAATCTTAAATACATACAATAAAAAATTTCATCTGGTAGACATATTTCAATTGTCAAAATTCAAATTTAAACAACAAATTATTAGAGAACTCATGTTATACTAATGTTCATTCATTACACAAACATAAAACACACTCACAAACACACACACATAAACACAACCCATTAGTTGCGTACTATCTTATCTATATAATGTTATGTATCTGATTTTTTCTTTATCTTAGTAAATTAAATAACTAATACATATTAATTGCAAAACTAAATTTTGTAGTAAAAATAATATTGTTATTAAATATCGCCTAGCCAATTCTACTCTTAATTGTATTGTTAAAATATTGTGAACCTATAATTGGCATTCAGTATATTTCTTCTTAAGTTTTATATTATTGTATAAAATACTCAAGTGCTGTTGGTTCTGTAAACTATAAATAAATAAATAAATAAATAAAATCCCTTCCACATCTTATCCAAGCAAATGGCGCGGCGAAGGCTGGCATCCTAGTTGTGGCTTCGGACCTATCCTGGACTGTCTTACATCAATACAGCAACAGCCACTGCGTATGCTGCAACGTGCAGGGGCGAGGGATCAACATGTTTATAATCTCAGCATATTGGCAATATTCCGACCCTATCCACCCCCACCTACACCACCTGGAACGGGTATTGGAGGCACTCACGGGACAACAAATAATTATGTGCATTGATACAAACGCCCATTCACCACTTTGGTTCTCGTTCGAGCGGCATTACATGGGCCGGGGGGCTGAAGTGAACTTAAGAAGATCAGCAGTGGAGGACTTCGTCAATGAAAGGGCCTTATTGGAACAAAACCAGCCTTATAATCCCCCTACCTTCAGCGGACCCAATGGCCAATCTAACATTGATGTCACCTTGACAACCAGAGGGGTAAAGGTAGGGGGAAAAGCTAGGGGGGTGTTTAGGGTCTCGTAAGAAGCCCCTCGGTAAGTTTTACTATTCTATATCAAAATATGAAACCACCTTAATACATAAAGTTATGGTTATACACAAAGAAAATGTTTGTCAATTTAAGTTGTACGGGTGATCTATGTAAAAACCTGAAAAACGTGAAAAATAAGAAAACTGTTGGGGGTTAATCCAACATATAGAATTAAAACTACGTAAACTTAAACTAGGATGTCAAATGTAAAAGAAAGACAAGTAAACTGTTGTAAAGTTGAACATGTAATAATGATCTTATTCTATCTTAAATAAGGAAAGTAAAGCTAGGAAGTAAAATGTAAGTAAAGGTGCGTACGACCTTCACATAATACGCTATCGATTGCTATATCAGCGAATCTATCGATGCGATGTCACGATTGCTGTGTGAGCACATCAATTTACCTTAAAACCATGTACTTTGTACATACTGCCACACCTAAGTTACACAAAACAACTAAAACCAAAATAAACAGAAATAATGTAAACAAACTTAAGAATAAAACTTATTACATTATCTAAAATTCAATTAATGGAATATGCAGAGTAGATCGAAACTATTTTGGGATATAAGTAAATTTTAAAATAATGAAAGGAATGCACTAATGTGAGAATATTAAAATAGCTAAACTAACAAAATTAAACATTTAAGTAACCGTCACTAAACACGTAGGTATTAGAAATTAGTGTCAATTATCACTCTTTAGTTGCACTTGTTAACTGTCTAGTTTAGTGTCAAATTTCACTGATGGACCCTGTAGCTTTGCACTCTCTATATTAAACACGATAGGTCCCGGCGTTCTCTGTAGGTTTCTCTGCAATTCCGTGCTTTGTCTTCTATCGCTTCTGCTGTCTGATCTCTGAGACGTGATATCTCTTCGACGTGTCTTTATTAACCAGCAAGTAATAAATATTATGCTCAGTAATACACTTCCGACCAAGGTGTAAATTATTATATAATGGTGCGTGTCGTGGTTTGATATAAAAGTAACACTGGATTGTTCCTTTAAAATGTCAATATCCTTCTGTAAATTTTGAAATATCTGATTGTGCGACTCAGTTTGAATCTTCGAATATGCTAGGGAGGTATTCATAAGCTCATTTAACGGCGATAATATAGGCATTATAACTTTATCATTCACGTATAACTGACTTGTGTATTCCTTATTTGCATACAACATAAACCTATCTGTTTTTACAACGCATCCCTGACCTAGGGTAATACGTCCTTTCCCATGTAAGCGCTCTGTCGCCAGTCCGTCTGGACATAATATGCGTACTAAGCATTCTTCGCAGCACGCGTACAACCATGTGTTTTTATTGTTCAGCTTGACCCACTTATCAACACACTGCAATGTCTCAGTTTTGCAAAATGTATAATATTCAATAGCTTCAATTATTTTTAATTGACAAATGGATTGCGTTGGCTTCATACGGTATACAAGTTGATGTAAATGGCAAAGTAGTTTGTTTGTTGAAATAGTAAGGCACGCTGTTATATCGGATTCCTGTAGTAGAATGACCGTATCTTTGTTGATATCGAATGCAATGTACGTAGAGGCAGGTATAGCATAGGTTGCCATCTTCTTATTTAAACTTACTGGCAGACTTATCAACTTATTAAGCTCATACTTAGTGTTGCTTAGGAGTGGAATTCTTATTTCAAATATAATAAAGTTCTTCGTCATGCGTGCTTGGACTCTTAGTATTTTATATATATCTGTTAATGTATTTGATATGTCTGGGAGGTGCAAGTCGCGGGATAAGTGGAGTGATATTGTGTCAAACTCCTTTTGTAATTGAGCTGGTGATAATAAATGCATATCTATATGACCTCGATATAGGTCAGTCAGGCAATCTAGTAATGACTGTTGAATTTGCTTAAGATGTGTGATTATTTTGTCGGCGGCATAACTGGCTGTAAAAGTATATATCGCATTCTCAGAGCTTTGTTTTAGAGAGTTGGACTGCAAGGTAAGGCCTTTAAGGTGCTCATTGATTAATGAGAATTGTTTGTTCATCAGTTCTTCATTCCGTTTTATGATATTATTATGTGTCTCGACGATATGGGTCTGGTTTTTAAATAAACTTAGGATATGATTTTCATTTTCATTGACCGTTCGTATATCTTGCGCGTACTTTTCAGCGAACCTCTCGTCTAATACTCCGAACAATGTATTTGCTACGTAGCCCACTCCGTTTATAAGACCTCTTTTATTTCTTAAGTGTTTTGTTTTTAATAATGTATTGAAGTATAATAATTCGCTAAGGCTTTGATTCAGTTGGTTACAAATAATTTGGTTCTGCTTGTTAGTCATATTATGTGGCAAATTGTTTATGTACTTTACGTATTTTATAACCTCATACGTGTTCTCCCAGTAAGATGTTATATTGTAGTACATGATAAGCTTCCAATCATCCTTTATCTCTCTTATCTCGGCCAAGGTGTCAAAATATAAGGAATTGTCTGGTTGGAGACCTGTAATATTATAACTTTTATCGTTCAACGCAAGAACTGGCGATGATAAGAACAACCAAAATATACCCATAATGCTTAGTATAACATTTGTCAAGGATAAACTCTGAGACGTTCTCTTTCTTCTTATTCTATTGTCAGGTTTCTCCTGATTGCGAATGTCATTGTATGATGTAGTTGGGTCCTTGTAATCGTCTGTGAGTAATAAGGGTGTCAATTTGATTATCGGCCGCTTTGCTTGTCCGTTTTGTGTTTTTAAAGTTACTACGCGTGTGTGGCCGTCCTTTCCTGTATGGAGTTCTATTACTCTGCCCATTGCCCATCTGCCGATTGGCAAATTATCATCCTTTATGCAAACAATGTCGTTTAACTGTACTTCTCTGCATGGTAATCTCCACTTGGATCTTGTTTGTAACTGCTGTAAATATTCTCGCGACCATCGTTTCCAGAATGCTGCTGTCAAGTTTTCAAGTAAATGCCACCGTTTTCTTAAATCTAAATGTTCTTCTCGCACATTCGGAGGTGTGATTAGCATTCCTCCTACTAGGAAATGGCCAGGTGTTAAGGCTTCGATGTCATCGATACTTTCAGTCACGGTGCATAGTGGTCGTGAGTTTAAGCAGGCCTCTATGTCACATAGGATCGTAGTAAATTCTTCATAGGTGAGCCGCTGATCTCCGATCACCCGTTTCAGATGATGTTTCATGCTACGCACTGCTGCTTCCCAAAGTCCCCCCGCACTAGGCCAGGCAGGTGCATTAAAATGCCATGTAATCCCCATATCTGAAGCTTTATTTAAAAATCCTTTGTCAATACTGTCCAAACATTCTCTATATTGCATTAGCAGTAAACGGTTCGCACCGACAAAGTTAGTCCCATTGTCGCTGTATACGTGCTGGGGTGTACCGCGTCGTGCACAAAACCGACGAAAGGCTGCGAGAAAGGATGCGCTGCATAATCCTGCTACCAGTTCTAAATGTATTGCTTTGGTGGCTAAGCAAACAAACACACATATATAACCTTTTATAGTTTTTATTCCTCTTCCTTTGTTTGCCTTGATGTCTACATGACCCGTGAAATCAACCCCTGTGTGAGTGAACGCTCTAGATATTTGCACTCGAGGTGTAGGGAGGTCGGCCATTAATTGATACTGCTGCTGATTGCTGTATTTTCTACACACGACACATTTACGTATTTGCTTCTTAACTTGACTGTAACCACCAACAATCCAATACTGTTGACGTATATGATTTAATGTCAGTTTTGCACCCCCATGTAAAGTACGTAAATGGGCTTCTTCTATGATTAACTCCGTTACCTTGCAGTGTTTAGGCAGTAATAGGGGATGCTTCGTATTGTAATGTACTTGAATTTTGTAATCTACCTCCTACTCGCAAGATATTGTCCTTGTCCAGGTACGGATTGAGACTTAATATGTTACTGTTGGGCTTTAGTTTGCCATTCGATTTTAAATCTAGTATTTCTTGTCGAAATTCGCAACCTTGCACTGTTTTAATTATGTAATTTTTGCTTTTGTTGATTTCTGCTGACGTTAAATGTAGACTTCTGTCATTGTTACGCTGTAATGCAGTATTAATAAAACGTAATACCCATGCCAGTAATCTTACTATGCGATTAAAATTGCTGTATCGGTCAATTAGTGCTGATATTACGGAAGTCTGTTCTATTTGGGTTAAGCATGATTTTGATGGCATCCTTTTTGTTTCTAGGTTCGTGACTTCAATGTCAATGTCATTTGTGTAATTATTTGATGTCTGTAGCCACGAAGGTCCTTTCCACCACATTTGATGATTGAGAAGTTGCGAGGGAGAGAGACCTCTGGTGGCACAATCCACGGCATTGTCTCCGGATTTCACGTGATTCCAACATGATTTAGGCAACGTTTGATGTATTTCCTGAACTCTATTAGCTACGAACGTTTTCCATTTTGTTAAGTCACCGTGTATCCAGCTTAAGGTAATCATAGAATCTGTCCATGCATGAATCGACTTAGGAGCCTGTATGTTATCCCATTCTAAGGCTTGTAATACCTTTTTCATAAGTTTTGATAATATTACGGCTCCACATAACTCTAAACGAGGTAAGGTGACGGGCTTGCTGATCGGTGCTAGTTTCGACTTGGCGGTAATTAACGATGTAATAGGTTCATGTGTGTTATTAAATGTTTTTATGTATACAGCACATGCATATACCTTCTCCGACGCATCACAGAAGCCGTGTAGCTGAATGGCTGTTGTGGTGTCACCCAACCAGCGCGGGATGTTTATTTCTTCGATGATGTGAATATCCTTTGTAAATTGTAACCATTCATATTGTAGTTTCTCTGAAATAATTTCATTCCATTCAGTAGTGGTAGTCATAACTCGTTGGAAAAGTAACTTTGCTCGTACAGTAACGGGTGTCAGCCAACCTAACGGATCAAATATCTTCGAGATTTCTGATAATATAAATCGTCTCGTGTATTTCTTATAACAGTCGGTATCTATTTTGTTAGTGAACTTAAAGGTGTCTGTGGCAGGTGACCATTGTAATCCTAATGTTTTAGTTGATTCTGCATTTTTGAAGTCAAGTATTGTAGAGTTTATGTTTTCTGAGCTTATATTTTCTAAAAGTAAAGGCGAATTACTTGTCCATTTTCTCAAGTTTAAACCAGCGGTTTTGAAAATTGCTTGTAATTGCTTTTGCATCTCTTTTGCTTGTTGTTGGTCATTATGACCACTTAATACGTCATCAACATACATTTGATGTCTTATGACGTAGGCTGCCAGAGGATAACTGTGTCCTTCATCTTCTGCTAGTTGCTGCAAGGTTCGAAGTGCAAGGTATGGGGCTGCTTTTGTTCCGTATGTAACGGTGCATAGCTTGTATTGTTTTAAAGGAGAGCTGGGACAGCCGTCATCTTTCCAGACAATCTTCTGCAATTCTTGGTCTTCTTTGGCTACTCGCAAATACCTATACATCTTCTCGCAATCTGCCGTGAACACATATTGATAAAGTCGCCATTTTATCAACAAACCTTGTAAATCCTTCTGTAGCTTAGGTCCACATTCCATTAGGTCATTCAAACTATAGCCTGAGGATGTCTTGCTGGATGCGTTGAATACCACTCGGAGTTTCGTTGTTGTCGATTCCTCCTTAAGAACCGCGTGGTGTGGTAGGTAGCAAAATGGTTGTAAATCTGTTTTACTCTCCACCATATGTCCCAAGTCTTCATATTCTTTGATAAAGTCTGAATATCTCTGACCTAGTTCGTGATTAGATGTTAGTTTTTTTCGTAGTTGGTGGAATTGTGCCACCGCTTGTGCCTTTGAGGACCCTAGATACTCTTGAAAATCCTTCTTCATTGGTATTTTGACCACATATTGACCGTTTTCTAGCCTGCGCGTAGTGTCAGTGTACAGTTGCTCACAAAATAGCTCACTCGCTGTTAGGTTACTTTTATTACTGTCTTGTTCTCCGATATCCTCCATTTCCCAGTATGCACTGATCTCTTCAATATTATTCAAGGTTATGTGACAATTATAGGTTCTAACAGTGCCGGATAAAATCCACCCTAATTTTGTTTGTTGTGCCATGGGTTGCGGACTATTACCTTTGATAAGGCCTTCCATTAAAATTTGTGAGTAAACGTCAGCATCCAGAAGTACATCTACTCCCCTAGAACTATTGTAATCTGGATCTGCTAATGCAATATGTCTTAATTGGGGCCAGTTTTCCTTCGAAAATGTTTTATTTGGTAAATTATTTACTACATGTTTCATTACCAATGCTTCAGTGTAAAATGTAAAGTCATCGTAAACTGATTTGCAGTGTAATTGAACTTTGCCCTTAGTTTTGTTCGATAATGACCCTATCCCTGATATATTAGCACTAAAGTGCTTACGTTGCAACCCTAATCTTTGGGCTGCATCTTCTGTTATCAAGGTTATTTGGGAGCCTTGATCAATTATAGCTCTTAAAGTTATGTAAGTTCCGTCATTGCGTAATATTTGTAACATCGCAGTTGGCAATAATATCTCGTCATCATTATTCGACACGTAATTGTTTTGGATAGGCGGCCGTTGCTGAGTCGGAATTTGTGAATTTGACCCAGACGGCTGAATCGACCTATTGATCGGAGTTTTCGTCACATAATTATTGCCGTTAAATGCAGGATGTAAGATTGTATGATGTCGGCCGTTGCAATCTTTACAGCGTTTTTCCGATGAACAGTAATTTTTGGCATGAGAGAATAAGCAGTTAATACACAAATTAAGTTTTTCAACCATTTCAAGCTGCATGTCGTATGTCATACTTAAGAATTGATGACATTGGTATAGGGCGTGTTCGTCATTGCATAACGGACAACTGATTTTAATTGATGTATAAAATGCATTGTTCAGAGCAGGTTTTCTGTACTCCATCAAACTTTGTTGTGGTGGACTATTAAATGTTTTTGCCGAATTATAATTATTAGACTCAAATCTTTTCTTATGTAGAGGTTCCAGGGCTGTAAATTTTCCCTCTAAAAATGTCATGAACTCGCTAAATGAAGGCAATTCTCGTGGGGCTTTTCGAATTTCCATATAATCACCATAAGTCTCATTATCAAGCTTCTCGCACAACACATGTACTAACATAGGATCCCAACTACTAATGTCCACGCCTAGATTTTGAATCGCATGAATCGACTCCATAGTAACGTCATAAAGCCTTTTTAGTTCAAACGCTGTTTGTTTTTGAGCGCTTGGTTGACGCATAAAAAGTTGAAATTGCTTAGTAAATAGTAATTGCTTGTTATCGTACCTACGGGTCAACAATTCCCAACACAAATCATAGTTTTCAGAGATCACTTGCAAATGTTGCACTATTCTCTCTGCTTCACCTCTAAGCTTGCCTTTTAAATGCTGCATCCTTTGAGCTTTTGTAAGCGATGGATTATTATGTATAGCAGTCGAATATAAGTTTTTAAAAGTAGGCCAATTAATATAGTTGCCACTAAATGTTGGTATATCTATTTGCGGAACTGACTGTATTTGATGTAAGCTTGAAGCAAGTTTATGATTCAACATTTTCCTAGTGTTTTTGAACCTTTGTTCGTGTACAGCATAGTCATCGTCATATAAATTATCGGAACCCGCCAAAATGCTATCTAATTGTAAATGTAACATATCTATTGTATTCCACCTATTTTGGAGAGATTTAAGTTCAACCTCTAATTCCCACTTCTCATTTAAATTTTCAATATCAATACTATTTATGAGTCGCATAAGAGCACGAAAATTCGCTAACTGATCGCGTTTCCATTCTGACACTTTCTCTCCCATAGCATCAAAATGAGTCGAAGATTCTCCCGACGGAGTACCAAATTGCAGGGAACCATCAGTTTTATGACATAATATGAGTAATTGACGCACCTCTAAATATAATGATTGCACAATGTTATACACCTTGTCACTAAAATATTGATGAGTCTGGTCTTTCTCTTTCATCAATATACCATCATTCGATTTGAACTCTTTCCATAGTTCCTCTAAAAATGATAATTTCAGTGAAACGTATTCTGAGGTCTTACGACTAACCGAATCTTTTTTGAAATTGATTTTGACCTTCTTGATATCTTCAAAGATTTGGTTTTGACGTACCAATAAACCTTCCATTTTAAGATGAATTTAGGATAATGTAAAAGTAATATGGAAAGATCTTACTTGTGTAAACTGGTTTTTATTTGCTGGTGTCGAACAAGATCGTCTTGATTATACTGCAGCGCCTTTGCTCCAACCGATGACGTTGTTTTCCGATGAGAATGATTTCGTTTATCGTAAACGTAACTAGTTATTTCCGATGCCTTAAAACGCGCACTTGTAAATGTAAAAGTAAAGTCACTGAATTTAATGTAATTTGTAGTCAAAGTATCGTAAGAAATGTAAATTGTAAAAATATTTTTTGAAAAAAAAAAAAACAATGTTGGGGGTTAATCCAACATATAGAATTAAAACTACGTAAACTTAAACTAGGATGTCAAATGTAAAAGAAAGACAAGTAAACTGTTGTAAAGTTGAACATGTAATAATGATCTTATTCTATCTTAAATAAGGAAAGTAAAGCTAGGAAGTAAAATGTAAGTAAAGGTGCGTACGACCTTCACATAATACGCTATCGATTGCTATATCAGCGAATCTATCGATGCGATGTCACGATTGCTGTGTGAGCACATCAATTTACCTTAAAACCATGTACTTTGTACAAAAACCTTGCTGAAACTAACAATAAAATTACTCCGGTTAGCTACCAGAAATCGATTTGGATAATATCAAACAAAATGAACGAGTAAAATTACAAGATTTCCAGTATTTAAGAGTTTGCGCAATGTACGCAAACAGCCCTTACATCGAATTTCCTAATATCGTTTTTCTTAATAACTTTATTGTTTTCAGGTGGATTCGTAGGTTCGACCACTCTGAAGGAATGGGACGACGAGCTGCACAATAATAATGAATAAAAACCAGGGGTAAGTATAGAAATTTAAAAACTTCTAGAACAAAATTATGATTTTACGTTGATTTACCAGTATTACTAGGGATGTTTTGTGAAAAACTGGAACTAAATGAAAAGCTAGGGGGGTGTTTAGGGTCTCGTAAGAAGCCCCTCGGTAAGTTTTACTATTCTATATCAAAATATGAAACCACCTTAATACATAAAGTTATGGTTATACACAAAGAAAATGTTTGTCAATTTAAGTTGTACGGGTGATCTATGTAAAAACCTGAAAAACGTGAAAAATAAGAAATTCTTGCTGAAACTAACAATAAAATTACTCCGGTTAGCTAGCAGAAACCGATTTGGATAATATAAAACAAAATGAACGAGTATAATTACAAGATTTCCAGTATTACAGATAGAGATCGCTCAAGAGCGATAAGACCGCCTTTTGTACATTTTGTTCCATGTTTTGTATTTCCTTTTTTCGTCACTGTACAATAAAGTGTAATTAAATAAATAAATATTTAAGTGTTTGCGCAATGTACGCAAACAGCCCTTATATCGACTTTCCTAATATCGTTTTTCTTAATAACTTTATTGTTTTCAGGCGGATTTGGAGGTTCGACCACTCTGAAGGAATGGGACGACGAGCTGCACAATAATAATGAATAAAAACCAGGGTTAAGTATAGAAATTTAAAAAATTTTAGAACAAAATTATGATTTTACGTTGATTTACCAGTATTACTAGGGATGTTTTGTGAAAAACTGAAACTAAATGAAAAGCTAGGGGGGTGTTTAGGGTCTCGTTGGAAGCCCCTCGGTTAGTTTTACTATTCTATATCAAAATATGAAACCACCCTAGTACATAAAGTTATGGTTATACACCAACAAATTGTGTTTGTCAATTTAAGTTGTACGGGTGATCTATGTAAAAACCTGAAAAACGTGATAAATAAGAAAACCTTGCTGAAACTAACAATAAAATTACGTATATCGACTTTCCTTATATCGTTTTTCTTAATAACTTTATTGTTTTCGGGCGGATTTGGAAGTTTGACCACTCTGAAGGAATGGGACGACGAGTTGCACAATAATAATTAATAAAAACCAGGGGTAAGTAAAGAAATTTAAAAACTTTTAGAACAAAATTATGATTTTACGTTGATTTACCAGTATTACTAGGGATGTTTTGTGAAAAACTGAAACTAAATGAAGAGCTAAGGGGGTGTTTAGGGTCTCGTAAGAAGCCCCTCGGTTAGTTTTACTATTCTATATCAAAATATGAAACCACCTTAGTACATTAAGTTATGGTTTTACACAAAGAAATTGTTTGTCAATTTAAGTTGTACGGGTGGTCTATGTAAAAACCTGAAAAACGTGAAAAATAAGAAAACCTTGCTGAAACTAACAATAAAATTACTCCGGCTAGGTAGCAGAAACCGATTTGGATAATATAAAACAAAATGAACGAGTAAAATTACAAGATTTCCAGTATTTAAGTGTTTGCGCAATGTACGCAAACAGCCCTTATATCGACTTTCCTAATATCGTTTTTCTTAATAACTTTATTGTTTTCAGGCGGATATGGAGCTTCGACCACTCGTAAGGAATGGGACGACGAGTTGCACAATAATAATGAATAAAAACCAGGGGTAAGTATAGAAATTTAAAAAAATTTAGAACAAAATTATGATTTTACGTTGATTTACCAGTATTACTAGGGATGTTTTGTGAAAAACTGAAACTAAATGAAAAGCTAAGGGGGTGTTTAGGGTCTCGTAAGAAGCCCCTCGGTTAGTTTTACTATTCTATATCAAAATATGAAACCACCTTAGTACATAAAGTTATGGTTATACACAAAGAAAGTGTTTGTCAATTTAAGTTGTACGGGTGATCTATGTAAAAACCTGAAAAACTTGAAAAATAAGAAAACCTTGCTGAAACTACCAATAAAATTACTCCGGTTAGCTAGCAGAAACCGATTTGGATAATATAAAACAAAATGAACGAGTAAAATTACAAGATTTCCAGTATTTAAGTGTTTGCGCAATGTACGCAAACAGCCCTTATATCGACTTTCCTAATATCGTTTTTCTTAATAACTTTATTGTTTTCAGGCGGATATGGAGCTTCGACCACTCGTAAGGAATGGGACGACGAGTTGCACAATAATAATGAATAAAAACCAGGGGTAAGTATAGAAATTTAAAAAAATTTAGAACAAAATTATGATTTTACGTTGATTTACCAGTATTACTAGGGATGTTTTGTGAAAAACTGAAACTAAATGAAAAGCTAAGGGGGTGTTTAGGGTCTCGTAAGAAGCCCCTCGGTTAGTTTTACTATTCTATATCAAAATATGAAACCACCTTAGTACATAAAGTTATGGTTATACACAAAGAAAGTGTTTGTCAATTTAAGTTGTACGGGTGATCTATGTAAAAACCTGAAAAACTTGAAAAATAAGAAAACCTTGCTGAAACTACCAATAAAATTACTCCGGTTAGCTAGCAGAAACCGATTTGGATAATATAAAACAAAATGAACGAGTAAAATTACAAGATTTCCAGTATTTAAGTGTTTGCGCAATGTACGCAAACAGCCCTTATATCGACTTTCCTAATATCGTTTTTCTTAATAACTTTATTGTTTTCAGGCGGATATGGAGGTTCGACCACTCGTAAGGAATGGGACGACGAGTTGCACAATAATAATGAATAAAAACCAGGGGTAAGTATAGAAATTTAAAAACTTCTAGAACAAAATTATGATTTTACGTTGATTTACCAGTATTACTAGGGATGTTTTGTGAAAAACTGGAACTAAATGAAAAGCTAGGGGGGTGTTTAGGGTCTCGTTAGAAGCCCCTCGGTAAGTTTTACTATTCTATATCAAAATATGAAACCACCTTAATACATAAAGTTATGGTTATACACAAAGAAAATGTTTGTCAATTTAAGTTGTACGGGTGATCTATGTAAAAACCTGAAAAACTTGAAAAATAAGAAATTCTTGCTGAAACTAACAATAAAATTACTCCGGTTAGGTAGCAGAAACCGATTTGGATAATATAAAACAAAATGAACGAGTATAATTACAAGATTTCCAGTATTTAAGTGTTTGCGCAATGTACGCAAACAGCCCTTATATCGACTTTCCTAATATCGTTTTTCTTAATAACTTTATTGTTTTCAGGCGGATTTGGAAGTTCGACCACTCTGAAGGAATGGGACGACAAGCTGCACAATAATAATGAATAAAAACCAGGGGTAAGTATAGAAATTTAAAAACTTCTAGAACAAAATTATGATTTTACGTTGATTTACCAGTATTACTAGGGATGTTTTGTGAAAAACTGAAACTAAAAGAAAAGCTAGGGGGGTGTTTAGGGTCTCGTTAGAAGCCCCTCGGTTAGTTTTACCATTTTATATCAAAATATGAAACCACCTTAATACATAAAGTTATGGTTATACACCAACAAAATGTGTTTGTCAATTTAAGTTGTACGGGTGATCTATGTAAAAACCTGAAAAACGTGAAAAATAAGAAAACCTTGCTGAAACTAACAATAAAATTACTCCGGTTAGCTAGCAGAAACCGATTTGGATAATATAAAACAAAATGAACTAGTATAATAGAAGATCAAACGAACTTCTTAAGTGAAGTTCCATCGATATTATATGAGTTGCTTCATTCGAAGATATATTCATTTACCAAGTAGTCCCTTTGACTCACACGGTAGCACGCACGAATTTAAGAGTTATGAAATGACTAAAAAGGTCAAAACACGTGTTTTCGATCGTTTTAGTTAAAATTTTTCACACCAGTCTGGATCCATAGGATGCGCCTCTGTCGAGCTCATTATTTTAGAGTTCTTAATTTTACAGTTATGGCAAAACTTTAAGGGCAATAGTTTACTACATTGACAGGGCGGGTGGGACCTTAATATATCTTCGAATGAAGCAACTTGTAGCTGCAGTACAAACATCCATTCAGATCGCATCAAATTAACGCAAAACTTGCGCCGCGCGGGCACAACTCGTGACTGCACCAGAGCAGCGCGGCCGTCGTTTATTTTATAGTGTGCGAGTGAGAGAGCACGACGATTGTGGGAAGAGCTTGACGGATAAAGTGAGAGAGTAGTAGTTTAGTGAAAGAGATAGGTATAGTGCAAAATTATATATAAAGAGCCAATATTTTTTGAATAAATTAATTCCTTCTGATCACTCAATTGGTGTTTATCTTTCAACTCAATCTTCCCTAAAGTGGTAACCCCGACGAAGAAACAAGAAATCATATCAAGATGGCAGAAGAAACAAACTCCTCAACCTCAAGCCCTGCCGAAGTTTCCAGCATCGCACTTTCAATGCGCGTACCTCCCTTCTGGCGCGACAAACCAAGACTCTGGTTCATCACATTTGAAGCAGCCACGCACGACCTGAAGAAAGGACAGAACCAGCTTGCACAGCTAGTCATCGCACAATTAGAAAAGCAAGATATAGAGCAAGTCAGCGATCTTCTATACAACCCACCTACCGAGAAGTACTACGACACACTAAAGAACAGGCTGATCTCCGTGTATGAAGAATCTGAGGGAAGGCAGTTTCAAAAACTACTTTCGGAAATGGAACTCGGCGACCAAAAACCATCCCAACTACTACGACGTATGCGAGACCTTGCTCGCGAAAAAGTTCCCGAATCCACACTCCGTCTCATGTGGATGAATCACCTACCGGCCCACGTGAGATCTGTACTCGTCGTCAGCGACAATCTCAGCAAAACCGCCGCTTTGGATGAACTAGCACTCCTTGCCGACAAAATGCTTGAACAAACACAAGAAATCAGCGCGATGTCATCAAAATCTTACCACGCATCGCCTACATCAAGCCAAGCTCAAGCCACTCAAGATCCACAGCATTTACTTGTTGAAGAAATCCGCAGACTATCACTTGAAGTCGCAGCACTCCGTTCACGACCACCTTATCGCAACAGACGTCCTTCATACGGCCGGCGACCGCAGCGCTCTCACTCTAACGCGCGTTCGTCGTCCCGCTCACGCACTTATCACGCTCAAGCAACTAGTGCGTACTGCTACTACCACAACCGTTTTGGAAGAAACGCACGCAACTGCCATCCGCACTTCCCGTTTGCGTTCGCTCCCGAACGGTCGTGTCTGCGGCCGCTCCCGAGTGTTCGTATTGCGCTGCCCTTGTTCCCTCCCCCGCACTCGTGCGGGTCAGGTGCCAAGTTAAGCTCTTTCGGAAAGTTTTCTCTTGTGGAGGCTGTGTGGTGTCGGGGCTAATTCATCTGCCCTTTTCAGGGCGGACCCGACTGCTGCCGGCCGAAGCATCGCTGGTCAGGTGGATACGTAACCGTGCCAACGAAGCCTGATCGTCCGCCGTTCATCGGCAATAGGTCCGTACTAGGTCGTTCTCTTTTTCAGCGCAGTTTGTGCAGCCCTCTCGCCGTTCACCGGCTTGCAGGATCGTCTAGGATAAACATTCTTTCAGCCCAGCATCATGAGTAGTCGTGGTAGGTGCGATGAAACCAACTGCGACAGAATCCAGTTCTATGCATGAAGAAGCTCGTGTCAAACTTCTAGAGAGTTTTGAAGTCGAGAAAGCTAGCTTTCAGACTCAAATCAAGTCCTTACAAGATCAACTATCTCAGTTACAGGCCGCTCGTCCCCCTTCCCAATCGTCTAAAATCAGACAGTTGGCAGCACGACATGCATCTGAGAAGGGAGCCCTTCTCACCCAAATCGGTTCCTTGCAGGAGCAATTATCTGCTCGCCCCTCGTCTTCAGAATTCAGCCAGTTGTCTTCTGATTTCAGTCAGTTGTCCAGCATTAAACACTCACTGGAAGCCCAACATGCCGCCGAGAAGGAAGCCCTTCTCTCCGAGAAGGACGCCCTCCTCGCTCAAATCGAGTCCTTGCGAGAGCAATGGTCCGCTCGTCCTCAGGTCGCCTCCTCTTCACAGGGGTTCCCAACCGATTCTCCGGCGTCTCCAGATCCAACTGCGTTCGTCGATCCTTTTTCAGATTGCATGTCGGTAGATTCCACCGCATGCAAACGGAAAACTACCCCGCCAGGTAGCGATTCCGATTCCGCTCCTTTAGTTCCAGAATCTCCTGCTCCGTTCACCGAGGTTCGCAAAAAGTCCAAGTCTAAGAAGAAGAAGCAAGATGCCTCTTCAGTCTTACTTCCATCCGTTTCAGCTGCTCCAGCCGCTGTTCCTGCTCCGCAAAATGTCGCACCGGCGTCTGCTCCTGCGCCTTTTGTTTCAGCGATCCCGGCGTCACAGCCTGCGTCGCAATCAGATTCGGCTCCGCCGAAAGTCAAGTCTCCGCCCCCCGTCTTTCTACGGGACAAGAGCCGCTGGACCGAGGTCTCAGCTCTCTGCGGTAGACACAATCCCAAAATCCAGTATAGTAAGGCATCCAACGTGGGTGACTCTATTAAGGTCGTTGTCAATTCCATTCCCGATTTCAGGAATCTTACTCGGCTTCTTGCTGATCAAAAGCTCGAGTACCACACTTACGCTCTCCCTGAGGAGCGTAAGATTCGTGCCGTCCTCAGGAACGTGCCGTTCGAGCTCTCGAACGAGCAAATCCAAGAGGACTTGTCTTCTCAAGGCTTCCCCGTCGAATCTGTGCACAAAATGCACAGCCGCCGAGGCAAGCAATTCCCACTTGCGCTAGTGATCCTAGCGAAGAGCCCTCAAGGGCAGTCCATTTTCAGAGGCAAGCCCACTGTGTGTGGTCTGTCCAACATCCGCGTCGAAGTTCCACACAAGCGCGGTTTCCCAGGTCAGTGCCACCGCTGCCAACTGTATGGTCATGCGGCGGCAAATTGTTTTGCTTCCCCTAGGTGCGTCAAGTGCCTAGATCCGCATGGGTTTAAGGAGTGCTCTCGCACTCCCGAATCGCCCACCGCTCCGTCCTGCGTCTTGTGCGGCCAGTCAGGCCACACAGCAAATTTTCGCGGCTGCCCCAAGGCACCGCGTGCTGCCAGGGCTACCGTGAAGCCCATCGAGAACTGGAAAGAGCGACCGCAGCCTAGCTCGGACGCTCCTCCAGTCAGTTCAAAGGCCCCCAAAGCCTTTACTTCTATCTTTCCAGGTCAGCGCAGCCGGGTCGCGACTCAATCGCAACCGGCCGCCAAATCGGCTTCCCAGTGCCAGAATGTAAATGGTTCTCAAGACCGCATGGCGTTCTGGATCCAGCTCGCTCCCATCGACGAGATCCTGGCTTTCGGCGCCGCTCTCGACGCCAGCCCAGAGGGTTTCAACGGTGCTCTTCCGGTCCTAACCAAGTTCGCTCCCCTTATCAGGAAACTCCAGCAAGCTCAACGTTTCTAAACGTAGTCCTTCTTTCCAGCATTCCTATCTCAGAGTGAGTCTGATCACTCTAGATAATATCTTAAGTTTCAGCTTTGTCAATTCTGCTAATCTTAGCTTTGTTTATCTCACTTTCAGTTCCTTTTGGTGGCAGCCGTCTGGATGCCACTCACTGCGCAGCCTCTCTCTCCAATTGGCTGTCGCTCCGATAAATGATCAAGAACCTGGATTAAGGTAGGTCGTAAAGGGGGATGTTTAGTGGGTATGCTCGGCTTCACTGAGTGAGTCTCCACACTGTCTGGGCATTCTATTTGCCGTTAGCCACTGGGGTTAACAGCTTATAGAATGCCCATTCGTCCGTAATAGGATTCATCCTCCTCCCGCTAAAGCTTGCTTTACTAGTTAAAGCTTGTTTTAGGGGGTGCCAAAATTTTCTGTGGCGGAAAAAAAAAAAAAAAAAAAAAAACTGCCATCCGCCTTGTACATTCAACGAGAACCAAAATAAGAACATGAACACAGAAAATACCTCATCTTTAAACTAAATAGAACGTTAGATGAGGCGGGATCCGACGTTCCAGGAAAATCTTACCGTCTTTTCGTATCAGACAAGAAGTCAAGACTGAAGTTCCTTATCGACACTGGCGCAAATGTATCAGTCATCCCGCGGAAGAAAAACTCGTCTTTGAAGCCACTAGCATATACCTTGTACGCTGCAAATAACACCACTATAAGTACCTACGGCGAACAAACACTTGAACTGGATCTGAACCTACGAAGACCATACAAGTGGAAGTTTATCATAGCCGACGTTAGCAAGCCCATCATCGGAGCCGATTTCCTGTGCCACCACGAACTCCTAGTCGACATGAAGAATCGAAGATTAGTTGATAACATCAATAAGTTATCAGTCCACACTCCCAGCTGTTACATCAACTTACCTACAATAAGAAGCATCGACCTAGCACAATCATACCACGACATACTCAGCGAGTTTCCCGGCATTACACGCCTCACCTCAATGAAGCTTTCACATAAACATCGAGTCGAACATCATATTGAAACCACCGGCCCACCTCTGCACAGCCGTGCACGACCTATACCACCTCACCGCTACGTAGCCGTAAAGCGAGAATTCGAATCAATGATGCAACAGGGTCTATGCCGACCTAGCAAAAGCCCCTGGTCAAGCCCACTTCACGTAGTTCCCAAGAAGAATGGTGATCTGAGAATATGTGGAGACTACCGTCGACTCAATGCCATTACAAAACCAGACAGATATCCAATACCAAGAATCAAAGACTTCACGTACCAGCTCGCAGGCAACACCATCTTCTCCACCATCGATTTGAACCGCGCATACCAGCAGTTACCGAACCACGAAGCTGACATAGAGAAGACAGCTATCATCACTCCGTTCGGGTTATTCGAGTTTCCTCGAATGTGCCCAGGTCTTAAGAACGCCGGACAAACCTTTCAACGATTTATTCACGAGGTACTCCGGGGACTCGACTTCGTTTTCCCATTCATCGATGATCTGCTACTAGCTTCAGAGTCTGAAAATCAACATCGAGAACACCTACGCATCGTTTTACAACGCCTAGAAGACGCGGGAATCACTATCAACCCGTCAAAATGTGTTTTTGGTATGAAAACAGTCAAGTTCCTCGGCTACGAAGTATCATCAGCTGGCATCACTCCACCTAAAGAAAAAGTCCAAATCATCACCGACTACCCAAGACCGAAAACAGTTCAAGAGTTACGTACCTATCTCGGTATGATTAACTATTACCGAGAACACATACCTAACGCCGCATCACTACAAGCTCCGCTCACTCAATACCTACACAACTCGAAAAAACGTGACAAGACAGAAATTCAATGGTCAAGTGAAGCAAATCAAGCATTCGAAAATTCCAAGAAATGTTTGCAAAACGCTGCACTACTCGCACATCCGCATAGCTCCGTCCCACTCGCACTATTCTGCGACGCCTCGAACACATCTGCGGGCGCCGTACTCCAACAATACCTAAACAACGCATGGCAACCACTTGGCTACTTTTCGAAGAAATTCTCCGCTACGCAAGAAAAGTACAGTACCTACGACAGAGAACTACTTTCCATATACATGTCTATGAAACATTTTCGTAAAATGTTCGAAGGAAGAGAATTAATAGCATTCACCGATCACAAGCCATTAACCTACGCATTTCAAAAGTCAACATCAAATAGTGAAACGCCACGCAGAGAGAGACAGCTGTTGTTTATCGCAGAATTCACTACAGACATTCGTCATATCAGCGGTAAAAACAACGTTATCGCCGACGCACTCTCACGCATCGAAACTATTTCCTGCCCAACATCAATTAACTACGAGCAACTAGCCATAGCACAAAATCAAGACGTAGAATTACCTACTTTACTACATCAAGCAAACCTGCAGTTGAAGAAAATTAGAATACCTAATACTAACTGCGATGTTTACTGCGAGACTTCAACTGCGAACATACGTCCGTACCTACCTACTGACTTTAGACGCATCGCTTTCGATTCGGTGCATAAAGTTAGCCATCCCGGTGCGCGAGCAACTCGAAAACTTATTCAACAACGATACTTTTGGCCATCAATGAACTCTGACGTCGGAAACTGGGCGAAGACGTGTGTAGCTTGTCAACGCGCGAAGATACAGCGACACACACACTCAAGCATATCATCATTCGCTACCTGTGACAGATTTCACCACCTACACGTCGATATTGTCGGTCCGCTCTCGACATGTGAACAAGGACAGCGATACCTACTTACGATGATTGATCGCACTACCCGTTGGCCCGAAGCGATACCTATCAAAGAAATAACGAGTGAAGTCGTCGCCGCCAATGTCTATAACTGTTGGATTTCAAGATTTGGTTGTCCTAAAACAATAACAACCGACCAAGGCCGTCAATTTGAAAGTCAACTTTTTCGAGCGCTAACAAACCTACTTGGCGCGGAAAAAACAAGAACGACCGCTTACCATCCGCAAGCGAATGGCATCGTTGAGCGCTGGCACCGATCTTTGAAGACCTCACTAATGTCACGCCTAGCACATAACAGTAAATGGATCGAAGAACTACCTACTGTACTCATCGGACTTCGCGCAGCCATCCTGGCTAGGCTGCGGTCGCTCTCTCCAGTTCTCGATGGGCTTCACGGTAGCCCTGGCAGCACGCGGTGCCTTGGAGCAGCCGCGAAAGTTTGCTGTGCGGCCAGTGGCAGTTCAAAGGTCCCCAAGGCCTTTACTCCTATCGTTTCAGGTCAGCGCAGCCGGGTTGCGACTCAATCGCAACCGGCCGCCAAATCGGCTTCCCAGTGCCAGAACGCAAAAGGGTCTCAAGACCGCATGGCGTTCTGGATCCAGCTCGCTCCCATCGACGAGATCCTGGCTTTCGGCGCCGCTCTCGACGCCAGCCCAGAGGGTTTCAACGGTGCTCTTCCGGTCTTAACCAAGTTCGCTCCCCTTATCAGGAAACTCCAGCAAGCTCAACGTTTCTAAACGTACATAGTCCTTCTTTCCAGCATTCCTATCTCTGAGTGAGTCTGATCACTCAAGATAATATCTTAGTTTCAGCTTTGTCATTTCTGCTAATCTTAGCTTTGTTTTTCTTACTTTCAGTTCCTTTTGGTGGCAGCCGTCCGGATGCCGCTCACTACGCAGCCTCTCGCTCCAATTGGCTGTCGTTCCGACGATGACTAAGGACCTTAATCAAGGTGAGTCAAAAGGGGGATGTTTAGTGGGTATGCTCAGCCTATCTGAGAGAGTCTCCACACTGTCTGGGCATTCTATTTGCCATTAGCCACTTATGGTTAACAGCTCATAGAATGCCCATTCGTCCGTAATAGGATTCATCCTCCTCCCGCTAAAGCTAGCTAAAAAAAAAAAAATTGAATAAATTAATTCCTTCTGATCACTCAATTGGTGTTTCTCTTTCAACTCAATCTTCCCTAAAAACTCATATAATATCGATCGAACTTCACTTAAGAAGTTCGTTTGATCTTCTATTATATTTCGTTGCTTCATTCTTCAGATATATTCATTTACCAAGTAGATGTTCAGAGCATAAGGTAAAGTTTTGCTTTATAAAAATTCATTAACTAATATTCAACAGTTATTTAATCAACTCAATGTAAATGTATAACTTTGAAACATTTTGATTGAAAAACTGCCCTTCCAAAATTACTTTTATTGATCGACCATGGGGCGGTTATAAAACTTAGCGAATGTTTGAGACTGAGCGGTCCTGCAGGCCGTGCTGCAAATGGCTAGCAGCGATAGGCCGCCACGCGCTCTGGCCGCGGACGTTGCTGCGCGTGCCGCGTGCTGTGAGCGCTGAACGCCGCGCGCCGCCGCCACGCCCGCGCCGCTAGACCCCATGACATGCTTTATCCAACGACTGATAGACGGTGAGATCGTTGTTTTGTAAGGTCGCTTTGGTTTGACTATAAGGCAATCTACACGCTCTGGCCTAAGTTAACTCGTTACAAATAACTAATTTTCTAAAGCTAATGCAGGGCATATACAGGAATGGCATGTTCATGGAAATATGGCAAAACTAGAGTTGGTTACTAGCAGTAGCTGAAATTATAATCAAATCCAAATTCCCTATTTTGATTTCATTTGCAAAAATTATAAGAGAAATTGCACACGGTGTGCTAGTGGCCTAAAAGCCAGTAAAAATACCAGTTACTGTGTGTGTACTTTGCTCAAGAGTTAAATAACTATTGGGATACCATTTTGAAATATAATCTTAAAACGACTTGAAGATCTTAATCTTAAACCAAGTGTAATTGTGTTATGTTGGTAATGGCCTTAACCCAAGGTAATGGATTAATTAGTTCATGTGATCCTATTTTAGGGAAGATTGAGTTGAAAGATAAACACCAATTGAGTGATCAGAAGGAATTAATTTATTCAAAAAATATTGGCTCTTTATATATAATTTTGCACTATACCTATCTCTTTCACTAAACTACTACTCTCTCACTTTATCCGTCAAGCTCTTCCCACAATCGTCGTGCTCTCTCACTCGCACACTATAAAATAAACGACGGCCGCGCTGCTCTGGTGCAGTCACGAGTTGTGCCCGCGCGGCGCAAGTTTTGCGTTAATTTGATGCGATCTGAATGGATTTATTGATATTGTTTCCTAATAATTAGGCCAACCTATGACTATTTACTATATCTATTAACTGTTTTTATTAGTTTTACTTTAATTGTTCCTTAAAAAATGATAAAATTCAGTGAAATCGAACGATTAAAGATATCTCCACTGTTATTGTGACAATAATTCTAGTACCGATACGTTGTACCATGCTACGTTGTACTGAGCTTAAGTTTTGTTAGAAAGCGACGAGACCACGACTAGGTACTGTGGTGACCGCCTACACGTCTTCTCTTAATGAAACCGAGCCGGGAAGCCTCGCTGGTTCGTTCTGGAAAGATAAATAATTTCTTTTCAAAATCGTTAGCTCAGTAAAAGAGCACTCGTTCGGCAAGCGAGAGGTCCCAGGTTCGTGTACTGATCGGGTCTTTTTTTTTTAATTTATTTTTCCCGTTACCTATTTAAGAATAATTGAGCATTATTAAATGCAAAAATTTCAAAACGGCTTGAATGTTTTAATTTAAAGCAATGAGTAGTAAACGCGAGAGTAAACGCGTCTATAACCGTAGCTTCAAGATCTCGTTACCAAGAAACCTATTGTGAGCATTTAACATTGGTGCGAGAAGCAAACAGATTTACTTGAGGTTGACTGAAAACTTTGATACGCATAATTGGGTAGTGCTGTATTTTTTCCCGAGTTGATATACGGAGCAAATAGTCAAATATTCATTTTCTCAAACTATTACCAAATACTTTTAGGTAATGCATTTAAATGAGGAAATCGAATTCCTCCCATTAAATTAATATAGATAGTACCTACATACAGCGCAAACGTGTTATCCTTTGCAAAACACTGTAACCCATTAAAAGCTGAAAACATGTCTCACAATTTTTCCAGTTTCCATTTGCATGATTATCTTTACAAATTACCCCCCCCCCCCATCAGGCTGTGACGCAAATATTCGCTAAATATTTCTATGACAAGATGTCTTTCACATGTTTTTCCACCACTGTAAATCTTCTAAAATCTTACTATGTATTTGTATTTTTGTATCGTTATTATTGCTATTTTTGAGAGCTTTGTATCTATCCTTTCGAAAGTTTGAGTGGTAGTATAATCACTAATATTTAACCGTTGGACAGGCTGAAGTTAATGGTTAGTTAGTTGTGAATTGTGCTAATTCTCTGATGGTGCAACACCTTACTTTTTAAAATTTGCTCCTTACCTTTTTAAAACTGAATTTAGGATGGCAACACAGATTTGAGATAGTGAACACTGATTGAAACTGGTTGATTCGATATATGTTTTTATACGTGTTGTTATTTATGACAAATTGTTTACTTCGTATTTTATTTTTTTCTTGCAAAATCACTGGTTATATTTCCACGGAGCAGTATTAATTATCTTTACTAATATTTGCAATTCACTTTGAGTTAATTTTAATATGTTGATATGCGACTTTGTTATAACTTTTCCAAAAATCTTTAAGAGACCTCGTAAACACTGTATTTATTTGACAGATCCGAGTTGAAGTCCTCGAATTCATAAGTTTGTGGTAAAAACTGAAATCGTAATTATTTACGATGTTCCTTTAATATAGGAACTAAAAGATAAGATTCTCTGAAATTAATGCAAGCTAAAAAGGACTTTTTTGTCACTATGCTCAGGGAGGTTCTAAAATGTTCTTTTAAAATGTGATTTGTTATTAAGGAATTTATAAAATTTGTATAAGATTTAAAATAAATCTTTTGTCTCCATTTGATTTTGGTGCAAAAAATATATTCGGAACAAACTGATCAGACTGAGAAGAGCAGGAGACTATTGCTCCTAGATTAATTGATTTATGTATGGAGAGAGCCTATCTCGAAAGCCTGATTTTATTTAGGAGCAAAATTGTTTATAGGAGTTACGATTTGTATAATTTGACAGATTTTTGGTAATGAGACGCCTTTGGAGATCCACTTTAAACCAACAGTCATTGGTAATAGCTGTACCAGAATTATAAAAATATGCCATTTTATTGATTTATTTATTTATACTTCATTGCACACTTACAAAATAATAAAAGGAAAAGAATACATTAGAACAAAAACAGTTTTGAAAGGTACAATAGGCGGCCTTATCGCTATAAAGCCATGTACCTGCGTTAACGATGGGCTAGGGATCATTGTCTCGTTGATATCGTCCACCGAGTTCGGGGGCGTAGCGCTGACAATAATACTGTTGCGTAGTTGCGAGCCGATATTCGGTCCAGTTACCTTGAAACCGCGGTCGTGGGTTCGCTTGACATGTGGATATTTTAGGCATGTCAACATGCTTTTTTATCCCTTTCTTCATTTTCCAATATGTTAACAAATCTAGACCTTCATGGCAGTTTCGTTCTTGTTTCAGTTTCAAAAAAAAAATGAAAATCAGACAGAACTCTGCAATTCTCCACTAGGAATTTTATTGTGTTTACTTTAATATCCAACCAAAGAATAGTCATAGCTTGGCTTATGGCTTGTTGTTCCGAGCCCAAGTGCTTACCTTCAAATTTTTGGTTTCAGACTAAGGGTTTTCAATAATCTGGTTGATCTTAAACCTCTCTGGGTAGCCCTTTGCGCAATAACGGCAGCCATCTTTGAGCTAAACCTTGGTGAATACATTCGCCATGTTTAGGGCCTTTGTTAACGGGAACTACCAGAACCGTTAAGATTTAAATTGGAAGCGTTTGTATTTCCGCTTGAATTATTGCTGTTTCAGATGGAACTTTCGGTTACAGTTGACGTTCTATCTCCGAAATCTAGTTTAGTTTTTGCTTCCATGCTGGACTGGGAGCGAAAGAAAAACATAGAATGCGCCAGCTGGTTCTCTTCCCGGGCATACTGTAAAAGTCAGTTAAGGGACAGAGGTTTTAAAGGCGTTTTGGTGGGCGATAGGCGGACCACCTATCACTACAATAGTCTCTCCATCTTTATAATACCTCCAAATTTGTCAAAAGTGACATCAGATGGTCTTGTAACCTCTGGTGTTCTGCCTACCCCATAAGGGATACAGGCGTGACGTTATGCATGCATGCATGCTTATTAGTTTTTATTTGACCTCCGTGTCGATTTATAAAATCAACATCCTGGGTACTACCTCCGTGTCGATTTAAAAAATCAACATCCTGGGTATTTTATTCTTCGCGTTAACGCTAGGTTAAGATCCTGGAGACATTAGATGCTTTTCTTGAATATTGTCTGTATGAAATCACTCGTCTATGATTTTTTCCGCTCCAACCTTCTAAGCTTGCGTTTATAATATTCTTCTTTTCTTCGGCCGTCTTCTTCGGCATTTTTATGACAGGTGTACTTGCTACCGCGCACGAAAAAGGAATGAGCTCGACAGAGGCGCATCCTATGGATCCAGACTGGTGTGAAAAATTTTAACTAAAACGATCGAAAACACGTGTTTTGACCTTTTTAGTCATTTCATAACTCTTAAATTCGTACGTGCTACCGTGTGAGTCAAAGGGACTACTTGGTAAATGAATATATCTGAAGAATGAAGCAACGAAATATAATTACAAGATTTCCAGTATTTAAGTGTTTGCGCAATGTACGCAAACAGCCCTTATATCGACTTTCCTAATATCGTTTTTCTTAATAAATTTATTGTTTTCAGGCGGATTTGGAAGTTCGACCACTCTGAAGGAATTAGACGATGAGCTGCACAATAATCAATATATATAAAACTGTTCCGTTACTGACTGAGTGACTGAGGTACTGAGCGACTGAGTGACTGACAGACAACGTACAGCCGTAACTACTGGGCGTAGAGAGCTGCAATTTGGAACATACATTCTTTAGGGGATGTAGGGTTGCACTAAGGAAGGAATTCCAAAATTCCCACGGGAACGGGAAATATAGGACTTTTTAGTTTGAATGAAAAACCTATTCCTTGAGTGCACCGATGTGAAACTTGGCGTAAAGGTTTTGCAATGTGTGTCTGGTTGTGTTATGAAAAGAATTCCCGAAATTCCCACGGGAACGGGAAATATATGATGTTTTAGTTTGTATGAAAAAATCCCATCCCTTGAGTGCACGGATGTGATACTTGATATAGAGGTTCCTCAATAAGTGTCTGTTTGTATTATGGAAGGAATTCCCGAAATTCCCACGGGAAGGGGTTGGACTTTTAAGTTTGTATGAAAAATCTTATTCCTTGAGTGTACGGATGTGATACTTGGCATGAAGGTTCTTCAAGAGTGACTGTTTATGCTACGAAAAATATTCCTAAATTCCCACGGCCACGGGAAATATTTGATTTTTAGTTTGTATGAAAAAAACTTATTCCTTCAGTGCATGGGTGTGATAATTGGTATAAAGGTTCTTTCAGTGGGTGTCTGGTTGTATAGTTTCTGAAATTTCCACGAGAAGGGTAGTTAAGCGCATACGAAGTTGCGGGATAAACCTAGTAATGAATAAAAACCAGGAGTAAGTATAGAAATTTAAAAACTTTTAGAACAAAATTATGATTTTAAGTTGATTTACCATTACTAGGGATGTTTTGTGAAAAACTGAAACTAAATGAAAAGCTAGGGGGGTGTTAAGGGTCTCGTAAGAAGCCCCTCGGTTGGTTTTACTATTCTATATCAAAATATGAAACCACCTTATTACATAAAGTTATGGTTATACAAAAAGAAAGTGTGTGTCAATTTAAGTTGTACGGGTGATCTATGTAAAAACCTGAAAAACGTGAAAAACAAGAAAACCTTGCTGAAACTAACAATAGAATTACTCCGGTTGGCTAGCAGAAACCGATTTGGATAACAAAAAACAAAATGAACGAGTGTAATTACAAGATTTCCAGTATTTAAGTGTTTGCGCAATGTACGCAAACAGCCCTTATATCGACTTTCTTAATATCGTTTTCCTTAATAACTTTATTGTTTTCAGGTGGATTCGGAGGTTCGACCACTCTGAAGGAATGGGACGACGAGCTGCACAATAATAATGAATAAAAACCTGGGGTAAGTATAGAAATTTAAAAACTTTTAGAACAAAATTATGATTTTACGTTGATTTACCAGTATTACTAGGGATGTTTTGTGAAAAACTGAAACTAAATGAAAAGCTAGGGGGGTGTTTAGGGTCTCGTAAGAAGCCCCTCGGTTAGTTTTACTATTCTATATCAAAATATGAAACCACCTTAGTACATAAAGTTATGGTTATACACCAACAAAATGTGTTTTTCAATTTAAGTTGTACGGGTGATATATGTAAAAACCTGAAAAACGTGAAAAATTAGAAAACCTTGCTAAAACTAACAATAAAATTACTTATATCGACTTTCCTAATATCGTTTTTCTTAATAACTTTATTGTTTTCAGGCGGATTTGGAGGTTCGACCACTCTGAAGGAATAGGACGAAGAGTTGCACAAAAATAATGAATAAAAACCAGGGGTAAGTATAAAAATTTTAAAACTTTTAGAACAAAATTATGATTTTACGTTGATTTACCAGTATTACTAGGGATGTTTTGTGAAAAACTGAAACTAAATGAAAAGCTAGGGGGGTGTTTAGGGTCTCGTAAGAAGCCCCTCGGTTGGTTTTACTATTCTATATCAAAATATGAAACCACCTTAGTACATAAAGTTATGGTTATACACAAAGAAAGTGTGTGTCAATTTAAGTTGTACGGGTGATCTATGTAAAAACCTGAAAAACGTGAAAAATAAGAAAACCTTGCTGAAACTAACAACAGAATTACTCCGGTTGGCTAGCAGAAACCGATTTCGGTAATATAAAACAAAATGAACGAGTATAATTACAAGATTTCCAGTATTTAAGTGTTTGCGCAATGTACGCAAACAGCCCTTATATCGACTTTTCTTATATCGTTTTTCTTAATAACATTATTGTTTTCAGGTGGATTCGGAGGTTCGACCACTCTGAAGGAATGGGAAGACGAGCTGCACAAAAATAATGAATAAAAATAAGGGGTAAGTATAGAAATTTAAAAACTTTTAGAACAAAATTATGATTTTACTTTGATTTACCAGTATTACTAGGGATGTTTTGTGAAAAACTGAAACTAAATGAAAAGCTAGGGGGGTGTTTAGGGTCTCGTAAGAAGCCCCTCGGTTAGTTTTACTATTGTATATAAAAATATGAAACCACCTTAGTACATAAAGTTATGGTTATACAAAAAGAAAGTGTTTGTCAATTTCAGTTGTAGGGGTGATCTATTTAAAAACCTGAAAAACGTGAAAAATAAGAAAACCTTGCTGAAACTAACAATAAAATTACTCCGGTTAGCTAGCAGAAACCGATTTGGATAAAATAAAACAAAATGAACGAGTATAATTACAAGATTTCCAGTATTTAAGTGTTGGCGCAATGTACGCAAGCAGCCCTTATATCGAATTTCCTTATATCGTTTTTCTTAATAACTTTATTGTTTTCAGGTGGATTCGGAGGTTCGACCACTCTGAAGGAATGGGACGACGAGCTGCACAAAAATAATGAATAAAAACCAGGGGTGAGTATAGAAATTTAAAAACTTTTAGAACAAAATTATGATTTTACGTTGATTTACCAGTATTACTAGGGATGTTTTGTGAAAAACTGAAACTAAAAGAAAAGCTAGGGGGGTGTTTAGGGTCTCGTAAGAAGCCCCTCGGTTAGTTTTACTATTCTATATCAAAATATGAAACCACCTTAGTACATAAAGTTATGGTTATACACCAACAAAATGTGTTTGTCAATTTAAGTTGTACGGGTGATCTATGTAAAAACCTGAAAAACGTGAAAAATAAGAAAACCTTGCTAAAACTAACAATAAAATTACTTATATCGACTTTCCTAATATCGTTTTTCTTAATAACTTTATTGTTTTCAGGCGGATTTGGAGGTTCGACCACTCTGAAGGAATAGGACGAAGAGTTGCACAAAAATAATGAATAAAAACCAGGGGTAAGTATAAAAATTTAAAAACTTTTAGAACAAAATTATGATTTTACGTTGATTTACCAGTATTACTAGGGATGTTTTGTGAAAAACTGAAACTAAATGAAAAGCTAAGGGGGTGTTTAGGGTCTCGTAAGAAGCCCCTTGGTTAGTTTTACTATTCTATATCAAAATATGAAACCACCTTAGTACATAAAGTTATGGTTATACACAAAGAAATTGTTTGTCAATTTAAGTTGTACGGGTGATCTATGTAAAAACCTGAAAAACGTGAAAAACAAGAAAACCTTGCTGAAACTAACAATAGAATTACTCCGGTTGGCTAGCGGAAACCGATTTGGATAACATAAAACAAAATGAACGAGTGTAATTACAAGATTTCCAGTATTTAAGTGTTTGCGCAATGTACGCAAACAGCCCTTATATCGACTTTCCTAATATCGTTTTTCTTAATAACTTTATTGTTTTCAGGCGGATATGGAGCTTCGACCACTCTCAAGGAATGGGACGACGAGCTGCACAATAATAATGAATAAAAACCTGGGGTAAGTATAGAAATTTAAAAACTTTTAGAACAAAATTATGATTTTACGTTGATTTACCAGTATTACTAGGGATGTTTTGTGAAAAACTGAAACTAAATGAAAAGCTAGGGGGGTGTTTAGGGTCTCGTAAGAAGCCCCTCGGTTGGTTTTACTATTCTATATCAAAATATGAAACCACCTTAGTACATAAAGTTATGGTTATACACAAGGAAAGTGTTTGTCAATTTAAGTTGTACGGGTGATCTATGTAAAAACCTGAAAAACGTGAAAAATAAGAAAACCTTGCTACAACTAACAATAAAATTACTCCGGTTAGCTAGCAGAAACCGATTTGGATAAAATAAAACAAAATGAACGAGTATAATTACAAGATTTCCAGTATTTAAGTGTTTGCGCAATGTACGCAAACAGCCCTTATATCGACTTTCCTAATATCGTTTTTCTTAATAACTTTATTGTTTTCAGGCGGATATGGAGGTTCGACCACTCTCAAGGAATGGGACGACGAGCTGCACAATAATAATGAATAAAAACCAGGGGTGAGTATAGAAATTTAAAAACTTTTAGAACAAAATTATGATTTTACGTTGATTTACCAGTATTACTAGGGATGTTTTGTGAAAAACTGAAACTAAATGAAAAGCTAAGGGGGTGTTTAGGGTCTCGTAAGAAGCCCCTCGGTTGGTTTTACTATTCTATATCAAAATATGAAACCACCTTATTACATAAAGTTATGGTTATACAAAAAGAAAGTGTGTGTCAATTTAAGTTGTACGGGTGATCTATGTAAAAACCTGAAAAACGTGAAAAACAAGAAAACCTTGCTGAAACTAACAATAGAATTACTCCGGTTGGCTAGCAGAAACCGATTTGGATAACATAAAACAAAATGAACGAGTGTAATTACAAGATTTCCAGTATTTAAGTGTTTGCGCAATGTACGCAAACAGCCCTTATATCGACTTTCCTAATATCGTTTTTCTTAATAACTTTATTGTTTTCAGGCGGATATGGAGGTTCGACCACTCTCAAAGAATGGGACGACGAGCTGCACAATAATAATGAATAAAAACCTGGGGTAAGTATAGAAATTTAAAAACTTTTAGAACAAAATTATGATTTTACGTTGATTTACCAGTATTACTAGGGATGTTTTGTGAAAAACTGAAACTAAATGAAAAGCTAGGGGGGTGTTTAGGGTCTCGTAAGAAGCCCTTCGGTTAGTTTTACCATTCAATATCAAAATATGAAACCACCTTAGTACATAAAGTTATGGTTATACACAAGGAAAGTGTTTGTCAATTTAAGTTGTACGGGTGATCTATGTAAAAACCTGAAAAACGTGAAAAATAAGAAAACCTTGCTACAACTAACAATAAAATTACTCCGGTTAGCTAGCAGAAACCGATTTGGATAAAATAAAACAAAATGAACGAGTATAATTACAAGATTTCCAGTATTTAAGTGTTTGCGCAATGTACGCAAACAGCCCTTATATCGACTTTCCTAATATCGTTTTTCTTAATAACTTTAATGTTTTCAGGCGGATATGAAGGTTCGACCACTCTCAAGGAATGGGACGACGAGCTGCACAATAATAATGAATAAAAACCTGGGGTAAGTATAGAAATTTAAAAACTTTTAGAACAAAATTATGATTTTACGTTGATTTACCAGTATTACTAGGGATGTTTTGTGAAAAACTGAAACTAAATGAAAAGCTAGGGGGGTGTTTAGGGTCTCGTAAGAAGCCCCTCGGTTAGTTTTACTATTCTATATCAAAATATGAAACCACCTTAGTACATAAAGTTATGGTTATACACCAACAAAATGTGTTTTTCAATTTAAGTTGTACGGGTGATATATGTAAAAACCTGAAAAACGTGAAAAATTAGAAAACCTTGCTAAAACTAACAATAAAATTACTTATATCGACTTTCCTAATATCGTTTTTCTTAATAACTTTATTGTTTTCAGGCGGATTTGGAGGTTCGACCACTCTGAAGGAATAGGACGAAGAGTTGCACAAAAATAATGAATAAAAACCAGGGGTAAGTATAAAAATTTTAAAACTTTTAGAACAAAATTATGATTTTACGTTGATTTACCAGTATTACTAGGGATGTTTTGTGAAAAACTGAAACTAAATGAAAAGCTAGGGGGGTGTTTAGGGTCTCGTAAGAAGCCCCTCGGTTGGTTTTACTATTCTATATCAAAATATGAAACCACCTTAGTACATAAAGTTATGGTTATACACAAAGAAAGTGTGTGTCAATTTAAGTTGTACGGGTGATCTATGTAAAAACCTGAAAAACGTGAAAAATAAGAAAACCTTGCTGAAACTAACAACAGAATTACTCCGGTTGGCTAGCAGAAACCGATTTCGGTAATATAAAACAAAATGAACGAGTATAATTACAAGATTTCCAGTATTTAAGTGTTTGCGCAATGTACGCAAACAGCCCTTATATCGACTTTTCTTATATCGTTTTTCTTAATAACATTATTGTTTTCAGGTGGATTCGGAGGTTCGACCACTCTGAAGGAATGGGAAGACGAGCTGCACAAAAATAATGAATAAAAATAAGGGGTAAGTATAGAAATTTAAAAACTTTTAGAACAAAATTATGATTTTACTTTGATTTACCAGTATTACTAGGGATGTTTTGTGAAAAACTGAAACTAAATGAAAAGCTAGGGGGGTGTTTAGGGTCTCGTAAGAAGCCCCTCGGTTAGTTTTACTATTGTATATAAAAATATGAAACCACCTTAGTACATAAAGTTATGGTTATACAAAAAGAAAGTGTTTGTCAATTTCAGTTGTAGGGGTGATCTATTTAAAAACCTGAAAAACGTGAAAAATAAGAAAACCTTGCTGAAACTAACAATAAAATTACTCCGGTTAGCTAGCAGAAACCGATTTGGATAAAATAAAACAAAATGAACGAGTATAATTACAAGATTTCCAGTATTTAAGTGTTGGCGCAATGTACGCAAGCAGCCCTTATATCGAATTTCCTTATATCGTTTTTCTTAATAACTTTATTGTTTTCAGGTGGATTCGGAGGTTCGACCACTCTGAAGGAATGGGACGACGAGCTGCACAAAAATAATGAATAAAAACCAGGGGTGAGTATAGAAATTTAAAAACTTTTAGAACAAAATTATGATTTTACGTTGATTTACCAGTATTACTAGGGATGTTTTGTGAAAAACTGAAACTAAAAGAAAAGCTAGGGGGGTGTTTAGGGTCTCGTAAGAAGCCCCTCGGTTAGTTTTACTATTCTATATCAAAATATGAAACCACCTTAGTACATAAAGTTATGGTTATACACCAACAAAATGTGTTTGTCAATTTAAGTTGTACGGGTGATCTATGTAAAAACCTGAAAAACGTGAAAAATAAGAAAACCTTGCTAAAACTAACAATAAAATTACTTATATCGACTTTCCTAATATCGTTTTTCTTAATAACTTTATTGTTTTCAGGCGGATTTGGAGGTTCGACCACTCTGAAGGAATAGGACGAAGAGTTGCACAAAAATAATGAATAAAAACCAGGGGTAAGTATAAAAATTTAAAAACTTTTAGAACAAAATTATGATTTTACGTTGATTTACCAGTATTACTAGGGATGTTTTGTGAAAAACTGAAACTAAATGAAAAGCTAAGGGGGTGTTTAGGGTCTCGTAAGAAGCCCCTTGGTTAGTTTTACTATTCTATATCAAAATATGAAACCACCTTAGTACATAAAGTTATGGTTATACACAAAGAAATTGTTTGTCAATTTAAGTTGTACGGGTGATCTATGTAAAAACCTGAAAAACGTGAAAAACAAGAAAACCTTGCTGAAACTAACAATAGAATTACTCCGGTTGGCTAGCGGAAACCGATTTGGATAACATAAAACAAAATGAACGAGTGTAATTACAAGATTTCCAGTATTTAAGTGTTTGCGCAATGTACGCAAACAGCCCTTATATCGACTTTCCTAATATCGTTTTTCTTAATAACTTTATTGTTTTCAGGCGGATATGGAGCTTCGACCACTCTCAAGGAATGGGACGACGAGCTGCACAATAATAATGAATAAAAACCTGGGGTAAGTATAGAAATTTAAAAACTTTTAGAACAAAATTATGATTTTACGTTGATTTACCAGTATTACTAGGGATGTTTTGTGAAAAACTGAAACTAAATGAAAAGCTAGGGGGGTGTTTAGGGTCTCGTAAGAAGCCCCTCGGTTGGTTTTACTATTCTATATCAAAATATGAAACCACCTTAGTACATAAAGTTATGGTTATACACAAGGAAAGTGTTTGTCAATTTAAGTTGTACGGGTGATCTATGTAAAAACCTGAAAAACGTGAAAAATAAGAAAACCTTGCTACAACTAACAATAAAATTACTCCGGTTAGCTAGCAGAAACCGATTTGGATAAAATAAAACAAAATGAACGAGTATAATTACAAGATTTCCAGTATTTAAGTGTTTGCGCAATGTACGCAAACAGCCCTTATATCGACTTTCCTAATATCGTTTTTCTTAATAACTTTATTGTTTTCAGGCGGATATGGAGGTTCGACCACTCTCAAGGAATGGGACGACGAGCTGCACAATAATAATGAATAAAAACCAGGGGTGAGTATAGAAATTTAAAAACTTTTAGAACAAAATTATGATTTTACGTTGATTTACCAGTATTACTAGGGATGTTTTGTGAAAAACTGAAACTAAATGAAAAGCTAAGGGGGTGTTTAGGGTCTCGTAAGAAGCCCCTCGGTTGGTTTTACTATTCTATATCAAAATATGAAACCACCTTATTACATAAAGTTATGGTTATACAAAAAGAAAGTGTGTGTCAATTTAAGTTGTACGGGTGATCTATGTAAAAACCTGAAAAACGTGAAAAACAAGAAAACCTTGCTGAAACTAACAATAGAATTACTCCGGTTGGCTAGCAGAAACCGATTTGGATAACATAAAACAAAATGAACGAGTGTAATTACAAGATTTCCAGTATTTAAGTGTTTGCGCAATGTACGCAAACAGCCCTTATATCGACTTTCCTAATATCGTTTTTCTTAATAACTTTATTGTTTTCAGGCGGATATGGAGGTTCGACCACTCTCAAAGAATGGGACGACGAGCTGCACAATAATAATGAATAAAAACCTGGGGTAAGTATAGAAATTTAAAAACTTTTAGAACAAAATTATGATTTTACGTTGATTTACCAGTATTACTAGGGATGTTTTGTGAAAAACTGAAACTAAATGAAAAGCTAGGGGGGTGTTTAGGGTCTCGTAAGAAGCCCTTCGGTTAGTTTTACCATTCAATATCAAAATATGAAACCACCTTAGTACATAAAGTTATGGTTATACACAAGGAAAGTGTTTGTCAATTTAAGTTGTACGGGTGATCTATGTAAAAACCTGAAAAACGTGAAAAATAAGAAAACCTTGCTACAACTAACAATAAAATTACTCCGGTTAGCTAGCAGAAACCGATTTGGATAAAATAAAACAAAATGAACGAGTATAATTACAAGATTTCCAGTATTTAAGTGTTTGCGCAATGTACGCAAACAGCCCTTATATCGACTTTCCTAATATCGTTTTTCTTAATAACTTTAATGTTTTCAGGCGGATATGAAGGTTTGACCACTCTCAAGGAATGGGACGACGAGCTGCACAATAATAATGAATAAAAACCAGGGGTGAGTATAGAAATTTAAAAACTTTTAGAACAAAATTATGATTTTACGTTGATTTACCAGTATTACTAGGGATGATTTGTGAAAAACTGAAACTAAATGAAAAGCTAAGGGGGTGTTTAGGGTCTCGTAAGAAGCCCCTCGGTTAGTTTTACTATTCTATATCAAAATATGAAACCACCTTAGTACATAAAGTTATGGTTATACACAAAGAAATTGTTTGTCAATTTAAGTTGTACGGGTGATCTATGTAAAAACCTGAAAAACGTGAAAAATAAGAAAACCTTGCTAAAACTAACAATAAAATTACTTATATCGACTTTCCTAATATCGTTTTTCTTAATAACTTTATTGTTTTCAGGCGGATTTGGAGGTTCGACCACTCTGAAGGAATAGGACGAAGAGTTGCACAAAAATAATGAATAAAAACCAGGGGTAAGTATAAAAATTTAAAAACTTTTAGAACAAAATTATGATTTTACGTTGATTTACTAGTATTACTAGGGATGTTTTGTGAAAAACTGAAACGAAATGAAAAGCGAGGGGGTTTTTTGGGTCTCGTAAGAAGCTTCTCGGTTAGTTTTACTATTCTATATCAAAATATGAAACCACCTTAGAACATAAAGTTTTGGTTATACACAAAAAAAGTGTTTGTCAATTTAAGTTGTACGGGTGATCTATGTAAAAACCTGAAAAACGTGAAAAATAAGAAAACCTTGCTAAAACTAACAATAAAATTACTTATATCGACTTTCCTAATATCGTTTTTCTTAATAACTTTATTGTTTTCAGGCGGATTTGGAGGTTCGACCACTCTGAAGGAATAGGACGAAGAGTTGCACAAAAATAATGAATAAAAACCAGGGGTAAGTATAAAAATTTAAAAACTTTTAGAACAAAATTATGATTTTACGTTGATTTACTAGTATTACTAGGGATGTTTTGTGAAAAACTGAAACGAAATGAAAAGCGAGGGGGTTTTTTGGGTCTCGTAAGAAGCTTCTCGGTTAGTTTTACTATTCTATATCAAAATATGAAACCACCTTAGAACATAAAGTTTTGGTTATACACAAAGAAAGTGTGTGTCAATTTAAGTTGTACGGGTGGTCTATGTAAAAACCTGAAAAACGTGAAAAATAAAAAGACCTTGCTGAAACTAACAATAGAATTACTCCGTTTGGCTAGCAGAAACCGATTTCGGTAATATAAAACAAAATGAACGAGTATAATTACAAGATTTCCAGTATTCAAGTGTTTGCGCAATGTACGCAAACAGCCCTTATATCGACTTTCCTTATATCGTTTTTCTTAATAACTTTATTGTTTTCAGGCGGATATGGAGGTTCGACCACTCTCAAGGAATGGGACGACGAGCTGCACAATAATAATGAATAAAAACCTGGGGTAAGTATAGAAATTTAAAAACTTTTAGAACGAAATTATGATTTTACGTTGATTTACCAGTATTACTAGGGATGTTTTGTGAAAAACTGAAACTAAATGAAAAGCTAGGGGGGTGTTAAGGGTCTCGTAAGAAGCCCCTCGGTTGGTTTTACTATTCTATATCAAAATATGAAACCACCTTATTACATAAAGTTATGGTTATACAAAAAGAAAGTGTGTGTCAATTTAAGTTGTACGGGTGATCTATGTAAAAACCTGAAAAACGTGAAAAACAAGAAAACCTTGCTGAAACTAACAATAGAATTACTCCGGTTGGCTAGCAGAAACCGATTTGGATAACAAAAAACAAAATGAACGAGTGTAATTACAAGATTTCCAGTATTTAAGTGTTTGCGCAATGTACGCAAACAGCCCTTATATCGACTTTCTTAATATCGTTTTCCTTAATAACTTTATTGTTTTCAGGTGGATTCGGAGGTTCGACCACTCTGAAGGAATGGGACGACGAGCTGCACAATAATAATGAATAAAAACCTGGGGTAAGTATAGAAATTTAAAAACTTTTAGAACAAAATTATGATTTTACGTTGATTTACCAGTATTACTAGGGATGTTTTGTGAAAAACTGAAACTAAATGAAAAGCTAGGGGGGTGTTTAGGGTCTCGTAAGAAGCCCCTCGGTTAGTTTTACTATTCTATATCAAAATATGAAACCACCTTAGTACATAAAGTTATGGTTATACACCAACAAAATGTGTTTTTCAATTTAAGTTGTACGGGTGATATATGTAAAAACCTGAAAAACGTGAAAAATTAGAAAACCTTGCTAAAACTAACTATAAAATTACTTATATCGACTTTCCTAATATCGTTTTTCTTAATAACTTTATTGTTTTCAGGCGGATTTGGAGGTTCGACCACTCTGAAGGAATAGGACGAAGAGTTGCACAAAAATAATGAATAAAAACCAGGGGTAAGTATAAAAATTTTAAAACTTTTAGAACAAAATTATGATTTTACGTTGATTTACCAGTATTACTAGGGATGTTTTGTGAAAAACTGAAACTAAATGAAAAGCTAGGGGGGTGTTTAGGGTCTCGTAAGAAGCCCCTCGGTTGGTTTTACTATTCTATATCAAAATATGAAACCACCTTAGTACATAAAGTTATGGTTATACACAAAGAAAGTGTGTGTCAATTTAAGTTGTACGGGTGATCTATGTAAAAACCTGAAAAACGTGAAAAATAAGAAAACCTTGCTGAAACTAACAACAGAATTACTCCGGTTGGCTAGCAGAAACCGATTTCGGTAAAATAAAACAAAATGAACGAGTATAATTACAAGATTTCCAGTATTTAAGTGTTTGCGCAATGTACGCAAACAGCCCTTATATCGACTTTCCTTATATCGTTTTTCTTAATAACATTATTGTTTTCAGGTGGATTCGGAGGTTCGACCACTCTGAAGGAATGGGAAGACGAGCTGCACAAAAATAATGAATAAAAATAAGGGGTAAGTATAGAAATTTAAAAACTTTTAGAACAAAATTATGATTTTACTTTGATTTACCAGTATTACTAGGGATGTTTTGTGAAAAACTGAAACTAAATGAAAAGCTAGGGGGGTGTTTAGGGTCTCGTAAGAAGCCCCTCGGTTAGTTTTACTATTGTATATAAAAATATGAAACCACCTTAGTACATAAAGTTATGGTTATACAAAAAGAAAGTGTTTGTCAATTTCAGTTGTAGGGGTGATCTATTTAAAAACCTGAAAAACGTGAAAAATAAGAAAACCTTGCTGAAACTAACAATAAAATTACTCCGGTTAGCTAGCAGAAACCGATTTGGATAAAATAAAACAAAATGAACGAGTATAATTACAAGATTTCCAGTATTTAAGTGTTGGCGCAATGTACGCAAGCAGCCCTTATATCGAATTTCCTTATATCGTTTTTCTTAATAACTTTATTGTTTTCAGGTGGATTCGGAGGTTCGACCACTCTGAAGGAATGGGACGACGAGCTGCACAAAAATAATGAATAAAAACCAGGGGTGAGTATAGAAATTTAAAAACTTTTAGAACAAAATTATGATTTTACGTTGATTTACCAGTATTACTAGGGATGTTTTGTGAAAAACTGAAACTAAAAGAAAAGCTAGGGGGGTGTTTAGGGTCTCGTAAGAAGCCCCTCGGTTAGTTTTACTATTCTATATCAAAATATGAAACCACCTTAGTACATAAAGTTATGGTTATACACCAACAAAATGTGTTTGTCAATTTAAGTTGTACGGGTGATCTATGTAAAAACCTGAAAAACGTGAAAAATAAGAAAACCTTGCTAAAACTAACAATAAAATTACTTATATCGACTTTCCTAATATCGTTTTTCTTAATAACTTTATTGTTTTCAGGCGGATTTGGAGGTTCGACCACTCTGAAGGAATAGGACGAAGAGTTGCACAAAAATAATGAATAAAAACCAGGGGTAAGTATAAAAATTTAAAAACTTTTAGAACAAAATTATGATTTTACGTTGATTTACCAGTATTACTAGGGATGTTTTGTGAAAAACTGAAACTAAATGAAAAGCTAAGGGGGTGTTTAGGGTCTCGTAAGAAGCCCCTTGGTTAGTTTTACTATTCTATATCAAAATATGAAACCACCTTAGTACATAAAGTTATGGTTATACACAAAGAAATTGTTTGTCAATTTAAGTTGTACGGGTGATCTATGTAAAAACCTGAAAAACGTGAAAAACAAGAAAACCTTGCTGAAACTAACAATAGAATTACTCCGGTTGGCTAGCGGAAACCGATTTGGATAAAATAAAACAAAATGAACGAGTATAATTACAAGATTTCCAGTATTTAAGTGTTTGCGCAATGTACGCAAACAGCCCTTATATCGACTTTCCTAATATCGTTTTTCTTAATAACTTTATTGTTTTCAGGCGGATATGGAGGTTCGACCACTCTCAAGGAATGGGACGACGAGCTGCACAATAATAATGAATAAAAACCAGGGGTGAGTATAGAAATTTAAAAACTTTTAGAACAAAATTATGATTTTACGTTGATTTACCAGTATTACTAGGGATGTTTTGTGAAAAACTGAAACTAAATGAAAAGCTAAGGGGGTGTTTAGGGTCTCGTAAGAAGCCCCTCGGTTGGTTTTACTATTCTATATCAAAATATGAAACCACCTTATTACATAAAGTTATGGTTATACAAAAAGAAAGTGTGTGTCAATTTAAGTTGTACGGGTGATCTATGTAAAAACCTGAAAAACGTGAAAAACAAGAAAACCTTGCTGAAACTAACAATAGAATTACTCCGGTTGGCTAGCAGAAACCGATTTGGATAACATAAAACAAAATGAACGAGTGTAATTACAAGATTTCCAGTATTTAAGTGTTTGCGCAATGTACGCAAACAGCCCTTATATCGACTTTCCTAATATCGTTTTTCTTAATAACTTTATTGTTTTCAGGCGGATATGGAGGTTCGACCACTCTCAAGGAATGGGACGACGAGCTGCACAATAATAATGAATAAAAACCAGGGGTGAGTATAGAAATTTAAAAACTTTTAGAACAAAATTATGATTTTACGTTGATTTACCAGTATTACTAGGGATGTTTTGTGAAAAACTGAAACTAAATGAAAAGCTAAGGGGGTGTTTAGGGTCTCGTAAGAAGCCCCTCGGTTGGTTTTACTATTCTATATCAAAATATGAAACCACCTTATTACATAAAGTTATGGTTATACAAAAAGAAAGTGTGTGTCAATTTAAGTTGTACGGGTGATCTATGTAAAAACCTGAAAAACGTGAAAAACAAGAAAACCTTGCTGAAACTAACAATAGAATTACTCCGGTTGGCTAGCAGAAACCGATTTGGATAACATAAAACAAAATGAACGAGTGTAATTACAAGATTTCCAGTATTTAAGTGTTTGCGCAATGTACGCAAACAGCCCTTATATCGACTTTCCTAATATCGTTTTTCTTAATAACTTTATTGTTTTCAGGCGGATATGGAGGTTCGACCACTCTCAAAGAATGGGACGACGAGCTGCACAATAATAATGAATAAAAACCTGGGGTAAGTATAGAAATTTAAAAACTTTTAGAACAAAATTATGATTTTACGTTGATTTACCAGTATTACTAGGGATGTTTTGTGAAAAACTGAAACTAAATGAAAAGCTAGGGGGGTGTTTAGGGTCTCTTAAGAAGCCCTTCGGTTAGTTTTACCATTCAATATCAAAATATGAAACCACCTTAGTACATAAAGTTATGGTTATACACAAGGAAAGTGTTTGTCAATTTAAGTTGTACGGGTGATCTATGTAAAAACCTGAAAAACGTGAAAAATAAGAAAACCTTGCTACAACTAACAATAAAATTACTCCGGTTAGCTAGCAGAAACCGATTTGGATAAAATAAAACAAAATGAACGAGTATAATTACAAGATTTCCAGTATTTAAGTGTTTGCGCAATGTACGCAAACAGCCCTTATATCGACTTTCCTAATATCGTTTTTCTTAATAACTTTAATGTTTTCAGGCGGATATGAAGGTTCGACCACTCTCAAGGAATGGGACGACGAGCTGCACAATAATAATGAATAAAAACCAGGGGTGAGTATAGAAATTTAAAAACTTTTAGAACAAAATTATGATTTTACGTTGATTTACCAGTATTACTAGGGATGATTTGTGAAAAACTGAAACTAAATGAAAAGCTAAGGGGGTGTTTAGGGTCTCGTAAGAAGCCCCTCGGTTAGTTTTACTATTCTATATCAAAATATGAAACCACCTTAGTACATAAAGTTATGGTTATACACAAAGAAATTGTTTGTCAATTTAAGTTGTACGGGTGATCTATGTAAAAACCTGAAAAACGTAAAAAATAAGAAAACCTTGCTAAAACTAACAATAAAATTACTTATATCGACTTTCCTAATATCGTTTTTCTTAATAACTTTATTGTTTTCAGGCGGATTTGGAGGTTCGACCACTCTGAAGGAATAGGACGAAGAGTTGCACAAAAATAATGAATAAAAACCAGGGGTAAGTATAAAAATTTAAAATTTTTTAGAACAAAATTATGATTTTACGTTGATTTACCAGTATTACTAGGGATGTTTTGTGAAAAACTGAAACTAAATGAAAAGCTAGGGGGGTGTTTAGGGTCTCGTAAGAAGCCCCTCGGTTGGTTTTACTATTCTATATCAAAATATGAAACTACCTTAGTACATAAAGTTATGGTTATACACAAAGAAAGTGTGTGTCAATTTAAGTTGTACGGGTGGTCTATGTAAAAACCTGAAAAACGTGAAAAATAAAAAGACCTTGCTGAAACTAACAATAGAATTACTCCGTTTGGCTAGCAGAAACCGATTTCGGTAATATAAAACAAAATGAACGAGTATAATTACAAGATTTCCAGTATTCAAGTGTTTGCGCAATGTACGCAAACAGCCCTTATATCGACTTTCCTTATATCGTTTTTCTTAATAACTTTATTGTTTTCAGGCGGATATGGAGGTTCGACCACTCTCAAGGAATGGGACGACGAGCTGCACAATAATAATGAATAAAAACCTGGGGTAAGTATAGAAATTTAAAAACTTTTAGAACAAAATTATGATTTTACGTTGATTTACCAGTATTACTAGGGATGTTTTGTGAAAAACTGAAACTAAATGAAAAGCTAGGGGGGTGTTTAGGGTCTCGTAAGAAGCCCCTCGGTTGGTTTTACTATTCTATATCAAAATATGAAACCACCTTATTACATAAAGTTATGGTTATACAAAAAGAAAGTGTGTGTCAATTTAAGTTGTACGGGTGATCTATGTAAAAACCTGAAAAACGTGAAAAACAAGAAAACCTTGCTGAAACTAACAATAGAATTACTCCGGTTGGCTAGCAGAAACCGATTTGGATAACATAAAACAAAATGAACGAGTGTAATTACAAGATTTCCAGTATTTAAGTGTTTGCGCAATGTACGCAAACAGCCCTTATATCGACTTTCCTAATATCGTTTTTCTTAATAACTTTATTGTTTTCAGGCGGATATGGAGGTTCGACCACTCTCAAGGAATGGGACGACGAGCTGCACAATAATAATGAATAAAAACCTGGGGTAAGTATAGAAATTTAAAAACTTTTAGAACAAAATTATGATTTTACGTTGATTTACCAGTATTACTAGGGATGTTTTGTGAAAAACTGAAACTAAATGAAAAGCTAGGGGGGTGTTTAGGGTCTCGTAAGAAGCCCTTCGGTTAGTTTTACCATTCAATATCAAAATATGAAACCACCTTAGTACATAAAGTTATGGTTATACACAAGGAAAGTGTTTGTCAATTTAAGTTGTACGGGTGATCTATGTAAAAACCTGAAAAACGTGAAAAATAAGAAAACCTTGCTACAACTAACAATAAAATTACTCCGGTTAGCTAGCAGAAACCGATTTGGATAAAATAAAACAAAATGAACGAGTATAATTACAAGATTTCCAGTATTTAAGTGTTTGCGCAATGTACGCAAACAGCCCTTATATCGACTTTCCTAATATCGTTTTTCTTAATAACTTTATTGTTTTCAGGCGGATATGGAGGTTCGACCACTCTCAAGGAATGGGACGACGAGCTGCACAATAATAATGAATAAAAACCAGGGGTGAGTATAGAAATTTAAAAACTTTTAGAACAAAATTATGATTTTACGTTGATTTACCAGTATTACTAGGGATGTTTTGTGAAAAACTGAAACTAAATGAAAAGCTAAGGGGGTGTTTAGGGTCTCGTAAGAAGCCCCTCGGTTAGTTTTACTATTCTATATCAAAATATGAAACCACCTTAGTACATAAAGTTATGGTTATACACAAAGAAATTGTTTGTCAATTTAAGTTGTACGGGTGATCTATGTAAAAACCTGAAAAACGTGAAAAATAAGAAAACCTTGCTAAAACTAACAATAAAATTACTTATATCGACTTTCCTAATATCGTTTTTCTTAATAACTTTATTGTTTTCTGGCGGATTTGGAGGTTCGACCACTCTGAAGGAATAGGACGAAGAGTTGCACAAAAATAATGAATAAAAACCAGGGGTAAGTTTAAAAATTTTAAAACTTTTAGAACAAAATTATGATTTTACGTTGATTTACCAGTATTACTAGGGATGTTTTGTGAAAAACTGAAACTAAATGAAAAGCTAGGGGGGTGTTTAGGGTCTCGTAAGAAGCCCCTCGGTTGGTTTTACTATTCTATATCAAAATATGAAACCACCTTATTACATAAAGTTATGGTTATACAAAAAGAAAGTGTGTGTCAATTTAAGTTGTACGGGTGATCTATGTAAAAACCTGAAAAACGTGAAAAACAAGAAAACCTTGCTGAAACTAACAATAGAATTACTCCGGTTGGCTAGCAGAAACCGATTTGGATAACATAAAACAAAATGAACGAGTGTAATTACAAGATTTCCAGTATTTAAGTGTTTGCGCAATGTACGCAAACAGCCCTTATATCGACTTTCCTAATATCGTTTTTCTTAATAACTTTATTGTTTTCAGGCGGATATGGAGGTTCGACCACTCTCAAGGAATGGGACGACGAGCTGCACAATAATAATGAATAAAAACCTGGGGTAAGTATAGAAATTTAAAAACTTTTAGAACAAAATTATGATTTTACGTTGATTTACCAGTATTACTAGGGATGTTTTGTGAAAAACTGAAACTAAATGAAAAGCTAGGGGGGTGTTTAGGGTCTCGTAAGAAGCCCTTCGGTTAGTTTTACCATTCAATATCAAAATATGAAACCACCTTAGTACATAAAGTTATGGTTATACACAAGGAAAGTGTTTGTCAATTTAAGTTGTACGGGTGATCTATGTAAAAACCTGAAAAACGTGAAAAATAAGAAAACCTTGCTACAACTAACAATAAAATTACTCCGTTTAGCTAGCAGAAACCGATTTGGATAAAATAAAACAAAATGAACGAGTATAATTACAAGATTTCCAGTATTTAAGTGTTTGCGCAATGTACGCAAACAGCCCTTATATCGACTTTCCTAATATCGTTTTTCTTAATAACTTTATTGTTTTCAGGCGGATATGGAGCTTCGACCACTCTCAAGGAATGGGACGACGAGCTGCACAATAATAATGAATAAAAACCAGGGGTGAGTATAGAAATTTAAAAACTTTTAGAACAAAATTATGATTTTACGTTGATTTACCAGTATTACTAGGGATGTTTTGTGAAAAACTGAAACTAAATGAAAAGCTAAGGGGGTGTTTAGGGTCTCGTAAGAAGCCCCTCGGTTAGTTTTACTATTCTATATCAAAATATGAAACCACCTTAGTACATAAAGTTATGGTTATACACAAAGAAATTGTTTGTCAATGTAAGTTGTACGGGTGATCTATGTAAAAACCTGAAAAACGTGAAAAATAAGAAAACCTTGCTAAAACTAACAATAAAATTACTTATATCGACTTTCCTAATATCGTTTTTCTTAATAACTTTATTGTTTTCAGGCGGATTTGGAGGTTCGACCACTCTGAAGGAATAGGACGAAGAGTTGCACAAAAATAATGAATAAAAACCAGGGGTAAGTATAAAAATTTAAAAACTTTTAGAACAAAATTATGATTTTACGTTGATTTACCAGTATTACTAGGGATGTTTTGTGAAAAACTGAAACTAAATGAAAAGCTAGGGGGGTGTTTAGGGTCTCGTAAGAAGCCCCTCGGTTGGTTTTACTATTCTATATCAAAATATGAAACCACCTTAGTACATAAAGTTATGGTTATACACAAAGAAAGTGTGTGTCAATTTAAGTTGTACGGGTGGTCTATGTAAAAACCTGAAAAACGTGAAAAATAAAAAGACCTTGCTGAAACTAACAATAGAATTACTCCGTTTGGCTAGCAGAAACCGATTTCGGTAATATAAAACAAAATGAACGAGTATAATTACAAGATTTCCAGTATTCAAGTGTTTGCGCAATGTACGTAAACAGCCCTTATATCGACTTTCCTTATATCGTTTTTCTTAATAACATTATTGTTTTCAGGTGGATTCGGAGGTTCGACCACTCTGAAGGAATGGGACGACGAGCTGCACAAAAGTAATGAATAAAAACCAGGGGTGAGTATAGAAATTTAAAAACTTTTAGAACAAAATTATGATTTTACGTTGATTTACCAGTATTACTAGGGATGTTTTGTGAAAAACTGAAACTAAATGAAAAGCTAGGGGGGTGTTAAGGGTCTCGTAAGAAGCCCTTCGGTTAGTTTTACTATTCTATATCAAAATATGAAACCACCTCAGTACATAAAGTTATGGTTATACAACAACAAAATGTGTTTGTAGAAATTTAAAAACTTTTAGAACAAAATTATGATTTTACGTTGATTTACCAGTATTACTAGGGACGTTTTGTGAAAACTGAAACTAAGTGAAAAGCTAGGGGGGTGTTTAGGGTCTCGTAAGAAGCCCCTCGGTTAGTTTTTCTATTCTATATCAAAATATGAAACCATCTTAGTACATAAAGTTATGGTTATACAAAAAGAAAGTGTTTGTCAATTTCAGTTGTACGGGTGATCTATTTAAAAACCTGAAAAACGTAAAAAATAAGAAAACCTTGCTGAAACTTACAATAAAATTACTCCGGTTAGCTAGCAGAAACCGATTTGTATAATATAAAACAAAATGAACGATACTCGTTCATTTTCAAGATTTTTCAAGATTTCAATTTCAAGATTTCCAGTTTAAGTGTTTGCGCAATGTACGCAAACAGCCCTTATATCGACTTTCCTAATATCGTTTTTCTTAAAAACTTTATTGTTTTCAGGCGGATATGGAGCTTCGACCACTCTGAAGGAATGGGATGACGAGCTGCACAATAATAAAGAATAAAAACCAGGGGTAAGTATAGAAATTTAAAAACTTTTAGAACAAAATTATGATTTTACGTTGATTTACTAGTATTACTAGGGATGTTTTGTGAAAAACTGAAACGAAATGAAAAGCTAGGGGGGTGTTTAGGGTCTCGTAAGAAGCCCCTCGGTTGGTTTTACTATTCTATATCAAAATATGAAACCACCTTAGTACATAAAGTTATGGTTATACACAAAGAAAGTGTGTGTCAATTTAAGTTTGTACGGGTGATCTATGTAAAAACCTGAAAAACGTGAAAAATAAGAAAACCTTGCTGAAACTAACAACAGAATTACTCCGGTTGGCTAGCAGAAACCGATTTCGGTAATATAAAACAAAATGAACGAGTATAATTACAAGATTTCCAGTATTTAAGTGTTTGCGCAATGTACGCAAACAGCCCTTATATCGACTTTCCTTATATCGTTTTTCTTAATAACATTATTGTTTTCAGGTGGATTCGGAGGTTCGACCACTCTGAAGGAATGGGACGACGAGCTGCACAAAAATAATGAATAAAAACCAGGGGTAAGTATAGAAATTTAAAAACTTTTAGAACAAAATTATGATTTTACTTTGATTTACCAGTATTACTAGGGATGTTTTGTGAAAAACTGAAACTAAATGAAAAGCTAGGGGGGTGTTTAGGGTCTCGTAAGAAGCCCCTCGGTTAGTTTTACTATTGTATATAAAAATATGAAACCACCTTAGTACATAAAATTATGGTTATACAAAAAGAAAGTGTTTGTCAATTTCAGTTGTAGGGGTGATCTATTTAAAAACCTGAAAAACGTGAAAAATAAGAAAACCTTGCTGAAACTAACAATAAAATTACTCCGGTTAGCTAGCAGAAACCGATTTGGATAAAATAAAACAAAATGAACGAGTATAATTACAAGATTTCCAGTATTTAAGTGTTGGCGCAATGTACGCAAGCAGCCCTTATATCGAATTTCCTTATATCGTTTTTCTTAATAACTTTATTGTTTTCAGGTGGATTCGGAGGTTCGACCACTCTGAAGGAATGGGACGACGAGCTGCACAAAAATAATGAATGAAAACCAGGGGTGAGTATAGAAATTTAAAAACTTTTAGAACAAAATTATGATTTTACGTTGATTTACCAGTATTACTAGGGATGTTTTGTGAAAAACTGAAACTAAAAGAAAAGCTAGGGGGGTGTTTAGGGTCTCGTAAGAAGCTCCTCGGTTAGTTTTACTATTCTATATCAAAATATGAAACCACCTTAGTACATAAAGTTATGGTTATACAAAAAGAAAGTGTTTGTCAATTTCAGTTGTAGGGGAGATCTATTTAAAAACCTGAAAAACGTGAAAAATAAGAAAACCTTGCTAAAACTAACAATAAAATTACTTATATCGACTTTCCTACTATCGTTTTTCTTAATAACTTTATTGTTTTCAGGCGGATTTGGAGGTTCGACCACTCTGAAGGAATAGGACGAAGAGTTGCACAAAAATAATGAATAAAAACCAGGGGTAAGTATAAAAATTTAAAAACTTTTAGAACAAAATTATGATTTTACGTTGATTTACCAGTATTACTAGGGATGTTTTGTGAAAAACTGAAACTAAATGAAAAGCTAGGGGGGTGTTTAGGGTCTTGTAAGAAGCCCCTCGGTTGGTTTTACTATTCTATATCAAAATATGAAACCACCTTAGTACATAAAGTTATGGTTATACACAAAGAAAGTGTGTGTCAATTTAAGTTGTACGGGTGGTCTATGTAAAAACCTGAAAAACGTGAAAAATAAAAAGACCTTGCTGAAACTAACAATAGAATTACTCCGTTTGGCTAGCAGAAACCGATTTCGGTAATATAAAACAAAATGAACGAGTATAATTACAAGATTTCCAGTATTTAAGTGTTTGCGCAATGTACGCAAACAGCCCTTATATCGACTTTCCTAATATCGTTTTTCTTAATAACTTTATTGTTTTCAGGCGGATATGGAGCTTCGACCACTCTGAAGGAATGGGACGACGAGCTGCACAATAATAAAGAATAAAAACCAGGGGTAAGTATAGAAATTTAAAAACTTTTAGAACAAAATTATGATTTTACGTTGATTTACTAGTATTACTAGGGATGTTTTGTGAAAAACTGAAACGAAATGAAAAGCGAGGGGGTTTTTTGGGTCTCGTAAGAAGCTTCTCGGTTAGTTTTACTATTCTATATCAAAATATGAAACCACCTTAGAACATAAAGTTTTGGTTATACACAAAAAGAGTGTTTGTCAATTTAAGTTGTACGGGTGATCTATGTAAAAACCTGAAAAACGTGAAAAATAAGAAAACCTTAATACAACTTACAATAAAATTACTCCGGTTAGCTAGCAGAAACCAATTTGGATAATATAAAACAAAATGAACGAGTATAATTACAAGATTTCCAGTATTTAAGTGTTTGCGCAATGTAAGCAAACAGCCCTTGTATCGAATTTCCTAATATCGTTTTTCTTAATAACTTTATTGTTTTCAGGCGGATTTGGAGGTTCGACCACTCTGAAGGAATGGGACGACGAGCTGCACAATAATAATGAATAAAAACCAGGGGTGAGTATAGAAATTTAAAAACTTTTAGAACAAAATTATGATTTTACGTTGATTTACCAGTATTACTAGGGATGTTTTGTGAAAAACTGAAACTAAATGAAAAGCTAGGGGGGTGTTTAGGGTCTCGTAAGAAGCCCCTCGGTTGGTTTTACTATTCTATATCAAAATATGAAACCACCTTAGTACATAAAGTTATGGTTATACACAAAGAAAGTGTGTGTCAATTTAAGTTGTACGGGTGATCTATGTAAAAACCTGAAAAACGTGAAAAATAAGAAAACCTTGCTAAAACTAACAATAAAATTACTTATATCGACTTTCCTAATATCGTTTTTCTTAATAACTTTATTGTTTTCAGGCGGATTTGGAGGTTCGACCACTCTGAAGGAATATGACGAAGAGTTGCACAAAAATAATGAATAAAAACCAGGGGTAAGTTTAAAAATTTAAAAACTTTTAGAACAAAATTATGATTTTACGTTGATTTACCAGTATTACTAGGGATGTTTTGTGAAAAACTGAAACTAAATGAAAAGCTAGGGGGGTGTTTAGGGTCTCGTAAGAAGCCCCTCGGTTGGTTTTACTATTCTATATCAAAATATGAAACCACCTTAGTACATAAAGTTATGGTTATACACAAAGAAAGTGTGTGTCAATTTAAGTTGTACGGGTGATCTATGTAAAAACCTGAAAAACGTGAAAAATAAGAAAACCTTGCTGAAACTAACAACAGAATTACTCCGGTTGGCTAGCAGAAACCGATTTCGGTAATATAAAACAAAATGAACGAGTATAATTACAAGATTTCCAGTATTTAAGTGTTTGCGCAATGTACGCAAACAGCCCTTATATCGACTTTCCTTATATCGTTTTTCTTAATAACATTATTGTTTTCAGGTGGATTCGGAGGTTCGACCACTCTCAAAGAATGGGACGACGAGCTGCACAATAATAATGAATAAAAACCTGGGGTAAGTATAGAAATTTAAAAACTTTTAGAACAAAATTATGATTTTACGTTGATTTACCAGTATTACTAGGGATGTTTTGTGAAAAACTGAAACTAAATGAAAAGCTAGGGGGGTGTTTAGGGTCTCGTAAGAAGCCCTTCGGTTAGTTTTACCATTCAATATCAAAATATGAAACCACCTTAGTACATAAAGTTATGGTTATACAAAAAGAAAGTGTTTGTCAATTTCAGTTGTAGGGGAGATCTATTTAAAAACCTGAAAAACGTGAAAAATAAGAAAACCTTGCTGAAACTAACAATAAAATTACTCCGGTTAGCTAGCAGAAACCGATTTGGATAAAATAAAACAAAATGAACGAGTATAATTACAAGATTTCCAGTATTTAAGTGTTGGCGCAATGTACGCAAGCAGCCCTTATATCGAATTTCCTTATATCGTTTTTCTTAATAACTTTATTGTTTTCAGGCGGATTTGGAGGTTCGACCACTCTGAAGGAATGGGACGACGAGCTGCACAATAATAATGAATAAAAACCAGGGGTGAGTATAGAAATTTAAAAACTTTTAGAACAAAATTATGATTTTACGTTGATTTACCAGTATTACTAGGGATGTTTTGTGAAAAACTGAAACTAAAAGAAAAGCTAGGGGGGTGTTTAGGGTCTCGTAAGAAGCTCCTCGGTTAGTTTTACTATTCTATATCAAAATATGATACCACCTTAGTACATAAAGTTATGGTTATACACCAACAAAATGTGTTTGTCAATTTAAGTTGTACGGGTGATCTATGTAAAAACCTGAAAAACGTGAAAAATAAGAAAACCTTGCTAAAACTAACAATAAAATTACTTATATCGACTTTCCTACTATCGTTTTTCTTAATAACTTTATTGTTTTCAGGCGGATTTGGAGGTTCGACCACTCTGAAGGAATAGGACGAAGAGTTGCACAAAAATAATGAATAAAAACCAGGGGTAAGTATAAAAATTTAAAAACTTTTAGAACAAAATTATGATTTTACGTTGATTTACCAGTATTACTAGGGATGTTTTGTGAAAAACTGAAACTAAATGAAAAGCTAAGGGGGTGTTTAGGGTCTCGTAAGAAGCCCCTTGGTTAGTTTTACTATTCTATATCAAAATATGAAACCACCTTAGTACATAAAGTTATGGTTATACACAAAGAAATTGTTTGTCAATTTAAGTTGTACGGGTGATCTATGTAAAAACCTGAAAAACGTGAAAAATAAAAAGACCTTGCTGAAACTAACAATAAAATTACTCCGGTTGGCTAGCAGAAACCGATTTCGGTAATATAAAACAAAATGAACGAGTATAATTACAAGACTTCCAGTATTTAAGTGTTTGCGCAATGTACGCAAACAGCCCTTATATCGACTTTCCTAATATCGTTTTTCTTAATAACTTTATTGTTTTCAGGCGGATTTGGAGGTTCGACCACTCTGAAGGAATAGGACGAAGAGTTGCACAAAAATAATGAATAAAAACCAGGGGTAAGTTTAAAAATTTTAAAACTTTTAGAACAAAATTATGATTTTACGTTGATTTACCAGTATTACTAGGGATGTTTTGTGAAAAACTTAAACTAAATGAAAAGCTAGGGGGGTGTTTAGGGTCTCGTAAGAAGCCCCTCGGTTGGTTTTACTATTCTATATCAAAATATGAAACCACCTTATTACATAAAGTTATGGTTATACAAAAAGAAAGTGTGTGTCAATTTAAGTTGTACGGGTGATCTATGTAAAAACCTGAAAAACGTGAAAAACAAGAAAACCTTGCTGAAACTAACAAAAGAATTACTCCGGTTGGCTAGCAGAAACCGATTTGGATAACATAAAACAAAATGAACGAGTGTAATTACAAGATTTCCAGTATTTAAGTGTTTGCGCAATGTACGCAAACAGCCCTTATATCGACTTTCCTAATATCGTTTTTCTTAATAACTTTATTGTTTTCAGGCGGATATGGAGGTTCGACCACTCTCAAGGAATGGGACGACGAGCTGCACAATAATAATGAATAAAAACCAGGGGTGAGTATAGAAATTTAAAAACTTTTAGAACAAAATTATGATTTTACGTTGATTTACCAGTATTACTAGGGATGTTTTGTGAAAAACTGAAACTAAATGAAAAGCTAGGGGGGTGTTTAGGGTCTCGTAAGAAGCCCTTCGGTTAGTTTTACCATTCAATATCAAAATATGAAATCACCTTAGTACATAAAGTTATGGTTATACACAAGGAAAGTGTTTGTCAATTTAAGTTGTACGGGTGATCTATGTAAAAACCTGAAAAACGTGAAAAATAAGAAAACCTTGCTACAACTAACAATAAAATTACTCCGGTTAGCTAGCAGAAACCGATTTGGATAAAATAAAACAAAATGAACGAGTATAATAACAAGATTTCCAGTATTTAAGTGTTTGCGCAATGTACGCAAACAGCCCTTATATCGACTTTCCTAATATCGTTTTTCTTAATAACTTTATTGTTTTCAGGCGGATATGGAGGTTCGACCACTCTCAAGGAATGGGACGACGAGCTGCACAATAATAATGAATAAAAACCAGGGGTGAGTATAGAAATTTAAAAACTTTTAGAACAAAATTATGATTTTACGTTGATTTACCAGTATTACTAGGGATGTTTTGTGAAAAACTGAAACTAAATGAAAAGCTAGGGGGGTGTTTAGGGTCTCGTAAGAAGCCCCTCGGTTGGTTTTACTATTCTATATCAAAATATGAAACCACCTTAGTACATAAAGTTATGGTTATACACAAAGAAAGTGTGTGTCAATTTAAGTTGTACGGGTGATCTATGTAAAAACCTGAAAAACGTGAAAAATAAGAAAACCTTGCTAAAACTAACAATAAAATTACTTATATCGACTTTCCTAATATCGTTTTTCTTAATAACTTTATTGTTTTCAGGCGGATTTGGAGGTTCGACCACTCTGAAGGAATAGGACGAAGAGTTGCACAAAAATAATGAATAAAAACCAGGGGTAAGTATAAAAATTTAAAAACTTTTAGAACAAAATTATGATTTTACGTTGATTTACCAGTATTACTAGGGATGTTTTGTGAAAAACTGAAACTAAATGAAAAGCTAGGGGGGTGTTTAGGGTCTCGTAAGAAGGCCCTCGGTTGGTTTTACTATTCTATATCAAAATATGAAACCACCTTATTACATAAAGTTATGGTTATACAAAAAGAAAGTGTGTGTCAATTTAAGTTGTACGGGTGATCTATGTAAAAACCTGAAAAACGTGAAAAACAAGAAAACCTTGCTGAAACTAACAAAAGAATTACTCCGGTTGGCTAGCAGAAACCAATTTGGATAACATAAAACAAAATGAACGAGTGTAATTACAAGATTTCCAGTATTTAAGTGTTTGCGCAATGTACGCAAACAGCCCTTATATCGACTTTCCTAATATCGTTTTTCTTAATAACTTTATTGTTTTCAGGCGGATATGGAGGTTCGACCACTCTCAAGGAATGGGACGACGAGCTGCACAATAATAATGAATAAAAACCAGGGGTGAGTATAGAAATTTAAAAACTTTTAGAACAAAATTATGATTTTACGTTGATTTACCAGTATTACTAGGGATGTTTTGTGAAAAACTGAAACTAAATGAAAAGCTAGGGGGGTGTTTAGGGTCTCGTAAGAAGCCCTTCGGTTAGTTTTACCATTCAATATCAAAATATGAAACCACCTTAGTACATAAAGTTATGGTTATACACAAGGAAAGTGTTTGTCAATTTAAGTTGTACGGGTGATCTATGTAAAAACCTGAAAAACGTGAAAAATAAGAAAACCTTGCTACAACTAACAATAAAATTACTCCGGTTAGCTAGCAGAAACCGATTTGGATAAAATAAAACAAAATGAACGAGTATAATTACAAGATTTCCAGTATTTAAGTGTTGGCGCAATGTACGCAAGCAGCCCTTATATCGAATTTCCTTATATCGTTTTTCTTAATAACTTTATTGTTTTCAGGTGGATTCGGAGGTTCGACCACTCTGAAGGAATGGGACGACGAGCTGCACAAAAATAATGAATAAAAACCAGGGGTGAGTATAGAAATTTAAAAACTTTTAGAACAAAATTATGATTTTACGTTGATTTACCAGTATTACTAGGGATGTTTTGTGAAAAACTGAAACTAAAAGAAAAGCTTGGGGGGTGTTTAGGGTCTCGTAAGAAGCTCCTCGGTTAGTTTTACTATTCTATATCAAAATATGAAACCACCTTAGTACATAAAGTAATGGTTATACACCAACAAAATGTGTTTTTCAATTTAAGTTGTACGGGTGATCTATGTAAAAACCTGAAAAACGTGAAAAATAAGAAAACCTTGCTAAAACTAACAATAAAATTACTTATATCGACTTTCCTACTATCGTTTTTCTTAATAACTTTATTGTTTTCAGGCGGATTTGGAGGTTCGACCACTCTGAAGGAATAGGACGAAGAGTTGCACAAAAATAATGAATAAAAACCAGGGGTAAGTATAAAAATTTAAAAACTTTTAGAACAAAATTATGATTTTACGTTGATTTACCAGTATTACTAGGGATGTTTTGTGAAAAACTGAAACTAAATGAAAAGCTAAGGGGGTGTTTAGGGTCTCGTAAGAAGCCCCTTGGTTAGTTTTACTATTCTATATCAAAATATGAAACCACCTTAGTACATAAAGTTATGGTTATACACAAAGAAATTGTTTGTCAATTTAAGTTGTACGGGTGATCTATGTAAAAACCTGAAAAACGTGAAAAATAAAAAGACCTGGCTGAAACTAACAATAAAATTACTCCGGTTGGCTAGCAGAAACCGATTTCGGTAATATAAAACAAAATGAACGAGTATAATTACAAGACTTCCAGTATTTAAGTGTTTGCGCAATGTACGCAAACAGCCCTTATATCGACTTTCCTAATATCGTTTTTCTTAATAACTTTATTGTTTTCAGGCGGATTTGGAGGTTCGACCACTCTGAAGGAATAGGACGAAGAGTTGCACAAAAATAATGAATAAAAACCAGGGGTAAGTTTAAAAATTTTAAAACTTTTAGAACAAAATTATGATTTTACGTTGATTTACCAGTATTACTAGGGATGTTTTGTGAAAAACTGAAACTAAATGAAAAGCTAGGGGGGTGTTTAGGGTCTCGTAAGAAGCCCCTCGGTTGGTTTTACTATTCTATATCAAAATATGAAACCACCTTATTACATAAAGTTATGGTTATACAAAAAGAAAGTGTGTGTCAATTTAAGTTGTACGGGTGATCTATGTAAAAACCTGAAAAACGTGAAAAACAAGAAAACCTTGCTGAAACTAACAAAAGAATTACTCCGGTTGGCTAGCAGAAACCGATTTGGATAACATAAAACAAAATGAACGAGTGTAATTACAAGATTTCCAGTATTTAAGTGTTTGCGCAATGTACGCAAACAGCCCTTATATCGACTTTCCTAATATCGTTTTTCTTAATAACTTTATTGTTTTCAGGCGGATATGGAGGTTCGACCACTCTCAAGGAATGGGACGACGAGCTGCACAATAATAATGAATAAAAACCAGGGGTGAGTATAGAAATTTAAAAACTTTTAGAACAAAATTATGATTTTACGTTGATTTACCAGTATTACTAGGGATGTTTTGTGAAAAACTGAAACTAAATGAAAAGCTAGGGGGGTGTTTAGGGTCTCGTAAGAAGCCCTTCGGTTAGTTTTACCATTCAATATCAAAATATGAAACCACCTTAGTACATAAAGTTATGGTTATACACAAGGAAAGTGTTTGTCAATTTAAGTTGTACGGGTGATCTATGTAGAAACCTGAAAAACGTGAAAAATAAGAAAACCTTGCTACAACTAACAATAAAATTACTCCGGTTAGCTAGCAGAAACCGATTTGGATAAAATAAAACAAAATGAACGAGTATAATTACAAGATTTCCAGTATTTAAGTGTTGGCGCAATGTACGCAAGCAGCCCTTATATCGAATTTCCTTATATCGTTTTTCTTAATAACTTTATTGTTTTCAGGTGGATTCGGAGGTTCGACCACTCTGAAGGAATGGGACGACGAGCTGCACAAAAATAATGAATGAAAACCAGGGGTGAGTATAGAAATTTAAAAACTTTTAGAACAAAATTATGATTTTACGTTGATTTACCAGTATTACTAGGGATGTTTTGTGAAAAACTGAAACTAAAAGAAAAGCTAGGGGGGTGTTTAGGGTCTCGTAAGAAGCTCCTCGGTTAGTTTTACTATTCTATATCAAAATATGAAACCACCTTAGTACATAAAGTTATGGTTATACACCAACAAAATGTGTTTTTCAATTTAAGTTGTACGGGTGATCTATGTAAAAACCTGAAAAACGTGAAAAATAAGAAAACCTTGCTAAAACTAACAATAAAATTACTTATATCGACTTTCCTACTATCGTTTTTCTTAATAACTTTATTGTTTTCAGGCGGATTTGGAGGTTCGACCACTCTGAAGGAATAGGACGAAGAGTTGCACAAAAATAATGAATAAAAACCAGGGGTAAGTATAAAAATTTAAAAACTTTTAGAACAAAATTATGATTTTACGTTGATTTACCAGTATTACTAGGGATGTTTTGTGAAAAACTGAAACTAAATGAAAAGCTAAGGGGGTGTTTAGGGTCTCGTAAGAAGCCCCTTGGTTAGTTTTACTATTCTATATCAAAATATGAAACCACCTTAGTACATAAAGTTATGGTTATACACAAAGAAATTGTTTGTCAATTTAAGTTGTACGGGTGATCTATGTAAAAACCTGAAAAACGTGAAAAATAAAAAGACCTTGCTGAAACTAACAATAAAATTACTCCGGTTGGCTAGCAGAAACCGATTTCGGTAATATAAAACAAAATGAACGAGTATAATTACAAGACTTCCAGTATTTAAGTGTTTGCGCAATGTACGCAAACAGCCCTTATATCGACTTTCCTTATATCGTTTTTCTTAATAACTTTATTGTTTTCAGGTGGATTCGGAGGTTCGACCACTCTGAAGGAATGGGACGACGAGCTGCACAAAAATAATGAATAAAAACCAGGGGTGAGTATAGAAATTTAAAAACTATTAGAACAAAATTATGATTTTACGTTGATTTACCAGTATTACTAGGGATGTTTTGTGAAAAACTGAAACTAAATGAAAAGCTAGGGGGGTGTTTAGGGTCTCGTAAGAAGCCCCTCGGTTAGTTTTACTATTCTATATCAAAATATGAAACCACCTTAGTACATAAAGTTATGGTTATACATCAACAAAATGTGTTTTTCAATTTAAGTTGTACGGGTGATCTATGTAAAAACCTGAAAAACGTGAAAAATAAGAAAACCTTGCTAAAACTAACAATAAAATTACTTATATCGACTTTCCTAATATCGTTTTTCTTAATAACTTTATTGTTTTCAGGCGGATTTGGAGGTTCGACCACTCTGAAGGAATAGGACGAAGAGTTGCACAAAAATAATGAATAAAAACCGGGGGTAAGTATAAAAATTTAAAAACTTTTAGAACAAAATTATGATTTATGTTGATTTACCAGTATTACTAGGGATGTTTTGTGAAAAACTGAAACTAAATGAAAAGCTAGGGGGATGTTTAGGGTCTTGTAAGAAGCCCCTCGGTTGGTTTTACTATTCTATATCAAAATATGAAACCACCTTAGTACATAAAGTTATGGTTATACACAAAGAAAGTGTGTGTCAATTTAAGTTGTACGGGTGGTCTATGTAAAAACCTGAAAAACGTGAAAAATAAAAAGACCTTGCTGAAACTAACAATAGAATTACTCCGTTTGGCTAGCAGAAACCGATTTCGGTAATATAAAACAAAATGAACGAGTATAATTACAAGATTTCCAGTATTTAAGTGTTTGCGCAATGTACGCAAACAGCCCTTATATCGACTTTCCTAATATCGTTTTTCTTAATAACTTTATTGTTTTCAGGCGGATATGGAGCTTCGACCACTCTGAAGGAATGGGACGACGAGCTGCACAATAATAAAGAATAAAAACTAGGGGTAATTATAGAAATTTAAAAACTTTTAGAACAAAATTATGATTTTACGTTGATTTACTAGTATTACTAGGGATGTTTTGTGAAAAACTGAAACGAAATGAAAAGCGAGGGGGTTTTTTGGGTCTCGTAAGAAGCTTCTCGGTTAGTTTTACTATTCTATATCAAAATATGAAACCACCTTAGAACATAAAGTTTTGGTTATACACAAAAAAAGTGTTTGTCAATTTAAGTTGTACGGGTGATCTATGTAAAAACCTGAAAAACGTGAAAAATAAGAAAACCTTAATACAACTTACAATAAAATTACTCCGGTTAGCTAGCAGAAACCAATTTGGATAATATAAAACAAAATGAACGAGTATAATTACAAGATTTCCAGTATTTAAGTGTTTGCGCAATGTAAGCAAACAGCCCTTGTATCGAATTTCCTAATATCGTTTTTCTTAATAACTTTATTGTTTTCAGGCGGATTTGGAGGTTCGACCACTCTGAAGGAATGGGACGACGAGCTGCATAATAATAACTAATAATAACGAACGGTTAGCTAGCAGAAACCGATTTGGATAATATAAAACAAAATGAACGAGTATAATTACAAGATTTCCAGTATTTAAGTGTTGGCGCAATGTACGCAAGCAGCCCTTATATCGAATTTCCTTATATCGTTTTTCTTAATAACTTTATTGTTTTCAGGTGGATTCGGAGGTTCGACCACTCTGAAGGAATGGGACGACGAGCTGCACAAAAATAATGAATGAAAACCAGGGGTGAGTATAGAAATTTAAAAACTTTTAGAACAAAATTATGATTTTACGTTGATTTACCAGTATTACTAGGGATGTTTTGTGAAAAACTGAAACTAAAAGAAAAGCTTGGGGGGTGTTTAGGGTCTCGTAAGAAGCTCCTCGGTTAGTTTTACTATTCTATATCAAAATATGAAACCACCTTAGTACATAAAGTAATGGTTATACACCAACAAAATGTGTTTTTCAATTTAAGTTGTACGGGTGATCTATGTAAAAACCTGAAAAACGTGAAAAATAAGAAAACCTTGCTAAAACTAACAATAAAATTACTTATATCGACTTTCCTACTATCGTTTTTCTTAATAACTTTATTGTTTTCAGGCGGATTTGGAGGTTCGACCACTCTGAAGGAATAGGACGAAGAGTTGCACAAAAATAATGAATAAAAACCAGGGGTAAGTATAAAAATTTAAAAACTTTTAGAACAAAATTATGATTTTACGTTGATTTACCAGTATTACTAGGGATGTTTTGTGAAAAACTGAAACTAAATGAAAAGCTAAGGGGGTGTTTAGGGTCTCGTAAGAAGCCCCTTGGTTAGTTTTACTATTCTATATCAAAATATGAAACCACCTTAGTACATAAAGTTATGGTTATACACAAAGAAATTGTTTGTCAATTTAAGTTGTACGGGTGATCTATGTAAAAACCTGAAAAACGTGAAAAATAAAAAGACCTGGCTGAAACTAACAATAAAATTACTCCGGTTGGCTAGCAGAAACCGATTTCGGTAATATAAAACAAAATGAACGAGTATAATTACAAGACTTCCAGTATTTAAGTGTTTGCGCAATGTACGCAAACAGCCCTTATATCGACTTTCCTAATATCGTTTTTCTTAATAACTTTATTGTTTTCAGGCGGATTTGGAGGTTCGACCACTCTGAAGGAATAGGACGAAGAGTTGCACAAAAATAATGAATAAAAACCAGGGGTAAGTTTAAAAATTTTAAAACTTTTAGAACAAAATTATGATTTTACGTTGATTTACCAGTATTACTAGGGATGTTTTGTGAAAAACTGAAACTAAATGAAAAGCTAGGGGGGTGTTTAGGGTCTCGTAAGAAGCCCCTCGGTTGGTTTTACTATTCTATATCAAAATATGAAACCACCTTATTACATAAAGTTATGGTTATACAAAAAGAAAGTGTGTGTCAATTTAAGTTGTACGGGTGATCTATGTAAAAACCTGAAAAACGTGAAAAACAAGAAAACCTTGCTGAAACTAACAAAAGAATTACTCCGGTTGGCTAGCAGAAACCGATTTGGATAACATAAAACAAAATGAACGAGTGTAATTACAAGATTTCCAGTATTTAAGTGTTTGCGCAATGTACGCAAACAGCCCTTATATCGACTTTCCTAATATCGTTTTTCTTAATAACTTTATTGTTTTCAGGCGGATATGGAGGTTCGACCACTCTCAAGGAATGGGACGACGAGCTGCACAATAATAATGAATAAAAACCAGGGGTGAGTATAGAAATTTAAAAACTTTTAGAACAAAATTATGATTTTACGTTGATTTACCAGTATTACTAGGGATGTTTTGTGAAAAACTGAAACTAAATGAAAAGCTAGGGGGGTGTTTAGGGTCTCGTAAGAAGCCCTTCGGTTAGTTTTACCATTCAATATCAAAATATGAAACCACCTTAGTACATAAAGTTATGGTTATACACAAGGAAAGTGTTTGTCAATTTAAGTTGTACGGGTGATCTATGTAAAAACCTGAAAAACGTGAAAAATAAGAAAACCTTGCTACAACTAACAATAAAATTACTCCGGTTAGCTAGCAGAAACCGATTTGGATAAAATAAAACAAAATGAACGAGTATAATTACAAGATTTCCAGTATTTAAGTGTTGGCGCAATGTACGCAAGCAGCCCTTATATCGAATTTCCTTATATCGTTTTTCTTAATAACTTTATTGTTTTCAGGTGGATTCGGAGGTTCGACCACTCTGAAGGAATGGGACGACGAGCTGCACAAAAATAATGAATGAAAACCAGGGGTGAGTATAGAAATTTAAAAACTTTTAGAACAAAATTATGATTTTACGTTGATTTACCAGTATTACTAGGGATGTTTTGTGAAAAACTGAAACTAAAAGAAAAGCTAGGGGGGTGTTTAGGGTCTCGTAAGAAGCTCCTCGGTTAGTTTTACTATTCTATATCAAAATATGAAACCACCTTAGTACATAAAGTTATGGTTATACACCAACAAAATGTGTTTTTCAATTTAAGTTGTACGGGTGATCTATGTAAAAACCTGAAAAACGTGAAAAATAAGAAAACCTTGCTAAAACTAACAATAAAATTACTTATATCGACTTTCCTACTATCGTTTTTCTTAATAACTTTATTGTTTTCAGGCGGATTTGGAGGTTCGACCACTCTGAAGGAATAGGACGAAGAGTTGCACAAAAATAATGAATAAAAACCAGGGGTAAGTATAAAAATTTAAAAACTTTTAGAACAAAATTATGATTTTACGTTGATTTACCAGTATTACTAGGGATGTTTTGTGAAAAACTGAAACTAAATGAAAAGCTAAGGGGGTGTTTAGGGTCTCGTAAGAAGCCCCTTGGTTAGTTTTACTATTCTATATCAAAATATGAAACCACCTTAGTACATAAAGTTATGGTTATACACAAAGAAATTGTTTGTCAATTTAAGTTGTACGGGTGATCTATGTAAAAACCTGAAAAACGTGAAAAATAAAAAGACCTTGCTGAAACTAACAATAAAATTACTCCGGTTGGCTAGCAGAAACCGATTTCGGTAATATAAAACAAAATGAACGAGTATAATTACAAGACTTCCAGTATTTAAGTGTTTGCACAATGTACGCAAACAGCCCTTATATCGACTTTCCTTATATCGTTTTTCTTAATAACTTTATTGTTTTCAGGTGGATTCGGAGGTTCGACCACTCTGAAGGAATGGGACGACGAGCTGCACAAAAATAATGAATAAAAACCAGGGGTGAGTATAGAAATTTAAAAACTATTAGAACAAAATTATGATTTTACGTTGATTTACCAGTATTACTAGGGATGTTTTGTGAAAAACTGAAACTAAATGAAAAGCTAGGGGGGTGTTTAGGGTCTCGTAAGAAGCCCCTCGGTTAGTTTTACTATTCTATATCAAAATATGAAACCACCTTAGTACATAAAGTTATGGTTATACATCAACAAAATGTGTTTTTCAATTTAAGTTGTACGGGTGATCTATGTAAAAACCTGAAAAACGTGAAAAATAAGAAAACCCTGCTAAAACTAACAATAAAATTACTTATATCGACTTTCCTAATATCGTTTTTCTTAATAACTTTATTGTTTTCAGGCGGATTTGGAGGTTCGACCACTCTGAAGGAATAGGACGAAGAGTTGCACAAAAATAATGAATAAAAACCAGGGGTAAGTATAAAAATTTAAAAACTTTTAGAACAAAATTATGATTTATGTTGATTTACCAGTATTACTAGGGATGTTTTGTGAAAAACTGAAACTAAATGAAAAGCTAGGGGGGTGTTTAGGGTCTTGTAAGAAGCCCCTCGGTTGGTTTTACTATTCTATATCAAAATATGAAACCACCTTAGTACATAAAGTTATGGTTATACACAAAGAAAGTGTGTGTCAATTTAAGTTGTACGGGTGGTCTATGTAAAAACCTGAAAAACGTGAAAAATAAAAAGACCTTGCTGAAACTAACAATAGAATTACTCCGTTTGGCTAGCAGAAACCGATTTCGGTAATATAAAACAAAATGAACGAGTATAATTACAAGATTTCCAGTATTTAAGTGTTTGCGCAATGTACGCAAACAGCCCTTATATCGACTTTCCTAATATCGTTTTTCTTAATAACTTTATTGTTTTCAGGCGGATATGGAGCTTCGACCACTCTGAAGGAATGGGACGACGAGCTGCACAATAATAAAGAATAAAAACTAGGGGTAATTATAGAAATTTAAAAACTTTTAGAACAAAATTATGATTTTACGTTGATTTACTAGTATTACTAGGGATGTTTTGTGAAAAACTGAAACGAAATGAAAAGCGAGGGGGTTTTTTGGGTCTCGTAAGAAGCTTCTCGGTTAGTTTTACTATTCTATATCAAAATATGAAACCACCTTAGAACATAAAGTTTTGGTTATACACAAAAAAAGTGTTTGTCAATTTAAGTTGTACGGGTGATCTATGTAAAAACCTGAAAAACGTGAAAAATAAGAAAACCTTAATACAACTTACAATAAAATTACTCCGGTTAGCTAGCAGAAACCAATTTGGATAATATAAAACAAAATGAACGAGTATAATTACAAGATTTCCAGTATTTAAGTGTTTGCGCAATGTAAGCAAACAGCCCTTGTATCGAATTTCCTAATATCGTTTTTCTTAATAACTTTATTGTTTTCAGGCGGATTTGGAGGTTCGACCACTCTGAAGGAATGGGACGACGAGCTGCATAATAATAACTAATAATAACGAACGGTTAGCTAGCAGAAACCGATTTGGATAATATAAAACAAAATGAACGAGTATAATTACAAGATTTCCAGTATTTAAGTGTTTGCGCAATGTACGCAAACAGCCCTTATATCGACTTTCCTAATATCGTTTTTCTTAATAACTTTATTGTTTTCAGGCGGATATGGAGCTTCGACCACTCTGAAGGAATGGGACGACGAGCTGCACAATAATAAAGAATAAAAACCAGGGGTAAGTATAGAAATTTAAAAACTTTTAGAAAAAAAATATGATTTTACGTTGATTTACTAGTATTACTAGGGATGTTTTGTGAAAAACTGAAACGAAATGAAAAGCTAGGGGGGTGTTAAGGGTCTCGTAAGAAGCCCCTCGGTTAGTTTTACCATTCTATATCAAAATATGAAACCAGTTTAGTACATAAAGTTATGGTTATAGACAAAGAAAGTGTTTGTCAATTTAAGTTGTATGGGTGATCTATGTAAAAACCTGAAAAACGTGAAAAATAAGAAAACCTTGGTACAACTAACAATAAAATTACTCCGGTTAGCAAGCAGAAACCGATTTGGATAATATAAAACAAAATGAACGAGTATAATTTCAAGATTTCCAGTATTTAAGTGTTTGCGCAATGTACGCAAACAGCCCTTATATCGACTTTCCTAATATCGTTTTTCTTAATAACTTTATTGTTTTCAGGCGGATATGGAGCTTCGACCACTCTGAAGGAATGGGACGACGAGCTGCACAATAATAAAGAATAAAAACCAGGGGTAAGTATAAAAATTTAAAAACTTTTAGAACAAAATTATGATTTTACGTTGATTTACCAGTATTACTAGGGATGTTTTGTGAAAAACTGAAACTAAATGAAAAGCTAGGGGGGTGTTTAGGGCCTCGTAAGAAGCCCCTCGGTTAGTATTACCATTCTATATCAAAATATGAAACCACTTTAGTACATAAAGATATGGTTATACACAAAGAAAGTGTTTGTCAATTTAAGTTGTACGGGTGATCTATGTAAAAACCTGAAAAACGTGAAAAATTAGAAAACCTTGCTACAACTAACAATAAAATTACTCCAGTTAGCTAGCAGAAACCGATTTGGATAATATAAAACAAAATGAACGGATATAAATTCAAGATTTATAAATTCAAGCTTGGTGGTAGGACCCTTCTGGGTCCGCCTGGCTAGCGACCACCCTTTATATAAAGCCTGCCGCCAAATGTTACCGCTCCGGCGGTAATGTGTTCCGGCAATATTGTATAAAGAGCCAGTTCCTTCCTAAACCCGTGTGCTTTTATCTTCGACTTTATCGTCACTTACCATCAGGTGAGATTGAGGTCAAACGCGGGTTTAGTCACTTATAAAAAAAAAAAAAAAAAGGTTTCCAGTATTTAAGTGTTTGCGCAATGTACGCAAACAGCCCTTATATCGACTTTCCTAATATCGTTTTTCTTAATAACTTTATTGTTTTCAGGCGGATATGGAGCTTCGACCACTCTGAAGGAATGGGACGACGAGTTGCACAATAATAATGAATAAAAACTAGAGGTAAGTATATAAATTTAAAAATTTTTGAACAAAATTATGATTTTACTTTGATTTACCAGTATTACTAGGGATGTTTTGTGAAAAACTGAAACTAAATGAATAGCTAGGGGGGTTTTTCGGGCCTCGTAAGAAGCCCCTCGGTTAGTATTACCATTCTATATCAAAATATGAAACCACTTTAGTCCATAAAGTTATGGTTATACACAAAGAAAGTGTTTGTCAATTTAAGTTGTACGGGTGATCTATGTAGAAACCTTAAAAACGTGAAAAATAAGAAAGCCTTGCTACAACTAACAATAAAATTACTCCGGTTAGCTAGCAGAAACCGATTTGGATAATATAAAACAAAATGAACGGATATAATTTCAAGATTTCCAGTATTTAAGTGTTTGCGCAATGTACGCAAACAGCCCTTATATCGACTTTCCTAATATCGTTTTTCTTAATAACTTTATTGTTTTCAGGCGGATATGGAGTTTCGACCACTCTGAAGGAATGGGACGACGAGCTGCACAATAATAATGAATAAAAACCAGGGGTAAGTATAGAAATTTAAAAACTTTTAGAACAAAATTATGATTTTACGTTGATTTACCAGTATTAGTAGGGATGTTTTGTGAAAACTGAAACTAAATGAAAAGCCAGGGGGGTGTTTAGGGTCTCGTAAGAAGCCCCTCGGTTAGTTTTACTATTCTATATCAAAATATGAAACCACCTTTGTACATAAAGTTATGGTTATACAAAAAGAAAGTGTTTGTCAATTTCAGTTGTACGGGTGATCTATGTAAAAACCTGAAAAACGTGAAAAATAAGAAAACCTTGCTGAAACTTACAATAAAATTACTCCGGTTAGCTAGCAGAAACCGATTTGGATAATATAAAACAAAATGAACGAGTATAATTACAAGATTTCCAGTATTTAAGTGTTTCCGCAATGTACGCAAACAGCCTTTGTATCGAATTTAGTAATATCGTTTTTCTTAATAACTTTATTGTTTTCAGGCGGATTTGGAGGTTCGACCACTCTGAAGGAATGGGACGACGAGCTGCACAATAATAATGAATAAAAACCAGGGGTAAGTATAGAAATTTAAAATTTTTTAGAACAAAATTATGATTTTACGTTGATTTACTAGTATTACTAGGGATGTTTTGTGAAAAACTGAAACGAAATGAAAAGCTAGGGTGGTGTTAAGGAGCTCGTAAGAAGCCCCTCGGTTAGTTTTACCATTCTATATCAAAATATGAAACCACTTTAGTACATAAAGTTATGGTTATACACAAAGAAAGTGTTTGTCAATTTAAGTTGTACGGGTGATCTATGTAAAAACCTGAAAAACGTGAAAAATAAGAAAACCTTGCTACTAAGAACAATAAAATTACTCCGGTTAGCTAGCGGAAACCGATTTGGATAATATAAAACAAAATGAACGAGTAAAATTACAAGATTTCCAGTATTTAAGTGTTTGCGCAATGTACGCAAACAGCCCTTATATCGACTTTCCTAATATCGTTTTTCTTAATAACTTTATTGTTTTCAGGCCGATTTGGAGGTTAGACCACTCTGAAGGAATGGGACGACGAGCTGCACAAAAATAATGAATAAAAACCAGGGGTAAGTATAGAAATTTAAATTTTTTTAGAACAAAATTATGATTTTACGTTGATTTACTAGTATTACTAGGGATGTTTTGTGAAAAACTGAAACTAAATGAAAAGCTAGGGGGGTTTTTCGGGCCTCGTAAGAAGCCCCTCGGTTAGTATTACCATTCTATATCAAAATATGAAACCACTTTAGTCCATAAAGTTATGGTTATACACAAAGAAAGTGTTTGTCAATTTAAGTTGTACGGGTGATCTATGTAGAAACCTGAAAAACGTGAAAAATAAGAAAGCCTTGCTACAACTAACAATAAAATTACTCCGGTTAGCTAGCAGAAACCGATTTGGATAATATAAAACAAAATGAACGGATATAATTTCAAGATTTCCAGTATTTAAGTGTTTGCGCAATGTACGCAAACAGCCCTTATATCGACTTTCCTAATATCGTTTTTCTTAATAACTTTATTGTTTTCAGGCGGATATGGAGTTTCGATCACTCTGAAGGAATGGGACGACGAGTTGCACAATAATAAAGAATAAAAACCAGGGGTAAGTATAGAAATTTAAAAACTTTTAGAACAAAATTATGATTTTACGTTGATTTACCAGTATTACTAGGGATGTTTTGTGAAAAACTGAAACGAAATGAAAAGCTAGGGGGGTGTTTAGGGTCTCGTAAGAAGCCCCTCGGTTGGTTTTACTATTCTATATCAAAATATGAAACCACCTTAGTACATAAAGTTATGGTTATACACAAAGAAAGTGTGTGTCAATTTAAGTTGTACGGGTGATCTATGTAAAAACCTGAAAAACGTGAAAAATAAGAAAACCTTGCTACTAAGAACAATAAAATTACTCCGGTTAGCTAGCGGAAACCGATTTGGATAATATAAAACAAAATGAACAAGTAAAATTACAAGATTTCCAGTATTTAAGTGTTTGCGCAATGTACGCAAACAGCCCTTATATCGACTTTCCTAATATCGTTTTTCTTAATAACTTTATTGTTTTCAGGCCGATTTGGAGGTTAGACCACTCTGAAGGAATGGGACGACGAGCTGCACAAAAATAATGAATAAAAACCAGGGGTAAGTATAGAAATTTAAATTTTTTTAGAACAAAATTATGATTTTACGTTGATTTACTAGTATTACTAGGGATGTTTTGTGAAAAACTGAAACTAAATGAAAAGCTAGGGGGGTTTTTCGGGCCTCGTAAGAAGCCCCTCGGTTAGTATTACCATTCTATATCAAAATATGAAACCACTTTAGTCCATAAAGTTATGGTTATACACAAAGAAAGTGTTTGTCAATTTAAGTTGTACGGGTGATCTATGTAGAAACCTGAAAAACGTGAAAAATAAGAAAGCCTTGCTACAACTAACAATAAAATTACTCCGGTTAGCTAGCAGAAACCGATTTGGATAATATAAAACAAAATGAACGGATATAATTTCAAGATTTCCAGTATTTAAGTGTTTGCGCAATGTACGCAAACAGCCCTTATATCGACTTTCCTTATATCGTTTTTCTTAATAACTTTATTGTTTTCAGGTGGATTCGGAGGTTCGACCACTCTGAAGGAATGGGACGACGAGCTGCACAAAAATAATGAATAAAAACCAGGGGTGAGTATAGAAATTTAAAAACTATTAGAACAAAATTATGATTTTACGTTGATTTACCAGTATTACTAGGGATGTTTTGTGAAAAACTGAAACTAAATGAAAAGCTAGGGGGGTGTTTAGGGTCTCGTAAGAAGCCCCTCGGTTAGTTTTACTATTCTATATCAAAATATGAAACCACCTTAGTACATAAAGTTATGGTTATACATCAACAAAATGTGTTTTTCAATTTAAGTTGTACGGGTGATCTATGTAAAAACCTGAAAAACGTGAAAAATAAGAAAACCTTGCTAAAACTAACAATAAAATTACTTATATCGACTTTCCTAATATCGTTTTTCTTAATAACTTTATTGTTTTCAGGCGGATTTGGAGGTTCGACCACTCTGAAGGAATAGGACGAAGAGTTGCACAAAAATAATGAATAAAAACCAGGGGTAAGTATAAAAATTTAAAAACTTTTAGAACAAAATTATGATTTATGTTGATTTACCAGTATTACTAGGGATGTTTTGTGAAAAACTGAAACTAAATGAAAAGCTAGGGGGGTGTTTAGGGTCTTGTAAGAAGCCCCTCGGTTGGTTTTACTATTCTATATCAAAATATGAAACCACCTTAGTACATAAAGTTATGGTTATACACAAAGAAAGTGTGTGTCAATTTAAGTTGTACGGGTGGTCTATGTAAAAACCTGAAAAACGTGAAAAATAAAAAGACCTTGCTGAAACTAACAATAGAATTACTCCGTTTGGCTAGCAGAAACCGATTTCGGTAATATAAAACAAAATGAACGAGTATAATTACAAGATTTCCAGTATTTAAGTGTTTGCGCAATGTACGCAAACAGCCCTTATATCGACTTTCCTAATATCGTTTTTCTTAATAACTTTATTGTTTTCAGGCGGATATGGAGCTTCGACCACTCTGAAGGAATGGGACGACGAGCTGCACAATAATAAAGAATAAAAACTAGGGGTAATTATAGAAATTTAAAAACTTTTAGAACAAAATTATGATTTTACGTTGATTTACTAGTATTACTAGGGATGTTTTGTGAAAAACTGAAACGAAATGAAAAGCGAGGGGGTTTTTTGGGTCTCGTAAGAAGCTTCTCGGTTAGTTTTACTATTCTATATCAAAATATGAAACCACCTTAGAACATAAAGTTTTGGTTATACACAAAAAAAGTGTTTGTCAATTTAAGTTGTACGGGTGATCTATGTAAAAACCTGAAAAACGTGAAAAATAAGAAAACCTTAATACAACTTACAATAAAATTACTCCGGTTAGCTAGCAGAAACCAATTTGGATAATATAAAACAAAATGAACGAGTATAATTACAAGATTTCCAGTATTTAAGTGTTTGCGCAATGTAAGCAAACAGCCCTTGTATCGAATTTCCTAATATCGTTTTTCTTAATAACTTTATTGTTTTCAGGCGGATTTGGAGGTTCGACCACTCTGAAGGAATGGGACGACGAGCTGCATAATAATAACTAATAATAACGAACGGTTAGCTAGCAGAAACCGATTTGGATAATATAAAACAAAATGAACGAGTATAATTACAAGATTTCCAGTATTTAAGTGTTTGCGCAATGTACGCAAACAGCCCTTATATCGACTTTCCTAATATCGTTTTTCTTAATAACTTTATTGTTTTCAGGCGGATATGGAGCTTCGACCACTCTGAAGGAATGGGACGACGAGCTGCACAATAATAAAGAATAAAAACCAGGGGTAAGTATAGAAATTTAAAAACTTTTAGAAAAAAAATATGATTTTACGTTGATTTACTAGTATTACTAGGGATGTTTTGTGAAAAACTGAAACGAAATGAAAAGCTAGGGGGGTGTTAAGGGTCTCGTAAGAAGCCCCTCGGTTAGTTTTACCATTCTATATCAAAATATGAAACCAGTTTAGTACATAAAGTTATGGTTATAGACAAAGAAAGTGTTTGTCAATTTAAGTTGTATGGGTGATCTATGTAAAAACCTGAAAAACGTGAAAAATAAGAAAACCTTGGTACAACTAACAATAAAATTACTCCGGTTAGCAAGCAGAAACCGATTTGGATAATATAAAACAAAATGAACGAGTATAATTTCAAGATTTCCAGTATTTAAGTGTTTGCGCAATGTACGCAAACAGCCCTTATATCGACTTTCCTTATATCGTTTTTCTTAATAACTTTATTGTTTTCAGGTGGATTCGGAGGTTCGACCACTCTGAAGGAATGGGACGACGAGCTGCACAAAAATAATGAATAAAAACCAGGGGTGAGTATAGAAATTTAAAAACTATTAGAACAAAATTATGATTTTACGTTGATTTACCAGTATTACTAGGGATGTTTTGTGAAAAACTGAAACTAAATGAAAAGCTAGGGGGGTGTTTAGGGTCTCGTAAGAAGCCCCTCGGTTAGTTTTACTATTCTATATCAAAATATGAAACCACCTTAGTACATAAAGTTATGGTTATACATCAACAAAATGTGTTTTTCAATTTAAGTTGTACGGGTGATCTATGTAAAAACCTGAAAAACGTGAAAAATAAGAAAACCTTGCTAAAACTAACAATAAAATTACTTATATCGACTTTCCTAATATCGTTTTTCTTAATAACTTTATTGTTTTCAGGCGGATTTGGAGGTTCGACCACTCTGAAGGAATAGGACGAAGAGTTGCACAAAAATAATGAATAAAAACCAGGGGTAAGTATAAAAATTTAAAAACTTTTAGAACAAAATTATGATTTAACGTTGATTTACCAGTATTACTAGGGATGTTTTGTGAAAAACTGAAACTAAATGAAAAGCTAGGGGGGTGTTTAGGGTCTTGTAAGAAGCCCCTCGGTTGGTTTTACTATTCTATATCAAAATATGAAACCACCTTAGTACATAAAGTTATGGTTATACACAAAGAAAGTGTGTGTCAATTTAAGTTGTACGGGTGGTCTATGTAAAAACCTGAAAAACGTGAAAAATAAAAAGACCTTGCTGAAACTAACAATAGAATTACTCCGTTTGGCTAGCAGAAACCGATTTCGGTAATATAAAACAAAATGAACGAGTATAATTACAAGATTTCCAGTATTTAAGTGTTTGCGCAATGTACGCAAACAGCCCTTATATCGACTTTCCTAATATCGTTTTTCTTAATAACTTTATTGTTTTCAGGCGGATATGGAGCTTCGACCACTCTGAAGGAATGGGACGACGAGCTGCACAATAATAAAGAATAAAAACTAGGGGTAATTATAGAAATTTAAAAACTTTTAGAACAAAATTATGATTTTACGTTGATTTACTAGTATTACTAGGGATGTTTTGTGAAAAACTGAAACGAAATGAAAAGCGAGGGGGTTTTTTGGGTCTCGTAAGAAGCTTCTCGGTTAGTTTTACTATTCTATATCAAAATATGAAACCACCTTAGAACATAAAGTTTTGGTTATACACAAAAAAAGTGTTTGTCAATTTAAGTTGTACGGGTGATCTATGTAAAAACCTGAAAAACGTGAAAAATAAGAAAACCTTAATACAACTTACAATAAAATTACTCCGGTTAGCTAGCAGAAACCAATTTGGATAATATAAAACAAAATGAACGAGTATAATTACAAGATTTCCAGTATTTAAGTGTTTGCGCAATGTAAGCAAACAGCCCTTGTATCGAATTTCCTAATATCGTTTTTCTTAATAACTTTATTGTTTTCAGGCGGATTTGGAGGTTCGACCACTCTGAAGGAATGGGACGACGAGCTGCATAATAATAACTAATAATAACGAACGGTTAGCTAGCAGAAACCGATTTGGATAATATAAAACAAAATGAACGAGTATAATTACAAGATTTCCAGTATTTAAGTGTTTGCGCAATGTACGCAAACAGCCCTTATATCGACTTTCCTAATATCGTTTTTCTTAATAACTTTATTGTTTTCAGGCGGATATGGAGCTTCGACCACTCTGAAGGAATGGGACGACGAGCTGCACAATAATAAAGAATAAAAACCAGGGGTAAGTATAGAAATTTAAAAACTTTTAGAAAAAAAATATGATTTTACGTTGATTTACTAGTATTACTAGGGATGTTTTGTGAAAAACTGAAACGAAATGAAAAGCTAGGGGGGTGTTAAGGGTCTCGTAAGAAGCCCCTCGGTTAGTTTTACCATTCTATATCAAAATATGAAACCAGTTTAGTACATAAAGTTATGGTTATAGACAAAGAAAGTGTTTGTCAATTTAAGTTGTATGGGTGATCTATGTAAAAACCTGAAAAACGTGAAAAATAAGAAAACCTTGGTACAACTAACAATAAAATTACTCCGGTTAGCAAGCAGAAACCGATTTGGATAATATAAAACAAAATGAACGAGTATAATTTCAAGATTTCCAGTATTTAAGTGTTTGCGCAATGTACGCAAACAGCCCTTATATCGACTTTCCTAATATCGTTTTTCTTAATAACTTTATTGTTTTCAGGCGGATATGGAGCTTCGACCACTCTGAAGGAATGGGACGACGAGCTGCACAATAATAAAGAATAAAAACCAGGGGTAAGTATAAAAATTTAAAAACTTTTAGAACAAAATTATGATTTTACGTTGATTTACCAGTATTACTAGGGATGTTTTGTGAAAAACTGAAACTAAATGAAAAGCTAGGGGGGTGTTTAGGGCCTCGTAAGAAGCCCCTCGGTTAGTATTACCATTCTATATCAAAATATGAAACCACTTTAGTACATAAAGATATGGTTATACACAAAGAAAGTGTTTGTCAATTTAAGTTGTACGGGTGATCTATGTAAAAACCTGAAAAACGTGAAAAATTAGAAAACCTTGCTACAACTAACAATAAAATTACTCCAGTTAGCTAGCAGAAACCGATTTGGATAATATAAAACAAAATGAACGAGTATAATTACAAGATTTTGTATAATTACAAATTTGTTGTATCTACACTCGGCAGCTTGCAAAGGCAAGACATGCAAGGACGGATGAAAATCTTATTGCTACATGGTGTCCCTGAGGATAAAACCGAAGATCCAATCTCATCAGTTGTTGGCCAGTTCCAGTCAAAACTTAAACTTGGCTCCATCTCTGCAAGTAACATAGCTCGCTGCCATCGTTTGGGTCGTCCAAGGGAAGGTAAGCCACGGCCGTTACTGATTAAATTCCGCGATCTTGACGTCAAAGAGTCGGTCTGGTCAAAGAAAGCTCTGCTGAAGGGCACTGGCGTCACTTTGTCAGAATTTCTGACTAGGCTTCGACACCAGGCATTTATAGCGGCTCGGCAGCGTTTCGGCATTTCGAGAAGCTGCCGAGCCGCAACGAGAATGCAGGCCATGTGTATGTTCTAGGTCCCAATGACGTACGCCATAGAATTATCGTTGAATCCGATTTATTGACCATTCCGGAACTTGGAGCGGAGCCGACTGTTGGCTCGCAATCGCAATCTACAAAGCCGACAGCACCGAAAGCAGCGTCGAGTACAAGAAGACGGATAGTAAAAAAGTAAACATACTATAGCCTAGATTCATTTAGATTTATTTCTGGTTATCTTTTTTCTAAAACGTGTTATGTGATTACGTGACTGGGTTTTGTTTACTTTTTTCTTCTTTGCTTACTAACAAGTGACATCTGACATTTAATGACAGTTTACGGTATGATTGACATTGCGTTGTGTTCGTGCTGTCCGTTCAAAATTGTAAATGAGTTTCGTTCCATGTTCGTAAATAATGTGTATTAGTAATTTTTATTTGTTATTCTCCTCTTGCTATGTTACTTTTTTGTTATTTTTTGCTTGATTAATGCTGGTTAGCTTTACCCTACGTTTAAAAGCTAAATTTGGATAATTGTGATATATATATAAATATATATATATTTATTATTACCTATTTAATATTATTTTTTGTATTTATATATAAATGAATACTTCTTTTTATGATGAAAGTAATGGGACTGATGATGTTTTGTTTCCGGAATATGTCTCAAGTTCCTCTACAGAATTAGACAGCACCGGGAGTTTTTACAGTACTTCAATTCCTCTTTCATCCCAAATAGAGTCAGAATTCTCAGGATTACTGAAAAATTTCAATGTCATACATCTCAATGCGCAGAGTATTCCGGCACACTACCCTGACATGCTGGCATCCTTCGACTATAAGGGAATACATGCCATTCTTATTTCCGAGTCTTGGCTGAAACCTTGTCTCCCATCATCATCTTACTCCTTGCCTGGCTTTCATTTAATACGTAATGATCGCCAAGAGCGCTCAGGAGGCGGGGTTGCGATTTATCTGCGGTCGCACATCCCACACAAGGTGGTCAATGCATCAACACATTCGTCATTCAACTCTGATGAGGCAGAACACGTTTCATAGAGATATCTCTCGGCCTTACTAAAGTGTTGTTAGGTGTGATTTATAGTCCTCCCTCAACCCATAACTATTTCTCTTCTTTAGAACAAAAACTTGAACTTTTGATACCATCTTATGATCACATTATACTCATGGGGGATCTTAATACGTGCCTTTTAAAAAATGACAATCGGTCGCGCACCTTACGTTCACTTGTCAACTCGTGTAATATGAACATTTTACCTTCGGCAGCAACTCACCACTTTCCAAATCCTACGCCATCTCTTCTTGACCTCATAATCGTCTCCTCCCTAAATCATGTCCAAAAATTTGGAAAACTAGACGTTGATGCATTTTCTTACCACGATCTCCTCTTTTAATCGTATAAGATACGCCCTCCAAAATCTAAACCGAGAACCCTTCTGCAAAGAAATTTTGGTGGAATTGATTTAAATAACCTTTTAGAAGATGCTCAGAAACTGGACTGGCATGGTGTTCTGAATGCTGGAACAGTTGATTTACAAGTTGAAAAATTTAACTCTTTGCTTACTCAGCTCTATGACCACCATACCCCAGTACGATCTGTTAAAATAAAGCATCTTCCTGCTCCTTGGTTTACTGACGACATTAAGGCACTCATGGCAAGACGCAATCGTGCACGGCTGAGATACAAGAAAGATCCTACAGAGCACAACAAAGACAGATACCGGGAACTGCGAAATCGATGTAATACCTTGTGTAGGGACGCACAACGACGCTATATTCACAACTCCGTTACTAATGAAAATCCAGCTAAGGTCTGAAAGTTTCTTAAAACATTGGGTGTAGGCAAAAATAAAAATAATAATATCCCTAGTAACGTTGACATAAATGTATTAAATAATCACTTCTCTTCTACTTGCCGCATGGACGCTTCTGATAAGATCATCACATTAAACAATATTTCATCTTTACCTGCCCCATCATTCGATTCTTTTACTTTTTCTCAATTTACTGAAAGTGGTGTTAAGAGAGCCATCACATCTGTTACATCAAATGCAGTTGGCTGCGATGGCATTAGCCGTAACATGATTATTCCCCTCCTGGATTTCCTCACTCCCATAATCACTGCTATATTCAATAATTCCATCCTATCCAACACTTTTTCTAAGCAATGGAAAAACGCTCAGGTAATTCCTCTCCCTAAAAAATCCTCTTCTAAACTCTTAAACGATTTTCGACCTATTTCTATTTTACCTTACCTATCCAAAATCCTAGAGCGCCTTTTACATCAACAATTAACGCAGTCAGGCTTTTGAACTGGACACAGACAGCACTACAATAGCTCTTGTTAAAATATCCGACGACATTCGCAAGGCAAAAGAAAATACGAAGCTCACAATACTAGCATTACTAGATTTCAGTAATGCCTTTAGTTCAGTCGATTTCGATATTTTACTCCAAATTCCACGGTCTCTTAACATATCTCCTTCTGTAATTGATTGGTTTCATACTTACCTGCGTGGACGTCGGCAACGTGTATACACTGACAATGCCTGTTCATCTTGGGTTCAACTCGAAACCGGTGTCCCACAGGGTGGCGTGTTGTCTCCTCTCCTCTTCTCAATTTTCATAAACTCAATAACTTGTCATTTATCTTCTTCCTACCACATGTATGCAGACGATTTGCAGATATACCGCCAAAGCTCTCTCGAAGATCTACCCATGGCCTTAGAACTTATTAATCGTGACCTTGCTAGCATATCAAATTGGAGCAAATCACACGGGCTTACAGTAAATCCCACTAAATCACAGGTCATAGTTATTGGCAGCACCAACTTGATTAACCGATTAAACTTGAACACAACTAATCCTGTGATATTTAATGGGGTTAAAATTTGCTACAGTGACTCTGTCAAGAATCTGGGCATAATATTTGACAGGACTTTTTCCTGGAATTTTCAAGTTGAAGAGGTGAGCAGGAAGATGTTTGCCGTCAATGGTTCTGTAAAACGTTTGCGCAATCTTTTGCCAATACCCACCAAAATCTCGATAGCCCACACTCTCTTTTTTCCCATTCTCGACTATGCCGATGCCAGCTATCTTGATCTCACAGAAGAACTTCTAAATAAACTTGAGCGGCTCCAAAACCTTTGTATTCGTTTCATATTTGGACTCCGAAAATATGACCATATCTCCGAATACCGTTCTAAACTCAAGTGGCTTCCAATCCGACTTCGCCGGGATACACATATTCTTTCATTACTGTACCGGGTGCTGTTTAATTCCGCGTCTCCGAGCTATCTCAAAGACCTATTCCAATTCCGCCACGAGGGCCACGACAGAAGATTACGATCTGCTAATAATTACATGCTAAGCACTCCTGATCATAAATCGCACTGCTTTAATAACTCATTTTCTGTAAGAGCCGTGGTCCTGTGGAATAAGCTTCCTTATTAAATAAAATCTGCCTCTTCGCTGAACTCATTTAAATTAAAACTGAAAAAACATTATTTAACTTTAGCGCAAGATTAATAGACGTATTCGTTATTAATGAATTATGTTTATTATATATGTTATATTGTAAATTATGTATTAAGAATATCGAGTTATTGTATTTTATTGTAAGTATATTATTTTTATTTATATAATTTATTGAGCCCACATATTGACTCATGATAAAATGTCCCTACTTTCTTTTGTTTGTAATTATTATAAGTTTTTGTTATGTATTGTTTAGGTTGTCTGGTAGAGATTGCTCTAGAGCGATAAGACCGCCTTTTACATACATACATACATACATAACGTCACGCCTGTATCCCTTATGGGGTAGGCAGAACATCAGAGGTTACAAGACCATCTGATGTCACGTTTGACAAATTTGGAGGTATTATAAAGATGTAAAGAGACTATTGTAATGACAGGGGGTCAGCCTATCGCCCACAAAAACGCCTTTAAAACCTCTGTCCCTTAACTGACTTTTACAGTATGCCCGGGAAGAGAAGCAGCTGGCACATTCTACGTTTTTCTTTCGCTCCCAGTCCAGCATGGAAGCATTATCTTATCCTTTTATGTTTATCTCTATTTTTTTAATAAACAATAAAGAGTAAATAAATAAATAAGATTTCCAGTATTTATGTGTTTGCGCAATGTACGCAAACAGCCCTTATATCAACTTTCCTAATATCGTTTTTCATAATAACTTTATTGTTTTCGGGCGTTTTTAGAGGTTCGACGACTCTGAAGGAATGGGACGACGAGCTGCACAATAATAAGGAATAAAAACCAGGGGTAAGTATAGAAATTTAAAAACTTTTGGAACAAAATTATGATTTTACGTTGATTTACCAGTATTACTAGGGATGTTTTGTGAAAAACTGAAACTAAATGAAAAGCTAGAGGGGTGTTTAGGGCCTCGTAAGAAGCTCCTCGGATAGTTTTACTATTCTATATTAAAATATGAAACCACCTTAGTACATAAAGTTATGGTTATACACAAAGAAAGTGTTTGTCAATTTAAGTTGTACGGGTGATCTATGTAAAAACCTGAAAAACGTGAAAAATAAGAAAACATTGCTACAACTAACAATAAAATTACTCCGGTTAACTAGCAGAAACCGATTTGGATAATATAAAACAAAATGAACGAGTATAATTACAAGATTTCCAGTATTTAAGTGTTTGCGCAATGTACGCAAACAGCCCTTATATCGACTTTCCTAATATCGTTTTTCATAATAACTTTATTGTTTTCGGGCGTATTTGGAGGTTCGACCACTCTGAAGGAATGGGACAACTAGTTGCACAATAATAAAGAATAAAAACCAGGGGTAAGTATAGAAATTTCAAAACTTTTAGAACAAAATTATGATTTTACGTTGATTTACCAGTATTACTAGGGATGTTTTGTGAAAAACTGAAACTAAATGAAAAGCTAGGGGGGTGTTTAGGGTCTCGTAAGAAGCCCCTCGGTTAGTTTTACTATTCTATATCAAAATATGAAACCACCTTAGTACATAAAGTTATGGTTATACACAAAGAAAGTGTTTGTCAATTTAAGTTGTACGGGTGATCTATGTAAAAACCTGAAAAACGTGAAAAATAAGAAAACATTGCTGAAACTAACAATAAAATTACTCCGGTTAGCTAGCAGAAACCAATTTGGATAATATAAAACAAAATGAACGAGTATTATTACAAGATATCCAGTATTTAAGTGTTTGCGCAATGTACGCAAACAGCCCTTATATCGACTTTCCTAATATCGTTTTTCTTAATAACTTTATTGTTTTCAGGCGGATTTGGAGGTTCGACCACTCTGAAGGAATGGGACGACGAATTGCACAATAATAATGAATAAAAACCAGGGGTAAGTATAAAAATTTAAAAACTTTTAGAACAAAATTATGATTTTACGTTGATTTACCAGTATTACTAGGGATGTTTTGTGAAAAACTGAAACTAAATGAAAAGCTAGGGGGGTGTTTAGGGTCTCGTAAGAAGCCCCTCGGTTAGTTTTACTATTCTATATCAAAATATGAAACCACCTTAGTACATAAAGTTATGATTATACACAAAGAAAGTGTTTGTCAATTTAAGTTGTACGGGTGATCTATGTAAAAACCTGAAAAACATGAAAAATAAGAAAACCTTGCTACAACTAACAATAAAATTACTCCGGTTAGCTAGCAGAAACCGATTTGGATAATATAAAACAAAATGAACGAGTATAATTTTTTTTTTTTGTTTTTCCGCCAGGGAAAGTCGTTTGGCACCCACTAAAACCAGCTTTAACCAGTAAAGCTAGCTTTAGCGGGAGGAGGATGAATCCTATTACGGACGAATGGGCATTCTATAAGCTGTTAACCCAAGTGGCTAATGGCAAATAGAATGCCCAGACAGTGTGGAGACTCTCTCAGATAGGCTGAGCATACCCACTAAACATCCCCCTTTTGACTCACCTTGATTAAGGTCCTTAGTCATCGTCGGAACGACAGCCAATTGGAGTGAGAGGCTGCGTAGTGAGCGGCATCCAGACGGCTGCCACCAAAGGGAACTGAAAGCGAGAAAAACAAAGCTAAGACTAGCAGAAATGACTAAGCTGAAACTAAGAGATTATCTAGAGTGATCAGACTCACTCTGAGATAGAAATGCTGGAAAGAAGGACTACGTTTAGAAACGTTGAGCTTGCTGGAGTTTCCTGATAAGGGGAGCGAACTTGGTTAGGACCGGAAGAGCACCGTTGAAACCCTCTGGGCTGGCGTCGAGAGCAGCGTCGAAAGCCAGGATCTCGTCGATGGGAGCGAGCTGGATCCAGAACGCCATGCGGTCTTGAGAACCTTTTGCGTTCTGGCACTGGGAAGCCGATTTGGCGGCCGGTTGCGATTGAGTCGCATCCCGGCTGCGCTGACCTGAAACGAAAGAGGTGAAGGCCTTGGGGGCCTTTGAACTGACTGGAGGAGCGTCCGAGCTAGGCTGCGGTCGCTCTCTCCAGTTCTCGATGGGCTTTACGGTAGCCCTGGCAGCACGCGGTGCCTTGGGGCAGCCGCGAAAGTTTGCTGTGTGGCCTGACTGGCCGCACAAGACGCAGGACGGAGCGGTGGGCGATTCAGGAGTGCGAGAGCACTCCTTAGTCCCATGCGGATCTAGGCACTTGACGCACCTAGGGGAAGCAAAACAGTTTGCCGCCGCATGACCATACAATTGGCAGCGGTGGCACTGACCTGGGAAACCACGTTTGTGTGGAGCTTCGACTCGGATGTTGGAGAGACCGCACACGGTGAGCTTGCCTCTGAAAATGGACTGCCCTTGCGGGCTCTTCGCTAGGATTACTAGCGCAAGTGGGAACTGCTTGCCTCGGCGGCTGTGCATTTTGTGCACAGATTCGACGGGGAAGCCTTGAGAAGACAAGTCCTTTTGGATTTGCTCGTTCGAGAGCTCGAACGGCACGTTCCTGAGGACGGCACGAATCTTACGCTCCTCAGGGAGGGCGTAAATGTGGTACTCGAGCTTCTTGTCAGCAAGAAGTCGAGTGAAATTCCTGAAATCAGAAATTGCGCAGACAACGACCTTAATAGAGTCACCCACGTTGGATGCCTTACTATACTGGATCTTGGGATTGTGACTACCGCAGAGAGCTGAGACCTCGGTCCAGCGGCTCTTGTCCCGTAGAAAGACGGGGGGCGGAGTCTTGACTTTCGTCGAAGCCGAAACTGATTGCGACGCAGGCTGAGATGCCGGGATCGTATCCACCTGACCAGCGATGCTTCGGCCGGCAGCAGTCGGGTCCGCCCTGAAAAGGGCAGAGCCCTCGTATAATATAAATTGTGTCCTTATTCAAAACCTTCCTAGTCTTATAGTTGTTTATTATTTACAAATCAGAAAATTAAACATATATTTATTCGTGGTAGGTATAAACAAAGTTAGATTACGGGGTTAAAATGGACACATATTATTGGTAACACTGCCGCCACAATGTTGCCAACATCAGCAGGCAGGGGACATCTTATAGTGAACGGTCTGTAAGTGTGCCCTTACAGGAGTCGATGAGTGGTCACCTGGTCTTTTTTTACTGCAAACACAGATAGGGCAGACCCACGTTGGTATTTGATTTCCTGCAGGCGCTGTCCCGCCAATACATCCTATGTGGAATCTTAGGCTACATTTTTTATTTGAACATTGTAGTGTTTTTTCATTTCTTGCAACTTTATTACGTCACTGTCGGGCTCAAGTGTCAAAGTAAAATGTCAAATGTCACTCACAGTTAACCTCGAACAAAACATAAACACTGTGAAATTGAAATATGAATGGTGAATATTATGTTCTCACTCCAGATCTTCAATTCAGCACCAGGAATAAATGCAAATAAAATGTCGAAGCACCCTCATAAAGTTTTTATAGAAGCACTGGTGATTATTTTAAAGTTGAGATTTACGTAAATACACTCTGTTTACGGCACTTTCTATTTGAGACAAAGAACTTTATGCACTCATGGATGTATTTCAGTTATGCTAAGGTAAATTTGGTAACTTTAACTCAGGACATAATTATTTAACTTTGCGCAGCGATTTCAATGTTCGAACGAACGAACGAGACGTGGGTTTGTGGGTTTAACAAAAGATATTCTCAGCATAAAATTGACTCTTTGCATCTAATTTTTATGATTTATTTATATAACCAATATAGTATATAGCATGTAAGTTTAATATTTAACAATGGAGAAGTATGCAAAAATAAAGACGATTTTTTTAAAACTTTAATTTTGATTTTTATTTGTTTTTATTCAGTTAATTTTTTTAACAAAAAATCATATAGAGTCAGTTAAATAATCTAGTTTCCAAAATATATAATTTGTTAATGCTTTAATGAAAAGATTCCAGGAAATTATGGAAAAACTGACAATAGGTAAGATTTCTGTGTCAACAATTTTGAGGACTGGACACGCAACGGTGGTCGTTCTCATTTTGAGCCCGACACGCGAGAGGTTAAGAGATGATTCTCATTAGAAAGTGCAGTGTCCGGGACGTGCCATGTACGTGGCTCGGACGTGGCACGGATGTGAGACGTTACATATATTTAGTATGAAGCAATTTATATTACACAGTGCATGATCCGTGTCCCGTCCGGGCCCGCTTGATACTTGTTTAATGCACGGACTCGCCCCGTCCCCTCCACGTCCCGTCGTAATGCGAACACTCTTTCGTGCTGCGTACTTAAGAGCGTACTTAAGTGAGGTACCATTTTAGTTAGCTTCTATCGGTGTCTTAAACCTCGTCTGTTGTCTAAGGACGGGCTGTAGCTCATTTAGTAAAATGTCAGTTTTCTTTGGACTTTCTAAAATATACAAAAAAAGACGTGTGGCACTCGGAGACTGCCGCGGTAAATAATAATAATAATAATAATCATTTATTTCAGATCAGTAATCCATAATATGTTAGTAACAATTTTAACTTAAATAACTAGAGTTAGTAAAGCATACAGTAATAAATTATACAATAAGAATATATCATCACATTTAAATGTCAGTAGAATTAATTAAATTATTACAGTAGCAGCATGTCAAATTTGGAAAAAATATAAAATAAGTAACAAAGTCTTAATATCGAAGTCATTAAATTTTTAAATGTCATAATTTACAATTTCAGAACATTATCAATATTAAATGTCACTTTTAAACATAGAAATTAAATTACAGTGTCAATTTTGAAAACAATTTGGTAGATATGAGTGTCAGGTAAAATACTAAATAAATGCAATAAAATAAAATGGAAAAAAAAAAAAAAAATATATAATTAAGTACTGTCATTTAGCACTAGACCAGCATGCTCCATGTAAATCTAGCCAGTGCTCCATTATAGGGCCTTCAAAACGATCTTTGAAAACGAGTAGCGTCTGTTGGTGCTGCCTCGCACGCGCGTCATCATGGAGGTCGCCCTCTTACGCATTATCGCGTGGAAGTCGTCCACCCGCGCCGCTGCGAACATTCCTGATGCGCTGCAGTAGCGCGGCAGCCCCAACAGGCCCCTAAGCCCGTTATTATATTGAACCCTCAAGTCATTTAGCGCCCGCTTCGTATAATTTGCCCATAGACTGCACGTATAGAAGGTTTGACTGTAAGCTCTGAACAGGGATAATTTAACTTCACTTGCGCAACGTGAAAATCTACGGGCCAACATATTGCATCTGACTGACAGAGCTCTACGTTCCCTTTGAATGTCTAAGTCATCGAGCATAGACTCCGTGACCCAGTGCCCCAAATATTTAAATTCACTTACTCTAACTAGTGGCGTGCCATTTAGAAAGACAGGTGGAATATTGTCGAAAGTCTTATTTTGTGATTTAAATACTAATAATTCACTTTTATTTTCGTTATACTTGAGGCCATGAGCCTCGGCGTATCGCTCACATATCGCAACCAATTTACGCAGACCGCCAATTGATGGGCTCAGCAAGACCATGTCATCCGCATAGCTCATATTGTTCATAATTACCCCGTCAATAGAGCAACCAACCATAGTCCTACTGAGCTCAGCAATCAGCCCATCCACATAAAGGTTGAATAACTTAGGAGACGACAACCCCCCCTGTCTCACCCCGCACTGCAACTTATATTCCGCAGACATTGACTCCGCCCACTTTACACAATTTATTTGATTTTTATACCAATATTTAAATATATTAATTACGTCTATTGGTATAGTTGTGTCATTTTCCATTTTCCGCCACAATAAGTCATAAGAAACGAGGTCGAAGGCCTTAGAGAGATCAAGAAAGCAGGCAAATACAGGAGTATTTCTAGCTGTATAATATTGAACAGTCTGCTTAAGGCAATATATTGCACTTTCAGTAGATAGGCCCTCGGTAAAGCCAAACTGGGCATCATTCAATATTAAATTTTTACTTAGCTGTTTTTCAAGCAGACTGTCCAATACCTTAGCCAGAATAGTCGCTAAAGAAATGGGTCTGTAATTATTCACATTAGAAGCGTCGCCAGTTTTATTTTTAATTACAGGTACTACCAGTGTCCTCATCAAATCTTCAGGTAAATAAGCATGCCCGACACACAGAGTGTAGAACATAGACAGCACACGAGGCAGATGTACACCTGCATGCCTCAAATGCTCCACACTCAATGAGTCATGACCTGGAGACTTACCCTTCTTCATAGCCCGTATCGCGGTAGCCACGTCGTTAGCAGAGAAGCGCACCGTTAACTTTCGTAAACTCTCCTCGCCTTCCGACCCCGCCGTCTGCATATTCACGCTCAAAGGCGACGTCACACTAAAATTATTCGCAAATAATTGCGCAATTTTAGCACTATTGCTTTCACCCCCTACACTGGACGGATTAGAAACCCTCGGATTAGTTTTCCGAGTTTGCTTCCAGAAGCCCTTAAAATCTTTATAAGAGTGAAGACTAGCAATGACATCCATTTTAATTTGATCAGAGTTATTTTGGCAATACTTTAATTGTTTTTTAAAATATTTTCGGCTACCATACATTTCCTCAAATAATGGACCTTCTGTTGGTTTTCCGCCTAAAAGCCATTTGTGAAAACTAACTCTCGCCTTTATATGGGCTTCTCTAACATACTTATTCCATCCTATGACATGTCTCTTATAAGATTTGATATTATTATAACTACATTCGGATGCCCGACACAATATATCAACTATACTATAGTACATATTGTCTATAGCAACTCGATGTGCACTATTATTACACAAACTATCACTGCATTTATGAAATTCTGGTGGAAAATGGAAATCCCTAAAGCTATTATTACATAAATTAGAATAATTTTTAATTTGTTCGGAATTTCTTTCGCCCCAATTGATTTTATTAATAATATTACGTCTACATAAACTTAACTTGGGTTTTAATATGTTTAAATTACATTGAATTAAGAGAGGAAAATGATCTGACCATGACACATCATACAAAATCCTAGCAGCTGTCACCGAGCCCCAGGAGGCCTCAGACACCAGGCAGTGGTCTAACCAACTAGTGTTTCCATGGACATCACTTAAATAAGTATAAGAACCAGAATTAATACCTAGTAGTTCAATATCTGCACATCTCCATTTTTGTTCTATACAATAGTTTAACATTTCTATGCCAAATAATTGAGTTGGGTGCGCATTAAAGTCTCCTAAAATGTAAACCGATTCAACGCTAGTTTCTTCAATTATAGCACTAATCTCACCCATACACTGACACATTTCCGATAAATTATTAGAACTATCTGTAGGCATATACACTGAGAATATTAGTATTGTACGATCACTACTGGTTATTCTCACTGCAGCCAACCGTACACTCTTACATTCCACGACCGAAACATCACTGAATGCACTTTTACGCCACAGTATCGCCACTCCGCCGTAGGGACGACCACGTAGCATTCCCGCCGACGTGTCCACCGCCGACTTTCCCGTGTAAGCGAAGTCGTCGTCAATGGTGCCCAAGTATGGAAGATCGTGATGCAAGAGCCATGTCTCCTGAAGTGCCACTATGTCTGCCATTTTACACAAGGACGCGATGTAGTCAGCTGACCTTGTCATGGATTTACAATTAAAACTTATCATGTTAGTTGAACTAAGCATTATGGTTGGTAGTTGCCGTTCTAACATTTCTTACACCCTTAATATCATTAAACGTGTCTTTCTTTAAATAAACAAATTTCCGAAAGGATATACCTTCTGGCCATAACGTATCATTCATAAATATCGATAGTTTTTTTTGAGGTACCAAAATTTTAAATGCATTATACGGCTTCTGTTTCGACATTTTTATCTTTTTCAATGTTATAGATTCGCCTGTTTTCGTTTTAATATAATCGATTATATCACTCTCTAATGTCTGTTGATTAACATTGGTAATAAAAAGCGGAATTTTAATATCCGCTGCCTTAAAATTACCATTCTGCTCATTTATCGCTTTACCACTGCATCCCATAAAACGATATTTACTTTTTTTCCTATTTACTACGGTCCATTCATCCTTATAATTATCATGCGAAAGTCGCGCGCTTTGTTTCACAGTTTCGCTCTGAGATATCGGTGTTGAAATATTGTGTCTAGTTCGCATGCATTCAACAGTGGTGAGGCCCGCCTCATTTAAATCAATAGCGCGGTTTCAACGTTCCCTCTCCGCAAAACCGGTCTGTTTCGGAACCACAGTAGTAGTCGTGGCCTCCGTCCCGATTAACTCCTGCGCAAGTGAGACAGCGCATGTAGTCGTCTTGTTGATGGGTGACAAGGATCGCTGCCTCTCGCTCGTGCCCGTCTTCTCGTCGTTATTTGTCGGGCTTAAGTTTTCTACATACCCAACTAGGCCTAACGGTCCACTATCCATACAGAAGCTATTTACCAATCCACCTCCTCTTTTCATATTGATATTCAAACAGGTGTTTTTGTAGGATAATTGGTCATTTTTAATTTCTAATAATTGATCTTTTGTCACGTATGTGTCCTTTATACTGTGTATTTCCTTTCTCATTACTAGTAATTCCTTTAGTAATCTAGTTGCATCGATATGGTCGAACGTAACCGGCGGGAGTTTATGTAATTCCCTTGCGACGAAAATAGGAACTTTTTCTGGATCCGTCTCTTTAAATAATGTAATGATGTCGTATAGACCACGGTGTATTTTACCATCTCCCCTCCTCAATATTTTTCGGCGATCTGGAACCGAGTCAAACAGAAGTTTTTTGGCATCTCCTATTTCCTTTTCAGAAAATCCTGAACTACACAGGCGCACTAAACTTTCCTCGTCCATCACGTCCAATTTATTTTGGACAAAAGCGAGCAGTTCACTTATCACTATATTACAATTATTACACTTGATTACTTTCGAAGTCATTATTGTCGAAATTCAGCGACACATCCACTAGCGACAAGGGCGCGCGCGGAACTGCATAGCATTTTTTATCAACTTATGCAATTATAATTATTTATTTATTTTATTATTGCAGTAATGTTTGATCTAATGTGAAGTTCCACAAGTTCCTAGTAGATGGCGCTGATTTTTTATTAAAGCCCGCATGTAAAGTTATGAATCAATCAATCAATCATTTATTTGCATAAAATATGGTACAGATTTAGGACTTAAAATAAAAAAAAATAGGTCATACATGTTTTACCTTTTGAGGGCATGCAAAAATAAATTACTATTGTTCAAATTAACAAAAGTCTCGGAGAAGCAAAGTAGGCACATTCGGCATATTGTGATTTTTCCGTAGGTAATTCATTTAAGGTAATTTCCAACAAGTTAGTTTTAGACAAAAGACCCGCAATATTTTGGTGAAATATTTTTAGTTGATTTCAGTTGCTATCATTATTATTATTTAAATTTACTTTATTTACGAAAAAATTTAGTTCATTATTTTCCAAGTTATTTTTTGTCTTTTTAAGAAAGTAGAACGGAATCGTCCCCTTTTTAATTATATCCTGAGTAGAGCATTCGGATGAGATTTATAGTTTGCATTTGAATGTCCAATTTCTATGTCTATTTTATTTTCAGTCATTTTTAAAAAGTAGTACGGAATTGTTCCCTTTTTAGTTACACCCTGAGTATTGTCCGTTCATCGTTAGATGTCCCCTGCCGTTATGTTGGCACTATTGCTTGTCAAGCTGTTTTCGTTATCTGGGATAGTGAATTAATTCTTTTTATTGATTATTTGCCAAAAGGGCAAACGATAACTGGATCCTATTATGCAAACTTAATCCCGAAATCACGTGAAGCGATTAAAGAAAAACGTCGTGGGAAATTGTCATTGGGCGTGTTGTTTCTCCAGGATAACGCTCCACCTAATCGTTCGGAAGTTGCGCTCACCGCAATCCGCAGTGCTGGCTTCGAAGTCCTTGATCACGCACCATATTCTCCTGACTTAGCCCCGAGTGATTTTCACTTATTTCCAAAATTAAAAGAGCATATTCGTGGAACTAAATTTGACGATGATGATGCGGTTATGACTGCCACAGAGGAGTTTTTTAATAGTTGAGAAAATGATTTTTTTGCGGAAGGAATAAGAAAGTTGGAGATGCGGTATTCTAAGTGTATAAGATTAGAAGGAGATTACGTAGAAAAATAAAATATTCTTGTTTAATTTTTTTTTTGTATTCATTCTAAGAATTTTTTGATTCGCCCTCGTATAATATAAATTGTGTTGTCATTCAAAACCTTCCTAGTCTTATAGTTGTTTATTATTTACAAATCAGAAAATAAAACATATATTATTTATTCGTGGTTGGTATAAACAAAGTTAGATTACGGGGTTAAAATGGACACATATTATTGGTAACACTGCTGCCACAATACTGCCAACATCAGCAGGCAGGGGACATCTTATAGTGAACGGTCTGTAGGAGTTGAATTATATTTATAACTAGCTGTTGCGCGCGGTTTTACCCGCGCAATTTTGATTCCCGCGGGATTTTCGGGATAAAAAGTAGCCTATACGGATTCGGCAGAATCCCTCTAAGTAATGGTTAAAGAAATTTTGAAATCGGTCCAGTAGTTTTTGAGCCTATTCAATATAAACATACAGAAATACAAAGGTTTCCTCTTTATAATATAAGTATAGATCTGCACTTGAATGTATATGTTTAACCTTTGAATGTTTATTCTTAATATGATACTTAGTAAATGACAAGAATTTTTTTCTAAAATCACATTCATCAATTATAAAATTTATTTTCTTACATATAGCAAACCATGTGTAGCAAACGCAGTCTTGTAATCGTACGAATTTACTATTAAAAAAGCTTTTACTTAAATTATGTATCATGTCATTCAACTTATTTTCGTTAAGAAATCTATTTTTAATTACGCTCAGAAGTATAATATTGCAATAAATATATTTATTTACAATTAAACATGTTTCTAACAACACTTTTGTCGGAATTGTGTCGTGTTCACCTACGCAGATTATTATTTTGTCCTCTTCCTTTGGGTCAAACCACTTTAACATCGTCAATATTTCTTCAGTGCTTGCGTAAGGTTTAGTAAAAGATATAACTTCAAATTTTTTGTAAGGATTAATTCATCTTTGAAAGAAAGAAAGAAAGAAAATAATTTTATTATCACAAAAAAACTTAAAAATAAAAAAGAATACAAATCAATACAATTTAAAGAGAGACGGTTGTATGTGATTTTGAACTTAGGTTCATAATCACGGTAAATATGGTATTACACATTATATAGGTATACATTTTGTGATAATAGGCTTGACCTCAGCATTATGCTGCTTACACATTATATTTTAGCAGCGCTGGTTTTCAGGCCCAGCCTTGTATATGAACTTAGCAAATGAATATAGGGGTAGTCGAAGGTTCAATTTACAGTATTCGTTTTAATATTCAAGTAAAATATTTATGTTATAATTTATGGCTATAGTAGGTAATGGTAAAAAAATACAACAATAAATATGACAAACATTTAAATAATTAAAATAGTTAAATACAGTTTACAAAGCAAACATATTACAAAAAAAAAGATCAAAAATCACTCATAAAAATATCAAGGTTAATAATAATTACAACATAAAAATATAAAAATACGTAATAATAACAATATAACAAGTAGAAATATTAATTTAATAAAAGTAAAGCTCGATATTTAATCTTAAAAGTTTGTTTCCCTACAATTTTTCTCAATGGAGGAGGCAGATCGTTCCAAATTTTCGAAGCCGAAAATTTGAAACTGCCTCTGAGATTCGCAGTGTGATGTTTAGGTACAGAAAGTTTATTTTGATGTTTAGACCTGGTATTTACTTGGTGTGAATCTTTTTTCCAAAGCAATTTATTGTATAAATAAGAAGGACTTTTTACTTTAACTAGTTTAGACACGAAACTTCCTACATGTAACTTTCTCCTGTGTTCCATGTTCAGAATTTTATAATTAATCAAATGTGGTGTGATATGTTCGCGTTTAGAAATATTATAGCAAAACCGCATACATGCATTTTGTACTCTTTGAATGGCATTCGCTGTTTTCTTGAAAATTCTAGGACCATAAACGATGTCACAATAATTGAAGTTTGATAAAACTAGGGACTCAGTCAGGGTTATCCTTACTTTCAAAGAGAGATAGCGATGAAATTCGTACAAGACTTTTAACCTAAAAAATGCGTTTTTTATGACTCCATTTATATGGTCTTCGTAGCGCAATTGCTCATCTAACAGCAGTCCCAAATTTCTTGCTCTATCGACTCTATCAATAGAAATTGAGTTTATTTCTAATTTTGGGTTTCTGGTTTTTACAAGATCACACTGGTTCTTTGTGCCTAAGACCATATACTTTGATTTTAACGGGTTTAAAACCAATGTGTTTTCATGAGACCATTTATTGATTATATCAAGATCGTAGTTGATTTTATCGGTTGCGACTGCGGTTGAATTTGGGTCAAAAGATAGATAAAGTTGTGTATCGTCAGCATACAAATGTACTTTGCAATGTTGTAGCCGTTGGTTGAGATCTGCGGTGAACATAGAGAATAAAATCGGGCTGAGTACAGAGCCTTGCGGCGTTCCCCTTAATAATTCTTTAGTGTTCGACTCTACTATTTGATTATCCACCTCTAACGATACAAATTGTTGACGTCCATAGAGAAAAGATCTGAACCATTTGCAAGTCGCGTCTGTGAAGCCGTAATAAGTCATTTTACTTAACAACAACTCTACATTTAAGCAGTACTAAAATCAAGTAGGACAAGTATGGTAGCCATGCCTACGTCTGAAGCTGCTATAATATCGTCTGTGACATGGGATAGCGCAGAGGCGGTACTGTGATCCTTTCGAAACCCTGACTGTATCTCCGGAATTATGTTTTCAGTTTCTAAGTAACTAGTAACTTGCATACAGACAACGCTCTCAATAATCTTAGACATAGCTGGTAATATGCTTATCGGTCTTAAGTCTTTGTAAGTATCCACCTTACCCGATTTTGGAAGTGGCTTTATTTTAGCTAACTTCCAAGCGTCTGGAAAAGTAGAAGTCTCAATAGATTTATTTATTATATAAGTTATTATAGGGAGTGTAGGGATTTCATCTTCGGTACATGGCTTTAGTTTGAATTCGGAATTATTAAATCTTGCAGACGCAAATTTTAATGAAGTAGAGGCACAGCAGAGGTTCCCCGGGACGGCAAGGAAACTTTCGTTAATATTGTTGGGGTCGCTGAGGTGTTTCGGTAAATCAATAGATTTTCCTGTACATACTACAGATGTTGACTTCAAATGGGACCACATTTTCTTTGGTTGAGAAATGTTATTATTTATGTAATAAGTATAGTACGCGGTTTTTTCCCTAACTATAGCAGCGTTGACAGTATTTCGAAGGTCTTTGTAGTATTTAAAGTGGGATTCTTGTTTAGATTTGAGTGCCTTTTTATGAGCTGCGTTCCTTAGTTTAATCATTTCCTTTATTGTATCTGTTAACCATGGCCTAGGCTTACATTTTATGCGAAACTGACGAATAGGTGCGTGTTTATGAAAGAGTTGCAAAACAAGAGAATTAAATGTGTTGACCATTTCATTTACATCTTGCGCTTTATATACTAAGGACCATTGCATACATTTCAGATCGTTCTCAAACTCTGCTTGATTGATTTTATGCAATGCTCTATTGGTAATAAGTTGAGGTATAAACTTAGGTTTTGGTATACTTAATTCAAGCAACACTAATCCGTGATCACTAAGAAGGTGGTTATGGTGGACGGTAACCTTCTTACATAGTGTAGCGGCGTCTGTTACTGCGATATCGAGTAGAGTGGAAGAGTTTGCCGTTATACGCGTTGGCTCATTGACTAGTTGAACAAAACTATAATGGTTGAAAAAGGTGTTCATTTCCTGTATAGTTCGAGATGTCGAAGCTTGTAGCATATCTACATTAAAATCAGTCATTATAAATATATGATCACAGTGCCTAAAACTAGCTATCGATTCGCTGAGTGCGTCTAGAGCAACGGATACGCTGACTGCTTCCGGCCTGTAGGCGGTGCCAACCACCAGCCGCACGGCGCCGGGCAACGTTACTTCCATCCACATATGTTCAAGCGTGGCCGGCGGGTGTGGCATCGTGCGTGCGCGCAGCCCGCGGCGGACGTAAAACCCAACCCCTCCGCCTTTTTTATTATTCGATCGCTCTATGTGTCTAAAAGTATAGCCTGCTACCAAGGGCGCCGTATTGCGGTTTCCTGTTTTGATCCATGTCTCATTTATAGCTAAGATATCGGGTCCTAATGTTTCCATAGCCGCTACAAATTCATCTTTACCCGTGTTTACCGACCTAATATTAAGTAAAAACATTTCCTTTTATGTTTAGTCATTTGAATGTTATGAGAAAATGTACATGAATAATATAAACACGATTATGCGTATTTTTTATATGAATTATATTTATACATATTTTTCTTAAATTTAATAATAAAACATACACTACGTTGGATTTATACACGGTACATATGCCCCAGGAAAATATCAAAGGCAGCAAATAAGGAAAACCATTCTTATCATCTAAAAAAGTAATCCGAATCAACAAAATGACAGTAAAGAGAAATATACTATAACCTCCATCAGATGACAAAAAAATAAAATATTTTTTATAGAATATGTTGCAAGCAGTTATTTCGACATATTGCGGTTTATAGAGGTAAAAAAAACCTTCATAATATCCACCTCATTAAAAAGACGATGAACATTACTACAGATTACTACCTTCGTTTTTGCGTACAAGAATCTTTCTAATCTGTTACGAAGACCTTTACATTGCTGTCCACCAATTACAAAGATTCTATGTTCTTCATGTCTATTTTTCTTAGATGTCACCAATCCTCATCCTTATCCTCTTCCACTGCCTGGAGTTTTTTTTTGTTTTTAGTAGTGAGGACTCCGGTTCCCTCGTAGACAATCCTTGTTACTCTCCTTCAATGGTGATGATAGTGAGTACAATGGTGATGGTGGCAATGGTTGTAATTTCTCTACGTTTTCATTGTGTGTATTAGCTATTGTCTGACGACGACAATTTTTTGTCTTTTTATGTTTTGTTTCGTAGAGTTTTTACTTTCAAGCGTTTTGATGCACATATTTTTGAGTAAGTGCACTTGTCGAGATAATTGACTAACTTCTTTTTTTAAGCCAATGTTTTCAATTATAATATTCTCCATTTCCATTTCTTTTTATTTCTTTTTACATTTGTCAAATTTTTTAATGTAATTTTTGGTGTCATCATTGCTGTTTAACTTAGTCAATCAATCAATTTGTTTGTAACTGCCTTTTCTTTTATTTACTCCTCTTAAAACAAAGTAAGCTTCCAATATAAAAAACAAAAAAACTTAAAAAAATATATTAATAATTTTAAAAGGAGTAAAGAAAAACATAAGACAAGAATTCATGTCAATGCGATTATCAGGGCTTGTACTCGTAACTCTTGATTGGGAACCTTTTGACGTTACCACTGGACCACTCATCGATTTACTCAGATCAGCGAAATAAAGGATTTGTTATGAAAGCCAACAATTGTTTATTAACCTGTCAACTCTAAAAATTGTCATGTTGCCTAGAATGGATGCCTCTCGAACTACAAGATTCAAAATTCAAAAGTTTTATTCATCTTAGGAATTTCACAAAACACTTGATGAAGTCAGTCATCACATACTTCGGCTTTAACTATCATGCCACAACTAAATTGCTTACATAGCAGATGCAATTAGCTATGGATGCACAATACGAACATGACAAACTGGGACCAGAGTATTTGAACAAGAATGGAATAAAATAGTCATAGTATCATTAGCAAAACGACCTGGCACCGCTAGCAGCACCCGTTCACAAGTTCACGTTGCGCAAGCACCAGCCATCACCCTCCTCAACCATATTTTAGGGAAGAGGGTGACCCGATACCCGACGCTACCACTAGCCATGCCGCCTGAGGGAGCATGACGTTCTTGCTGATGTCTTGACAAGAAAATAAGTGAGTGGGACAGTCACCAGCATGTCATACATATACTGCACAGCCAAGCCGTAAACAAAATTATTAAGTAATTAGAAACTTTTAGAAATATCCTGTTGTGCTTAATCCCATGCCTTTTTATCATCTAAGTAATCTTTAGTTTTATAATAAGCTTTTCGAGATAGAGTGTTTTTAATGATTGATTTAAATTTATTGAATGGCAGGGATTGAATTGACTTCGGAATTTTATTATATATACGTATTGACATTCCAATAAATGATTTGCTGCTTTTAGCCAGCCTTAATTTAGGAAATGCTAACTTATGGTCGTTCCTAGTCTTTACAGAGTAATTTGTATCATGATTATCTTTCCTAGTTTTAAATTTATTACTATTCTTATAAATATACATAATGTTTTCATAAATATATTGTGATGCAAGGGTCAAGATACCAATCTCTTTAAACTTTTCTCGAAGAGATTCTCTGTTTCCAAGTTTATACATTCCACGAATAGCCCTTTTCTGCAGTGTAAATATCGTGTCAATATCTGCGGCATTGCCCCAAAGTAGGATGCCATAGGACATTATACTATGAAAATAACTAAAATGTACCAGCTTTGCTGTATTAACATCAGTCAATGAGCGAATTTTCTTTACCGCGAACGCTGCAGAACTAAGTCTACTCGCTAGTTGTGAGATATGGGCGCCCCATTGCAATTTAGAATCTAAGGTAATTCCAAGAAAAACAGAGTTATCTACTAGATTCAATCTGTTCCCATTAAGCCGCAGATCAGACTCAACTTGTTTTACAAGTTCCTAGTAGGTAGATGGCGCTGATTGTTTATTAAAGCCCACATGTAAACTCAGGTTTTTTTCGTTACGGAATTTCTGGATTCGGTCCCCACGCTCAAGGCCCGCGATAGAAGATAGGCAATAGCTTAAAATTTATTCATCGTCTGGTAAATATCTACACAGAGAGTTAAATTCTCCGTACAAATTTTGTGTATTCCAAAGAGGATGCACACCCCATTTTCGTTCAACCCTTCTCTGCCTTCTACTTGTTTTTGCTTCCTCTTCATCAAGAGCTATTGCAATAGCAGCCAGCTCCAGAGTAGCAAAATCCATTTTTATTATATTAAATAATTGGGAATATTCACATCACTATGCAACCGCGGTGGCTTAAAGCCCGTTTAACACTCGGTGTAATATAAATTGTATTTCACGGAGAGGCCCCAGCCCGTCCCCGCCACGTATATAGCACGTCCCGGACACTGCACGTTATAATGAGAATCATCCCTAACGACGTCTTCTAAGCATCTATATCTGACGTAGAGTTAGTGACCCTAAATTGTCTTAAGAATGACGTACTTTACTCATCGCTGACGTCTGTCTGCTATCTGGGAGACGCCGTTCAGCAGCGCTGCTGTAGACTACGGGCCCATGACAGTCACTATTGGGAGGAAGATGGAAAACCGAGGGGAGTCGCCTAGCACCAGAACACAGAGCGGCAACAGAAGATCCGCACATTGGCGACCTAGCCATGGTAGTAGAATCCACGCTACCAAGAAACACTTGACCACGAGGATAGGTCCACCAAGTCTACCCAGGACCAGATGAAAGGGTTCGAGTTCTGGACATGCAGTCACCATGAGGAGCTCGAAGGAGACAAACACGACGGGTCATCGTCTTGGTCATCATCTTGCTACCGCAAGATGGAGTGCTACGCAATGCGGCGGAGACTGTCAGCGACGCGCTATAGTTTAAGGTTTCGTAAAACGTACCTACAATAATTTATTGAATCAGGCGTTACTTTGCGGAAATCCATGACAACTACTATAAAAAGTTATTTTGCTAATTCCGCGACTTTTACTTGCACTAGTGATGCAGGATTTTCATGCGTAGGTTCACCGCCCTCCCTCCCTCAAGCAAGAAGCAAGACATGCAATGAACACACACCCGGAAACCCACACCACAAGCTATCACCGACACATGTTTCACTTCAACCAGAAGCATCCTCAGGGCGCAACGACCACCACCGAACTAAATTAGTATCGCCAAAGGCCAGCTTATATACTAACGCAAAGCCCCACCCACTCATTATTAAGGGTATTATGAGTCGCATTGTCATTGAAATAGAATACTAAACAATACTCCAACTTCAATGACTCCGCGACTCATCATTGTCAATAAATAAGTGTAATAAAGGATTACTTGTCGTTGTAGACTGCTCATTGAAAATCATCTCATTGAAAATCTCATTGAAAATTTGACTATGTTTTCCATGTTTCAGGATTTCTAGTTGTTCTAAAATATTCAAACGTAATCCTTTATCACAACTGTGTAAAATCTGGTAAGTGTGATCATTAGATAAGCTGTGGCCTGACTCCAGCAGGTGTTTGGCGAAATGGGATTTTGTAGGGTGTTTTAATCTATAAGCTGCAATGTGTTCTTTATACCGAGTTTCAAAACTACGTCCCGTTTGGCCAATGTATACACCGCTGCAGCCCCCACAGCTTAATTTGTATACACCTGATTTCTTGCCATCCTCAACTTTTTCTTTGAAATTGCAAATTCTAGATATAAGCGAGCTGTTTGTCTTGAAGGCAACGTGAACATCATTTTTCTTTAATAACCTTGAAACTTTTTCAGATATGAATCCTAAATATGTCAGACTAGTTCTATATCGATTCAATGTCTGTTCACATGGCGCTCTATACAACAAACAGCCTACTTTTTGTTGTTTTTTCTTTTTTATCATGTTGTCAATCACTGACTTGTCATACCCATTAGAAATTGCAATTTGATAAAAAATGTCTAGCTCCTTTTTGAAATTTTGAGAACTTAAAGGACCGTCATTAGACGATGTATATAACAGTTAAAAGAAGCTATTTTATGTTGCCAAGGATGACAAGAAGAAGCAGGAATTACTGTGTCTGTGTGAGTGGGCTTACGATATATCTGAAAAACGTATTTATTATTAACTATTGATAAATTTAAATCTAGAAAGGCTTTCCGCCATATTTTATATATTTGCCGGCTACCAACTGTGCAGTTAGCTACACCAATGAAAATAAAGTTATTGTAATAATGAAATAATGTTATAACCAGCCTGTAACATGCTTTTGTACAAAAATAAGTCGTTTTCTTATAATAAAATACCCAAAACTGTACTGAAAAAGAACACACTGACAACTGACAAAGAACACCAAATAATACCTTATACCTAGAACATTTTTGAATAGGAGCTTTCTTAAAGTACTTTCTTAATACCTACGTAATACTAGGTAATTAATAGGTTTTTTATACTTAAGATCAAGATTCACTGGATAGATCGCGCAAGATGACACCCAATATATTTTACAAAAAGACACCTTATACACACACGCACACACACCTTAATAATATGAAGTAAGTATCTGTTAGTGTATAGGCCGACAAGGGACTTTTGGCGTGTGGCAAAACATTTAACTAATCGCGATCTTATGACGTGTCACTTCATGACTTTTGCCGTCTCATATTTATTGTTGTACTTTAAATTAACAAAAATGTTAAAAAAACGCCAAAATGTACAAAATGTGGGCTTACTTATGTTGGTGGTAAAAGTAAAGAAGTTATTTTAAGAAAGAAAAACAATTTAAAGTCCCTATAAACCCATAAAAAGAGTAAACAAGAAAGTTGCCTCTGCAATGTTTACATATTGCCATACTTTGAAAGTTATATTTTTGAAATATATTTTTTTTGTTATACTTCCATTAAATGGAACTACGATTGCAGCAGATTAGCTCCTGCTGTAAGGACTTTACGAAAAGTGAATTAAACTTAGCAAATATTTATATAGTCCTTTCACCATAGGTGTATTATTTTCTTCTGAAGAAAGAAATGGAACCGATGATTAAGAATTGTAGAACCTTTTTTTTTGATACGGCACTTGATACAGTAGTAAATTATTGTAAAATATTCCGACAGCTTCCAATATACAATTTATTATGGAATTAAAAAAACACTAGGAAACATTATTTCTGTTGTTTCTTACGGGTTCTTTGTTTTGCATCTTAGTTTAATTCAGCTAACTTTACAGATATTGCATTTACCGCCATACCTATCAGTGTGATCTTAACATGATCGAACTGACCAGGGTTTTCTTTGTAAACAAAAGTAGCACAAGTCAAAGTTAGAAAGCAACCCTGTGAAATCCCAAAAATGTCTGAAAATTAATTTAATGCCATCATGTTAAGACATTACACGAAGGATTTCGCAAGAAAGACAGATAATTAGAAAAGCCTTACATCATTGAACTATTTTCAAAGATCGAAGAAAGTAGTGATGACGAAGTTCACGAAATTAAGAATTGATATTTTAATCTCGTTATCTATTTATATGATATTTGCCGAACACAATTACAGTAATAGATTTTGATACTTTTATTTAATATTTATTTAAAAAATATTGTTAATGTTTGATCATCAGTTTTAACTTTTCAGATCTAACTTTTTTCTTGAAAATAAATAATTTCTATTTTCAAACACCTTCATGCATTTATGTTTTTCCCTGAGAATATGGTGATTTTACAGAATGGGAACCCTTATTTCACCCTCATGCTAACAATGTCAAGCGCCAAAAATGTCTTGTCGGACATGACGAAACAAATAAAATAAATTCAGTTAAATAGCTTTATTATTCAATATTAAGATTTGTACAAACTTATTTACAAAATAATTCTGATAAAACGAATAATAAATTTTAGTTTATGTTTTCGGGCCCTCCTTTTCTGGACAAAAAGGCATGTAATTCTATAGAATGGTAGGAATGGTAGCCGTCAATGGCGGGGTCTCTTTAAACTTTTGTTTTCTTCTAACTCTAATTTGAACTTAATTTTTGAATGAATATTGTTAATATCATGAACCCACTCTATCAGTTGTTTGTTTGTTGTTGTTGTTTTTCACAATGTTTCTTATAAGATTACTTAGAAAGTTTGATTGGAAGTTTGAATCCTCTCTCTTCATTAGGGTTAGTTGCGCTCTAACGCCGTGCGAGAGCGAGAACGAGATAATACTTCCGTTTCTTATTAGAATTCCAGTCCAGAAAGTTTGATTGTATGTACTAGCTGTCGCCGTGTGCGCGCGAAAGAGAACATGTTTCTGTTTCATAGAATAGCATGCGAAAACATTACGTTAGATGAATCTATAGGTTTTAGGTAAACTATAATGTTCTGTTTAAACTTTTTAACCTTGCTTTTTAACCAGCTTCTATTAGCTAAAAAAACTGCCTTGAACAAAGGAACACAAAGTTACGATACCCTCGAAATATAGGTTAATGTTTTGTATTATTCAATTTCTATGCAAAATCTTTTAATGTTTTTTTCGAAATTGCTTTAAGTATACAGCAAATATACGCAAATAGCAAATCTTAAAACTTCACTTCCGTACAAGGTTAATTACAGATCTTTTATACATTGATATTATATGACTTTACTTACCTTTAAATAAACTGGCAAACCTTCACTATTTCTTTCCTTTGAAGGTTCTAAATCCACGCCCAGTCTCATCTTTTCTCCTGCATGCAGCGGCTTGGTAAGGCTTGATGATGCGCCAAAGAGATTAAGTAAAACTCAGACTTCCAACTCAAAATGATTCCTCTGATCCTTCGGTTTTAGTTCTTTCTCATATCCGCATATAGAGCGAAAATAAATATAAAACACTACTGACATGTTAAAAAAATCCAAAATCAATCCTTAAACTTTTACAGACTTTGCTGTCGTGCATTAAAACAGCCACGAAATAATTTCATGTTGAACTATCAAAAATATCGGCCAAAATATAAACAAAATTGGCCGCATGCTACGGTTATTCGATACAAGAAAAAAAAATTGGTATTTTGACAGATGAACATGATTCATGGTTGCATGCAGCCATGACAGCACCTGTAGACAAAAGTAGGAAAAAAAATATCGAAATATCAATATAAAGGCCCGCTATATCGTTGTCGATGTGTACATGCTAGCCCTGCTGTTCTGTGTCCTTTTTATTTATACCCATGTCATGCATAAACACTTTAACCGTAATTATCAGAATAATCAACTAGTGCAAAGCATTAAAAACCGACTTGAAATGTATTTTTTTAATTATTATACCACAGATAACACGACTAGAGGTAGATGGATCTAACGTCTATCATATTATAACATCAGACTAACAAGTTTTGTAAAATTCCTTTGGTTTTCGAGATATTACCACCTTTGTGATTTTGTAAGTACTTTTTTGCCTACAGCTGCAATAAATATTTGTTAACGCAAGTTTTTTTTTTTGACTAGGTCTATCTTTATTAGCCAGTTGAGATAATCTAGTAATAATTTCGATACTTACTAGAACCTTATGCTGAGATAATCAACGAATGCAGAGAATTAAAAAAACTGACTTCACGTTAAAAATTTAGCTGAGCTACAATGTCATCAACGCAAACATTCTCCGAAGTCATACATATTTTTTTTTAAATTTGAAGTTTACGATGAAGTACTCATTCGATGAAATTTATATGGGACTAACTATGAAGTATCATCTACCATAAAATATAAAATTAGAATTCACAATTGACCGAAATATCGTGTAACAAAGACACAAAAAAAAATACAGAAGAATTGAGAACCTCCTTCTTCCTTTTTGGAAGTCGGTTGGAAAAGAGTTAAATATTCTTAATATATTTAATAACGAATAACTTGACTAAAGTTTGACTGAATACTGTAAAAAAATGCATGGCACTGAAAGTGCATATTATCTTAAAATATGTGCTTAATTAATGCCCTATTTGAAATAGTACTAAGAAGCCCATTTTCAAAAGCAAATTTTAGAAACATTTATAGAATAAATAAAATAAAAATAAAATCCCCAGACAATCACACCACTACATGGCCCCAAAGTAAGCATAGCTTGTGTTATGGGATACCATGTAGTGAACTAGGGGGGAACCTAGAATATAAATAGATAAAAACCCAGACACGGAACTTTTTTTTTCACTCATTAATACTCAATGAGTGCAAGCATTAAAAACCGCTTCAAATTTATAAAGTAATTTACTTACCAGTTCTTATTTAATTCTATCGATAAGTAGCTATTATATCCTAAGCGGGCGCGCAATCGCAGAACTTTTTCGATTAGTATGATTGCGAATGTTTGCATAGTATGAAGAACTATTATTTCTAACAATTTAAATATACTCACTGCTGCACGATAATTATAAATAAATGCGAGGTAAATAAATTTCAATATTGTTAACAACTCGGAACTGACTCCATGCTATACAAACATTGGTAAACACACGAGTCGATAAAGTTCTATAGTCGAGCTGTTAAGAAAACGAGTCGTTAGGGAAAAAAATAATGTACGAAAACGTTTAAACTAAATATTTTTATGCTAACAAGTGCATAAAACTGTTTTAAATAATTGCATTGCGATCTATTCACGCATACACGAGGGTTTCGGGGGGTCCGTGTCCAAAACACGTAAAATATTATTCCGTGGCATGGATTTAATAATAAAAGTCTTAAATTGGTAGCTTTTAGATATGTGTAGATCGTAAGTTTCGAAACAAAAACTATTGCAGTTTTTTTTTTCATTTGGTTTATTAGGATATTTAACAGTATAACAATTATTAGAGTCTGTCCAATGAATGCTGTCGAAGAATAAACGCGGGAATTTTACAAATTCAAGATCAGGCAACCCTGGCTTTACACTGTTTAAACGAAGTTGATACTTTCAATAAACAAACAAATATACAAGGTGATATTGAAGGAGAGCACTCTGTAAGACCGTTCGTGAAGTCGTCTATAGCTACCTACCTATTCAGTGTTGAAAGCGCCGTGCGCACGTCCGTGGTAAGTAGTTATCAGTGTAGCCATGCGTTGCGTAATGAATTCTTTAACGTTTGGTTAAGTTCAATCAGTAAATAATTAATATTTATTTACTTTTTTATATTTTCCCTTCGAAGATGTGACAGTATGATCTCAAACTGTCACATCTTCGAATTTCGAAAGTGACTGGTGGGTCACCTTGTATAACGTCCTCCTTTTTTGAAGTCCATACCGAAATAAATAGTATCAACTTCACGCAGGGTTGCCTGATCAGGTTTTTTATATTCCCGACTTTTTTCTTGGACACCGTTCGTTGGTCAGGCTCTATAAGTAGTGTTTTTTCAAATTTTTGTTTAGTTCTATCATCAATAAAAGAGGGCAGGGGTATAAGTAGTTTGATATTTAAAAAATACAGTGTGACAACGATCTGAGTGTTACTTGGAAGAGATTACCAGGATAGTCAGGGTTATAATTCAGTAAAATTTCCTTACTTTTATTTCACAAGATGGTGGTTAGTTCCAATTCTTGCCACATGCCAAAATATCCTTGTCGGACCACACTTACCGAGTTACAACACAGTGCGCGGCAGTTAAGATATGACGTTCTGTCAAAATCGTTCCTCCACAAGTGACTGTGTTGTATTCAATTAACTGCGTGATAAAAAACGACTTAATTAAGTTTAATTCATAAAAATAAAGTTTCTTCGTAAAACTTTCTTTTTGCAATATTGTCTTAAGTTTTCACGATTCATAATTTAAAATAAAACACTTTTTAACCGGATTTACCGGGTCACCCTAATCTTTCGACCATGGGGTTTGCAAAGACACCGAAACGTCGAGTTAAAATATAAAATATGAATTATACGCAATGAATCCGGTTAAATATTGTTGTGTTGTTTTTTTTCCATTGCAGAAAGCTTAATATTTTGCTGATCATTAAAATCAATATATATTTAGCAAATTACATTAGAATTGATAAAATTACAGAACCCAAAAATCCATAAAATTGGCTATCCAGTATGAAGTATAGCTATTTTTATGGATTTTTCAACTAAAATTTTTTAAAAGCGGGGTAACTTCCAAAAAATATTTATTTAATTTGACAATAGCCCAAAAACAGCAACTTTCATTCGAAGCATGTTAGGCTTATTAGCTGCCCTTGAGCTGACCACCGCCGCTGTCACTGGGACCGGTACAGACACCCTGTATATATATTTCAATTTACTGTATATAATATTCTACTACTGTCCCTGGATAGCGTGTCGTAGAAAGGACTAGTCCGAGTGAACTCCGCTTAGTGTTAGGATCCCGGCAGGATCCGATTGGCTAGCGATCACCCTTCATACAAAAACTGTCTCCAAATATCTCCGCTCCGGCGCGGCAGTGACGTGTTCCGGAAATATTTTATGAAAGGTGAGGTCTTTCCTTAGCCCTAGTGCTGCCAGCTTCGACCTGTTCTTCACTTACCTATCATCACGTGAGATTGAGATCAAACGCTGGATTATACTATGATTTAAAAAAAAATGTGTTTGATCCCTTTTAGGGACGAATTTGTTTAGTATATTTTATATAATACTATATTTTTAGCATATTTTTATATATTACTATATTTTAGTATATATTCTAATCTATTTAATTATTATAAAATTTAAAACAATTGACGACCTTTGGCGATGGTGTAAACAACACTGTTTGCCACAGACGCCATTGGTCGCGGGTTAGATTCCCGCACGGAACAAGACAAAAAAAAATTCCAGGTCTGAGCATTTATACATACATACATACATTTCTGTAAAAATCAAATATACTACATAATTTAGATGGCGTCTAACAAAACACAGTAACCTAGAGGTTAGTGCACCCACCGGGAGCCTCGGTAGGGATGTATTTATTAAGAATTTTCCAATCCAAGAATCTAAACTAGCAAGCCAAACAACCTTCAGAATACTATGCAATACCATGAGATCAAACGCCATGGAAGAGATTATCTCATTACATTAGGATTTAGACGATATTATATAAGATTCTTACCTGGGCTGCGAATGGATACTTCCGGATGTTAGTGGCAGTGCCACCGACAATTCTCGTGTTTATTGCAGGCGGAGTACCCTGCGGCATTTCTATCAACAAATCCCCTGGCCCCGCATCTGGCTTAAGAGGTCATATGTTAAATAATAATAGGGACAAACTAAATGTGTTCCAGCATATGGTTATGAGCCAGGTCCTTCCTCAGCCCGTGTGCTGTTATCTTCAACATCCTCTTCAGTTACCATCAGGTGAGATTTAGGTCAAACGCATGTTTAGTCATGGAAAAGCGCACCCATGCACTCCTAACAATTATAGCATGTATGTGTTTAATTCGACTATTTAAATGACACCATTTTTATGTGCTCAATCTGACGCTGGATAACACTGAATAAAACGATTAAGTAAAGTAAAGCTGTTATTGGTAGTTCTTCAAAAGCATAATTTACACTAAACTTATAAGTCGTAAGATCAACATTTATTGTGTCTACACCACGTAGAACAGATTTTTTATTAATTATTTATTTTTACTATAAGTTACAAGAGATTCATGAGAATTACAAGTCATTTTATCATCAGATTGCTTCATCCCTTAATTATGACATAAAAAAATCTATGAGACGAAATCAACAGATTAACTCGTTTGGGGATTTGATAATAAACCAATTTCACGCGTGCAGTTATTTATTTATTTATTGTTTATTAATAAGCTTACAAAAATCTTATTTCTAAGAACACAGTCCACCAAAACTGTTTAAACAGTTTGACTGTGGGATCCAGAGTCTCATTACAACTAATACTTACTTATTAATTATCTACATTTATTACTTAAAAAGCTACATCAGAGTAGACAATAAATAGTTTTTCAATTTGATTTTGAGTTTATTCTTAACTGTTTCTTGTCGTATGTCATCCGGCAGACTATTTAAAAGATATGGTAATCGTTTAGTTAATGTTCTGTCGCCATAATAGTTGTTATTTTTGGGTACTTCATATTTGCCGGATGACACAGACCTAGTACCTTGGTCATGTGATACCATTTTTAGTAGATGTTCTTGTTTTTTATGGTTATTTATAGCGAGTAGATATTTATATGTTTTATTTCAAAATTAACGGCTGATGGTAAATGGGGATGTCGATGATGACAACACAAGAATTTAGAAAGGAACAGACTCTTTAGAAAATGTTGCCGTAACACATCATAGTGTGTATGTGGCGGCAGATTTTATATGAAGGATGGTCGCCAATCGGAACCTGACGGGTTCCTATCACCAAGCGGAGATCACTAAGATTATTCATCTTTTACTCGTCTATCGACACTGTCGATACCATCTTTACCATCGGGAGCCTATCGATACTACTGTTTTTTTACTATCGATGACTATCGATCAGTAACACTCCATTTATTTCTTTGATAACATACAATCAAAAGGACCATGTTAAAAAATGGATAGTGTTAACGTTATGACATAAAATTGTAAACAATGGTATTGGTTTACTACAGTGCAGAATCTACCAAAGTAATGTTTAGTTACCTACGCTGTAAATTTATCTGAGAAGATCTCTCAAGGTGGGTACTGTCTGACTTTACTGGGCGTAGAGTAACATATTAAGCATTCGAGTGGCTCGTTGTTTGTTGTGACTGCTACCTCTTTATGTCGGTTTTCCGTCGAAGCACGAAGACAAATCACTAGAAATGTTTCTGTTTTCAAACAAATTTGATGTCCAATCAACGCAATGGGTCTTTATAAACTAGCTCAAAGTAGCCCAGCAACGGGCAGGCACATAGCTCGCAGGGCAGACGGCCGTTGGAGCAGTAAAATTTTCGAGTGGCGACCACGTACTGGGAAACGCCGCGTAGGTGAAATGACTTGATGTGGGCAGTGCAGGACAGATCGTTATCGAGAACCTTGGGGAAGGCCTTTGCCCAGCAGTGGGCATCTCCTAGCCGAAAGATGATGATGATGATACGGTAAATCAAAAACCCCTACATGTATCTTTCATCTCCACACACTTTCGTTTAACATGTCTGTCAGCTAAATCATTATCCAATTACAAGCGTTTAAATTAAAATCGATAAAATACTATTTTATAGCGACATCTCTATTTAAGAAATTTGTTTCAAAGTTAGCGTAAACTATGCCTCTATTTTCAAATTCAGTTGTACATTTTAACCTGTAAGACCAGTTATTACCCACCTTTAAGAGTGCAGCTAGTTAGCGAGGACATAAAAATATGTTCTTGCCGTCGTTTATGTATATACAGCAAATACGATATATATTTAAAGGGAAATAAACACAAAATATAAGTGTAAAATACAGTATTTATCAAGTTTAAAGCAATATTTATGTTTGTACACACCTGAATATCTGCACTGACTGGACAAAACTATACAAAAGGTAAACAGCGACTTCCACATCTTTAACTGACAATATTTGTGTTAAAATAATACCCTCATCGAGTTTGCTTAAGGTAGGTTAACATAATTTTAAATATCTTTTTAATCGGTTTTGTTATACAACGAAAGATTTTGTTATCATTTTAGGGTTCAGTTGTGTTTACAAAAATAATTTGCGTTAAGTCTAATTCTGACAGTTTGTTTTCTTTTTTATTTGATTGATGTCTAGACCTAAATTGATTTTCAGCCACAATAGAAACAGAACACGTGGATCATCAGTGCAAAGGTGGTGGGCGACTGACATTAGACTATCATAATATTCGCGGCTGCGGCGGCGGCGGCGAGCGTGTTAAGGCGGGTATGTACACATTGGTCTAATGGAACCAGTAATCTAATATCCAGTGCTCCGTGCCTGCGCTCGCTGTATTTGGACGTGTATTGCGCACGAACTGAGCATTCAATACGGGTATCCTCAGTAGACTTTTTCCGTATTTCGTCACGAGCACGGTCCGTCGCCGCACAGGTTCTTTTCAACCGATTTCAAAAAGGAAGAGGTTATCAAATCGTGTGTAAGTTTGGTAAATTATATACAGGGTGTCCCGTAAGTCATGGATCAACGGAATGTTGGTAATAGAAGGGATCAATAGCTAATAGGAATACAAAGTTTTACTGTCCTAGGCCAAGTAGTTTTATAGTTATAGTTATTTTTTGTATTTTGTAAAAATTTACATAATGTGAACAAAAAAATTAAAATTTTCAGGAAAAACTTTCATAAAATGTTATTATTTTTTTTCTTAAATGTTAAAATTAAGTTAAAACACCTTCCGGCTCCATGGCTAACTGACACCATCAAACTTCTTTTACATAAGAAAAATCTCGCAAAGGCTAAATTCAAAGCAGACCAATCCGAAGTAAATAGGGAGCGTTATAGATCGATCAGAAATTACTGCAACAAGGTGTGTAGGGATGCACAACGACGCCACATTCACGCATCCGTAGAAAACGGTGATCAAGCAAAAGTATGGAAATTTCTTAAGACTTTGGGTATTGCAAACAAAAAAAATCTATTACTTCAAATGTCGACCTTAACTTACTTAATAGACATTTCTCCTCAGTTTCCAAAATGGACGGATATGTAAAAAACCGTACATTACACCATCTTTCTCACTTGCCACGCCCGGACATAACTCCTTTCACATTTAAGCATTTCACTGATAGTGATGTTAAGCAGAGTATTCTTAAAATTACCTCCAATGCCATGGGTTGTGACAGCATTAACCGTAATATGATAATTCCTATCCTTGATATCCTTCTCCCGACGTTAACTAAGATCCTCAATAACTCCTTATCTTCATCAACGTTCCCTGATTCCTGGAAAGTCGCAAACCTTATACCGTTACCAAAAACAAATAATCCTGCAGATCCATCTGACTATCGACCAATTTCAATATTACCTTTCCTTTCTAAAGTCCTCGAACGTCTAGTACACCATCAATTATATACTTTCCTTAATCATAACAGTCTCCTTAACCCATTCCAATCTGGATTTCGTTCCGGACATAGTACGGTTACCGCGCTGGTGAAAATAACCGATGACATAAGAAGTGGTATGGATTATCAAAAACTGACACTACTTACTTTGCTGGACTTCAGTAATGCTTTTAATGCAGTTGATTTTGATGTTCTACTTGGTACTCTTTGCTGTCTAAACATATCTCCTGAAGTGATCGACTGGTTTCGCAGTTATTTGCAAGGCCGCCGGCAACGTATTTTAGTCGATGACAAAGTGTCCTCATGGTGCAATACTGTCGCCAGTGTGCCCCAAGGTGGTGTGCTCTCTCCGTTATTATTTTCAGTTTTCATTAATACTATAACGACCCCCCTATCTTCTTCCTACCGCTTGTATGCAGATGATCTACAAATCTATACGCAATTCAGTCCCGACATCATCAATTTGTCCATTAACACTATTAATAAGGACCTTGGTTCAATACTTGAATGGGGTAAATATTATGGTTTAAATATTAATCCTTCAAAGACTCAAGTTATCCTTATTGGTAGCTCTAAACTCATAAACAAAGTCGATTATCAGCAACTTGCTCCAATAATTTTTGATAACGTCATCATACCTTACAGTAGAGTGGTTAAAAATCTAGGAGTTCTCATGGATTCCACACTGTCATGGAAACCTCAAATAGAATCTGTCAGCAGAAAAGTTTTCTCTGCTGCACGATCTCTCCGAAAGCTACGAAATTTTCTGCCAATACCTACCAAAATTGCTCTCGCACAATCACTTATACTCCCAATAATGGATTACGCTGATACTAGCTATCTTAATTTGACCGAAGAGCAACTAAACAAGCTTGAGCGCCTTCAAAATATGTGTATTAGATTCATATTTGGTTTACGAAAATATGATCACGTTTCCAAATTCCGCGTAAGGCTCAAGTGGCTCCCAATTCGTCTTCGAAGGAATACTCATACACTAAATCTTTTATACAAAATATTATTCAACCCTTGTCTGCCAATCTATCTTAAAGAACGCTTTAGTTTTCGCCATCAACACCATGAACGCAACTTGCGGTCTGCCAGCAACTACTTGCTGGCAACTCCCCGTCACAGTTCCCACCTTTATCAGCAGTCGTTCACGGTGAAAGCAATATCTCTTTGGAACTCATTACCATCTTCTCTCCACCACGCTAAAACAATAGCTTCTTTTAAATATCATTTAAAAAACTTCTATCTCTCAAACTTATCTAATTTTATATAGAATCTATGTTAATACAAAGCGTACTTTGTTCTTCCTACTTATATATCTATTTTTAAATTAATTTTTTTATATTTTATATATATGTATTTCATATTATATTATTACACCTATTTATATACTTTAATTAGTAACATTTATAAAATAATAATGCCATGTTTACGTTTCTTTTTAATTTATTTTAAGATAAGGTTGCCTGGAAGAGATCACTTTGAAGTGATAAGGCCGCCCAAATTGTACATTTAATGTTAAAACTGTATTTTTATAAGTATCCCATTCTATGCAAATGGCAATAAAGTGTTTGAATTTGAATTTGAATAAACATAAGTTATCCTAAATAAAAGGCTTTTTATTCCTAATAATCGTCGACAAAAAAAATATGTGCTAAAACATATGAAAAGTTTGGATTACAAAATTCGCAATGCAATATTTGAACGAAGCTAGAATAAAAAATTTTTGGTAACTTCTTGGCCCATTTGCTGAAAATATCTAAAACTAACACACATTCCAAAATGGTATAACAATGCTACATTACATAAAGTTAAAAGGATAAAACTGGTATTAAACAGAGCAAATCAGAAAATTCATAGAAATGGTTTTGAGTAATTGCAAGTAATGAGATTTTTTTTGCTATGTTTTTCATATTTAAGTCGTTTTTCTCTCTACACTTCCACACTTAGTTCAAAGTAAGTGTTCGAAGTGCCTTCCCCCTGCTCTTATGCACATTCGACATCTTCTTATAAAACTAGTTCTGAGAGTTTTTAATGCTCGTTCATTATTTTTCACTCTTTCAGCTACAAGATTCAGCTTTCGTCTTAAATCTCTTTCATCATTTGTTATCGTCTCATATACTGTTTCTTTGAAATAGCCCCACAAAAAAAAATCCAATTGATTAAGATCGGGCGAGCGTGGTGGTCATGCAATGCTACCTCCGCGTCCATTGATTTGAGAACGTATTGTTGAGGTACTTGCCGTGAATAATGAGTGGGGGCTCCATCGTGCTGCAACCACATTCTTTCGCGTACTTCTAGTGGTACGTCCACCAACAAATTATTGAGCTCGATTCTCAAAAACTCCAAGTAACGAGCCCCGTTAAGCCTCGGTGGGAGTTCAAATGGACCGATAACTCTGCAATCAATAATTTCTGCCCACAAATTTACTGAAAATTGGTGTTGGAATCGATCTTTCCTTATTATGTGGGGATTATTTACCTCCCAATGGTGCATGTTATGCATATTAAATACTCCAATCCTTTTAAAACAAGATTCATCGGTCCATAAAATGGAGTGGAAAAACTGTGGATCTTGTCGGCATCGGCGCAGCATTTCTCGGCAAAAATCCACTTGCCGAGGAAAATCGGCGGGAAACAATGCTTGTACCCGTTGCACATGATACAGGTGCAAATCATTTCTTTTTAAAATGTGGTGCGCTGTACTTCTTGCAACACCAGTACCTACGCCTTGATATACGGCGGACACTAGTGGAAGGATCTTCATCCACTTCGGCTAACACTCGACGTTCGTCGACTCTTCTAGGTCTTCCTTCGGCATTTCGAACTCCAGGAATTCGACCTTCCATGTAGGCATTATTCACCCGAAGAAAAACTGTTATCGGGATAGTGATTGCGATTCGGATAACGCTCACGATACGTACGTGCTGCTAACCGAGCACGATTCACGAGGAGTGTAGATATGAGGCATTTTCCAGTCAAACAATATCAAAATCACAAGCACAATCTAAGTCCAGTTCAAGATTAGGTCGACAAATGATAGTTGTATCGTATTGAGTTGCAAAAACGCGTCTGTAGTTCCAAGCTATTAACAAGGCACTGAATGCGCGCGCGCGTGTGCGGCGACACGGAGCGGGGGCAGCGAGTTGAGAGGGGAAGTGAGGAGAGCGGGATACAATAAAAACGACTTAAATATGAAAGAGATAGCAAATCAATTCTCAAAATTACTTGCAATTACCCAATACCATTTCTATGAATTTTCTGACTTGCTCTGTTTAATACCAGCTTTTATCCTTTTAAATTTATGTAATGTAGCATTCTTATACCATTTTGGAATCTGTGTTAGTTGTAGATATTTTTCAGCAAGTGGGCCAAGAAGTTACCATACATTTTTTTATTCTAGCTTCGTTCAAATATTGCATTCCGAATTTTGTAATTCAAACTTTTCATATGTTTTAGCACATATTTTTTTTGTCGACGATAATTAGGAATAAAAAGCCTTTATGTTTACTTAACATTTAAGAAATAAAAAATTTTGTTCTCATCATGTCAATTTTTACAAAATACAAAAAATAACTATAACTACTTGGCCTAGGACAATAAAACTTTGTATGCCTATTAGCTATTGATCCCCTCTATTACCAACATTCCGTTGATCCATGACTTACGGGACACCCTGTATAAAAAAAAAACTAAGTTCAGAAAAGCATAAATTACAAATATTGGCTTAAATATACAAGGAAGGATAGAACATTGGTGCCTGAACTAGGATAATCCTGTTTTTCAGGCTGGAGCGTGCTAAAATAACATTTAAAAATCATTCAAATGAAATATAACTTCAATAAAATAAAATATGGATCTTATACTTATACAAACATAGTAGAATCTATTTAACTATTCTTAAGAAATAAAAATAAAACAGGAAATTGTGACAATTTTAAATTTAAGAGGTTTACCTACATAATTATTTAATTTACGTACTAAACCTAATTACACATTTATGCAAACGTTATCAAAAATTATCTAACTTATAACAGTCAGTAGCATCTCGGTTTCATCGTACGACAATTCCTGGAGAACTGTTTTTAAAGCCTTTTTACAATTTCTTACGTTTAAGGGATATATATACACTTTGGCGTTTATTTTGTTATACAATAATGGCCCTAGAAATTTATAAAATCGTGTAGTCAAAGTGTATTGTACCCACGTGCGATTTGAGCATACAATATCCTTGCGTCTTTTATTAGTAGAATTGGTGCTGTATTGAAGTGCTGTGTGCTGTTTAAGTACTATATTAGTTATAAATAATTGTCGGACTGTTAGTACATTGCATGTTAGTACCGTAAACGTAGGTTACTATAGCCCTAAGGGGTTACTATAACCCAAATCGGGAAAAGATTTTGATTTCCCGCCTATAATTTGAAGTGACAGATACAGAGTTAGTTTGTACTACAATTCATAGATGGCGATATAGGCGTGTCAATAAAACAGTTTTGATAGCTGATCCGTTCATTTTGAACGGTTAGAAGTGTTGACAAGTTGTGACCTGCAAAGTGCAAGAATTTTGACTGTGCAAACTTTGTATCGTAACTAAATTTTGGTAAGTCTAGCTGTTTTGTTATAGTGTTGGTCGTATCAGACATATAAAGGACATGCGTAATGCTTGGTATTGTCCAGTTTTACGAAGTTTTAGGTATTAAAATTGCAGAAATAAAACTGCAGGGTACTATGACCCGCAAATGTGGGTATATTTAGCCCACGGGCCAAAGTAACCTACGGTTAAAGAATTTCACATAATTTCTCGATTATCGTTTTAAAGAAAGTTTTTTTCCTTTTTAGATTTGAAGTCAACATGCCAAGACACTATAAAAGAAAAGTAGGAAATCGTAAATACGTGGATTATTCCAAGGAGCAACTCGTAGAGTGTTTGGCCAGGATACGATCCAAATCATTAACTCAAAGAGCTGCTGCTGAGCATTATGGAATTCCTCGCAGCACAATAAAACTCAAATTAAAAAAAATAGATGGCAATAAGCCTGGTCATCCAACGGTGTTTTCCGAAGTTGAAGAAAATTCATTTGTGGCCCATATAACTGCTTTATCAGAGTTTGGATTCCCTTTGACTGACGTTGATCTCCAGTTCATTGTTAAAGATTATTTATCATCACAAGGAAGAGAAGTGAGGCAATTCAAAAATAATGTTCCGGGAAGAGAGTGGATAAAAGCTTTTCTCAGAAGACACAAGAGTTTGACTAAGCGTTTTGCAAATAATATAAAAAGAATCAGGGCTCAAGTCTCAGAAAACGACATCAAAGAATTCATCGAAAATCTGAGTACGGAAGTAGAATCAGTTCCACCTCAAAATATTTACAATTTCGATGAAACTAATCTGACAGATGACCCGGGAAGAAAAAAAGTTATATGCAGGCGTGGATCTAAGTATCCAGAACGAGTTTTAAACTCTACGAAAGTCAGTTATTCTGTCATGTTCTGCGGAAATGCTGCTGGAACCGCAGTCCCTCCTTATATTATATATAAATCAGAGCATTTATGGACTACCTGGACAGAAAATGGGCCCGATGGTGCTCGTTATAATCGCACCAAAAGCGGCTGGATGGATTCTGTGACCTTTGAAGACTGGTTTATCCGCCATTTGTTGCCAATACTCAAAAGACAAGAAGGTCGAAAAGTAGTAATCGGGGACAACTTATCGTCGCACATCAATAAAAATGTATTGTCAGAATGCAAGAAACATAACATTAGCTTCATCTGCTTGCTTCCCAATGCTACTCACATCTTGCAGCCGCTGGATGTAGCCTATTTTCGGCCTTTAAAAATTAAATGGCGAGAAGAGCTGATGACGTGGAAAGAGAGCCAGCAAGGTAGAAAACTTCCTTCTACTCCAAAAGAACTGTTTCCAAGCCTGTTGAAGAAGGCTCTGAATAAATTATCAGACACTCCCACCAATTTGATTGCTGGTTTTAGAAGATCAGGCATCTGTCCCCCAAATGTGGAAGAACCTCTAAAGAGGTTGCCAAAGCAAGACAGAATAGTTAACGTTGAATTGATTGGAGACGTCTTCCTGCAAAAACTGGACCAGACACGTAATACTGACGTAGCAACCGCAACTAATACGATTAAAAAGAAAAAAATAGACGTGCCTGCAGGTCTTTCTATTTGTGCAAAAGACATTTTAGAAGCTGGACCTTCTGGCTGTCAGCCTAAATCCCGGAATATACCACAACCAAAAACTACAAAGAAAGCCTTAAAGAAAAAGCCCGTATTATTTGAAGATTCTACAACAGATTGCAGTGATGCTGATATTAGCCTTGCTTCATCTACTGAAGACCTTATCATGGCTTGTGAAATACCGGATCTATCCGAAGATGACATGCCACTAGTAACGTTTAAAAAACGAGATCTTTCAGGCCTTGACGCTGAAGGTAGACCTATCCATCAATCACAGAAAACGATAAAGGCGGCAAAGCTTACAGAAGCTGATCCTCAGAGCTGTGATAGAGCAGACGGTGCTATCTGTGACTCCCCAGTACTGAAGCTTCCGACGCCCGATCCTCAGAGCTGTGATAGAGAAGACGGTGCTATCTGTGACTCACCAGTACTGAAGCTTCCGATGCCAGATCATCAGAGTCATGATGCTGCAGACGAGGATATAGGTAATGCTCAGAACTGTCATAAAGCAGAGAAAGCCGTTGGTGACTCACCACTACCAAAGCTTTCCAAGTCAGATGCTCAGGTACGTGATGGCAGAAAGAAACCTACTAATGATTACTCGGTTGGTGATCACGTTATTGTTTTGTGGGGTTCTGTTAAATATCCTGGTGAAATTATATCAGAATCTGAAGAAGGAGCGATGGTTTCTTGTATGAAGAAGGGTAAAGAATTTTGGCGATGGCCTGCTATAAAAGATGAGCAGCTTTATAGGTGGGAAGACGTGATAGAGAAGATTGGGATTCCCAAATTTATAAAGAAAGGGTGTTTTGTCGTGACAGAACTGGATAAAAGTTCCTAACTTCCTATTAGATTAAGGAAGATACAGTATTAAAATAACTTATAATGTAACTGATGATTCTCATAAAACAGACTGAATTAATGTTAATTTTGATAAGAAAAAATATATTTTTGTTGTTTTTTTAATATTTTATAATAACTTAATACTAAGGATAAGCTCATAATAATATACAGGTCCCTACTAATAAGAAGTTTGCAAAGCAAATTGTTGATTATGTTTAATTTTGTAGTAAAGAAATATATTTTTTTACTGAGATTTACGAAAACCTTGATTTTTTCAATAATTTTCTTTAAAAATAAACCTAATTTCATACATTCTGGTAGTTTGAATCCTCTGCTCTTATTCCCTGCTGCCTACATTAACCCTAAATGAAATTATATAATGTTTAAGCTCCTAAAAAGGATGTGGGTCAATGAAACCACCCACAAAGTGCAACTTTGGCCCAAAATTAAAAAAAAAATTAAAAATACCTTTCAGCATATTTGAAACATATTTTTTACATAAATTAGTTACTTATATCCTTGTCAAATGATCTAAGGCTGTGCAATATACATATGTCCATTAAAGGCCAAGAAATCAGGAGTAACGTAAAAAGTTGCCCTATTTTGGGACAAAGTAACCTACGTTTACGGTACATAAAAGGTTAGTAGGGTAGAGGTATGGCCTAAAAGAAGCTACCTTAAGAATTGCTCTTTGAGCTCTTTCTACAATAAGTAGAGAGGTTTTAGGAGCTCCGCCCCAGATCGTAATACTATATGTTATCACAGATTGACACAAGGCGCTGTATAATAGCATGATAAGTTTTGAATCCGCAATTGACCTGATTTTTTTAAAAACGAAAATCAGTTTACAGATTCTATTACTAAAAGCTTCAATGTGATATCTGAAGGAAAGAGTTTCATCAATAATCACACCGAGATATTTTTACCCACGACGGAACGGAGACGGTATATGCGTTTGAGGTGAGAGGGTGTTTGTGCAAACCAATGTTACCATTTATCTCCAGAACCACTGGTCCGATTTGAATGCGGTTTTCAGTAATCGCTTTGGGTTTAATTGGTGCATGTTCTAAGATAGGTGTAGTGGTAACAACTCACCAGGGGGCGCTGCAGTAAACATTTGTTTGTAAAAGCCAATGTTACCGTTTATCTGCAAAACCATTGGTCCGATTTAAATGCTGTTTTCAGTGATCGCTTTGGATTTTATTAGCGCTATTCTGAGATAGGTGTTACAGTAACAACTCACCAGGGGGCGCTGCAGTAAATATTTGTTTGCAAACCATTGGTCCGATTTGAATGCCGTTTTCAATTATCGCTTTGGATTTGATTGGTATAATGTTCTTAAATAGGTTTAACGGTAACAACTCATCAACGCATCTTGATTTCTCACTCATTATAATACTTCACTATGTATTTAAATAAACTACATGGGTTTTCCAGCGGTGGTGGGGACATTAGAGGGCGGATGAGGAACGAGGTGTTGTGTAATGTAATGTATGGTACCTATATAGCCTGATAGGTAATATAGGTACCATACAGCAACCGACATCGAAGATGTAGATGTCGCAATATCATAGGTATTCAACTCCCTATGAACTTTATAAGAAGAGCAAGAAAATAAAACTACAAAACGGATTCATTCAATGGCAGCCCCAGACGGATTTTCTTGCTCTTCTTATAAAGTTCATAGGGAGTTGAATACCTATGTTATCGCGACATCTACATCTTCGAGAACCAAATAGGTAAGCGTAGGGAAGTGCTATGAAAACGAATAGTATATTGTTCATAGTATGACTGACTCTGTGTGAGATCAAGTGAACTTTTAAAAAAGCTTTTCACGTTTATTATCTCTCGTCACATAAATAATTTCAGTCGGGGGATTTTAAATTATTTTATTCTTTTTCAATTACTGTTTAACCGTCGCGTCGTGGGTTTTTCAAATTTTTTATTTTGTTTTGTATATTTTATCTGTTACTGTAATTCTAGGACACTCACACGCAATGTCAGCAAGGTTATTGCAGCAATGTGCATACAGGGGTCTATTACGTGCTGCCTGTGATTACCGCATTGTGAACATAATATATTTTGTTTTGTCTGCGTTTAATGTAAGTAGGTGAAGTTTAAGCCAGTCATTCACAATATTGAGGCCATTCTGAGTAAGTTTAAAAATGTCTTGTTCAAAGTCAGCTGTAAAAAGTAAAACAGTGTCGTCGGCGTATGAAATTATTTTACCTTGTACTAGTTGCAGATTACAAAGGTCATTTACGTATATTAAAAATAATGTGGGGCCTAAAATAATTCCCTGGGGGATACCGAAGGGGTGGTTTTTTGTTCAGAACTAACTATATTGCTTAGTTTAACGCATTGACTTCGATTACTAAGGTAACTAGTTAAAATATTTAGCTGATTTCCTCTTATACCTACATTTTCTAATTTATTTAACAGGATGGGAATAGAGACGGAGTCAAAAGCCTTGGCTAGATCAAGGAACCCCCCTATAGTCTGGTTTCCCTTATCTAGTTCCGGTGCAATATAATCTACTAAGTCGTGCATAGCATCAGAAGTCGATAAGTTTGGTCTAAAGCCAAATTGTGACTTAGAGATGATAGACTTATTTTCCAAATATCGTACTAGCTGGTTGTTTATTATTTCGTAAATATTAATCAAGTCAGAAATGATACATTACTCCTTTTCAAAATTATTACCTACGTTTCTCCCAGAAACTGCCAGTTTGTTCCTTCTCATTTATTTTGGTTTTATCACTCATGATCTTAAATTTAATTGGTGAGCTGCTATATTTATTTGTTTATTTTAATATTCCTAAACTAAAGTTTTCATATCTAATAAACAATACGTAACGATCCATAAGGGTCAAATTTTGACTTTTTGATGGCCATAGTAATTGGTCCTATTCGACCGAGTCAACTATTTTGGATAGGATTTTGGATGAATATCCCAGGGGAACCATATAATCGAGTATGCCTTGGCTTCATACATTGTCCGCCCTGGAGGCAGGAACAGTGGAAAATACGTTTAGTATTTTAAATTACCGTAAATTTCATCTTACATATCGTTTGTGAAACGGACAATTTGCTACATCTTATTATATCCAAAGAATTCCAGAATTCCAAAGGACAGAAATAGCTGAATACAATATGTGTGAAAGCAATATTTATATACCTAATTATGAAGACTACTAACCTTTTTTAGTGAACTTTCACGTAGAACTCAATAGAATAACAGAATTATTCGAAAATCTTGTGTTTATTTGAGTGAATTTACATTTGAGCAATGATTGATTGATTAATGAAGTGATGGACACTAAATATCAATGTTATATTCGATAGAAGAGCGAAAAATATCCTTTTTTCGGGGTACCAAAAAAGTGCTAAAATAAATAGATAACATTGTTATGCAATATTAATTTTAAAAACAATTGTTTTTTTTACAAAATATTGATCGATGCAATAAAATTCAACAAAAATAGTTGTTCAGAACTAATAACAGATTTGAGATAACAGTGACATTGTTTTAACAAAATGTCGGCGAATATGTAGAGTTTCAATAGAATACTTTTAAAATGTCTGTTTTGTATAGCAAATTGTCCGTTCAATATATGTGATTTTTTTAAATATAATTAGGTGAGTAGCTTAAGCGTGAAAGCATAACAAACAAATATACTCACTTTTTTATAATGTTCGTATGGATGTTTGAAAATAAACAAAAAATCAGACTTCAATATTTTCTATTAATAAAATAGTGACAGGTCCAAAAAATGATATGATTCCTTCATGCGCAGATACTGCTCGAGAATTGTTCACCTGAAAATAACATAAAAAACAGAAACCAAAATAATTTTTCAAGACATTACCTTTGAAAAATATTTTATTCCATAAAAAAAAACAGAAAAGATTATAGCAATGTATTACCCAACAATGTAGTGAGCTTCCACTTAAGTACAACTCAGCTATCTTACAATAGTAAAACCCTTTGTATATTAAACAACGCCCGGGATGAGGCTGATTTTATTTGGTATTTTCAATAAATGATAATGAGAATAAATGACTTTGACAATAGTATATACGACGTTTTTCAACACACTTGTGAGTAAAAGACAGACATACGTGGTCATAAAATAACAAACACACTTGATAACAAAGCTGTGAATTGTGATTGAAAAATGGCGCCGAACTTCACGCAAGCGCGTAGGTTTTTTTTTCGCCAAATGTGTCAATGTATATGCTATACAGCCTATTTTACATGAAAATATTTAATTTGGAGTGGTAAATCCAAATATTTTAATGTTTTGTAACAAATTATTGTAAATTGTGAATAATTTGTTTGATATACAATTTTGTTTAACTAATATAAGGCGTAAACATTTAAAAATGTATATGGATTTGAAGTGGTATAAAACCTCTTTGTTGTTTCTGAAAAAATTTAATGTATAACCCGGATCAATAAAATATGCTCTGTTTACTCGCATTTAATTTGCACAAATGTACAATTCAACTTTGTAGGATTCATTATATTATGCACTAGGGTATAATATATTATGCACGCGTGACTTATAGCCCAGTTTATAGTTCTAAATTCAATAGAATTAGGCTCATTTTACGAGCAAGTGTGTTGAAAAAGTTGTTAAGTACTCAATTTACGAGTACATCTAAGCGTTGACACCTATTCAGTTTCTTATTTTACTCAAGTAATTTTATTCATATGGGTTATTGGTTACTAGATTGGAATCTTTTAAGACGACCTAGGGAATGTCATTAATAATGATTCGAGCCCCAATTGTGTCATTTGTTTTTCGCTGCAATGTGATTCAACTTCGTGGTTTTTGTCTCAACGAGTGTTCGCTCTAGCGTACCATGCTGAAATGTGTTCGCCAAAACATGAGACGCCACGGCGTCACTCAAAACTACGTGGGGAACCCGTTGTGAGGGTCCAGTCGAGACCAGACGTTGCCTCCCACAACGCATCTTTAATAATTTTATTTTAATCGTAAAACTCTTCACAATTAGTCAAGGTCGCAAGACTGACGTGGAGAACCTTGAGGAAGCCTTTGTCTAGCAATGGGCGGCTCCTGGCTGATGATCATAATCAGCATCAACTCTTTGTAAAGAGCCCACTGCAGAGCCATGAGTCTCTCCTCTGGGTAACGTGGAGGTATAGGCCATAATCCATCAAGCTGGCCCAGTGCTGGTTGAATGATGTCAGCATTTTCAGGACGCCGAAATGGCTTCTAGCAAACCCTAACGACTACTGTGTACAAATATACAGCACCCGGGACTGATGATGATAAAGACAATGAAAGCGCTTCAGATTAACATTGCTGCTGGACAGGCAGGCCGCAGGCAGGCTGCCCCTGTTGCCCTCCCTGGCTTCGTTGATAGTTGCAAACCAATGTTCAAAAAACTTAAAATACTGCCACTGCCATCCTTGTATATTTTTAAAGTTTGTGATTTTGTTAAAATGAACTCACAATATTTTAAGAGCAATGAACAAATGCTATATGGCAGAGGCAGACATAAACACAAATTGTATGTGCCAATGCAAAGGCTTGAGCTATTTAGAAGGAATGTGTTCTGTATGACAATTCGCATATTTAATAAATTACCCAATTCTTTAAAAAACCTACCAATGGTAAAATTAAATAAAAAACGTTATTTATTTAAAAAAAACTACACTGTAGTGTAAATGATTTCTTAAATGTGTAATAATAATTTATAATTTATATTTAAGAACTGTAATACTTCTGCGAATAAACTATTATTCTATTCTATTCTATGCATACCTTGTTTTCAACCCAATCCGTGTAGCTTGAGACTTTAGCGTACACTCCAGGGTATTCAGAATGTCCGCAATCAATACCGAAGGATACCACGCCAATGACAACATGCTGATATATCAGGGGTCCACCGCTGTCCCCTTGACAGGAATCTACACCTGATGAAAGCATAAATTAGAAGCGTTAAAACACCACTAATTTATTGACGAATGACTGTTTAATAAAAACATCCTATACAGTTTTGTTACGATCGCTACCTACAGGGATACCGCTGACGCTGTGCCGCCCCGAATTCGAGCCGAAATAAGGAAGTCACGTTTTTACAAACAACTATCTAGCAATTAAGCATATTTTAGTTTTCCTTGTTTTTATTAGAAATGTATTTCATTATTCTATAAACTTAATCGCTAAGTGATAGACCATTTAATTGTAGTTGTAATTTTATTTTTTTTATTAAATTTAATTAAAAGTAAATTGTTTTTTTTTGAGACCTCCGGCGGCCACTTCCATAATTGGCGCAGTCGGTAGGATACTCAAAGTTAGTTAGGAGTATCAAAAAATCGACATTCCAGAAGACTAACTAGTCTATCAAGACTTAATTGAGTACCTAAAAGAACAGGAGGTTGCCGAAGGATATTTAAGGATATATAAAGGAACACTGAGGAACATATATTACAATCGAGGACTAAAGGATATTTTGAGGATCTGAAAATCGATAATTAAATAAGCCGAGACCGAGATGAAACTTATGTAAGTGCATTGAATTTTTCTTTTGTTAGTGCTATTCCTTGTGTGTGTTTTATCCTTAACCAAAATTTTCCATCCGAAACGATCTAGTTTTAAGGAGACTGCATCTCGGCAGTCTCGTAGGCAGAAAGAGTTAGATATAAATAGAGATATTAATTCAGTTAATTTAGAAAATAATTATAGTAACAGTTTAAATATGTCATACGACCCTGACACTATTTTTAAAGCCTTACGGCCGGTCCCAGAATTTGACGGGAACCCAAATGTTTTAATTCGATTCATAAAGTTGTGTGATCAAACAGTTTTAGCTTATTTAAATGAAACGCCAGGCAATGAATTGAGCAACCTTTGTTTGTTGAATGGAATATTGAATAAAATCACGGGGACAGCCGCATCTAAAATTAATTCCAATGGCATCCCTGATAATTGGATCGGTATAAGAACCACACTAATCAATAACTTTTCCGATCAAAGGGACGAAACTGCCCTTTACAACGATCTTTTGATAGCAACCCAGGGTTCAGGGACGCCGCAAGAATTTTACGACCGCTGCCAGTCCCTTTTCAGTACCATAATGACTTATATCATGTTACACGAATCTCTGCCTACCACAGTAGAATCCAAACGTATTTTATATAAAAACTCACAATGCAGGCTTTCGTACGTGGACTTAAGGAACCCTTAGGGTCACGTATTAGATGCATGCGGCCTGAGTCCATTGAAAAGGCGTTAGAGTTCGTACAAGAGGAGTTGAATGTTCTCTATTTACAACAACGCAACGAACCTTCACCAGATAACAAAATTAATTCATACACACAGCATCAAAGGCCACCTCAGCAATTCAATCAATCGCCGTTACCTTTTAAGCCTCAGTTCATGCCGCCACCTCAAAATTTATACAGGCCAATGCAACCCCAACCAGGGAGTTGGAAACCAAATTTTCAACCTAACTTAGGTCAGCGCATGCCGAACATGCCTACACGTACGCAGCAAATGTTTCGTGCGCCCCCACCTAACTACAACCCCCAAAGTAATGTGTTTCGAATCCAACCTAGGAATCAAACCCAGAACCAAGCACCGAAACCCATGAGTGGTGTTAGCCACTACGTTAGTAGACCTGCACCTCTTCGAGGTCATGACTGGTCTAGGGCGGGAAACCCTCCACCGACCAATTATTTTAGGACTCGAGAGATGAATTTTAATTATTGCGATGATGATTATAATAATAATTTTTACAACTATAATTATGCACCGGACTGTACTTATGCCTATGACAATTTTTATGCTCCTGACTGTACTGACTATCATAATAATTTTGAATACGCCGAACCGCAACCCGAGCCTGAATACGTAACTGTGACTGACATACCGACGAAGCACATGATAACACTGAACAAATTTGCGACTATTCTAGTCAGGATTTTCAAATCGTATCGAGATCAAACAAGCCAAAATAGAAGTTAACCTGCAAACTCAGCGTCAACTTCCTTATATAAAGATTAATAATCCACCCTTAAAGCTTCTTATCGACACAGGCGCGAATCAGTCTTTTATTAGTCCAACTATAGTTAAAACTTACTTTTCTGACTATCCACTTAACTACGACCCCTTTGAAGTCACAAATGTACACGCAACGACTAGAAATGACTATTCGATAACATTACCTAGCTTCCCTGAATTTAACGACTCTGAGAACATTAAGTTATTTGTCTATGATTTTCATAGGTGTTTTGATGGCTTAATCGGACTAGACTTATTGACTAGATGGGAGGCTAAGATTGATCTTAAAAATAATGAACTGCTGACTAAGACTTCGACAAACCCAATTCATATGTATAATTCTCGAAATATTAACTTATACGAAGACATAATACCAGCTGACTCCACAAAATTAATTAGAATACCTATCGATGCACCGGATGGCGACGTATTAGTTGCGAAACAACGCTTAGGTAATTGCACAGTCAGCGAATGTTTTACAACTGTTGTTAATACTAGAGGTTTAGTTGAAGTTCGTAACGAGACCCGAAATGACGTTATTATTGCATTAGACCGTCCCGCTGAAGCCAAGTGCTTTAATATTGAGGGCAAGTGTACTCAAATAGAGCCCAGTAGAGTCAGTGAAGTTTTATCGCGTTTACGGACTGATCACTTAAATGAAGAGGAAAAAGTTAACCTAGTGAACTTGTGTAAACGGTACGCAGACGTTTTTTATATAGAAGGTGAGCCCCTATCTTTTACAAACAAGATTAAGCACCACATTAGGACCACAGACGAATTACCTATTTATACTAAAAGCTATAGATATCCATTTATACACAGACAAGAAGTTAGGGATCAAATTTCGAAAATGCTAGAGCAAAATATTATCAGACCATCAGATTCCGCTTGGAGCTCTCCTATTTGGGTTGTTCCAAAGAAGGCAGATGCTTCAGGAAAACAAAAATGGCGACTCGTAGTAGATTTTCGAAAATTGAACGACAAAACTATTGACGACAAATATCCCATACCAAACATAAATGACGTTCTTGACAAGTTAGACAAATGTCACTATTTCACCACGCTCGACCTTGCAAGCGGGTTTTATCAGGTTGAGATGAGCCCTGAGGACATCCCCAAGACCGCTTTTTCTGAGGATGCCCATGGGATTAAAAAATAGTCCATCAACTTTTCAAAGAGTTATGGACAATGTTTTGCGAGGCCTTCAGAATGTAATTTGTTTAGTATATTTAGATGACATTGTGGTGTTTAGCACTAGCCTGCAGGAACATATCGTTAATTTAGAGAAGGTTTTCCAGAGACTCCGAGAATCTAACTTTAAAATACAAATGGACAAGTCCGAGTTTTTAAAGTTAGAGACGGCGTATCTTGGACATATAATTAGCAATGAGGGAATCAAACCAAATCCGGATAAGATTAAAGCCATAGAAAGCTACCCAGTGCCAAAAACAACTAAGCAAATTAAGCAATTTTTAGGTCTTATAGGATACTATAGGAAATTTATTCCTGACTTCGCCCGAGTTACTAAACCGATGACTAACTGTTTAAAAAAAGGAAAGACCATAACTTTGACCAAAGACTATCTAGACTGTTTCACTAAATGTAAAAAACTCTTGACAAATGACCCTATCCTACAATACCCCGACTTTAACAGAGACTTTATTTTAACTACAGATGCTTCAAACGTAGCAATAGGCGCTATTTTATCTCAAGGACCTGTTGGGTCCGACAAGCCTGTTTCATATGCATCTAGAACCTTGAATGATAGCGAATGTAATTACAGTACAATAGAAAAAGAACTACTGGCTATTGTATGGGCAACCAAATACTTCCGCCCTTACTTATTTGGTCGAAAATTCAAAGTTATCACCGACCATAAGCCTTTACAGTGGATGATGAACCTTAAGGAACCTAATTCACGCTTAACTCGTTGGAGGCTTAAACTTAGTGAATATAACTTTGAGGTTATATATAAAAAAGGAAAAATAACACCAATGCCGATGCCTTATCTAGAGTTGAGATACACAATGATGAATTAATGTCATTAATAGATGAATTAAATTCCTTAATGCCAAGCCCTACCGAAAATCCACCCTCAATTTATAACAATTCCAGTACTGAAACTATACATACAAGTCTAGAGAATCCTATATTAGAAATACCAATAACCGACGACCCTCTGAATAAATTCCATCGACAAATACACATGACTATTGTAGGTGACATAAAAAAAAGACCCACAGTTAGCAAACCATTCGAGACAAACACTAGAACAGCCATCCAATTATCCGAAAGTAATTTAGAAAATGATTTAGTTTCTGCGATAAAAGAATACGTCAACCCCAAAGTTAAGACGGGTTTACTTTTAAATCCACCCTTGCGTATGTACGACATCATCCCTACATTACAAAATAAATTTCGCAGTTCTGCCATGAACCTCGTTTTATGTAAAACCGAGCTTGAGAATGTCAAAGAATACCTTAGACAGCAAGATATTATCAAGCACTACCACGATGGTAAAACCAACCACCGGGGTATAAACGAGTGCTACTTAGCCCTTTCTCATAAGTACTATTGGCCTAAAATGAAAGAACACATAACTAAATTTATAAATGATTGCACCATATGTGGCCAAGCAAAGTATGATAGAGCCCCAATAAAGCAAAAATTTAATATTGTACCACCCCCTACTAAACCTTTTGAAGTAATCCATGCAGATTTATTCACCGTTCAAAATGAAAAGTTTATCACATTTATCGATAGCTTTTCTAAATATGCACAAGCGTACCTATTAAGGGATGCTACGGCCATAAGCATTATTCAAAGTTTATTGCAATACTGCACACACCATGGTTTTCCTTTAACTATCATAACCGACAACGGTACAGAATTTACAAACCAACTTTTTGCAGAATTCGTTCGTTTGCATAACATCAACCACCATAAAACCTTAGCACACTCCCCAAACGACAACGGTAATATAGAAAGATTTCACTTAACCTTATTGGAGCACCTTCGTATCCTAAAGCTAGAAAGAAAGGACGAACCTATTGTTAACTTAGTACCATACGCTCTAATAGCCTACAACAGCTCAGTGCATAGCTTTACTAAATGCCGACCGTATGACGTAATCACAGGACATTTTGACCCCAGGGACCCACTTGACATAGACTTGACCGCACACCTGTTACAACAATACGTCCAAACCCATAAGAATAACCTTAAAACTGTATACCAACTTATTCATGACTCTACCCTTCAGGAACGAATTAACCTTATAGAAAATAGGAACAAAAACCGTGAGCCTGAAAAGGAGTATCAGCCTCAAGATACAGTTTTTGTTAAAAATCCTGTCGCTGCACGACAAAAAGTAGCTCCGCGTTACACTAGTGACGTAGTGCTAGCCGACTTGCCAATCCACATTTATACTTCCAAAAAACGAGGACCCGTTGCCAAATCTAGACTAAAGCGGACCCCTAAGACAAGTAATTTGTTACAGAAACCTGCTGACGATAATTTTTCACCTGACTCGCGGACAGGAGATAAGACTAGAGAGCCTTGACGATGAACTTGGACTATTACCATTTAAACTTGGACAAACTCGACTTATAACCCATTACCATACATTTCTTCAATATGTAAAATTGGATGACATCACGGAAAGCATAAATACTTTACATACACAACTTCAGGACTTTAAACTCAAATTGCCTAACGAGACCTATATTTTATATGAATTTCAGTTTCAGTACTTACTCTCTAAATTAGAAAAGGCTAGTGACCAGTTGAAAAGTTTGATGCCTAGCCGATACAAACGAGGATTAATCGATGGGTTAGGGTCCGTCATAAAGAGCGTGACGGGAAACCTAGATTACTCGGATGCCATTCGATTTAATAACGCAATCAGTAAATTAGAAAATAACCAAATTAAATCTTTGCATGAATTTAATCAACACTTAAGTCTCAGTAAGGAATGGATGTCATCCTATACTAAGATTATGTCTCAAGTAGTTGAAAACCAAATTAAAATTAACAGCACTTTAGAGATATTACTCAATTCCGACTCAAATAAAAGTTATAGCCTGATAAAATTTACAAAGTTTGCTCAAATGCTAACAATCATTGGCGAAAACGTTGAAGATTTATTATCAGAACTTTACAGGTTAGAAGATATGTTGGTAATTGCGCGTACATCGAGTACTCACCACCGTATGATAGGATTAAACATTTTAAGAAAAATGCTAGATCAGTTAAAATCTAGTTACAATAAAGGTCAAATTTTAGATGTAGGACTTAGAGAATATTATGAACTAATTAAGTCAGGTTATTATTACGATGATAGAAAAATAGTAATTATTTTTAGATTTCCTATTACCTCAGTAGATACCTATAACTTATTTAAGTTATCAATTACCCCTAATAGATTTAATCAATCCCTAGTTCCTCCTTATCCCTACATAGCAACTAACGAAGAATCTTTCATGTACATGGAGGCTGAATGCCCGAAGTACGATAAAAATCGATATCTCTGTGAAGAAAAACTCAACCACCATCTTCGGACTAAGCCTGACTGCGTTCAAGACTACATCTGGAACAAACCACTTAAGAAGACCTGCAACCTAACAACTATCCATCTTTCAAGAGAAGCTGTGGAGGAATTGGATAGTCGCCATTATACTATCTCATTTCCTCGCCCTACTAGGACCCATCTGAAATGTGAAACCGAAAGCTATGACGTACTAAAAGGAAGTTACCTCTTAACGTTACCTGTCAACTGCCTGCTGCGCACCGATGAGGTCATCGTAATCAATAGCAACGACGTCATAAATGGGGAGCCGCTGAAGATCATGAAAATCTCATACAACGTAGAGACTCAAGATTCAAATCCTGTTCACATCAATTTGAACTCGATCAACTTGGAAAAGTTGCATGAAATCCAAGGAAAAGTATCTTCTCAATTACCTATGAAACAAGAAAGTGTAAACGATACTTTATACCATACAACTATACCGTTTTACACTCTATTATTCAGTGCACTTGTACTGATCGTCATTGGAGTTACTCGCCACCTCTTGAGTAAATCTTTAACGACGGTAAAGGAAGACGTAGAAAAAGAAAATGTAGACCGGAAATCAGAGTATGCTGTTCCTGGACCATCCTGCAAGCTTCCGGCAATATTTTCACTTAACGTTGGAAAATAATTGCCTTTCTTCGGGGGGAGGTGTTACTATCGCTACCTACAGGGATACCGTTGACGCTGTGCCGCCCCGAATTCGAGCCGAAATAAGGAAGTCACGTTTTTACAAACAACTATCTAGCAATTAAGCATATTTTAGTTTTCCTTGTTTTTATTAGAAATGTATTTCATTATTCTATAAACTTAATCGCTAAGTGATAGACCATTTAATTGTAGTTGTAATTTTAATTTTTTTATTAAATTTAATTAAAAGTAAATTGGTTTTTTTTTGAGACCTCCGGCGGCCACTTCCATAAATGTTTTTTCAACCGATTTGTGATGTGTTTGTTTTAGTTGTCAATAAATTTATTCTGATTCTGATTCGAAAAAGCACAAGTTTCTGAATTGCTATTTTTTAAATAAAACTACTTTTTAACCGGATTAATCGCGTATAATTTATATTTTCCATTTTAACTTGACGTTTCGGTGTCTTTGCAGACCCCGTGGTATACGCGATTAATCCGGTTAAAAAGTAGTTTTATTTAAATTATGAATCGTGAAAACTTAAGACAATTGCTATTTTTTTTTCGTTTGTCAAGCAAACATATCGCACACAAAAAGGCTCCAAAGCTCAAAGGTGGAATCAGTGTGATGCTTTGCTTCTTTTAATAATTTATTATGTTCATTGTTTATTTTAGTTCATTTTAACTCGTAGTTAAGTGAGAATAAAATTAAAAACGCATTGTTGAGGCTTAAACGAAATTTTCTCGTCAGATCTTGTTTAAATTAATAGAATTAGCTATCGAATAAAAAAACTAATCATCACCTTCAGCACACCTACTATAAGGTAATATTTTTAAGTGTTTTTGCAATGGTTGATAATTCTTATGGATCGTTCGTCAATCGAGGGAGTCAATGAAAATAATGGGTTAGTCGAAGTCGATCAATATTTCCTACAAAACCAATTTAGGGCGTCGATCGCTGGTAAAATGTATTTGTCAACGTCAATCGAACTGTTTGATTAGACGTGCAATGTAAAAGAAACTGATGGAATACAGTCATGGTTACTTGAATAACGTCAACCGACCTTTGATCGATTGGTAAGTTGACAAAATATACTACATAAAATCACCCAACCTGGGACTCCTCTATCCGCAAACTTCACCAACTGAGCTACCTGCTCTGACCACATGCTATCGAAATTACTTAGTAACTTTTTTAGTACGTTATTTTGCTTACGTAGCTTAACAGCAATCGACGCAAGATCAGCTTGATCTGCGTGGATTGCTGTAAGAGTATTTTGAAAAGCAATAAACATAGTATTTTGGTTACAGCATGTTGTTTTTTTAAGTTATGCAAAAATTTAAGCGCTACCTACGTATACAATATTATGTTATATCAAGTAATTTATGAGTGTAAATAGATAAAATATTATATGAATATATCAGAATTCACATATAAACAATTATTTATACTACAGTGCACACAGTACAACTATAAGGAATGAAATAAAAATACAGATAGTTACGTTGTACACCTAGGCGGCCTTATCGTTAAAGAGCGATTTCTACCAGACAACCTTATTTGTGTAAGCAACAGCAGAATAATACAATTAAGACTACATATCACTCAAACTAAATATTTTATACATAAGTAGCTGTTTATATTATGTTGATTGTGATTATTGTACACTTTTATGGAATTTTTACAAGATTAGAATCTTGGGTCTGCTGGAAGAAATTTATGCACTTACTTTTCGTTCAATGCGTTATTTTAATTGTATGTTAACAAATGTGAACATACGTTTAATAAAAATATAAGTTTCAATATAGGTACAGCTTTGAGCTTAAGGGCTTAAGTGCGTCTTGCACCGAAGTCACTAAAAAGTTTAACTGCAAAGCTATCCATTAGATGCTAAGTTAGCCAAATAACCGGCAAACGAGAGATCACAGGTTCGAGTCCTGGGCGTGTGATGATTTAATTTAGCATAATTTTATATTTTTGGGATTTAAAAGGGAGAGAACGATGTTTTAAAATTTAGTGTTGCGTATATGGGTATCGGTGCAAGACGCCTTAAATTTACGTAAAGCTAATTTAATCCAAGATAGTAACCTCCAACGCCAATAAGGCCGGCGCATATCATCCTGTCAGTTACGATCCCGTGTCTCGCTTTATATTGTTGAGTACACCACGAATTGTCCACTGTTGGAAGGGACACTTCTAGGAGAGTGTCCGAGTGTTTTCCCGTTTCCTGGAATAAATAATCTTTAAATACTGAGATTCAAAACTCAAACGAGTTGATCTTCAAAGCTATCTATGCGTAGTGACTTTCAACCGGTATTAATTAAAACATTTCAAAACTGAGATCGCTCTTAAGTTCCAGATTATTCCATTTCATACTCTTAAGTATCACATAAGTGCCTTATACAGTGTTAATTGTAATAGGCGCATAACCTCGTGCAGGCAGCTTCTTGACATCAATCCCATCAGCATTTGTTCCACGACTTTTAAAAAAATAATCATTTTAATTTTTACATTTTCACATGTAAGAAATATTAATTATCTTTACACTGGCGTTTCTCTATTTACACTAATGCCTTGCGGCACCTTGCGTCACGCAACGTGCAGCGGAGCGCGGGGTTGCGGGGTGCCGCAGCAAAATACAGAGTACTAAATAATAGAGGGAAAAAAATTTGTTTGTTTTTCTTTTCTTGTGTTAAGTCATAGAAAAAATATTTTTGGGAGTGATGTGGAGAAGCTACCTGCAAGAGGTGATGCACTGATTAAAATTGACCTTGTATAAACTTGTAAAAATATTAATTTTGGAGAAGTAAGCTGGAAGACCGTTTACCCCTAAAATTCATTTTCTTACTTAATTCAGGGCCTATTAATATCAATATATAAATTATTGTGAAACTAGCTATTGCGCGCGGTTTTACCCGCACAATTTCGATATATGCTATATGCTATTCGAGATTACATTCTAGCACTATGCCAAATTTCATTAAAATCCGTTGAGCGGTTTTGCCATGATTAGGAACAAACATCCATACATCCAAACATTCATTTTCGAATTATTGTGAAATGTGCAATACCTAAGTAATTATGATTTTTACAATAATTTGTCATCGTGATATTACCCATACTATCTAAATTGTCTTTTCTAATGAATTTGTCAATAAACAAATAAATTGGTGTGTCTCTGAAATCCTAAAATGTGGAAATTCAAAAAAAATTTTGGATTAAAGAGTTTACTATATATATTAATTTTTTAGGAACTTTTGATTTTTGAAGCTCGAAGTCTGAATCTCAACCAGTATGACGTGTCTAAATAATAGTGGGCCTAATAAAAAAACTTGTGGGACATCATTAAAATAATATCCCAAGAAACTTAAAACCCTTTCAAAATAATACCTTGAGACCGATCAGTTACATCTGAATGATTTCGTAAATTCGTTTTCATAAGTTTTCCTATTATACTTAATTTATTGAGTTCAGGTAAACAGCTATTTTTTTAAAGCAAACTAAGATAAACTCAAATAATTCCCTGATACTTTCTTTTTTCGTAGGTGCGACAAATCAATAGGGACAATCTTTTTTCTATTTATTTAATTTATCGGATGTAGCGGTCTCTTTTCCTTAATGGTGCGCTTGATCGAAAAACGAAGGCTCTTTTTCTGCTAGGTGGCGCAAAAGTAAAGACCCTATTTGGTTCAGCTATATTATTTTTTCTAAATTAGAAAACTAGATTTAGGTTTTTTTATATGTTTATTTGTGCCATTAAATTTCGTACAATTGGTGAACTCCAGAGTTGATGCACATTTGAACCCTATTCATGACATTTTGCATAACTTGCCGTAACACTTCTTGCGATATGTTCCTTTTTTCTTGATGAATGTTTTTTTTAGAGCTGCGAGAGCCTGTGATTTGTTCACATACACCCTAGATTTCAAAAAACCCCAAAAAAGAAGTCTGGACTGGTCAGATCGAGTGATCTTGCGGGCCAAGGCAAATCGCCAAAACGAGAGATAACTCGGCCTGGAAAAGCGTCCCTGACTAAGTCCATAGTGTCGCGCGCTGTGTGTGCAGTAGCGCCGTCTTGTTGAAACCAGGTGTGCTCCAGCACCAATTCGTCCAAGTTGGATATCAAAAACTCACGTCATATGGTTCTGTAGCGTTCTCCAGTGACAGTTATCGCACTGCCTCCAGCGTCTTCGAAAAAATAGGGTCCGATCACTCTGTCAACACACCATATAGTAACTTTTAGTGGGTGTAAAGGTGTTTCTTGAATAATGCGCAGATTATCAGTGCCCCAGAACCGAGTATTCTACTTATTGACATGCCCTGAGAGATAGAAATGAGCTTCGTCACTCATAACCAATTTTGAAGAAAAATCATCCTCTTCAAGGTAGAGGTTTATGACGCGCTGGCTGTATTCTAGACGAGCTCGGTGGTCAGTAGGCAGCAGCTGTTTCTGGACACTCTTCCACATCTTCGCGCACAGCATCGATATTTTCAGCTGAACGGCCTGTTTTTGAACTCCCAAACTTAGGTTTATCCAATGTTGAGCCAGTTGGTTTAAGGCGTGTGGCAAAGCGTCGAATTGTGCGACCAATCGGTGCTGGACGTTAGGAATCGGCGTAAAAATTCACGTTGTGTTTTTATCACTGATGAATTATTCATTAACAACATTGACACGATTATTCCACGTTCTTGGGGAGTAAAACGGTCCATGTTTATTTTAAGTGTATTTAACGTTTGTTCGCCACACAATTTTCAACAAAAAAATGGCAGGAAATGTCATATAAAAAAAACAGTATTTTCTTTAGTGCCAGTACTTTTGCGCGACCCAGTATTACTAAATTTCGTTTAAGTTTAATAATCTCACTTACCATCGTGCCCCATCCAACAGTAGTCACCGATACATTCACCGGTACCTCAAATCCCTTAGGAGGTATTGCAGCTTTATCTACTGTACCCCCCAGATCCAAAACAGTTTGTAACACAAGAACAGCAACGTCATTGTCAAACGAGCGACGAGCGTTAAAACGTTCGTGCAGAATAATTCTGTTGACTTTTCTATGATGACCACCTGTAAAATAAATATAGTCTGACAAGGCTTTTTTGGCGCTTGGATGATGACGTCAGAGGGGCGTGAGGGGCAAATAAGGGTTATCATTCAGTATAATTTCCTTCTTCGCAGGGAAAAATATGAATGCATAACTTTTCATGTTTCAAAACAAAAGGGCAAGTCACGTAAGCTTTAAGAAAAACGCTGGGGCTACAACAACACAGAATTGAAGATATAAAAAGAAGATTAAGCCAGAAAATATAAGTTATGTTTTCGAAGTATGGCGATATTTAAACATTGTAGAGGCAACTTGCTTCTTTACACTTAAAAAGGGATTTATTGAGACTTAAATTGTTTTTCTTTCTGAAAACAACTTCTTCGATTTTATAACTACAACTAGCTGACCCGGCAAACGTTGTTTTGCCATATAAATAAAAAAAAAATAGATGTTGGCCGATTCTCATAGATACTGGATAAGCACAAAAAATTTCATCAAAATCCGTCAAGCCGTTTCGGAGGAGTATGGCAACGAATACTGTGACACGAGAATTTTATATATTAGATAAATATGCCCAAATTTTGTAAATTTTGTAGTATTTCATACCTTAATATTACATTTAAAAGTATGATAGTCATGAAGTGAAATTTTCCAAGACGGTGATTAGTTCCAATTTTTGCGCCAAAAGATCCTTGCCGGACTATAAATGAGACACGGAGTTGTTTTTTGGTTTAACAAATTGAACTTAATGAACCTTAATATTACAACCTCGCCTTTAAAAACTGAATCTAAAGTAAGCCTAGAGGAGAATTGCCGGCGGAATAAGAACACTCGACACTCCTTTGTCAGAGTACATGTATCAGAAATGAGGTTTAGAAACACAATAACATAATCATAGGGCAATTACTCAGTACCGAAAGCGTGGCCTATAAACCCGGGTATATTCTCAACCATTGAGTTACTATGTAATATAATAACTCAATGTTATCATCACATTATTTACGTGGGGTGCGTACTACCAATTATTTAACACTTGAAATGCTAAACCCAATTACCGAGCCACTAATATTAGCCGTCAGTTTGAGATGCGACCGCGTGCCTAGGTTTCCTAACCACATCATATCTGTCACTTGCCATCATCCTACCTCAATATACAGAGTGTCCCCTCATGTAGTAATAGAACTTTAGGAGCAGTAATTATGCACAATTTCATTGTCGAAAATACCTCACATCTCAATTTCATCAATTATGAAACTCTGCCATTCTGTAGCAACTTTTAATTTTAATTTCGCAGAATTGACCTAAGTTTGTAAAACAACGGCTGTTTAAGTCCATACATACCATATCCAACGGTCTGATAGGCGGTCCATATTGATGTTATTTTAGAGACAATGGTCAAAAGTAACTAAAAAATTAAAAAATTTTGGCAAACAACTGTTTGTTGACTCGCACCATATCCAAAGTAATATCTACCTTTTAACACTGGGCATTATTAGTTATGCTGATGACAGCACTGTTGTAGAGAGATACGTATCCAATGCGCGAGCGAGCCCCCGTGAAATCCAGAGTTTAAGAAAGTCAATGATTGAGCGCGTTGATTAGACCTTACGAAAAGTATCCTATTGGGGTGAGTCGAATTTAGTCAAATTCAATGCGTCCAAAACTCAGGCGTGTCTATTCTCCGCAAAAAAGAGCACCTTCACATTAACGCCCACTTTCCAAAATGTATCTGTCCCCATCACTGACCATCTAGGGCTTTTAGTCGTAACTATAACATCCAGTTTAAACTTCGGTCAACAAATTGTGTCCATGGCTCAAGTAGCTTCGAAAAAGTTGGGAATCATCTCGAAGGTACGGCGGTACTTCGGCCCTGCACAGCTTCTTAACTTATATACAGCTCAAGTGCGATCATGCATGAAGTACTGCAGTCATCTTTGGGATGGTTCTGCCAAATATCAACTAGAAGCGCTGGACTCCGTTGACCGAAGAGCCCATAATCTAATCAACAATGTCGACCTTACAACCAAAAAACTACAGACCCTAGAGCATCGTCGTAAGGTTGCTTGTTTAACCGTGTACTACAGGATACATTTTGGTGAGTGCGCGAGTGCTCTGTTTGAGCAAATTGAACCCTCACCCTTTTACCATCGGACTACTAGACGCAGACAGAACTTCCATCCGTATGTGGTTGATATTCCGAAAAGTCGAACTAAGCGCTTTGACAGTTCCTTTTTGATACGGGTCGCCAAGGTTTGGAATGAACTGCCTGCGTCTATTTTCCCTGACCAGTATAGTCCTAGTACTTTTAAGCGTCGAGTGAATAGGTTTCTCGTGGATGGACGTGTACCACCTTAGTCTTCATGTTCACTTAACATCAGGTGTCATGGAAGACAAACTTCCCATCCATATTTTATAAAAAAAAAAATCGACATTTTAAAGTTTACTAATGTTATCTTCAGACTGGTTTCCTATTTTTAAATAAAAGAAACTTAAAAAACTAATCATTTGACAAAGGAACTTTTATTTCACAGTCATATTACTTTAGAATAAACCATTTGACATAATACAGTTTTCGCAAATGTTTTACATGGAAATAATTATTTATGTTGTTAATTATTGTTTTTATAATTTCATGGGGTTTGTCCACCTGACGCTTATTAAAAGAGACAGAACCTGCTCCATACATTTCTGGGCCACAAAAAACAACTTGATATTTTCTTTTTTTATTTAAAATATAATCATGTTTCATCACCGAAATTTTCATAATTATCCATAATTTTGTCTATAGGTATACACAGGAGTTAAGTGAGCTTAGAATCACTTTCGAAAGCTATTCTTTTTCTTATCGTTGGGATCTATACATGGATTATTGTATTTTGAATTATTTAGATAGTTTATAATTAAAAATAAATAGTAGCACATTTTACTTAGATAGCATACTAGATAAAATAGGACATTATAAGATATTAACTATACTTACTTAGTTATTAGTTATAGTTTTAAACAACAATTCAAACTAATAAATTGATACTAACAACTTTCACTTTTCTTAGGGCTATCTTAAAAATAGAAAGAACCATAAAAATACTCAAGCGCAAGGAAAGAAACCAAACAAACGAGTGAACAAATAGATCGATTGACTTACTGAACGAGTCAATTACCGTAGTTTAGTATCACTCAGTATTGCCAAACATAATAAAGAATTTCGCCTATTTTAATTACAAAATAATTATTTAAAATAAAACTAACGCGGTTAGTTTACATTCATTTAACCTTATAATGATTCTCATTTAATATTTCTTCTATTTTACTCAGCGTATTTTCAATTATATTATGAGTTATTCATCCATACTAAAAACCCATGACAGCGATTTCCATATCTTGAATTTACTTGTTTCCACCTCACTACATTTTTATGGGTTTTGTGTATTTGGAAAAAGGATAAAATAAGCTATTTTTTTAGACCAAACTCAACCTGTTAACCCCATGGCCCAAGCTTACTCAGTTTCCTTTATCAGATTGCCTCGCTTCGCTCAGCTTAGTAAAAATCACTCCAGGATTGATTATTACATATGCTCGATTGCTCTGCGCAACCACGGTTGCAAAATCTGCAAACTTTACTTTCTTTCGTACAATAACAATAGAACTTGTTCTATTTTTTTTTTAATTTCGTAAATTATATTGTTAAAGGTATTAAGGGGCGTGTAATAACAATAATAGTACTCGCACAATATTAGAAAGAAACGCCTTTGAAATTGCTTTAACTTATCTTACCTTTAGCAGCTTCAGAAGTTCCAACGCGCACCGATACAATCCTTGTACTCATTGGCCTGCCAGAGCTGAAAATTAGTAAGCAGGAGTTTTATGAAAAATAAAAAAATATATATAATAAAAAAATAAAAATTATGATAGGGACGGCTTAGAATAGGCCTATCGCCTCTGGATAAGCATGTCGCCTAGTACGAGTAATCCGAATAACCTTGCTGGTAAAACCCTACAGTGCAAAGCTATACCATTAGACGGAGCTACGTAAGCAATATAACGTAAAAACAAAAATGTGCTAAGTAATTTCGATGCGTACCGCCAGTCCCCGGTAGCTCAGTGGGAGAGCACTCGTCCGGCAAAAGAGAGGTCCCAGGTTCGAGCCCTGGTCGGGTGAGTTTAATTAAGCACATTTTTTAAGTTATTTAAGAATATTTGAGCATTGCAAATGCAAAAACTTAAAAAATATTACCGTTCAGGGTTTGCTTGATTAGCGAGCTTTCTTCATATAAAGTCTATTCCTGATCATGCTGTATTGTGTTCCGGCCACATTCTATGAAAAGGCAGTTCCTTCCACATCCATGATTACCACCAGCAGTAGTAACATGCGACCATTGATAAAGATTCGAATCGACAAGATAAATATTACCCAATTATTTTCAACCGACTTCAAAAAAGGAGGAGGTTCTCAATTCGTCTGTTTGTTTTTTTACGTTTGTTACCTCGTAACTTTTGACTATGTGAACCGATTTTGATTATTCTTGTATCATATGATAAAAGATACATTACAATTAGTCCCATATAAATTTCATGAATTGACTACTTCACGATTTTTTTAAATTGTATGAACTCGGAGATCGTTTACCTTGACGACCTTATACTTCAGCCAAAGTTTTGACTTGAAGTCCGTTTTTTAATACTCTGCATTCGTTGGTTTTATCATATCATTTTAGCTAGCAAGCGCACCATGATTTGTAGAATTACTCGGTAGCATGATAAAGCCCTCAGAACTAAACCTGCCATATTCTTAATAAATACATAGGTAGGTACTCCAAGGGCCATATTCTAAGAATATATCAATATAAAGGCCCGATTTATCGTTCTCGATATTTGCAGGATAGATCGGTGCGCCGCGCAGGTGAACTTGAGGTCAAGTGCGCTGTCAGTGACCGTTACAAAGAACTTTACAAATAATTCCCCACTTCAGAAAGATCTGCGAGGCTAGCATGTGACCATCGACAACGATAAATCGGCCTTTATATCGATATTTTCTATAAATATGGCACTTAGAGTAAGTATTTTTCTTAGAATATGGCAGCTTTGGTTCTGTGGGCTTAATCATAGCAACGAAACAAGTAAATCTATCCATTTTGGTGCGCATGTTCACTAACAAGATAGGATAAAATAATATTTATCTTCTCGATAAAGCTCGGCTGTAGTAAGAGAAGTGATGAGAAAATCAACATATACCTACGTAACCATCTCTTCGAGTGCTTTCATATTATCTTTTTTTAAAATACATTAATTTCATTGTAGCCACAAAGTAACGTATCTATGGTGGATTTATTAAAAGATTGTTTTGCTGTCGGGATTGGAATATTTTTATGATTTTTAAAACTTTTTATTGTTACTACGCAAGAACAATAAAAAAATCAATTCTATTATATTATTCTTAAAACATTTAGTCAAGTAACGGTACGCTCTCGACCGACAGTTAATCGAATGTATTGGTCGTTTTTAGTCATTGTTGTCCGGGTTTTTCCTGATCCGCGTCTTCTAACAACTCTACCAGTGTCCTGGTAACGAGCCCAAACATTTCGATAGCTTGCCGCGATACACCTAGGCGTCGAGCTGCTGGCGTTGAGATTTTCCCTTTTGCAGCAATACTAGTGCTCTAGAAGCTGTTTCTATGCACACATGGTGCTAAATGCGTGGCTTTATAATGAGTTCTAATGATAAAACTCAAAAAAGTAGTGAAATAAATCGAGAAACGTTCGCAACGATAGTCTAAGCACAAGTGAATAAGAAATTTTAGCTTGATTTGTTTATATCTTTCCACTTGAGGGTAAAGATTAAAAAAATTGTTCAGAATAATCTTAAGAATACATAAACATATAAATTTTATTAAAAGATACTTAAAATAGCTTAAAATTAAGTTTTAAGTGTCATACAATCGTTTTTTCTGAAAAAAAACGAGGTGGCCCCTATTTTGTTTTGAGTAGTATATCATTGGTACAATGTTGTAAAGGAAAATTAACATAGAATTCTATAGGTACACTTGTCAGGTAGCATTTAGTTTATACATTTTAGAACATTAAATTTTCCTCAACGACTCGTTTTCTTAACTGGTTAAGAAACAATAGCTGATTAGCTTAACTCAGATACTTATCAATATATTATATTAATTGAAGAGTAGTCAGTAACCAATGTGAAATAGCCAATGTGAAGTGAAGCCAAGGCATACATTGCGATAAACTGATGAATTGCGGGCTTCCATCCAAGCATACGTTCAGAAATGCGCTATTCACCATATTGTGCCTAAATAACGCCTAATGTGGCTAACTTCTGTGTATAGTTGTAATAATAAAACATAGAACTTAGCCAATCTTAGTCGTAATTTAGGCACAACACAATAAATGGTGAATAGCAACTTTGAAAATTTCAAAGTGTTCATCAACTTTTGTAATACACCCTTCGACACACCTTGCAACAACTTCAGAGGGGGCAGGATGTTGGCAGCGCGAGCACTCGAGGCAGGAATTCGCGCTTGCAATCTATTTAACGTACTTGTGGCTCTTTCAGAGTCCATTTTATGGAGGGAATGCAGTTCACAGTTTGATATAAAATTGTTTATTATATTTTATAAATTGGATGTAATTTTTGTTAGAAAATCCATGTAGAAATTTGAAAAAAAAAAAACTTTTTGAATTAAAAAATACTCCAAAACAAGCCGTTTAGGTTTTTGTCTGCAGCAAGAACTATAAAACGTATTTAAAGTCATTTTTCATGGCTTTCCAGTCGTTGATTATTCTGATAAAATTAAAGGCGGTTAAAGTGCTTTTTTATGCTACAATACTTATAAAGAAAAAATATTTATAATGTAAATATTTATAAATATACTTGCATAGCACTTCGAATTATAAACTATTATGGACATTCAATTATAATTAATAAATAATATGGTAAAAATCCGGTTAGTAAACTTCACTTAAATAGCATACAATTATTCAGTTTGGAATATTAAGTATACGACTCACTTTCTCTACTTTCTCTACAGGTTAAGAAATAACAGCTGATTTACTTAACTCAGATACTTATAAATAGACATTAATTGAAGAGTAGTAGCCAATGTGAAGTGGCATAAAATGCGTTATACGTAAGACTGCACTTAGGACTAAATGCAGGTCAGATGTCCCATAAAAAAAATATAAAAAAAAGATGAAAAATTAGAGCTTGTCGAAAAAAAAAACGTTTTGTGATGTCCCTTCACCAAAGTTTTCGGAAAAACTTGGTAATATATTTAAAGTCGTCTTTTAATGCTTTGCACTGGTTCATTATTCCGATATTTTTGCTTAAGGTTGAAGTATTATTTTACGGTATGCAATAAAGAAAAAGGAAAACAGAAATTTCACTCGACATGTAATAATAAATATATCTCAAAGATGGCGATGGTTGGTTAATAGAGTAGGAATGTTTGATACTGATGATGAGAGACGTATGAATCATTTCGTATGCTAGGTTCGTAGTGCACATTTCCTGTTTTAGCTAAAAATAAAATATCATATTTCTTCCATGCTTCCATGCTGGACTGGGAGCGAAAGAAAAACGTAGAATGTGCCAGCTGCTTCTCTTCCCAAGCATACTGTAAAAGTCAGTTAAGGGACAGAGGTTTTATTGACAGTTTTGCGGGCGATAGGCTGACCCCCTGTCACCGCAATAGTCTCTCTCCATCATTATAATACCTCTAAATTTGTCAAACGTGACATCAGATGGTCTTGTAACCTCTGGTGTTCTGCCTACCCCGTAAGGGATACAGGCGTGAAGTTATGTATGTATGTATGTATTTTTTTTTTATCACTTGACGTTCAAATATTGTCATGGAGTCTTCTTGCTTTCTTACGTACAATACAAACGATAAAATCGTTTGTATTTTCCTTTGATTTTAATTGTTAATTATTTCTTTTTCATTTCTTATTTGGTAGGTATATTTTCTCTGTCTGTTCGAGTGAAGCTTTGATGATGTGGATTCCTGAAAAAAAAGTATTTTTCTGATTAATGAATAGAGAAATGCGGCAAAATCGTTTTAAATGGCAATTTCTAAATCTGTAATGGACGGCAAAATTTAAATAATCCGGAACAGGATATTGCTTTCTATGCCAGAAGTTCTGGGTTTGAATCCCGGAGGCGGCGGATATTTGTGTGATGAACACAGATATTAGCCGTCAAGTCATGGAAGTTAGTTTATTTAAGTTTATTCTAAAAAAATATATGTATTTATTCAATATGTATGTTTGTACTTAGATGTCTTAAGTATATCAGTTATCTAGTATCCATAACACAAGTTCTTTAAGTGAGTGTCAGAAATATTTATTTTTATTTTATATTTATTTTTTCCATAACTATAAGGGTACTTTTATTGCGGTGTTGTTTGCCATTTTCAATGAGAACTAAGGATTTAAAATTTTGATAGCTACCAGATTCTATAATAAACTTATTTACAAACTTATTAATTATTTTAATATTACTGGAAAAGTATAATTTCTAGACAAAATGGTTGAAATAGTCGTGAAAACGATTTAAATTTTATGATTGAGAAGCAGGCAAAGTAACTTTTCGGACATTCATGGCTCAAGTAGCTTCGAAAAAGTTGGAAATCATCTCGACGGTACGGCGGTACTTGCGCACCTTCGGCCCTGCACAGCTTCTAAACTTATACACAGCTCAAGTGCGATCATGCATTGAGTACTGCAGTCATCTTTGGGATAGTTCAGCCAAATATCAACTAGAAGCGCTGGACTGCGTTGACCGAAGAGCCCGTAAACTAATTAACAACATCGACCTTACAACCAAAAAACTACCGACCCAAGAGCATTGTCGTAAGGTTGCTTGTTTAAACGTGTACCACAGGATACATTTTGGTGAGTGCGCGAGTGCTCTATTTCAACAAATTTAACCCTCACTCTTTTACTATCGGACTACTAGACGCAGACAAAACTTCCATCCGTATGTGGTAGATATTCTGAAAAGTCGAACTAAGCGCTTTGAAAGTTCCTTTTTGATACGGGTTGCCAAGGTTTGGAATGAACTGCCTGCGTCTATTTTCCCCGACCAGTGTAGTCCTTGTACTTTTAAGGTTTCTCGTGCATGGACGTGTACCATCTGTTCACTTAACATCTGGTGTCTTGGAAGATAAACGTCCCATTCATATTTTATAAAAAATTAAAAGTACTATAACTAAGTTACCTCGCTAATTTCCAAAGCAGCTAGTGACGCAGGCTGTCCGCGCGTCGGGTCACCGCCCTCCCGCCCTCAACAAGCATCGAACATACACTGTTTACCCTATATAGATGTTTACCTAAATACTCTGTCTCTGTGCAAAATCGGTTACTGCTGTTTTTTTAGTAATTTTAATAATAAATAGGAATAAAGTACCTCTATTCGGTAAAAAGGTACGCACTTTATCACTTGAAAACGTCTCCACTCCGCATCTCGATACATCTTAATGGACAACAGTTGATTATAACCACAGCTTGAAAATATGGACGTTATCACGCTGTTGTCGTTATTTTTGATTCTTTAACCTTTTTTAAAAAAAAAGAATAATAAATTTAAGAATCAGTAATTAGTAAACTAGAATGTAACGTAAAACTAGCCTTTGTTCGATCGAATATACTGAATATATTATAATTTTATCCATAATTCAGACAATGTTTACCTGAGGCTCGATTGCTTTGAGCTTCTCTTATAAGAGTCCATGCTTCGACTTTTTTTTTCTACCTTTATATGTTTCTGACACAAGCTCCAAAAGGCAAGGCATGATAAGTGAATGAACTTCTAGTTCGTGGATTTCATTTTGCAAATTGCAAATAGCAAAGCGTGAAAACATGTATTCAATGACTGACAAGCGTTCAATGACACGAGAACTACACGAGAATTATACTTTTTGAATGACACGTCGATGTTGGCAGCGTTTCCAACTCTCCAAATCTTAGAGTAGAGTAAATGTTTATCCCTAAAGCCAACCTCCTGAAATTTCACGGAAATGCTTATGATCAATACAATAATATGCATATTAAATTGACTATCATTAGTAAATTATAAACCCAAATAATGATTAATTAGGCATTATAAATAAAGCCCGGTCACTATAAAAAAATGCCCAATATGAGAGAGCAATTTGATAATAATTACTTAGATATAAAATTGACCGGGCATTATACATAGTGTTCATCACCTTTTGGGCAGAGCCATGGTAGGTAGTAATAGACAGGAGATGCCCATTAATTGTTTACTGTAGGATATATGTGGCAAACGTGCGATGAATTTACGGACATATCTTTATTTCTTTCTAACAAGCGTACATTTGACATGAGTGAAAGACTCGAAGTCAAATTCTTCCTTTCCTTTTTTTGGTTTGATTTTCTTTTTACGCTATGTTGTCAGCTTGGTGAAATGCAGTCGCCATTTTACTTATACGTTTGCGTCAGTGTGTTTTGTTTACTTTCAGGAAAAGTGCAAAATATTCGGGATTTTTTAGAGATTTGACTATGAAATGCTTTAATAAATATCAATTTTATAAGTTTGATTTGAATTATCGTGTACAATATGCATAAGTGTTTGATTTTAGTTTGTGGCGCTAAAAAGTCGTAAAACATAAGTTTACACCAGTAAGTTATCTCAAATTCTTATGTTTTGTAATTATTTGCGTATATCATCATCTGGTTTACTGTAACAAGTACCTATAAGCGATAATAATTGAGTAATAGTGAATGTTTAGAAGGTTTTAAATTTATAACCTTGCTTCCTAGTTACCAAGTGTAAACATAGTGATGGGCATCCGTAAACCGTCTTTTTTATCGATATTTTTCAGTTTTCCCACTAATTTAAATATGCGGCGAAGGTGGATAAACGCAATTGGATTAGAAAATATAAGCCGACGTCATAGGAAGAATCTATTTATATGTTCATTACATTTTGAGGATGATAACATCAATAGAACACTTGGAGTCATCAGGCTAAAAGATGATGCAGTGCCCTCACTTTACTTATCAGTAAGTGTTTTGTAGAGTATTGTTACTTTGTACCTTTTATAATTTATATAATTTAAAATCTTTAAAAATTTACATAGTCATCGAAGGATATAACTTTTGCATGATGATAATTAAAAGAAAATTTAATTTTTGGAGAATTGCTATTTATTAATACAAACTTTGTATTCATTTTCAGTCTCCAACTATTACTAGTGTTCGGAGCGTGGCTTCACAGAAAAGAATCCCACACTCAGCACTCACTGAAGTAAGTGAAATAAACTTCAAGTTTTCATGTGACATTCCGCAACAGCAACATTCTTTCATTCCATTTTTTTTCAACCATTTTTTTCCATTACAGTTGACAGACTTGAAAAACCAGGTCATACCACAAAGTTCTGACCAACAAGAACCAAAACTAAATTCAAGTCACGATAAGGTTGGTTTTACAATATAACATAAGTAGTTATTGATTCTAACTTTTTTTTGTAGTAAAATGAGTGAAAGATAGCGTGAACTGTTTGTGCATAATTTCCTGAGGATACCAGGCGTTTCTAACTTGTGTTTATTAAATAAAATATTTTTCTTTTAATATTTTCAGGCTTATCAAAATGAAATCAAAATTGTCAAGTTAGAAAAATTATGTGACAGCTTAATAAAAAAAATGAAAATCTGAAACTTCAAGTATATCGAAAAAATAAGAAAATAGCAGAACAAAAAGATGTCATGGAGAAATTAAAAGCTGAAAAGTTAATAACAAACGAAGAGTGCAACATGTTGAAAGAATGTGCTGGACCGCACTAAAATTAAATTAAGGGTGTCCTGCGCAAGGTTTCTAATTTAATTTAAGCTGTTATTAAAATATTTTTTTTTAGGAAAATTTGAATCAAATTAACAGCTTAAATAAATAAAATTATTATGAATACCTATTCAAAATGTTAAAGATAAGTTTACTTTATTGTCTCTAAGTGACCTTGAAATTGTACTTATCTTATTATCTGTAAATCAGACTATTTTTTATTTAGAAATAAGCATTAAAAGTTCAATTTTATTAATATCTATTCAAAATGTTTAAGATAAGGTTTAATTTAGTGTCTCTAAGTGACCTTGAAATTGTACTTACCGTATTATTTGTAAATCAGACTGTTTTTTAATTAGTAATAAGTATTAACAGTTAATTCAAAATGTTGACACCTGTTCAAAGATAAGTTTACTTTAGTGTCGCTAAGTGACCTTAAAATTGTTGATTTCAATACATCAAAATCTATTCACAATGCAGGTGTTTTATTTGGTAATTTTGACTATGACTATAATGACTATAAATAGAATACAGAATGAATATGGATAGGTATTATAAATTCATACGAGCTAACGTATCTACTGCTTCCAAGTTGGAAAAGTCTTGTATTAGGTTGGTGGCCGCATTGATCAATTTTTTTAGGTATACGAGTACCTAAGTAAATAAAAAAATATTTCTGACACTCACACTACATTATCTAGCCCAAATTAAGTTTCTTAAAGAACTTGTGTTATAGATACTGGATAACCTGATATACTTAAGAAATGTATAAACATACGTATTAAAATATTACATACATATTGAGTAAATGCATATTTTTATTAGAATAAACTTAAATAATAAACATCCATGACTTGACGATAGTTCATCGCACAAATATCCGCCGCCACCGCCGGGATTCGAACCCAGAACCTCTGGCATAGAAGGCAATGTATGTTACCACCACAAAGCAGATACATAGTAGAGCTGCTGTAAGCAAAGTTGCACAGCTTCAATTTGGGTTGTCCTGACGTCACAGCCTTTAGTTCAAGCTATTCCTCGCTAGAGGCACTGGCGTCAGTTCGTCGCTGACTTCTTTGAAGTATGTACACGCGTAAATATTTAAAAAAAAAAAACTCCATTGTTTCTCGATGTAAAATTTAGTTTTCTATACTTTTATAAAGGAATTACATTGACAATCCAAATAAAATTAACTTACCACGAAGATAATTTCATTCATAATTATTTTTTACAAAATTGTTTGTTGTCCAATCATTTGTGTCCAAAATTCCAGATTGTTATTTGTTGCCTAGGTGATTTTATTTCTAAACAGCGGATTAGAACATGAAAGTTAGGTATAATATATCGGGTGTCCAGTAATTAATGGATAACCTAGTAGTGGTAGGTAGAGGAGCTAGTGACTGCTTAGAAAAAAAATCTTCAGCAAGTAGGTCTGTGTTTTTTTAAATTTGTTTGAGGGAATTCCCTCAGCTATATATACTTTACACAGTACTGTCGGTGCACGTCAACACACCATTATCACATAATAATGACAAAAGAAGAAACCACAACGTCTGCGAGATTCCTTCACCTAAACTAGAATTTACTAAACACTATAACTACTTTCTTGGACCAAGACTATATAACGCAATCAATAAACAGATTAAAATAAACTCACTTCCCTTTACTCTGTGCAAAAAAGCTGTATGTTCCTGGCTTGTGGGCAAGTGTTATAAAGATACAGAAAACCTGATAACATCAAGAACCTGATACTTTGATACTTATGTTATTGTTATTTTTTATTAAGGCTTTTATTAATTATTATTAAGGCTTATTAATTTATAAATGCAGTCAAACTATACTATTTATCATTATTTAATAATCATTTTAATGAATTATTATCTACCTTAATTGTGATATTATTGTACATTTCGATCTAAATTCTGTTTTGGATTTTCATTCTGATGTTTTTGCTTATGTTAATTTAACTTTATTAATTTTTATTTAAAACTTGTTCTATATATTCTTTATTTTCTCAATGCAATTCTTCTAACATAGGGGTAAGTTAATTTATTAAACACAGACAGAACTAGATTCTAATGGAATGAAGCAAATGATAAATTTTTATTACTTTAAATCCTATTGTTATAAATATTATTATTATTATTTTATTTTTTTTGAAAAATTTTGATACTTATTATAATTAGAAAATTGAATCTAAAATGCTTATTCAACAACTGTAAATATCCACTAAATACCCCACTAAAACCTGTTATCTAACCATCTAATGTCGAATGCACTGCGGCCCTAAATACAGATTATCTCATAATCTAGTTAGGGCAACAGTAAAACAACTTGTAATCATAACGATTTAAGCCTAAATTGTTTAAGCATGAAATGTAATATACATTGTATTCTCAACTTGGCATGAATAAAGAAATTATTATTATTTATTATTATTATTATTTTCTAACTAAAATAGCCATATTGGCCACAAGTATCGGATTTTGTTTCTTTTTTTTTAATGAATAACAATTTTGAATATCCACTTAATAAAATCAGAATAAGCAGAATTCCTTCAGCAGTTTTTGTTTAAGAAGCGCTAGAACTTTTATTTTTGTGTTTTCATAATTTTGTTGCCACACTTTGGAACTTCTCAAAAAATTGCCTCATTCTAAAGCGATATAACATTTACTATTTATTAAAAAATATAAAAGATATTGATAATTTAATGTGTTAAGAGCTATTTTTCGGCAATTACCTAAAATTGGATAGAGTTTTCGTAGTTTGCGATTTTACAAAAATAATGTAACCTTATAATGAAGTCACTACTCAATGAGAGATATTGGCTATTTTAGATAGAAAATGAGGGAAAACATCTATTTTTTTTTTAAGCAGTCACTAGGTCCTTTACCTGCCAATACTGGGTTATCCATTAAGTATATGTACACAATGACTACGAAAACTTTATCGATATCGATATGTAATTTTAATTAGGGCTCAACTCTTCAGCAGCCATTTTATAGCAACTGTCAAGTGTTTCATGGTTTTCATTCTAAGGGCATCTCCTGTCTATTACTACCTACCATGGGCAGAGCAGTACAAATACAGGGTGTCCCAAAACTCAACGTCAGGCCGGAACGGAGTGACAGCATTGACTGTAACCATCATGAGAAAAATCAGAAAAAAAATCTATCCCATGCCGTTTGGAAATTATAGGCATTTAAAGAAAACCTAGAAATTTGGTCAAACTGTAAACATTTTTCGGTTATTGTGGTTAATTTTTATTATTCTTGTTCATTTAAACTTTGAAACCTTAACTCTGAATAAAATTTCTAGATCCTAAGTCAAAAATGATATTTATTTATTTATTTTCGGAAAACTTACAGCTATTTATGGTATAATTTGAACAATGGAAAAATAAGGCCAATAAGCAGGGAAAATTAAGAAAAGTAAATAAAGATTAAATATTGCAATATTTTTTTTGTTCAAAACTAGATACGGAACGAAATACTTATTATTATTATTTTATATACATAGAATCAATTACATAAAATTTAAAACAATACTCATATTAAAATTAATGCGCATGATAAAAAAGTACAGAAAATGACTAAGTATTAATGAGGTAAAAAGAATTCCCTCGAGAGTGCCGCTCTAACACTTGGGACACTGGCAAGAAACACATCCAGGTCGCTCAGTCTCAGCAGCGCCTTCTTCACGAGGTTGCAAGATCTAATTATAAACGAGTTCTGCCTTTAGCTAGTACCTGCGGGGAGGACGTGCAGCAATGTAGGATTTCTAAGTGATTTCGTGTGCGCGCAGATACCAACCATAGACAAGAGCTCTGGTACGTCTATAGCATTATTCATAATTTTCACTACATTACAAATGTCTGCTATCTGCCTTCGCCTGCTCAGCGGTAGAAAATGGTATCGCTTACATCGAGATATGTAATCGGTATCATATGTCCTAACCTTGTATTGAAGAAATCGCAAGAATATCTTCTGTATACCTTTGATTCGGTCTACATATTCATTGTATTGGGGGTTCCACACAGATGAAGTATATTCAAGCTGACTCCGAACAAATGTGCAGTATAATATTTTTAAGGTTTTTATATTGCTGAACTCTGAGGCCGTCCTCATGACAAATCCGAGAGCTTTTGATGCTTTGTTTACGATTTTGTTTACATGAAGGTCAAAAATTAATTTATCATCAAATATAACACCGAGGTCGTCGATTGATACTACCCCCCGTACCGTGATGTTGTCTAGGGTGTACTGATGGATTACTTTATGCTTTTTCCTAGTAAAAGTACATATCAAGCACTTAGAAATACTAAGGTCAAGTTTGTTTTTAATGCAGTAAATATAAAAATGATTAAGGTCGATTTGCAAATTAATAGAGTCAGATAATATACGCCAAAAATATACGCGAAAATACTTTGACCAATTAATGGTCAAAGCATTTTCATGTCGTCAGCGTATAATAAAATTTTACTGTAGGAAAAGCACTCAGCAACGTCATTTAGATAGATAGTGGACATGCTTGGCATAAGCAAGCGAGACAGATAGTGACGCCTTTTTTACCGAAGTCAACAAAAGTAAATAAGATTGATAAAAAAAGACGTGTGGCACTCGGAGACTGCCGCGGTAAAGCTAATGCATAGCATTTTTTATCAACTTATGCAATTATAATTATTTATTTATTTTATTAATGCAGTAATGTTTGATCTAATATGAAGTACCACAAGTTTCTAGTAGATGGCGCTGATTTTTTATTTAAGCCCGCATGTAAAGTTATGAATCAATCAATCAATCATTTATTTGCATAAATTATGGTACAGATTTAGGACTTCAAATTAAAAAAAAATAGGTCAAACATATTTTACCTTTTTAGGGCATGCAAAAATAAATTACTATTGTTCAAATTAACAAAAGTCTCGGAGAAGCAAAGTAGGCACATTCGGCATATTATGATTTTTCCGTAGGTAATTCATTTAAGGTAATTTCCAACAGTTTGGTTTTAGACAAAAGACCCGCAATATTTTGATGAAATATTTTTAGTTCATTTGAGTTGCTATCATTATTATTATTTAAATTTACTTTATTTACGAAAAAAAATTAATTCATTATTTTCCAAGTTACTTTTTGTCTTTTTAAGAAAGTAGAACGGAATCATCCCCTTTCTAATTATATCCTGAGTAGTATTCGGATGAGATTTATAGATTGCATTTGAATGTCCAATTTTATGTCTATTTTATTTTCAGTCATTTTTAAAACGTGGTACGGAATTGTTCCCTTTTTAGTTTCACCCTGAGTAGTAATTGAATTATATTTATAATCTGCACTTGAATGTATATTTTTAACCTTTGAATGTTTATTCTTAATATGATACTTAGTAAATGACAAGATTTTTTTTCTATAGTCACATTTATCAATTATTAAATTTATTTTCTTACATATAGCAAACCATGTGTAGCAAACGCAGTCTTTTAATCGTACGAATTTACTATTAAAAAAGTTTTTACTTAAATTATGTATCATGTCATTCAACTTATTTTCGTTAAGAAATCTATTTTTTCAACACACTTGCTCGTAAAGTGAGCGTTATGCTATTGAATTTAGAACTATAAACTGGGCTATAAGTCACACGTGCATAATATATTATACCCTAGTGCATAATATAATGAATCCTACAAAGTTGAATTGTACCTTTGTGCAAATTACATGCGAGTAAACAGAGCATATTTTATTGGTCCGGGTTATACATGAAATATTTTTAAGAAACAACAAAGAGGTTTTATACCACTTCAAGTCCATATACATTTTTAATTCGTATATCAAACAAATTATTCACAATTTACAATAATTTGTTATAAAATATTAAAATATTTGCATTTACAACTCCAAATTAAACATTTTCACTTAAAATAGGCTGTATATGCTATACAGACATTGACACATTTGGCGGAAAAAAAACACCTACGCGCATGCGCGAGGTTCGGCGCTATTTTTCAATCACAATTCACAGCTTTGTTATCAAATGTGTTTGTTATTTTATGACCACGTATGTCTGTCTTTTACTCACAAGTGTGTTGAAAAACGTCGTATGTAACTCGTGAGCGTTGTTAATTACAGTCTCGGCTCATTATTAAGACTCGACTGTAATTAGCAACTTCGCTCACTTGTTACATAATATACTATTAATTACGCTCAGAAGTATAATATTGCAATTAATATATTTATTTACATTTAACATGTTTCTAACAACACTTTTGTAGGGTTTGTGTCGTGTTCACCTACACAGATTATTATTCTGTCCTCTTCTTTTGGGTCAAACCACTTAAACATCGTCAATATTTCTTCAATGCTTGCGTAAGGTTTAGTAAAAGATATAACTCCATATTTTTCGTAAGGATTATAAAATCTTGATCTTACTAATCTGTTACGAAGACCTTTACATTGCTGTCCACCAATTACAAAGATTCTGTGTTCTTCATGTCTATTTTTCTTAGATATCACCAATGCTCATCCTTATCCTCTTCCACTGCCTGGAGATTTTTTTTGTTTTTAGTAGTGAGGACTCCGGTTCCCTCGTAGACAATCCTTGTTACTCTCCTTCAATGGTGATGATAGTGAGTACGATGGTGATGGTGGCAATGATTGTAATTTCTTTACGTTTTCATTCTGTGTATTAGCTATTGTCTGCCAACGACAATTTTTTGTCTTTTTTTGTTTTGTTTCGTAGAGTTTTTAGTTTCAAGCGTTTTGGTGCACATATTTTTGAGTAAGTGCACTTGTCGAGATAATTGACTAACTTCTTTTTTTAAGCCAATGTTTTCAATTATAGTGTTCTCCATTTCCATTTCTTTTTATTTCTTCTTACATTTGTCAAATTTTTTAATGTCGTTTTTTGGTGTCATCATTTCTGTTTAACTTAGTTAATCAATCAATTTGTTTGTAACTGCCTTTTCTTTTATTTAATCCTCTTAAAACAAAGTAAGCTTCCAATATACAAAATAAAAAAAAAAACTTTAAAAAATGTATTTATAATTTTAAAAGGAGAAAAGAAAATCATGAAAAAGAATTCATGTTAATGCAATTATCAGGGCTTGAACTCGTATCTTCATCTCGTATCTCTTGATCGGGAACCTTTTGACGTTACCACTCGACCACTCATCGATTTACTCAGTTCAGCAAAATAAAGGATTTGTTATGAAAGCCAACTATTGTTTATTTACCTGTCAACTCTAAAAATTGTCATGTTGCCTAGAATAGATGCTTCTCGAACTACAAGTTCCTAGTAGGTAGATGGCGCTGATTGTTTAATAAAGCCCGCATGTAAACTCAGGTTTTTTTCGTTACGGAATTTCTGGATTCGGTCCCCACGCTCAAGGCCCGCGATAAAAGCTATGCAATAGCTTAATAATGAAAAATCTTGACCTAGTTAAGTTTAGATTTATTGGAATAAAGGACATAGGGAAATAATATTTTTATTACAATAAATGTTCAAATTGTTTACCATCAGCCACAATACGCCATACAGCTTCAACACGCCCTACATATTCTAATAAAAAGAATTACTTATTAACCGGGCATATCCTCAAGAGTGGATATGCTCAGCAGCTTAAGAAATTCGCTCACGCAGCTCCGCTACGCTCTCAATAGGCTTTGAATAAACTTTTTCTTTGAAAACGCCCGAATAAACAATATCCAGGGGATTTAAATCTGAGGAACGGGCTGGCCACAGGATAGTACCTGAACGTCCAATCCACCTTCCCGGATATTCCTGGTCAAGGAAATCTCTTACTTGCACTTCGTAATGCGCTGAGCAGCCATCTTGTTGATGCCACATATGGCGACGATCTGTTAATAGTATGTCCTCTTACATTGTGGTAAATTTAGTAGTAGGTATCCTTTCAAAATAAATTTTATTCGTGTTTTCGATACAACCTTATCATAACTTAAAGCGTATTTGACGCCATAATTGGAGAAAAAGAATGTTATGGCTCAAAAAAGTCTCGAGTGCGAAGCAAAATTATATCAGATATTTTTTTAACATTGCAATAAAAAATTAAAAGAAACCATGAGAATTTTAAAATACTCTTAAAAACTGCCTCGGTTTATTCTATTTTTAATGATGTGCTACAAATTAATACAAAACTTAAAAAATAAAGACTTTTTTTTAAATACTCCGGATACTCCGAATTCTCAATAATGCATTCAATGCAAAATGTACTCAATTGATGTTTTTATTGCAGATAAAATGGTTATGTTCCTTTGCGTACTCTTATACAGGGTGACTGGTGACATATTTTATTTTATTTATTATTTAACTTTCATTTAAGTAGTAATACCAAGACGCATTTATTCTTTCATTATTGCCAATGCTACGTTAATTTTGTTATCTATACTAATATATAAAGCTGAGGAGTTTGTTTGTTTGTTTGAACGCGCTAATCTCAAAAACTACAAGTGGGATTTGAAAAATTCTTTAAGCTATCAAATTTGCATTTGATAGCCCAACTCTTGAGGAAGGTTATAGGTTATATTTTATCCCGAAATTCCCACGGGATCAAAAGTTACGCGGGTAAAACCGCGCGTGGTGGCTAGTTTATAATAGAGATGCTATTTAGAAAACTGTAAACGAATAACATAATCCTTTCATTGGAAACCTGGAATAAAACTAAGTTACATTACAATTGAGGGTGTAATCTGGTATAATAGCAAATTGATTTGTTTATTATTCAAGTTATTCAAAAAAATAATAATAAAAGGCATCACTTTTATACACAGCTGACAGACTTTTAATGTAGGTACTTAAAATTTTCCTTTTTAGTCAGGCCGTATAGTCACAGTACAGATATCTACAGTAATTCAACTCGGCCTCATCTTTGAAATAAATGCCTACAGCGCCGCAATCCATTCACATGCGATAGGGCTGCCCGCCTTCAGCGTTTAAATTATATTTTGCATACTTTGTGTTTACTTCCATTTAGTTTTGTGACTGCAAATATACTTTTTTATAAAAACAAATAAAATACTTAGTAAATTGAATAGGAAGTGTTCAAAAAAATTCGTTTTGTGTGAAAAACCATGTTTAAGTTTGAATAAAAAATCGGTGTTATAATTTACAGATCGAAAAATACTTGCGCCTCGACTAAGACGCACGAAAAGTTGTAGTATTAAATTTAAAAATATAAGCAATCCGTATATTAACGTAAAGCTCAATCAACAATTGTTTCGGTATGCAGTCACTCGCGACTGGCCGCATGCCAAGCGCATGCCGTGATCGAGTCGCGTAGGTATAGCTCGCGTTTCGTCCGTTTGTATGAAGTTGAATTACTGTAGATATCTGTACTGTGGTAAAAATATATTGTGTTCTTTATCGGGGTGGCCTGGGGTTCTATAGCTTTTTAGTGATAAGACCACCCTTTGTACTATGTTTTTGTTTTTTTGGTTTCTCTGTGTTTTTTTTTCTGTATAACATAAAGTGTCAATAAATAAATAACCTGTACTATTATTGTTGAGTAATCAACTCAACTAGACATAGCGCCCGGCACCGCGCGGCGTCCCGATTTGGAGCTTTCGTCGAGCGCACAGGCGGTCGCCAGTCAGCTGTCAAACGCTACTGCGACACAATCTCTATGCGCACTCACGCATCTAATTTTTCATCTTTATATAAACTCATTCTTTATTCATAATAGGTGTTATACAGTCCACGCTCTCTAAGGTATTAAAGACCACCTTTTCTATAAATATTGATATGTTATGTTGATTGTGATGGTATATACAGGAAAAACATTTTTGGGCCATTTTCAAGCGCACGTTACCATTCCAAGTCTTTTTCCGATCACTGAGCGAAGATGAAAAAAAATTATAACAAGAAATAAGTTATTTTGGAGCCATTTGATGTTTCGACAATGGTCTACCTGGAGCAGTATTATAGAAATCAAAATTACCTATTTCGGCTAGAATTGGACGATTTTGTAAAATATAAACATTTTTTGAAGATCACACTTGTTAGACTTGCCTATTTGGCAGTGCAAGTATAGAGCACTGCTCTAGAGATAATCGAAAGTTTCTTAGGATGGATGATAATATCAAGCGTAGATTTAGACAGCAACAAAATAACAAGAAAAACTGACATATAAAGACTTCCTGTTTTTGACATGTTTTTGTTTACAAAACACCGTACCTTTGAATGTTATCGAAATCTTTTGTCATAGTTTTTCGATGAAATCGATAACCTAATTTTAATCTTACTCACGTAAATATACTCAACAAAAATATTATATTAATTCAAGATGGGGAAGCCGGCGTTTCTCTTCTGTGTAGTTTTGTGCAGCCAGTTCAATTTTTCAGGTGTGTACTTAGGTATTAATTATTATACTTGGAAAAAATGAGAATTTTATCAAGGAGAAATTTGAATTGACTCTAGACATAGTTATACCATATCTAGTTTCAATACTTTACGTTCCGCGATAGAGGAGAATTTATTCCTGCTATTTTTTCTTTTACCTTTGAAAGTCAACTACTTAGTGTGTTTTCTGAATATTACTAAATCAAGTTAGAAGATTTAGAAATGAAGTGTCTCTTTTTAAATCATTCCTAGAATATTTAAAATATCTACAATACTACGAGATCTAGGGCATAATCTAGGCTTCTTTAATTTCGATTCTACATTACAAAAATAGAGCAAGTAAATTTTATAACATCTACTTTTGTGTAAATGGAAAAAAGGAGATGTTTGTTTTCTTTTAAATAAAGAAATTATGAAGGCCTCAGCCGGAGGTTGCAAAAATTGTATTGTATTATATTACAAAGTTAAAATAATACATTGATTACTTATACACTAAAGAGACGACTAATTGCACGAAGTGAGAGACAAGAAGTGAATCTTCAAATCGGTCTTCAAGGCGTTGCATCACTGCTTGCTGCTTAATTATTCTGATAGACTCGACGATTCAGTATACAGGGTTACTTTTTATTGGATCCGCATCTGTCAAGGCGTTATAGAATAGCTTGAAACAAACCCTTTTTACTGTGGAACCACCCCTCCTAAAATTTACCGTTTTTGAGTTATTTCACTTTTTAGGATTTTACTGTAAACATCCATTTTTCATCAGTTTTTGTAAGAATTAAAAAAAAAAACTTCGCTATTTAACTGCTTTTTTTGATGATTTAATGAGGTGAAAAAAAAAACTCTTTAAAAACGTCAAAGGAGCACATGTTATGGTCTTTCAAGTACTATTCTCTTCTTAAGTAAAACCAAAACATCGCACATAAAATGCGTTTCCTGTAAAAAAAAAATACTAGTAATTTCCTGTGCAGATAACATCATGATAAAGTAAATTGTTTAAGCTAAAAGCTTTAAAGTTCCTGGATAAAATAAATTTAAAGGTAATGCAATCATTATGTAAAAAATACGGTAGGCGCCACGGGATGCCTAATCTAGTAAAAAATGAAGTACTTTTTTGAAAAAAATTACGTCAAAAAAAGCAGGTAGGTAGCGAAGATTTTTTTTGTTTCTTACAAAAACTAGTGAAAAATGGGTATTTACATACAGTAAAATCTTAAAAAGTGAAATAACTTAAAAAAAGTACTAAGTAAAAGTACTAAGTAAAAGTACTTAAAAAAAGTGAAATAAAAAGTGAATAAAGTGAAATAATTTCCTTTTTTTTGTACTTATTAATGGCATACAATTAAGTGTAAATAAATAAATAAATAACTCAAGAACGGTAAATTTTAAGAGGGGTGGTTCCATAGTAAAAATGACTCGTTTTGACTTACTCTATAACCCCTTAACAGATGAAGGTCCAATAAAATGTAACCCTGTATAATTAGTTTGTATAGGACGTATGAGGGTTTGGAAAATAACAATATGATTACATGTTTATGAACAGATGAGCGACTTACCAGTTTTCTTTTAATTAAAAGAGTAACTAATTAATAGAAACACAAAAAAGTCTATAGATCCACTCAGAACAAAAAGATTGAATAACAAAGATATTTTTTTCATTTTTTTAATGTTACTACGGAATGGAGAAAACCTATGGCAATGATAATTTTGGAGAGTGCGAGAAAATAATTGAGCCTACCGCGCCCTTCTACCATCAGGCTACTGGACGAAGATAGAATTTCAATCATTATGTGGTGGATATTTCAAAAAGTTAAACTAAGCGCTTTGATAGTTTTTTTTAAACGGTCGCCAAGTTATGGCATGAATTGCCTATGTCTGTTTTTCCTGACCAGTGTTTGACCTGCTACTTTTCAGAGTCGGTTTTTCGTGGATGGACGAATACTACCTTGGCTTCGTGAACATATATAAATACATATCATATATCATGGAAGGCAAAAGTCTGCCCCATCTTTATCTACTAAACACTATAATTTAATTTAAAATAAAACACTTTGTAACCGGATTTATCGCGTATAATTAATGTTTTAAATGGATAATAAAATAAAATCCCAAGACAATCGCAACAACTACATTGCCCCCCAAAGAAGGATAGTATGTGTTATGGGATACCATGTAGCGAACTAGGGGAGAACCTAGAATATATATATATATACGTATATACGAAAAAAAAAAAAATTTCTTGTTCCGTGCGGGAATAGAACCCGCGACCTTTTTAATAGCGCAGTAGCATAAACAGTATTTTACATTTTAAACTCGAAGTTGCGGTGTCTTTGCAGGCCCCGTGGTCATGAGCGACATAAAAAGTGAAATATAATTTATAGGCAATAAATCCGATTAAAAGGTGTTTTATTTAAATTACGAATCGTGAAAAAAAAATTCAAAACGTTTTTATTCATCTTTTTTTTTTTTTTTTTTTATAAGTGACTAAACCCGCGTTTGACCTCAATCTCACCTGATGGTAAGTGACGATGAGGTCGAAGATGAAAGCACACGGGTTTAGGAAGGAACTGGCTCTTTATACAATATTGCCGGAACACATTACCGCCGGAGCGGTAACATTTGGCGGCAGACTTTATATAAAGGGTGGTCGCTAGCCAGGCGGACCCAGAAGGGATCCTACCACCAAGCAAAAATTTTATTCATCATATACTTCGGCTTTAACTAGTTGTTGATAGTTGTTAAATAAAATATTACAGTAGACCAAGGGACAAAAAAAGCCGGCGGAAAAAAACTCTTGGCATAAACTTTTTCACTCAGAATTATACGAATTAATACAAATAAGTACAGTACAAATTGACCATCGCATGAAAAAAAAACAAACACAAGACAGCTAAATGTGAGAGTCATTGTCATGCTACAACCAAATAACTTACATAATAGGTGCATTTATGGATGCACAACACGAACATGGCAAACTGGGACAAGAGTATTTAAACAAGAATGGAATAAAATAGTCATAGCAAAACGACCTGGCACCGCTAGCAGCACCCGTTCACGAGTATAACGCAAGCACCAGCCATCACCCTCCTCAACCATATTTTAGGAAAGAGGGTGACTGATGTGTCTGTAACCTGAGTCACCTGTCAAAAACCAGTAATAAACGAACTGCGCTACCTACCAGACGTGTTTTACTTCTATACATATCAATTGACGACGAGTTGGGATATACCCGCTAGAAAAAAAAAAGAAAATAAAAATGTCGTATTTGGGCAATTTATCGACTTTTGATTACAAAAGTAGTGATTGGGTGATATTTAAATGTCGATTAACTCAATTTCTAAAAGTGAATGCCGTGACAGAAGAGAATAAAGCAGCAGTTCTTCTCACACATTTGAGTGATTGATGACTCATATCGACTAATACGTAACCTGATGTACCCAGAAGATGTGGAGGTTTCAAGATATTCAACGCTGGTAGACAGATTGGACACGCATTTTAAGCCTAAGCAGTGCTCGTTTGCTGACAAAGCAAAATTCTACAGTGCCTGCAAAGATCCAAGCGAATCATTGGGAGAATGGGCGGCGCGCCTACGGGGGTTAGCGAGCCATTGCAACTTTGGCACCGCCTTAGAAACGAACCTTACGGATCGTTTCGTCCTTGGCTTGAGTGAGGGCCCCGAGCGCTCCAAACTATTTGAGCGCAACGCGGCGAAATTGAACATGATTCAAGCTCTTGAAATTGCAGAGCAGGGCGCTTGTGTCCGGGAGGCTGCAAAGGTGGTCAGCAGCGCAGTAAAAGAAGAGACCATTTTTAAAATGAGTGGATGTAGAGACAGGGCAGGGCGCAGCAGCAGCAGCAGCAGCAGCAGCGGCGCGGCAGGCGCACCGGAGGCACCGGTATCCAGTACTGGATACCTATGTCGCATTGATGTTAGGTACGATTAAATTATTAATGGAACTTGATTCGGGTTCTGGCGTTAGTGTAATTTCGGATAAAATGTATAAAAGATTATTCTCAAATTGCGAATTGTATCAATCCAAGATTAAAATGTGTTTATACGATGGTCATAAATTCGAGCCACGGGGTTATTTCAAAACCAAAATTATCTTCAATAACACTGTTAAACTTCTTAAAATATTTGTTGTAACCAACGGCGGGCCACCATTACTTGGGCGCGACTTTATGTCGGCATTTGGCTTGACCTTGACTGTGAGTATAAATCATAATTCTATAAGTACAGATGAAGAGGTGAACCAATTATTGAAACAGTTTCCCGATTTATGGAAAGATGAGTTAGGTTTGTTCAATAAGTTCAAAGTTCATTTAGAATTAAAACCTAATGCAACGCCGAAATTTTTCAAACCCCGAACAGTACCATTTGTCCTTAAAGATAAGGTAGAAAAAGAGCTGAACCGTTTAGTAGATGTAGGCATTCTCGTACCAGTTAATTACTCAGATTATGCTACACCTATTGTACCAGTATTAAAAGAAAACGGCGAGGTTAAAATTGCGGGCGATTTCTCGGTAACATTGAACAAAGACCTTGTCGACAAATACCCGTTACCTAGGATCAAAGAGGTCTTTGCCAAGTTAGGGGGGGGAGAATACTATACAAAAATCGATTTAAAAAATGCCTACAATCAATTTGTGTTAAGTGACTCCTCTCAGATGTTAACTACAATTAATACAACAAAAGGTTTATTTACATATACAAGATTAGTATACGGTTTGGCAAACGCTCCCGCGATTTTTCAAAAATCTATGGAAACTCTTTTATCTGGCCTAGACGGGGTAAGTTGCTGGCTTGACGATATTTGCGTTACGGGACCAAACAAGCAAGCTCACATTAAGACATTACAGGAGGTACTGAGTAGGCTTAACAGTGCCGGATTACGCTTACGCATAAATAAATGCGAGTTTTTTAAACCCAGCATAACATATCTAGGTTTTATCATTAATAAGGATGGATTACAAACATCGACCGATGAAGTTCAAGCGATTATTAAGGCACCAGATCCTACAGACGTAAGTGGCGTTAAAAGATTTTTAGGTGTCATAAATGATTATAGGAATTTTATCCCTAACGCGTCCAGTATTTTAAATCCTCTTCATGAGTTGACGAGGGCGGACGCAGCGTGGGAGTGGGGCTCGCGCCGTGGCCGCTGTGAAGCGCGAGCTGGCGTCGGAGCGCGTGCTGGCGCACTTCGACCCGCGCCAGCAGCTGGTGCTGTCGGTGGACGCGGGCCCGGCCGGGCTCGGCGCCGTGCTGGCGCAGCGCGCCGGGGACAACGCACCCGAGCGACCTTTAGCGTTCGCTTCTCGATCGCTTAATTCAAGTGAGCGCAATTATAGTCAAATCCAGAAAGAAGCGACGGCTATAATATTTGGTGTAAAGCATTTTCACCAGTATTTGTATGGTCGTAGTGACCCTTTTATTTTGAAGTCGGACCACAGACCTTTAGTGTCGATTTTCAATCATAAGACGGGTATTTCAGTTACAACGGCGTTGCGATTACAGAGGTACTCCATAATATTGTCAGCATATAATTATGTGGTGGAGTATACGTCAAGTAAAAATAATTTAGTTGCAGATTTCTTTTCGCGATCGCCCTTACCGGCTACTGCTAATAAATCTGACACAGAATTTGATAGGCTTTATTCGCTAATTTTTTTAGATCCAAGTATTCCAGCTGTCACCTCAGATGAGCTGAGAATTGCTACAAAGAATGACAAGGTCTTACAAACGGTAATAAAGTATATGACGCACGGATGGCCGCGTAAAATCAATTGTAAATTTATTATTCCTTACTTTTATAGTAAAGCTGACTTGCAATTCGAAAATGGATTTTTTAATGTGGTGGCCAGGCATAGACGCGGCGATCGAAAGCCGCGCTGGCGCCTGCGAGCGCTGCGCGCGCGCGGCCGGCGCCCCCCGCCGCCCCCGCGCCCCGGCCCCGCGCACACCGTCCCTGGGACCGTATTCATATTGATTAAATGACAATAGGCCAGCGCGTGTATCTCGTGATTGTAGATTCGTTCTCTAAATGGATCGAATGCCTGTATATGCACAGCGGAACGACTACACAAGCCTTAATTACTAAATTAAAACAAGTTTTCGCTGTTTTCGGCATTCCTAAATCGTTGGTGTCTGATAACGATACTAAAATTAACTCGGCTGACTTTAAGGAATTCTGTTCTAGTAATGGTATTAAATATATAACTTCGCCAATTTATCATCCTTGCAGTAATGGTCAAGCTGAGAATGCCGTCAAAAGTTGTAAAAAAATGTTGAAATGTATATTGTTTGATAATTCGGCTAATAATACTGTACATGAGAAACTATTAGGTTTTCTTTTTAATTATCGTAATTCTAAGCATTGTGTAACTGGCGAAACACCGGCTTAGTTGATGTTTGGTAGGAAGCTTCGTACTCGACTCGATTTAATAGTCCCCCAAAATCAAAATGTAAACAAATGTATTAGTGAAAACAAAAAGATTTCTAGATCTTTTTCGTTGGGTGAGCTTTGTTGGGTTCGCTGGTATACAAACCGAAAAGAGAGTTGGCTAAAGGGGCGAGTAGAAAATAAGATTGGAAGTAGAATGTTTAAAATATATGTTTTTGATTTTAATAATTACTGTATACGACATGTTGACCAGATGCTCAAGTTTAAAGGAAATCTCTCTTATAAAACAAATGAAAATATGCCATCCCTGTCTCCTTTACCTACAATAACTTCAGACTGTGATGAGATGAGAGATTCACCGGCTAGTGATCTAGGACCGGAAGAGGAAGGAGGGGCATGCTTGAGCACTGGAGATAGTGATATAGAGGAAGATTTGAACAATGGCATGGGAGAGGAACGTGAGCAGGGAACAGTCGAGCCACAATCGTGTTTAGAGCCTCGCGAGTCGCCGGTCGTTTCTAATGCGGACCCTCAGCCGGCGCCGCCGGCGCCGCCGCCGTCGTCACCGCCGCCGCCAGTGCCCGCGGTAGACCGTCCCTTGCTCACGCGTCAGCTCCGACCAAGAAAAAAGGTCGACTACAAAAGTCGGTTTTAATAATTATTGTTCTCTTTAGTTTCTTTTGTGTTTATTGTAAGTTAGTTTTATAAATTATATATTACGTTATTTATGTTATTTTCTATTTATATTGTTACCAGGTTTCAAAATATGTAGGGAGGAGTGATGTGTCTGTAACCTGAGTAACCTGTTAAAAACCAGTAATAAACGAACTGCGCTACCTACCAGACGTGTTTTACTTCTATACATATCAGTGACCCGACACCCGACGCTACCACTAGCCATACCACATGAAGTTCTTGCTGTTGTCTTGACAAGAAAATAAGTGAGTGGAACAGTCACTAGTATGCCACATGTCATACTGCACAGCCAAGCCGAAAACAAAATTAATAAGTAATTAGAAACTTTTGGAAATATCTTGTTGTGTGCTTAATCTAATGCCTTTTTATCGTCTAAATAATTTTTAGTTTTATAACAAGCTTTTCGAGATTGATTTAAATTTATTGAATGGCAAGGATTGAATTGACTTCGGAATTTTGTTATGTATACGTATTGACATTCCAATAAATGATTTGCTGCTTTTGGCCAGTCTTAATTTGGGAAACGCTAACTTACGTTCGAAAACGGTGAAAAAGGTAATGTTTTCATTGCATATAAAACAGAAATAACCTCATTGTTTCTATGTACCCGCATTTTGTGAGTTTTAGCTCCAATCATTACAAAGTATTAAATAAAAGTTTATGGTCGAATCTGTTAAAGTAAAATATTGACTTGGAACAACTTGCGATCTAAAATGCTCAGGGTTGGGCTACATAAAAAGGTGGATCTAAATTATTAAAAGCGTGCGATATATCAATATTGTTACACCTTTTTAAAATAATTACATATATTACACATGTCACTAACTAATATTTTTTATTACTAATAATTCAATCTTTAATTTTTATTCTAATAAATTTATTCTTTACCTGAAGGTTGTATGGAAGATAAAAAAGAAAAGGAAGAAAAAAATACTCTTAATGAACCAGACGCTTCAAAAGGCTTACTTATAAGTAATTCGAATCGACCTCCACTTGTGCATGGTAATTTATCAAGAATTGTTGGTGGCGTTAGCACAAGTATAAAGAACTATCCATTCACTGCACAGGTTAGTGACATACCAATATTTATATGTAAGGTAGCCAACAGTATAACACCAATTTATGTCTGAAGTAACCGAATACCTAATCTTATAATACATCCTTGTGCAGTTTTAATGAAGTCGGACAACATCTTTTACGGTTGTAAATAATTGTTGGACATATTTCACACAGCGCCATCTAGCCCTAAATTCAATCAGAATAACTATTATGAGACGATCCATTCGCTGTATAACTTAATAGATACAATTACTGAAAGTCTAAATTTCTAAAACTACTAATAAAAACTGTCTACATTGCATGACTTTTAAAATGCCTTCGTTCGCACGGCCTAATGCCCTTTACTTTTTCTTGGGAGTCATTGTGCCGCCTCGAGACGTGTCAAAATAGTTTTCGTATGCGTCTGAAATAAAGTTGATAGAGGCTGCTTGATGTTGAGTGCTTGCAGTATAGAGACATTGCTGCGAAATTCCATCCATGATATTCTCAGCATTCTACTCCAACGTTCCATTTCCAGAACGCCAGTCTTTTTATTTTCAATGTCTCGCAAATGTTCGAACGTCTCGGCGTTCCTACATAAATATAGGGAAAATAACTGTTCGCACTGGCCGAACTGTACTGGCTTAGTATTCCTCGAAATGTTCCTCTTGTCATTGCCATTCGCTTCTTTACTTCATCTATACAGCTTCATGATGGAGGTAATAGAATTACATCTTACTAATATTATAGATGTGAAAGTTTAGATGTATGGATTGATGGATGCTTGGATATATGTATGGATGGATTTTTGTTTCTTGCTCTTCAGATTTGGATAAAATTTGCCATAGTGATAGTTTACAATGTGAAATATTTTTCATCCCGATATTCCCACGGCATTCAAAATAGGGCGGGTAACAATGTCAAATCCGCGCGCAACATCTAGTATTAAAATAACAATAAAAAGCTGTGCAACTATATTTACAAATGCCACATATACCAATTTACAATTAAATACTAACACTGATCTATTAAACTTAAAATCACTACCAAATGAAATTTATTTTACCTAAAAAAAATGTTAAAATTTTTTCAATAGTTATATTGTAAATATAGAAATGCAATTTAGTCTCTTTTTCAGTTACAAATAAAATTCAAAATGATAGCTCACTAGCTCAACCTTAAATAATATTTCGGAGCCACTGTATTAATTTGTTAGGGTGTTACTGCACGAATCGATCGACGCCGTCGATCGTTATACTCCAGACAAACAAAGTTGTCTAAATGTTCAAAATACTATACTAACTTTAAAATAAAGAATTATTTCTAGTTCATTACTCTCCTGCCTTCACTTTAACTGCAAACCTAACCCAAGCGCATGTGCTGTGCTTGCAATGATTTGGTCTCTTCTCCTGGCAGTGGAAATAACTACTTATTGATGTAGATTAATGAACCTTTATTTAATAACCTTTTGTAGTCTCTATTATGTGTAATGTATATAACTTGTATAAGATAACATAAAAATATTGTATACAAGATATACATAGGGTTATCTTTATTTAGCGCATCACTTTTAAAAACTTTAAAAATATCGATGATAAAAATGGTAAAAAAATAATTTTCAATGTAGTTAGTGAAAATTATTAAAATTATATTGGAAGAGCGGGGTCTCCAAATACAGATATTATTGCTAAATTGGGGCCCCATTTTACAGCTGTATTAGACTGAGATTTTAAGTAAATAGAAATATGTTTTTTCCGGAAGTACTGTATTGTCTTAAAACATGCAGAGCAAAGTGTATCTAGTTTACTTCAGTTAGTTTTAACTATTCCGAAGAACAGACGTAGCGTTGCATTTAAGCTTTTAAATTCAGTCCACTGTCACCTCTTAAAAGGAAAATGTAACTTTCTTTCACCATATATTAGTGTTAAAAATTAAGTTCAAAAACTAAAACCACGCTCTAAAAAGTACGATACAACAAAATACTCTCCGCTGAAATATTTATGTATTTTTATAAGTCATACTGAAAGAGATATGTTAAAAGGATAGCCGTGATCGTTTACATATTTGAACTGAGCTAACGAAACTCTGTTATTTGATACCCCACACGAAACCATCACGAAATAAAATCTTTACTTTAAGTCCCCTAGAGGGCCCTGTAGTCAATTTAAAATAACATTTTGTAACCTATAACCAGCGGAAAATCAAGATGCTTTTGACGACATCTCATTTGCAAAATTATGATAACTAGTTTAGAAGTTATGTGGAAACAGGTGAACATCCATGCCCACATACATATATATACTAGCTGACCCGGAAAACGTTGTTTTGCCATATAAATAAAAAAAAATAGATGTTGGCCGATTCTCATAGATACCGGATTAGCACAAAAAATTTCATCAAAATCGGTCAAGCCGTTTCGGAGGAGTATGGCAACGAAAACTGTGACACGAGAATTTTATATATTAGATACAGGTCAAACACTTGTTTTTGCTACGCCGTAGTTGGGTAAAAATATATGACGAGAAAGACTAGACAAAAATAAAGGGGCATATTTAAGACGCTGTACTAAAATAAAATCAATATTTACATTCAATAAACGCGTTTTAACTTTTCCCATGCTTACAGTTGTTTCACAATAAACATTTCTCCTGCGGAGCATCAATTTTGACGGAACGCTATATCTTAACTGCCGCACATTGTGTTTGCGATCCGTAAGTAAATGACGAGTAAGTATGCTTTTAATACACAAAGTTAGTTTTTGTTTATGCGAAACCTAGTAAACGGGTCAAATGTTTTCGTTTAAAAAATCGATTTTCAAAAAATAATAATTTTATCTTAAAAACTCAAGTTTGAAGCCTCTTGTGGTGTACTGCTTTTGTCGCGCGAGTGTGGACATCCAGCGCGCGGTGCTCGCTCGCTACCCTTCAATGCAACGTAGGAACCCAGGTACTTGCACCGTGGGATCGCTTACGATACATGTGCGAATGAGTGTATAGATTTTAACTCAATAATTGAGTTAAAATATAACACGGTATAAAAAATATTGATATTGATTCTGTAACCGATTCTAAACAAACTGTTTTCAGGGTTCGTTTAAACAAAATTAACGTTTTTTAATAATGGCCGCCTCAAAACTCACTTGGTTGCATTTGTCTGGGTGTATTATGTTTGATAATTATGTATTTGCTAATAAATAATAGTATAAGTGTGTATTCGATTTCATTATCGACAATTGTAGCTGTTTATTATTTGATAGCAGTGAATTAATACGTAGACATTTTTAACTTGAAGTCCTTTTTTGTTCGATTGTTGTCGTTGTGGAACGAGTTCCCGACTGAGATCCGCTTTGCTCGCACACCGCATATTTTTAAAAGAATGCTTAAACGTCATCTTAGCTATCTATTTATTTATATAGTACTAGCTGTGACCCGCGACTTCGTCCGCGTGGATACCGGTTATTGGAATACTCTTGTAGGAATGGATGTTTATTCCTACTCCCAAGAAAAGGGATGGCAGGCCGCGGCCCACGGCCCGACGGCTGATGTCGGGATGTTGTATATATAGCTAGTCGCGATATAAACTTTGATAGCGCGATGTAGGAAACTTCGCCGTGTCGTCGTAGTTCTATCGAGCGTAGCTAGATGTCGCTACATCACTCCCCTCCGAGACCGGAGGTCGATATGGTCATGGTCCGTCAACGGTCTTGCGTCTTGAGATGCTTGCCAGCGTGCCAGTGGGGTTCCAGTGGGTCGGAACCGGGTGAGGATGCCGCATGGTTGGTTCGCGGTGAGTCGGAACTGCATGCGGTGCTGTCCTGGACAATGTCGGGGGAATGGTCCCAGTGAGTCGGGACAAGCTCCAGTGAGTCGGAGTGCCTCAGTGCGTCCAGGAGTGCTCTTCTCTGCAATGTCCCCCGTGAGTCGGGGTGGCTGGCGGCTGCTTCGGGCAGGAGAGGGTGCTCTGCTTGTGACCGGCCGAAGGGCAGTGTGCTGTGCCGAGTTGCAGGTGGAGGCTGGAGGTGGTAGACCAGGCTTGCAGCGCTACAAGCGTAGTGGTCCACCAAGATAGCCCGGAGTGTGCTGGCGGCTGGCGTGTCGTACTCGCTGCTGGTGGGTGGAGAGTGATGGTGACGATGTCGACGACGAGATGTTGGTCCTCTTCTTCGAAGGCTGCAAAGGATGTTCAGCTAGGGGTCACCACTGTAGGAATGGATGCTTATTCCTACTCCCAAGAAAAGGGATGGCAGGCCGCGGCCCACGGCCCGACGGCTGATGTCGGGATGTTGTATATATAGCTAGTCGCGATATAAACTTTGATAGCGCGATGTAGGAAACTTCGTCGTGTCGTCGTAGTTCTATCGAGCGTAGCTAGATGTCGCTACACTCTTATTATATCCTCCTTGAAGTTTAAACTTATTCAAAATTTCGTCAAAATCGATTCAGTAGTTAAGCTGTGAAAGCGTTACTGATAGATAAACAGACAGAGTTAGGTACTTCAAAAACTGTTACAACAAAGCTGTGATTCACAGTTTCACCTAGGTGTTTTGTGAAAAAGTATAGGTAGGTAAGTATATTACATAGATGATGCCTGCGACTTCGTCTGTATTGAATTAGTATTTCGAGTAGGTTATTTTCTTCTCCATGGTCCTAAGTACTATCTTTAATAACAAAAATTAAAATGAAGAATCTTTGCCTATATAATATGTATAACTTCTAACCACAAACATAGGTAACTATATTAGGCACATTGCGTTATAAACAAATCGGGTGCCAAAGTGTCTTAAATTTTACATAATTAATGCAATACCTATCTTCATTAATTATAGCTTATTGTTACATACATACATACATAACGTCACGCCTGTATCCCTTAGGGGGTAGGCAGAACACCAGAGGTTACAAGACCATCTGATGTCACGTTTGACAAATTTGGAGGTATTATAAAGATGGAGAGAGACTATTGTAGTGATAGGGGGTCAGCCTATCGTCCACAAAAACGCCTTTAAAACCTCCGTCCCTTAACTGACTTTTACAGTATGCCCGGGAAGAGAAGCAGCTGGCACATTCTACGTTTTTCTTTCGCTCCCAATCCAGCATGGAAGCATTATGTATATGTGAAGCAAATTTAATAAAATAATAACTATTTTATTTTAGCTTCTTAGTATTTAAATTTTTATAATCCTTTTTTTGTAATGCGGTAGAAGCTCGTAAAATTTGGAAAAGTTGTAATGTTTTATTTATTTCTCCATAAAAGAATAAAGCGGTTAATGCCTAAAAAAGAACTCCACTAATTGGTTTAAAAGGATTACTTCTGAATAACTAAGTAGAGTAGAGCTAAGTTTGGTTATCATAAAACACTTAGATTTACTTTGATAGGTTCGTCTTAAATAGGTATTATAATTACGATTTTTATATATTTATAATTATCCTGAGGTTCTGCCTACCCCAAAGGGAGGCGTGATGTTATGTATGTATATTATGTTAAAATATAGTTTTAAAGATAAAAATACCAAATAAACTCGATCCTGGAAGGGACTCGAACCCAGCTGCGAATGTGGGAGAACTGAATTCGAGTCCCAGCCGGGATCGATTTTATTCGGTATTGTCATCTAAGTAAGCGATAATAGGTTGGGGAAAAAGTTTTTACGCATTATAGTATGTATGAACTTGTAATAAAATCTCTTTGGCTATAGTATTTGTATCTGGCTGGTTTTGGTATCATTGAAAGTTAAAATTTTAAAGAACATAATTCCAAATTCAAATTAGGAAAATGTGTGATTTTCATTTGTTTTTCGTACTGTCAAGATGAGTGAATCTAATGAAGAAATTCGATACATTTTAAAATTTTACTACAAAAAAGGGAAAAATAAAACGCAAGCCGCGAAAAAAATTTGCGATGTTTATGGACCTAGTGCAGTGTCTGTGAGAGTAGCACAAATTTGGTTTAAGCGTTTTCAATCCGGAAATTTTGATGTCAAAGATGCACCTCGCTCTGGTCGCCCTATTACGGATAAAATGGATACCATTTTTGAAAAAGTGGAGCAAGATCGACATATCAGTAGTTACGACGTAGCTGAAGAACTGGGAATTGACCACAAAACAGTTTTGGCGCATTTGAAAAAAGCTGGGTACACAAAAAAGCTTGATATTTGGGTACCTCACGAGCTCACTGAAAGAAACCTAATGAACCGTGTACTCATTTGTGATTCTTTATTACGAAGAAACGAAACCGAATCATTTTTGAAGAACTGATGATGAAAAGTGGATCACGTACGACAAGAACGTCTAAAAAAGGTCGTGGTCAAAGGCCGGTCAGGCTTCACAGACTGTGGCGAAACCCGGGTTAACTCGCAATAAGGTGATGTTGTGTGTGTGGTGGGATTGGAAGGGCATTATTCAATATGAGCTGTTACCACCAGCAGGACTATCGATTCTGAACTCTACTGCGAACAACTTATGAGATTAAAATAAGAAGTTGAGAGAAAGCGGCCGGAATTGATCAACAGAAGGGGTGTGGTGTTTCATCATGTTAACGCTAGACCTCACACATCTATAGCCACCCAGCAAAAATTAAGAGAGTTTGGTTGAGAGGAGTTAATGCATCCGCCGTATAGTCCTGACCTTGCACCTTCAGATGTCCACCTGTTTCGGTCTCTTCAGAATTCTTTAGGCAGTGTTAGGTTAATATCACGAGAGGACTGCCAAATCCACTTGTCGCGGTATTTTGATGAGAGGTCCCAAAATTTTTATAGCAATGGGATCATGTCCCTACCTACAAGATGGCAAAAAGTTATCGCACAAAATGGTACATACATACTTTAGTTAAATGTCAATAAACTATATTAAAAAATGTTTTGAATTTTCTTAAAAAATGCGAAGAAACTTTTTCCCCAACCCAATATATACACAGCTTCACGCCTGTTAACGTTATGGAGTAAGCAGAACACCAGAGGCTAAGTATAAAAACAACTGGTCTTCTACTTCCTAATACAAAATGTTACTGATTTTAAAATAGAGATATTTACTCAGTATCTTTATTCTTCGATATGTCTAAAGTATTTAAATAAGTTGTTCATGAAATTCTTCTCTACAGATGTGAACAAATAACATACATGAATAACATACATTGAGTTTTTAATAACATTCTACAACACCACCAACTCACACACCTACTCAGAAGGAGGTATTTCACAAGGCAGAGTGCTAGAGTCGGTACTACTTCTAATTTACATCAAAGACCTCCCGGACTCAATTAGCCATAACTGCATATAATTTGCTTGCAATTATCAAATGTTAAGGTAGTTTAGTAATAATATAAACTTGAATAACAAATAAATTGGCTGAAATTTAAAAGTTCTATTTCCGTTTTAATATTTATAATATATCGACTTCCTTATGTTGCAATGGTTAATTTTCAAGCTTCGATAAAAAAAACTGTTCATAGTTATGACTCACGTATACATTATTATTTATTTTCAGCAATAGTGTTGTATTCAACCCCAAGGTTCTATCGGTGCGCGCCGGAAGTTCTAAGGCTGGTTCGGGTAAGAATCAATTATAATAATACAGGAGCTAACGATAAGAATAATTGATTGAATACTTGCTACTTGCGGAAATTTATCACGATTAAAATAACGAACTGAGTTATCCTGCTAAATCCGCGACTCTGAAACTATAGTCGAATGGTTTTCAAATGACATGCGTTACAGTTCTCATTTTCTATTACGCGCAAACTACTTACGACTAATTAAATATAAATTGGCGAGATAAAAAAATAAAAAAGTTTGCAAATAAAATTGTTTGTTCTAGAAAATTTATTAAAAAACCGACTTCACGTCAAAACTTCAGCTGAAGTATTAAAGGTCGTCATAAGTATGCTCCGAATCATACATAATTTTGTTTGTTTAATTTTGATATGTATATGGTACCACCTCTATCATATGACACAAGAATATTCCTCATCGATTCAAAATTGTCCAAAATATCGTGTAACAAAGATACAAAAAAACATTCACACGAATTGAGAAGGAACCTACTCCTTTTGGAAGTCGGTTGAAAATATAAATTAAACTATTAATCAACTGTAACATTGTTAGTAACTGTCAATATTTAAGTAAAAAGTTGTAATTTAGGATTTTCGTGTTTTAGTTCAACTCCCTCTCTGCATGATAGACACAAGCAGTGCAACGGAAACACACTTCCAATATGAAAGTGACATGGTCATGTTTGTTACTTCCTCCCTACCTTCTAGTTTTTAACCCCCGACGCAAAACGAGAGGGGTGTTATAAGTTTAACGTATCTGTGTATCTGTCTGTGGTATCGTAGCTCCCAAACGGATGAACCGATTTTCGTTTAGTTTTTTTTGTGTTATAGATAATTTTATCTCGAGTGTTCTTAGCCATGTTTCATGAAAATTTGTTCAGCCGTTTGAAGATGATCAGCTCTTTTCTAGTTGATGAGGGGATCTGACTACCTTCCATATGTCCTATCGATGCGAAATTTGGTACCGTATTGCTTCAATTATATTGAAAGTATATGGTAAGGTATTCATGACCTGATCAGCCATTTGAAGGTCATCAGCTCTCTAACAGTTGATGAGGGGATCTGACGAAATTCCATATGTCGTATCGATTCGAAATTTGGTGCCGTATTACAACAATGATATTGATAGTATATGGTAAGGTAACCATGACCTGATCAGCCGTTTGAAGGTCATCAGCTCTCTAATAGTTGATGAGGGGATCTGACTAACTTCCATATGTCGTATCGATTCGAAATTTGGTGCCGTATTACAACAATGATATTAAAAGTATATGGTAAGGTAACCATGACCAGATCAGCCAATTGAAAATCATCAGCTCTCTAATAGTTGATGAGGGGATCTGAATAGCTTCCATATGTCGTATTGATTCGAAATTTGGTGCCGTATTACTTCAATGAAATTAAAAGTGTATGGTAAGGTTACAATGACCTGATCAGCCGTTTGAAGATCATCAGCTCTCTAATTGTTGATGAGGGGATCTGACTACCTTCCATATGTCCTATCGATTCGAAATTTCGTACCGTGTTACTTCAGTGAAATTGAAAGTATGTGGTACCTAAGTTACCATGACCTGATCAGCCGTTTGAAGATGATCAGCTCTTTTATAGTTAATGAGGGGATCTGACTTCCTTTCGCTAGTTCTATAGATTCGAAATTCTACACCACTTCCAATGTGTGAAATGATGCGATTACCTTATGTTCCACTTAACCTAAGACTACCTACTAGTTAAAACTTAATCTAGTAAATTAAAACTAATATGATATCTAATACCTAACTAAGTTACTAACTCAACTAACTAATTACTTTAAATACCTTCCTAATATTAAAACCTACTTTAAAAAGTACAAAATAAAAGTAAAATTAAAAATTTTAAAAACCCCCCGACACAAAAAAAGACCTTAAAAACTAACAAATAATATTTTAAACCTATTCTAATTATTATCGTCCCATATATAATTGACTGTAAGACTTGTACTTTAAAATATTTTTATTTTCCGAGCGTCGTCGCCGCGTCGGGGGACCGCTAAGTGAGAAAAACAGTTGTCAGTTGCAGATTGCATCAAAAGAGTTCACTCCGAAAAAATTCGTAAAATCGACACAACCGTCAACGTCGTCTGCCCTCACGTGTCTGCCCGTTCGGGTCGCCGCACTTGGTGACGCCCAACCCCGCGCCGCAAGCCGCACACCGAGCTCGCCGCGCGCGGCATTACGTAGAGCGTAGACTATGCATGAAACTTAAGATCGCTCATACCTAAATGTAATAATAAATTAGCTGTTGTTGGCTTAATACTTTATATACTTGAGCGGTCCCCGACGACGCGGCGACGACGCTCGGAAAATAAAAATATTTTAAAGTACAAGTCTTACAGTCAATTATATATGGGACGATAATAATTAGAATAGGTTTAAAATATTATTTGTTAGTTTTTAAGGTCTTTTTTTTGTGTCGGGGGGTTTTTAAAATTTTTAATTTTACTTTTTATACCCTACTTTTATACCAAAAAATTAAGAAGTGTTCATTGTCATATTCAGTTATTTTTTATTGCAGGCTCAAAAAGACATGTCTCAAAAATTAGTATGCATAGAAAGTTTGACAGACGTAAGAACTTTGACCATGACATTGCTGTCGTGAAGTTAAGTAAGAAGCTGCATTTACAGAAGTCTGTGGCTAAAGCAAGGATACCCCCTCACAAGTTCAAGCTACCGCCCAATGCCGCGGTCACTGTTGTTGGTTGGGGCAGCATGGTGAGTGTGACTAAAAAAATCGAAATAAAACTTTAATTGTTGATATGCGTTTTTAGGCTTTACTTCATTTCAACTAAAAAATATCCCATGGCTTTATCATTTCGATTTCTTGTTAATCACTAATCTACATACTAAAAGTTTTGATGTTTAAAAACGTGTTAAGATTAACTCTTATTTTAGCCTTTAACTATAACTTCAAAATAAATTTCTAGGGTTCTGGAAAATTAGCAAAAACTCTCCATAAAGTAACCATTCCAACTGTGGATATCAAGATTTGTGCTCGACGGTACAAGCCTACCACAGAGGTCACTAAGAGGATGATATGTGCTGGAGATATCAATGTTGGAGGTTACTTTCAGTTTAATCTTTTATATGAAATAAATTTCTAATAATAATGATAATTGGCGGTGGTTCGCTTCCAACGCGCATGCAAAATCGGTTTTGCTCGAGACTGCCCGAATTGTTCGCCGGTTTCTTTCTTTCTTGCCCCGATGCATAATAATAATAATAAACTCTTTATTGTACACAGTTTAAATTGTTGGAACATTATTACACAGTTTAAATTAAAAATAACAATCACAATTAACATACAAAGGGCGGCCTTATCGCCGAAGCGCGATTTCCGCCAGGCAACCCAGGCATTGGTGGAAATAAATGTGGGCGAGGTACACGGCTACATACTACGGCTATAAACTACACACGAATAATTACATACACATACATAGACGTTTACTTAAATACTTATGTACTATATGAATAAATACTATATCAACAAACATATTATACTACTCAAAACAAAATAGGGGCCACCTCGTTTTTTTCACAAAAACGATTGTATGATAGTTTAAACTTAGTTTTAATCTAGTTTAAGTGTTTTTGCATAAAATTGATATGTTTATGTATTCTTAACATAATTTTTAACATCGTTTTTTAAACTTTAACCTCAAGTGGAAAGACATAAACAAATAAAGTTAAAATTACCCTTTTCACAATTTCTTATTCACTTGTGTTTAGACTATAGTTACGAACGTTTCTCGATTTGTTTCACTACTTTTTTGAGTTTTATCATTAGAACTTATAACAATGCCACGTAATTGGCACTATATGAGCATAGAAACAGCTTCTAGAGCACTAGTGTTGCTGCAGGAGAGAGAATCTCAACGACCATTAGCTCTACGCCAAGGTGTATCACGGCGATCTCAATCGGGAGCTCGTTCCATAACGACACCGATCGAATAAAAAAGGACTTGCTTAAAAATGTGGACGAATGCGATGGTGTCGCCAGGAGTAAATTCGATAAGGAACGCAAGTTACGGTCATTGTTGGTATAGCGGTAGTTTAAACGGTCTTTCAGATACGTAGGTATCGCTTTATCGTGCAGAATACGGTAGACTAAAGAAATAATGTGAGTATTCCGGCAAAGGCGAATAGGAAGCCGCTTGAGTTTAGTCCGGAAGTCAGATATGTGGTCGTATTTCTAAGTTTGGGCTCTAAAGCATAATAATATTGAAAAAACCTTTTTCGAAAAACTTATGGTGCTATCGAACCAATTGAATCATAGAGAACTCGCACAGTGTCTAAAATGTCTTCAGTGCATTATACGCGATGGACCTTACAAGTTAGACAGTTTCAAACAAATTATCAGGAAAGTGAGTCATGATCACCCATAGTATTTGTACTAAGATTAATCGTTCAACGGTATTCTTGATACATACATACATAACTTCACGCCTGTATGGGGTAGGCAAAACACCGGAGGCTATCAAACCATCTGATGTCACGTTTGACGAATTTGGAGGTATTTTAATGATGGATAGAGACTATTACAGTGACAGGGGGTCAGCCTAGCACCCGTGAAAACACTAATAAAAACCTTTGTCCCTTAACTGACTTTTACGGTATGCTCGGGAAGAGAAGCAGCTGTCACATTTAATAAAAGGAAGTTAAAAGTGTTAGACAGTCTGCCCAAACATTAAAAATGGCGTAGCTGAGGAATCACTTTTTTTATGCTCAATACCTAGTATGTTTGCTTGCCCAGGCTTTTTTGCTACAATTTTTTTATGCGTTATACCGAGCTACGATATCCTATTAGTTATAAATACGTCCACATGCCTAGTCTTCCTAACCGAAACAATTTTACTTGTCAGAATGCTTCTTCTGGTCATATAACTGATAACTTGAACTATTTTCTCTTGCACTTTGCATGGTATCAATCGAGGACTGCCAAATGTTTGATGATAGCGGGTACCAGATCTCAAACGATGCATAACTTTGTATTAGACCCGTTGCCCGCTTCAATAGTCATGTGTTTATCAGAAAAGAATGCTTCTTCTAGAATAAGCATTGGTATAGTACCTATTTTATTCTGAGTCCAATATTTATTGGATATCAGTCCAACCTAATATAATTAATAAAAATAAAATCGCATTATATGGACTATCCGACGGCAAAACGAAAAGAAACTCTGGTGTTGCAGGAAATTACAGCGGCAATGTAGCTTACTTACTATCTATGTTATACCTGACACGTCTGCTATTTTGCCTCCCGTCACATTATATTTAGTATAATACCAATAATTGAAAAGAAAGCCGGGGTCAACGTAAAAAAAACCCGCTGCCGGCCCCCTCCCGCCTACCGCTCAATTTTTTGTCCCCTCCACCCGTCATTAGCAAAGGTGCAACGAAAGATAAAAAAAGACGTGAGTGCCACACTCATAGACTGCCGCGGTAAAGCTATTGCATAGCATTTTTTACCAACTTATGCAATTATAATTATTTATTTATTTTATTAATGCAGTAATGTTTGATCTAATATGAAGTTCCACAAGCTCTTAGTAGATGGCGCAGATTGTTTATTAAAGCCCGCATGTAAAGTTATGAAATCAAAGTATCACCACTATGCCGGTCGGAGTGGGGGGTGTTAGGTTTTTTTCGTTACGGAATTTCTGGATTCGGTCCCCACACTCAAGGCCCGCGATAGAAGCTATGCAATAGCTTAAAAAAAAACAACAATTTCTGCCTACCACTTTCGCGATGGGGTAAACCTATCTGCCTCAGACGCCATATATGTATTTATATTCTAGGTTCCCCCCTTGTTCGCTTCTTGGTATCCCCCATAACACAAGCTCTGTTTAGTTTGGTGTGTTTGTCTGGGATTTTTTTTTATTATCAGGTAAAGATGCATGTCAAGGAGATAGCGGAGGACCACTAATTTATGAGAATTTTGTCGTCGGCATCGTTTCATTTGGTACTGGATGTGGGAAAGCTGGCTACCCTGGTCTATACACCAATGTTGCTAGCTTTAGACGATGGATAGACAAACGGGTGTGTAACGTCATTTTCATTAAATATAATAGATTAATATCAATAGTCAATTCATCAAAAAAAAATAATGCAAAAGAATAAATGTGTCACATCAAAAGAAACAAAATAATAAATTAGATGAAATCAGAAATGTAACCTACACTGTAAAAAATCTTAAAAAAGTTCAATGATTAAACTAAATCTTACTTCTTACTAATATACAACACGGTCACAATATCTGTGCACCTCGCTGGAATGCGGAGTCCCTCCCTCTACCCTTTCATTTCCCCGCGCTCGCCTTGCTTGCTCAGTATTGTCAACCATACCAGCGCGATGACGTCACGACGCCAGGTGCACAGATATTGTGACCGTGTTGTAGATATGGATAACGACGTAATGACGTACAAAATTGTGACTTCATTAAGCGGCAATTCGATGGTTTTTATGATGAATAAAAAAATTCATTAAATTTCATTTCATGATGTTTCGATGGATGGGTGTTCCTTCCCCAATCGCGGCAGAACAGGACCACGGATTGGATGGAAATTTTGGCTTTGTGATAGTGTATAGTCTGGAATAGCGCATATCCTGATGTGAAACCGTGCGCAACAGCTGGTTTATTGTACCAACTTTCGTAAAAATTATGCCGCAAAATATCCACGCAGCAGCGATGATGTATTTCGGTAATGTTCTATGAAGGGCATGTGTAACACGGTATATGTAAGGCTAGTTCTGTTTTGATCTCCAACCTCATCGTCACTGTACAGTCACGTGTAATAATATGTATACACTTAGCAACTTATTCGGTTGCAATAAGGTTCAAAGTCCAATGAAAATGTATACATAGTATTAGACGAGACTGTACACCAGGTGTGGTTGAGGTTATAGAAGAGATTGATCATTAATGTCAGTAGTCTCTTCTGTTCTGATATAAAAAAAATTGATTGCTTTTAAGTCGTCATGGCGGCGCAGTGACTGGTATGCTATCATTCAATGTAGCAAATTAAGCAAGATGGGCCGTCAACCATTATTTTTCACGGCAATTTCCGTGCTTGGAGGGCACGTTAAGCAGTCGGTCCTGGGTGCTGTATACTTGTATACAGTAGTCTTTATGGTTTGGCAGAAGCCATTTTGGATGCCCTGAAAATTCTAACATCCTTTTCTAAACCTCTCCGTCAAACACAATAGAGACTCAAAGCTCTGCAGTGGGTGCATTAAAAAGAGTTGAGATGATAAAATTGGGAAAAACATAATTTCTATCTTCTGTAAAGCAGATAACATCGAGCATGTTTTTATATAAATCGAAGAACTATCAAGTTTTTTAATAGTTTATATTATAAGAGGTATGAACTGCTGCAGTTCCCATTTTCATCATTCATACTTTGGAAATATTTATCAACGTGTCTTTCTATTTTTGCAGATTTCAAAAAAATCAAAGAAAGGAAGAGCAGAGGTAAATCTTATAAAATGAGAGTAACAATGTCACAAAAATTATATTATGTAGTCTTATTACAACAGTCCAAAAACTAGCTGCAGATCAGATTTAACAATAGCGAAATAAATTATTTTGAGTTGTCTTTAAGAAATGGCTTTGAAGGTTGAACAACTTGTATATTTGTTAATACAAACCTATTGCATAGCTTCGTTTTATGGTGTCAATTAACAAAAAGGAAAATGAATATGATGTCGTTTTATCTCATTGTTGTTATACATGTAGTACAGATTAATTTAGAAGACTATTCTATTTACTGTTTCAGATGATGACCTCTCGAGCGATCGCTGTGCATACAAGAACCATGTCACTACTCGTATTTATATTTTTTTTGCTAATGCACAGATAACAACGGGAATTTTTTGTTTTATTTTAAGCCGATTTTAGTTAAGGTTTATCATTATCATCATCATAACTATTTGTAACTCACCCACTGCAAGGCACTAGTCTCTCCTCTGGGTGAGGAGGAGGTATAGGCCATAATCTCCCAAGCTGCCCCAGTGTTAAGGTTAAGTACATAGAACATAGAGTATTAAAAACCGACTTCAATATTTTTGAACATTTATTTTTGAGAAATACAATTAATTAATTAATCTAATTGTTCACAAGAGATGGGAAGTGTGAAGGTGACATTGAAAAGAGAGTAAAAGCAGGAAATTGTGTTAATGGCGCCTTGTACTCGGTTATGGCAAAATTATACCGAGTAAGGCTCGTCTGGCCATACTTGAAGGAGTTTTGGCGCCAACACTTATGTATGGTAGTGAATCTTGGGTGTGGCAGAAGAGACATGAAAGTAGGATTAATGCTGTGGAGATGAGAGCGTTGAGAAGCATGTGTGGAGTGAAATTGAGTGATAGGGTGCGCAACAGTGAAATAAGAAAGAGATGCGGATTGAAAGAGGATGTAGTGACTCAAAAAAGGGTATGCTACGGTGGTTTGGACATTTGGAAAGGATGAGTGAAAGAAGATTTAGGAAAGAGGTGTACAGAGCAATAATGGATGGTGTTGTTGGAAGGGGCCGGCCTAGGCGAACGTATGCCGATCAAATTGGTGACATTTTGAAAAAGGGCCTAGTCAAAAGTACCCATAACTGGCGATCATGTATGAAAAGATTGATGAACGTGGAAGAAGCGAAGAGGTATGTTTGGATCGCAGCAATTGGTGTTCCCTTGTCTCTGCCTACCCCAAGGGGAGACAGGCGTGAGGTTATGTATGTATGTATGTATGTCTAATTAGGCATTTAACTACTGATTAGAAAGCAAACCCTTTGCTATGTAGTTTTATGTTTCATGTTGTAAATAAATCTATGTAAATAAGCTATCACCCTATTAAATGTATCAAAGTAATCGAATTTATGAGTTGATGATTGACTGATTATTAAATGATTCATGCAATGTAACTAAATGATGATGCGATTTATGAGTTTAAAATGAGATGTTACTTCTGGCAAATCTTATTTCTCGATTACGTTAGGCACCTTTGGCCAGGCTCTGTTTATCACGTAAAACAAATTATACTTTGTGCTTCATCCTCGAGATTAGAGAACAATTGTAGTAACACGTATCGACTCGCTAATCATCCACTATAGCAAAAATAATATTTTATAAGAAAAATATGGTATTAATCCTAGTTAGCTTGCAACTAACCCTACTACGAGCACGACCCAGCCGATGACGACGTCACAGCTATCATTCGCGTTTTAGTGCTCCGCTAGTCTACACTACTTAATACTTTACTACTTATTTTATTTTATTAAATAACAAAGTACTTAGATTTGTTTTTTGTCATGCCAAAGAGAAGTGCTGACGAAGATAGTGATAAGTATATTAGACGCAAAATGCGAAAAATAGAAAAAAAGTTACGCAAGTGCAAGAAACGAGTTCGTTCTCGCCGCGTTAGTTCGGACAGTAGCAATTCCGGAAATTCCTCCATCATTGTCACGTCCGTGGCATCACTACCTGAAGGTAATTAAATTATCATTATACCTAATTTTTTATTACATTACAAAATTACATACCTAAATATACGATCACGTCTTACAATGACAAAATAATGATCGTGGCAGGTATAAGATTTTTTCAAATTGAATTGTATAAGAATTTCATATTGTACGTTTCATTGTGAATATTTAATTTTTTAACGAACTATAGTAGGCCTGAATTCAATTACGAAATAAACAAATACTGACGAAACATGATTTCGTTTTTTGCAGAGAAATTTGTTCACGTAATAGAAAAAAAATTTAAGTTTTTTCAAACTACCTACAAGTTCGTTTATGCGAAATAATAAAATATATTACTTATTTGATGCATACCTTTTAGTTTATTTGTGCAAAATAATAAAACCAGTTGGTTTTATGCACTATCCACTTTTCAGGTGGCCAGTCGCCACTAATACTGATACTGTCCTATCAATAACGGACAACTATGAGTAAATACTTACACAGATTGAATTTCCCGCCGAACCTGTCTTAGCTTAATCCCCCGAACCCTAGGAGGGACTACTCGATGAGGATATCCTCCAGTTACTAGGAGAAACCCCATCAAAAAATAAGAGATTATACCTACAAGATAAAGTTTTTTGTAACTAGTAAGTTTGTGCAAAATAATAAAATATACCCACATATTTTATGCACTATTCCTTTGTCAGATGGCCCATTGCCTCTGTTGATGGATATTGTCCTAACTACAATGGTCAGCTCTGAGCACATACATAATATCCGGTCGGATGTTCTTATTGAACCTACCATAGCTCAATCTGCTGAACCTCAGACACTAGACGAAGATATACTTCATTTACTTGGAGAAACTCCATCTAAGAATAAAAAACTGGTTTCCAAAATACAGGAGGAATTAGCTCTAAGGAGCACAATACAAACCCTCATTAATAGGAAGAGCCCAATTATTATGCGATTTAAAATACACTGACTCCATGAAACGAAGGAGTCTCATATGTTCCTCTATTAAGAAGGATATAAAAGCGCAATTATATGAAACGCCTATTGATACCTATCTATTTGGCGAGAAGTTGGCAGACACCTTAAAATCTGCTAAGGCCATAAACAAATTCGGGTCTGAAATAAGGCCCCCTAAGCCTAAGACTTAGCGTAGTCTCTTAAACTCGAGGCCTCAGCTGGCGAGCAGCAGGCAACCAGCCAAGAGGCAACAGGACCCTCCTGCTTACCGATACCCCTACTTACCGGCGCCAACGGCCCCACAACCCCGGGCGCCCCAGTATCTACCTGCCGCCGCACATACTGTTGCGTTCGCCGCCGCCACCACCTTCGCCGCAGCGCTCCAAGCAGCGCCCTTACCAACGGCGGTAGATTCGGTATGTTACTCAGGTCAATTTTCTCTTATTTATCTTATCTTGGGTACAGGATTACCAAATTCCATTCTGTAAGTCAGTTCTCCAGAAATACATGCCTACGACACCCGTCTTATCTGCAATAGAATCTAATCAATACAAAGAGGCCATAAAAAAAATGTTAGAATGTGGAGCTATTTCTGAATGCTGTTTACGACCAGATCAATTTTGGTCTACTTAATTATTTTTTAGTTAAAAAGAAAAACAGAAAATCACGATTTATTTTAAACCTTAGCTTTGAACAAATTTCAAACAGATCACTTCAATCTTGAAGATTTATTTACAACTTTAAAACTGGTCTCTAAAAATTATCTTTATGGCATCTTTCGATTTTAAAATAATGCCTACTTTTTAATAAATATGAACAAAAGACTTAAAAAGTTTTTTGAGGTTCAAATTTAACAATAAAATATTTCAATTCAACGTTTTGCCTTCTGGCCTTTGTACAGCATCTTATGCATTGACCAAATTACTAAAACCAGTTATGGGTTTACTAAGGTCATTAGGTCATTTATCGACCATTTACTTCTATTAGATGATATCTGCTGTAAAGGACGCACTTACCAAGAATTTTTGTGTAATATTACTATAACTAGATCAATATTAGTAGCTCTGGGTTGTATAATCAATTACGAAAAAAGTTGCCTTATTCTATCACATAAATGCACTTACTTAGGTTTTGTGATTGATAAACAAAAATTTATAGTATTTTTTACCGTAAAAAGTAATGAATTATCTTAGAATTATTAAAATTTCGCCGCCTTGAACGATGTTCCATACAATACTTTGCGCGAGTTGTCGATCTTCTTACATCTGCTGGTCCCGATGTTCAATATGGCTGGCCTTACACAAAAGAACTAGAAAGGTGTAAAAGTATCTAGCCTTAAAACAAAAAGGTGATCATGATAAAAATATCACAATTCCTTTTAACCTACAAAATGATATTCAATGGTGGATTACCAAAATAAGCAATTCCCTTAACCCGATTAGTAAAGACCTTGCACCTTAGAAATCTATTCTGATGCAAGCAAAAACCGGGTGGGGGCGGTATGTGGCGGTAAGACCGCAAACGGTCGTTGGAATCGTGCGCAATTGGAACTTCTAGCAGAATTTTTCGGACTTTAAATATTTGCGTTAAGAGTAAAAACTCTTAATTATTACTAAGAATTGATAATACAACTGCTATCTCATATATCAATAAGATGGGAGGCGGCAGATTCCCGCACCTTAATAAATTATCAAAAGATATTTGGCAATTTTGTTAAAATAGAAATATATTTATTTATGTTTTGTATATTATCTCTAAAGATAATGAGATAGCAGATGCAGAACCAAGAAAGCTACACCCTGATACCGAGCGAGAGCTTCATGATAGAGCTTTCAAACTCATCACTCACAATTTCGGTAATCCTGAAGTGGACCTGTTCGCGAGTAGACTAAACACTAAATGTAGCAAATATATTTCTTGGCAAGATTAGGCATTCGCCATAAATTCATTTACAGTAAACTGGCACATTTTATCTTTCTATGTCTTTCCTCCATTTTCTAATAAGATTTTAAGAAAAAATATTACTGATGGTATAGTCGTAGTTCCTTTTTTGGACTACCCAAGCATGGTTCCCTTTATATAACAGACTGCTTATATCAGAACCAAAATTATTTGATTCAGTTAATGATACTGTCGTTTTTTACTCCTAACAGTGCTCAAATCTTAACAAATCTTAAGATCTAGGCCGGAGTAGTATGAGAGAAGCTTTTGCAAGAAGAAGTGTACCATCTAACTACTTAGATATATTAATGTCAACTTTATCCAATAATACCTTACAGCAGTACTTATTCTGTTGTGTTTTAAATGATGGTCTCAATTTTGTAAGGATATTAACATTAATTTGTAAGAAACTTCAATACCTAATATTATATATTTCCTAACAACAACTGTATTAAGCAGGAGCTCAATATGTAGCTTTAAACAGTTACCGCTCAGCTTTATCATTAATAATCTGCTCCAAAGTCTCTAACGATAATCGAATAATTATACTATTTAAAGGATTTTATAAAATTCGTCCTTTTTGGCCCAAATAAGAAGTAACTTGGGGTACTTCTATTGCACTCGATTACTTAAGTAATTTTTATCCTAACAAGGAATTACCTCTAGATCAATTAATTTAGAAGACTATGACGTTGTTAGCACTCATAACAGCTCACAGAGTTCAGACTTTATCGCTTATTAAACTGAAGACATATCATACTGTAAGGATAAGATTAATATAAAAATATCTGACCTAATTATAGAAGTCTTAATTAGGCCAGGAATAACGCAGGCATCTCTTAATATATCCTTTTACATACCTAAGCCCGAGATCTGTCCAGCTAAAGTTTTATGACATTACTTAGATATGACAAAGAATTTAAGAGGAGATAGATTATCTTTTTATCAGTATTAATAAACCTCACAAAAAAGTGTCGAGTCAAACTTTGAGTGAATGGATTTAGTTTACCCTTAATGAATGCGGTATTGATACTAACATATTTTCCACTCATTCCACTCGGCACACTAGTACTTCAGCAGCTAACAGGCTTGGCGTGCATATAGATCTACTTAGTTAGACGCACTGCCCCGGATGGAATGGGACCTCAAAAGTTTTTGGAAAATATTATAATAGAAATATAAATACTTACTTCAAATGTAAATGATTTCGCTGTTAGGTACTTTACTAAATTACAATGATGTTTAATTATTTAAAATGTACTAAGTAATATAATATGGTTATATACATTTATACATATGAAGTACCTACACTTGCTGTAAGACTAATTAAGAATCATTTCTAATGATTGTGATTTTGTGACATATTGTATTCTATGTTTACAAAGGTTCGATCAAGAAATTAACGTAAGTTAAATAAATTTCTTGTACTTATTCATTTCATTAAAAATAATGCTATGTCTCTTCTTTCAAAGTCTACAATTGTTCTCTAATCTCGAGGATGAAGCACAAAGTATAATTGATGATTAAACGAACTTACCTTAAGTGATGTTCTATCATAATTATACGGTGCTTCATCCGAAGAGATTAGACCCCACCCTCCCAAAAACCCATAGCTATTATTATTTTATAATGAAATGGTTATTAATGGATCTTACTGCTTTGAACTAAATGATAGCTGTGACGTCGTCATCGGCTGGGTCGTGCTCGTAGTAGGGATAGTTGCTAGCTAACTAGGATGAATACCATATTTTTCTTATAAAATATAATTTTTACTATAGTGGATGATTAGCGAGTCGATACGTGTTACTACAATTGTTCTCTAATCTCTTCGGATGAAGCACCGTATAATTATGATAGAACATCACTTAAGGTAAGTTCGTTTAATCATCAATTATAGCCCTGACCTTCATAGAACACGCGCTGATTAGATCAGCCTTCAGCCCGCGAGAAAAAAGATCCGCTGGATTTAGACAAGCCACCAAACAATAGTAGTAAAGACACCCCATAAACAGGAACTAAAAGGTAAGGTAAGATAACTCAGAACCTCAGAACCTCCGCACACAGTCTTGTTCCTACTAAAGCTCCGTAAAGCTCGTGGCGTGCTACTATAGTATCTTATTTGGTTCATAAGAATTAAAATGTGAATACTAACCATGTCTGTTTTTCAATGGTGCCTGAAATAAAATATTTAAAAAGTAAAATAAAATAAAAATAATACTATCCTGGACAGTGGACCTACCATATGGGTATCGTTTTACGATTTACCAGATGTAGTTGCTGCTGAGAAGACTGTCCGTAGCTTAGAAATTGCAATAAACTATTTTATGACTCCTGAGTGAGAAAATATACCGTCTGAGCACCTTAGTGAGCTTTTTTCATTTTCTCATGTGACCCAGGTGTTCCTACTCCTGCATAAAAGTAAAAAATCTATTCTAAAAGGTAGGATCACGCTGAAAACGCCGTTCCAGTGATACAAGCCATTTCATAGGAGTCACCTAATACGTGAACATCCTCTTTTAGCGGTAAACTACTATTTCTAATATTATCAGTCTCACGAGTAGGATTACGAGAAAAGCCTTTCTTGCAAGCTCGTTTCTCATTCAAACTAAAATAAGAAACGTGTGACTCAGACGAAGATGGATGTGATTGAAGAGCCACTGGGCCAGACACAATCCACCCGAGTTTTGTGTCCCGTAACTTTGGTTTATTTTTACCTAGGCTAATATATGCAGTACCTAACACGTTCCAGAATACCTCTGCACCCACCAAAATATCAATAGCTGAAGGAATGTAGAAGGAAGGATCAGCTAATTGCAGATGAGATGGTATTGGAATATTTTCAATATGAATCATAGAAGGCGGCAATACTTTTGTGATTTCGGGCAATATTAAACAATCAATATTCGCCTTGTATTTACCGTTAAGTGATTCGATATCAAAATTACAAGACTGTGTACTTATTGAGGCCTGGTTATTAATACATGTTACCGTGGAGGTTGTGTTGCGCCGCGCTAACCCAAGCTTATCACACATATTCTGCGTGATAAAGTTGGTTGTGCTGCCATTGTCGAGCAGCACTCGCGCGTCGTACCTCTTTCCTCCGTTCACGACTTTCACCAACGCTGTGAAAAGTAAAATATGCTTCGAAGTAGTATGCTGTAAAGAAGCGTTGCTTGATAAGGTGATACCGTCCGGCGTGCAATTAGGTAAGGAGGCACCTCCACAACTATCAGTAGGCAGGGCGATACTGCTTGGCAAAGGATCCTGGAAGGATGTAGAATTATGCTCTTCTTTATGCAAAAAGGTATTATGTCTGCCTTGGCAGTACTTACAGCGCGATAATCTACATCGTTTAGTAAGATGTCCCAAACGTAAACAATTGAAACATACTTTTAATTCCTTTGCTTTATTAATTTGTAGGGACACATAATATGTAATGACAAAATCGCGGCTGCGATCGCGTGAGGAGTTTGCTGTGTGGGTCAGTCGCAAATAAACTCGTGAAACTATTGGTTGTTTTACTAATATTTATTAACCTATCACTAAGTACGAGAAAGAACAATAAAACCTTTAAAAATTCTTGTAGCTACGGGCAAGTTTTTAAAAGTTTCACATGTATACAATAAATGGTTTTTTAAACATAAGGGGCATTTTATAATATTATTCATTTTCATACTTCTACTATCTTTTATTTGATTTATATTATTATTACTATTACTTTCAATAGTAAAACTCTTTGATCTACTCTCTAGTTTAATTGATTTTGTTACCTTTTGATTATCCTCTAACGTCTCTAATAAATCAGCTTTGTTACTTACAAATGTGCAAAATTGTGATAAGCTTGGTGCTTTACTAAGAGTGTTACGATATTCTTCCCAACACCTACTTGTAATTGGATGTAATTTATTGGACATCATAAACACAATCAGGGTGTCCCAATACTCCGTGGGCTCGTTCAATGTTTTAAGCGCTCTGATGTTTTTATTTATACTATGAGACGACGCAAAGACACTTGACTCACAAGATACATGTCCAACATTGAACAATGCCTGCACGTGATTATTAATCAAAAGCCTACTATTGTTATAACGCTCACAAAGTAAATTCCATGCCAGTTCATAATTGTCACCTTTAAAATCTATATTTTCAATAATTTCTTGTGTGAAGCGCGAAGGTAATGGAATTTACTAATATTGTCTATGCAACTACTATTATGGATTAGTGATAAAAAAGTGTCTCTATACTCAAGCCAGTACTGATAACTACCATCAAAATTAGGCAAATCAATTTTTGGTAAGCGAATAAAGTTTTGTTGAAACGATTCACCTGCTTGTTTGCTTGCCGAGCCCGCTACAGACCCACCATACGCGACACCAGCGCCGGCGCCGTCGCTGCCCAGCCGGGAGCGCGCCTGTGCTGCTAACATGTAGTACTGCTGCTCAAACTTAGCTCGTTTTGCGTACTCGTCGTCCGGCACGTCAGATCGCACTTCTATCTCCAAATGTAACTGGTCAAATTAAGATTTCAAATTTGTTAATACGACTCTGTAGTTCGATACGTTGGAGGTCACTTAGTAAATTGCAACTAGACAGGGTTTCTAGGTATTCAGAAAAGTTGGTAAGCTTAGCTTTCATAGCACTGCGTTTTCTATAAAGCATATCCTCGGTAGCCATTTGTATGTAATTTATCGCAAACTAAGTAAAAAAAACAAAAGATAAGATTGTAAATACGCCACAAAAAATGCGTAAATAAATAAAACAAAAGGCAATCAACAGGTGCAATTAACAAAGGGCTGACCTTGACCGAGAAACGGCCAACTGATTCCTATTATCAGCTGTGCGTGTGATAAGAAGTTATTCACTTTTTATGCACCTTAGTGTGAAAGGGATGCTGTTATGCGCAAGAGTGAAGCAAATGGCGAATGGAATGCGAGGAAGCTTACTTACTTAACTCAATGAGATAGTAGAAGATTTATAGATATTTAAATTTACGAAATTAAAGTTACAAAGCTTTAGAATGTTAAAAATAAAAGGAAGAAGGGATAAATTGGAATGGACTCACAATACGTCGTAATCCTAAACCAACAGGCGACCAAGCTCCAACAAAGAAACGATGATTCGGCGTATTTTTTCGACTGCTTGTCGTCCAAATCTTCTGAGACCGAAATTGAAGACGCTCTCGGGATACTATGTTCCTAATACGAAGTCCTCTTCTTCAAAATCTTTTGACTTCAATCCTCATACACTAGATGACGCGGCGGTTTCGCAACTCGATGGGTCTAACTGCCGCGCTGTACTCGTTTAATACGGAGATTTTTCTCGATCGAAGGACCAAATGTTAGGGTCCTATGTAGGGACTATAGATAAAAACTAGTGGACTGTAACTGTAATACTGGTTATTATTGAAATACAAGTACAATCGGTCTATTAGATGTTGTGTTGAGTCGGTACGTCGCTCGCGGATGCGATGAAGTGGCGGCCCCCCCTCTCACGTCCCGGCCGCTGAGCCGTCCAAAACCGAGCGTAGCCGAACGGCGGCGGAGAAACCGGAACAGTATTGAAAGGAACAGCTCACGTAAGTACATATTTTGTTATACAGGGTCATTTTTTTGAAGATGAAAACATTTTAAGAGACGTTTAAGAATAAAATGTGGGTTCAATCTAAGACATTTTTTTTAATGAAATTTTACAATTCTTTTAAGGGACCAATTTTTTTTTACTTTTGAAAAATCGGGGCTTAACGTATTTATTAATAGAAGTAGTTGGAAAATCGACTTTATTTCTTGCTATTTAGATGTGAATAACAGATTAAACTAAAATGTTGTTAACTTATGAGAATTATAAAATATCAATTGTGAGCGATGAAGCTTATTAAACACCATAGAAATAATCACAAGGCAGTTACTCAGTCCTGAGAATGTCGGCTTGATCATAATACCGGCTTATTCACAATACAATCTTTATTCGCTGTTACGTTCCGCTATTACTTTACCATTACAACGCTAAAACCAATTAATACCGAGCTACTATAAACCGTCCGTTTGAGACACGTCCGCACGCCTAGCCTTCCTAACCGTTTATGTGCATGGAACAATATACTCTCTGACGAGAGAAGAACGATTACTTCATACTTCGTATATGCATACATACAGCTCACTAGCGCTTCAGTTAATGCCATCCGCAACTTTTCAGTGTATTAATAGATCCACTTTACACAGTAGTAATCTATGCAGTCTATTACTCTAAGATAGGAACTTAATGTATAATTATTATTGTTTATACTTAGAACTTTTATGACCACCTGCAGTACCCGGCTTTGTTATGGCTTTACTGTTAAAGTTAGATAAATACTGTCTAGGCCATTTTTGATCCTCGACGTAAACAGAGGGACGTTATAAGTTTGATTACCTAGCCTCTATCTATCTATACCGTCTCATGATATTTACTTAATTTACCTTAAGGTCTAATTTCAACATTGAAATTTATATATAAGTAATGAAATGAAACAAAATATTTAGATATTTTTAAGTATATTTAACTTTCTTGTTCTAACGATGAAAGGTTAAGCTTGGGGAATCCTTTGAATTTATACCACATTTGGCACACCACACAGTCCCTTTTCCAACCATTATCTTAAAACTACTGCACAAAAGCGTCAATTTCGCAAATAAACAAACAATTACAAAGTATTTAGTGTCACTATCACAATATAAAGTGTCAATTTCGCACTGAACAAATAGCACTTCCGTAAAAACACTCAGCTTACAGATTTTCAAATCAAAAATTTTACAGGTTTTCAAATTAAAAATGGGTTGCTGAAATTACGCAGTTAACGCAATGAACCGTTTTTACAAATGGCGTCAGTCAGTCGTTGGCGATGGATGATTGTTTGTCTTTGATTGTCACTTTTGAGAAGATTGACATATAGACTTACGTCAAAGCAAAGTACTTTAAAGCTTTCTCATTCATACGTATAGATTTGTCCCACTTTGGCTCCGGCTGCCATCGACAGCATTAGCTAATAAATTAGTAAACTCCCCCTGTTTATGTGTCACTTGCCATCACCCTACTTCAAGATATAACCTATGGCGCTGCAATCGGATGTCAGTCATTTATTGCATTTAGCGCCCTCTTTAACAGTACTACCAACATACTTCCGCTACCATGAAGTCATACAAACATCTTAATATCGCAAACTCATCGTTATCGCCAACACAATTTAACTAAAAAAACAATTTTTTTTTCAAAAATTTTATCCACACAATCTTAACCTTCTCCTAAAATATTTAGGAGAAGGTTAAGTATCTGTCTGTAACAAATAGTCGACATGTTTTTGGTTTTTTTTTGTTATTTTTTTTTTAGTTCTTTTTTGTTTTGTAAGTAAACCCCATTTGTTATAATTTACTTTATCATGTTATTTTGGTTGCCTGGTAGAGATCGCTTTCTAGCGATAAGGCCGCCGATTGTGTTTTCTTTTTTTATTGTCCTTTATTTTCTATTTTGTGTTTGTACAATGAAGAGTAAATAAATAAATAAATATTTTAACCTTCGTAAAAAGATCCTTTATAGCATGTATGTTAAAAGCTTCAGCCGTCTCAAATTTTAAAATAACAACCATTTATTAACTTAGAAGTAAATCAACAGAGGATCCAAACGATGAATATAAGGAATGCGGGGTTAGTCTAGAAATGGTTTTATGAGGAAATAGTGCTTCATTAATTCTGAACGAATAATACATAAACAAGAAAAAACCATTAGAATATCATACAATCACGATAAAGAGAAGGTTTATAAAATACAAATGTTCAGTCAACCTCCAAAAAAAGTCGATTCATAAATTGGATGAAATTCATAATTGGAGAAAAATAACGAAAATTGTAATCATAAGGCTTTAAAGAATGTCTTTACAAGCCGCCCATTTTTTTACCGAGGTACACTCCGTAAATTATAACACCATTTTTAACACAGTCTTAATCATAATGTTAACTCAACAAAAGGCCTGGGCCCAGGCCTGTATGGGAAGGTGGGTTTCTCCTTTGGACCAAGAAAAAAATCACTTTACGGGTTTTACAAGCAAGGTATTTTAAGCACAAACAAGACAAATTCTAATGCCATTAAAAATATATTTACTTCAGCTGTCACGTCTAAAGGTTGTGTTTGAAAAAATATACTTTTGAAAGTTCGATTTGTTGTCAAAATCATCTGATTGAAATAATTCAAACTTTGTCCGTACATCTCTAATGCCATTAAAAAACTTGTCTTGAAATGTGATGTGGAATGATGTTGATGTTGATGGAAAATTTCCAAGTATGATCACAAATGCCAACTTTAGATAAGGGAAAACAAAGGCTTATACAATAAAAAAGAAACAAACAGACAGCCTATGACTTTATAACTTTTGTAAGCACAATTGTATCCGGAGAAGACGACAAAATCTTTTGCACTAATTTATCAATAAAAATACATTTATAATTTTGTTAACTAACATTAAATATATTATGGATGCATTAAGCTCAAGAGGTGCAAATGAAATGAAATGAAAAATGAAAAGATGTGCAAGATTGTGTTATTATTTTATGCTGTCCTGTGCAGTCAGAGCGGTTATATTGGTGCGTACAAAAAGACAAGTGATCCCGGAGTCTAAAGACACCGACAAGTTTTGTAGACTGTAAATCGTGTTTTGTTGATTATTTTTATTTCCAACAATAATTAATTTAAATGAAATTGAACCTGAATCTTACGGATCAAGAAGGTGAAAAGGCATATTCACAATCATTTACACCAAAACGAGGACATACGGCAGGAGACATTATATGAAATGTGCTCGCTTTTTAAAAGACCCTTTTAGTTTATCACTGCACGATTATTTAAAGTTGGAAGAATACTTTGAACTGAACCAAAGTGATTTTTGGGGAATTTTTAAAACTAAGAACTCAACGTCGCCAACGCATCTTTTTATGCAGCGTACCTACGTAATCGCGTCCATCCAGTAAAATGCATACAAACTGCAGCTCTTTAAAATAAATGAAGTGGGTCTTGAAAAAAAACTCTGCTGAAACACATCATTTCTTAAATACCCATCTTTGCTGAATTTTCAGGTTAGCAATTATAAATATACAGGTTTAATTAAAATTAGCTCATAACCTCTTGCAGCCAGCTTCACAGCATAAATCTTGACAAATAATACAAAAAATGAAGAAAAAAAATGTTTCTTTCAAAAAAAAGAACAAAAAAATGGTCTGCCCGCTGCATGCTCGTGGCCATATATTGCTTGTGCAAGATACGTAGCAACCTACGTTCAGATTAAATAGAGTTACGCCAGCGTAGAGGCAATAATTATTATTTTTTGTATGGGAAAATTTTAAAAAGTCGTAGAACAAATGTTGTTGGAATTGATATGAAGAAGTGTCCTACAGGAGGTGATAGGCTAATTAAAATTGAACCTGTGTACAATAAATTAACGGTTTTGCTAATATTATTAATTTTCCTACCCTGTAACCAGAGGCGTCAGACGGCGTACACATAGCTGTTCCAGAAGGAAGTGATGAACAATGGAATCAATCGAGAATTTATGGTGGCGCAGAAACAACTATTGATAAATTTCCATTCGTGGCCCAGGTTAGTAACCAAGCTAAGTAAATAACTGAAAAAATATGCTAAATAAAAATCACCCGACCAGGACTCGAACTTGGGACCTTTTGCCGGACGAGTGCTCTTCAACTGAGCTACGGGGCCCTGGCGGTACGCCATTGAAATGACTTAGCAAATTCTTGTCTTTATGTAATGTTGATAAATTAGTCCATCTAATGGTATAGCTTTGCAGCTAAACCACTCGAGACCAATATCTTTTCAGAAATTGAAAGCCTCAGTTAAAATTAAGCATTGCAATGCTTAATAATATTTTTAAATGTTTGCATTTAATAATGCTCAGTTATTCTTAAATAACTGGAAAATCCTGGTCGGGTAATTTTTATTGGGCACATTTTTTTAGTTATTTAAAAATAATAGAGCATTATTAAATGTAAAAACTAAAAATATTATCGAGCTAAGTGATCCTAAGATCTATAATTATTTGTTTCTGAATATACCAATTTTTGCTTGGTGGTAGGATCTTCTGGGTCCGCCTGGCTAGCGACCACCCTTTATATAAAGTCTGCCGCCAAATGTTACCGCTCTGGCGGTAATGTGTTCCGGCAATATTGTATAAAGAGCAATATTGTTCCTTCCTAAACACGTGTGCTTTCATCTTCGACCTCATCTTCACTTACCATCAGGTGAGTTTGAGGTCAAACGCGGCTTTAGTCACTTATAAAAAAAAAAGAATCACTTGGATGATCATTTGCCAGCCCGTTTATTTATATCATCATAATAACAACTCTTTGCAATGGGCCCACTGCTGGGTCATAAGTATGTCATGAGAATCTCTGCTGGATGACATGGAGGTGACCACCAAGCTGGTCCAGTGGAAATTAGTATATACTGATGTTTCCAATTAAAAAGCACCGCGACTGACTACTTTACGTATTATCGGAGACTAGTAAAGTAAATAGACTTACAATCCCGAACAAAAATCCGTGCCCCGCTATTGAGTACCTGCTTACATATAAGATAGCGCTAGGTGTTACGAATTATGAAATAAAAATAAAAATACTACCACTAAGTGGTAAAATATAAAACTATAGGTGGCGCTATTTTAAATTTCAATGAGCCAAAACAAATCTAGTTCGACGCGTCGCACAGTGGGTTAAAAATGACTTTTGGGATAATGCTTCTATAGCCATAACGTAGAGCTGATTTTGCTTAAAAACGTAGAATTTATTAATGATAGTGTATGAAACTTGTGCGAAAAATCAGATAAAATGATGTTCTATAATTTAACTTTTGCTAGAAAAATATTTTTTCGACTTCTTGGTAAATCCACTATATAGGGATGGAAGTTCTGTCTGCGTCTGGTAGTCCGGTGGTAAAAAGGGGTGGGTTCAATTTGGTCAAAAAGAGCACTCGCACATTCACCAAAATGTAGCCGATAAAATACTGTCAAACAAGCAACCTTACGACGATGCTCCAGCGTCTGCAATTTTTTATTTGTAAGATTGCTATTATTTATGAGTTTACGGGCTCTTCGGTCAACAGAGTCTAGCTTTTCGAGCTGGTATTTGGCAGAACCATCCCAAAGGTGACTACAGTACTCCATGCACGACCTCACTTGGGCTGTGTATAAGTTGAGCAGCCGTTGAGGGCTGAAGTACCGCCCGACCTTCGAGATGATACCCAATTTTTTGGAAGCCGTTTTTGCCATGGACTCAATTTGTTGACCGAAGTTTAATTTGGACGTTATAGTGACGCCCAAAAGCCCTAGTTGGTCGGTGATGGGAACAGTTACATTCTGGAAAGTGGGCGTAAAAGTAAAGGTGCTCTTTTTTGCGGAAAATAGACACGCTTGTGTTTAGGAGGCGTTGAATTTGACCAGGTTTATCTAGACGAGAATTTTCCGCAAAGATATTGGCAAATAAATCCGCCTTTTCCTTAGCGGTGTGGGCCAGAGAACCGTCAGGTTTCCGAAGAGGCGGCAGCAATGGGGGGCAATAGTTCGTTTCGACCGACTTGGCGAGGGACCAGAAAGCTTTACTTCCCGAGGGGTATGAGGCTATTCTGTCTCCGATACAGCCTATGTGGGCGAAACGAGCTCTTTTGATCACCTTTCACATTCGTACATCAAATAATAACCGTTAAAGTTTCTGCATTTTTTAATTATCCAAAATAATTTCATTTATTTTTACTACAAATATTTCCGATCGGTGTTCAAATTGAGAACATCAATAATGTTTTTGCTTGAGTATTAAAAATATGAAATGCTAAAATCATATTAAATTGACGATCTTTTTGATTGCTAATTTTAAAAAAAAGGTCTCGTGGCATTGTGCCCTGGTATAAAAAGGTTCAAAAGAAGGTGTGTGGTATTTTAATTTTCAACACACTTGCTCGTAAAGTGAGCGTTATTCTATTGAATTTAGAACTATAAACTGGGCTATAAGTCACGCGTGCATAATATATTATACCCAAGTGCATAATATAATGAATCCTACAAAGTTTAATTGTACCTTTGTGCAAATTACATGCGAGTAAACAGTGCATATTTTATTGGTCCGGGTTATACATTAAATATTTTCAGAAACAACAAAGAGGTTTTATACCACTTCAAATCCATATACATTTTTAAATGTTTGCGCCTTATATTAGTAAAACAAATTTGTATATCAAACAAATTATTCACAATTTACAATAATTTGTTATAAAATATTAAAATATTTGTATTTACCACTCCAAATTAAACATTTTCACTTAAAATAGGCTGTATATGCTATACAGACATTGACACATTTGGCGGAAAAAAAACCTATGCGCGAGGTTTGGCGCCATTTTTCAATCACAATTCACAGCTTTGTTATCAAATGTGTATGTTATTTTATGACCACGTATGTCTGTCTTTTACTCACAAGTGTGTTGAAAAACGTCGTATGTAACTCGTGAGCGTTGCTAATTACAATCTCGGCTCATTATTAAGCCCTCGCCTGCGGCTCGGGCTCAAATCACAGCCTCGACTGTAATTAGCAACTTCGCTCACTTGTTACATAATATACTATTTCAACACACTTGCTCGTAAAGTGAGCGTTATTCTATTGAATTTAAAACTATAAACTGGTGCATAATATAATGAATCCTACAAAGTTGAATTGTACCTTTGTGAAAATTACATGAGAGTAAACAGAGCATATTTTATTGGTCCGGGTTATACATTAAATATTTTCAGAAACAACAAAGAGATTTTATACCACTTCAAATCCATATACATTTTTAAATGTTTGCGCCTTATATGAGTAAAACAAATTTGTATATCAAACAAATTATTCACAATTTACAATAATTTGTTATAAAATATTAAAATATTTGCATTTACCACTCCAAATTAAACATTTTCACTTAAAATAGGCTGTATATGCTATACAGACATTGACACATTTGGCGGAAAAAAAAACTACGCGCATGCGCGAGGTTCGGCGCCATTTTTTAATCACAATTCACAGCTTTGTTATCAAGTGTGTTTGTTATTTTATGACCACGTATGTCTGTCTTTTACTCACAAGTGTGTTGAAAAACGTCGTATGTAACTCGTGAGCGTTGCTAATTACAGTCTCGGCTCATTATTAAGCCCTCACCTGCGGCTCGGGCTCAAATCACAGCCTCGACTGTAATTAGCAACTTAGCTCAGGAAGATAACAATCTCTGCGTCAATAGACTCTGTGCTTCTAATCTTGCAATTATAGGATCTTTGTGGATGTAGATACAGCATATTAACTAGCTACCCAAATTATGTGTATTGTAATAAGTAAAGTATTAATATAATAAACGCCTTGTATGCCTTGTTCAGCGCCATCTAACAAAAAAGCTATGTTTCTTTTGTATAATATTTTCATACGCCATCTGCCAAAAAAATATGAAAGTGCTCCATTTATGCGGAAATTTCATGTAAAATAAAATCGTTGAATCTTATTTTATGACCAATATTTTATATTTTAAAAAATACCTCAACATATTTGTTGATACTTAATAACTAAAATAATTTAATTATGATTCCATGGTTTCAATGGCCTGTAAGAGAGTTTCCTGGCTGTCTGCCAGCGCCATCTAAATAACACGGGATTTTAAACTTTTTCCAAGACATAATTTTTATATGGGGATTGTCAGTCTATTTACTTTGCTAGTCTCTGATATTATTGGAAAATTCTTCGGCAGGCTGAATCATTATTAATTTGATCCATTTCATTTAAGTAAAGCTTTGATTACACTAAATTAATAACTAGTTTTTATCGGTCACTAAACCTTCAAGCGCGGGTTTAGACACCTGATAGTAAGTAGAAATGAGGTCGAAGATGACAGCACAAGGGCATGGCTCTTCACAAAATGTTGCCGGAGCAAAGCACCGTAGGTACGGTGATATTTGACGGGACATTCTATATGAAGAGTGGTCACTAGCTATGCAGACCCCGGAGCGTTCTATTACCTTCGGAGCATTCGCCTTTTACGACACGCTTATCCAGGGACAGCAGGGCTATTCTAAGTCTAATAACCGAATTGTATTTTTTGCCATTCAGTTGATCAGATCATACATGGTTATCTGTGGATCAGCGATTTTGACAGAGCAAAATATCTTAACTGCCGCTCATTGTGTAACGGAAAAGTAAGTTGTACTGTATATTCCTGTTTAACACCGCACTGTAGGTAACTACATAATTATTGATAATTTATACCATTTTGGCAGCCATGGCAACTATACTTTTCAAAAGTTTGCGAAATAGGAATTTTTATTCTTTGTCGGCAACTAGTTGCGTATAAAGAAAAAAAAACTTTATTCGTCACTATTGTCCGTTCAGTGTAAGATGTCCCCTGCCGTTATGTTGGCACTATTGCTTGTCAAGCTGTTTTCGTTATCTGGGATAGTGCATTAATCCTTTTTATTGATTACTTGCCAAAAGGGCAAACGATAACTGGATCCTATTATGCAAACTTAATCCCGAAATTACGTGAAGCGATTAAAGAAAAACGTCGTGGGAAATTGTCATTGGGCGTGTTGTTTCTCCAGGATAACGCTCCAACTCATCGTTCGGAAGTTGTGCTCACCGCAATCCGCAGTGCTGGCTTCGAAGTCCATGATCACGCACCATATTCTCCTGACTTAGCCCCGAGTGATTTTCACTTATTTCCAAAATTAAAGGAGCATATTCGTGGAACTAAATTTGACGATGATGACGCGGTTATGACTGCCGCAGAGGAGTTTTTTAATAGTCGAGAAAATGATTTTTTTGCGGAAGGAATAAGAAAGTTGGAGATGCGGTATTCTAAGTGTATAAGATTAGAAGGAGATTACGTAGAAAAATAAAATATTCTTGTTTAATTTTTTTTTGTATTCATTCTAAGAATTTTTTGATTCGCCCTCGTATAATATAAATTGTGTCGTCATTCAAAACCTGCCTAGTCTTTTAGTTGTTTATTATTTACAAATCAGAAAACTAAACATATATTTTTTCGTGGTAGGTATAAACAAAGTTAGATTACGGGGTTAAAATGGACACATATTATTGGTAACACTGCTGCCACAATGCTGCCAACATCAGCAGGCAGGGGACATCTTATATTGAACGGTCTGTACACATAGTAGACTCCAGAAGATCACCAACTCGTACATAGGTCAATGTGTACGCTTTTATATTAAAATTCCAAAATATTTAATATTAACTCTTCGATAGATTTAAGGATAAGTACAAAGTTTTATTATAAGATATCCGGATGCAAGAAGATTGTAAATTGTTATTGTTATTGTGTATTTTTAAAAGATGATTGCTGTTGAGTTTCTTGTCTCTTCTTCTCAACAGATCGACTTTCCGAAGTGGTGGTAGATTCAGTTCAATTTGTAAATAGTGACTTATTTCAAATGTATTTAAATGCTTACGAAATAAAGATTCTTTTGACTTTGACTGGTCATCACAAAAATTGTATTAAAATCTTATTGTTTGCTAAACAAAATCATTATTTATACAAATTAGTCAAAAAATTTTAACAATTTTTTTTAACAATTTGCAAAAAACGCAGAAATCGCCGTTTGAACCCTATTTTAGGTTACATGTTGAACACTCTATAACTTTTTATTCTTAAACGCTACTGATACGAAACTTTTTTTCAAATATCTGTGTTGCCTCCTCTTATTCTAATTACTGCCTGCATACGCTGTTTAATTGATTTTATTAAGATGGTGAAGCTTCATAGAGGGATTCGATCCCATTACTTTCTTATAGCGGTTTCCAAAGCTTGTAAGGTTGTAGGGACGAGTTTTCGGGCTAACCTTTCGTTTTAACGTGTCCCACATGTGTTCTATGGGATTTAAGTCCAAATTTTCTGTGCCAACCTCTTCTAAGAGACTAATCTTCAATCTTCTAAAACAATGCGTGCTACGTATGCTCGCACACTGTCATGCAATAACTCAAAGTTTGCTTCAATGTGTCGTGCATACGGCATGACATGATCTTCTCAAACCTCCTCAAGAATTTTGAAAAGGTTAAGTTGGTGAAGTGTTGCTGTATTATTTTAAAGATTATTTTTATTCGATCGTTATCAATAATAATATTACTACTTATGTTTTGATTTAAGGTGACAGCTCTAAGCTTCTACTATATTATATTTTTTTCAGATTTCGTGTCATCCATCCTAGGAGTCTTTCAGTGCGAGTAGGAACAGCCAAGGCTGAACCAGGTTGGTTCCTGATATACGAGAAATGCATTTTTTTATGAAAGTATGTGTGTTCCTCAATCACGGCAGAACGTTGAACGGATCTTATCAAAATTTTACACAGCAATCGGTTTTTAGTCTGGAATAGATCTGTTTTTTATTCCAAAAAATAACCGGTTCAAACGGGACGAATTTGTTTACATAAAATTATTTTACTTTTTTATTTGAAATTGCGAAGTAAACTTTTTCATTGGAAGAATGACGTAACATTTTATTATGTAAAAGGTCCAGGATCTTAATGCCCAAACTTAGTATCACCCCAAAGTCCCATCATCAACATCTGACCAAGTTAAGTTAAGTTCACAACTAACACGGCTAGCGAAGCACTGGCAGAACAATCATGACGGTCGCAAACAAAATACATGTTGAATGGTGGGGCCGCCAGAACGCATCTAGTGCTGGAACTGGGCGTGCTATTCGCCAACACACAGAGACTGCAGTAACCACAAGCTCAGGCCTCACCATCAGCATTACCTTCAGGGGGCTGGGCATCAGTTTCACAACCCCAGAAATCGGTGTTCAAACCAACCCTGAATGGCTGGCTGTGCTTGCAGTATGACATGGCCGCAAACACAGATCGCCTTGAAAAGGAACAGAAACAGGACAGAGTACAGAGTAGGGTATGGATCATTCGTAATTATAGGCAAGTCGTTGTAATCAATATTCAAAAAACATAAAAGATAACCATTATGCGCATGAGTGCAACAAAGAAATAAGATATCGCTCTCCCACTCTGTTGATTTAAGTAAGTATAAAACCTGCTACTACGACTAGAACATAATTTTTCAAACATACGAACAAACTTTCAAAGAAAAACAATTAGAAACGGAAGTATTGACTTCCTGAAGAAGAATACAAAAATACTTTCTTAGAAATGTAATTACAAAACATTGAAGAAAAAGTTCATTAATATTGAATTATGATACGTCACCAACAACTAGTACCTATATATGAATGTATTTTTGAGTTCCAATTGCCCACAATTTCCTACCACATGTGGGTACTCAACAGTACATTTATGATCTTATTTGTGTCAAAAAATATTTGATCCATTTATTCCTTTTTTTCTAGGTGGCTTTGATACACGCGTGGCACGAATACGCACGCCCAGATTTTGGAACATGCGTTTCTCCTTTGACTTCGATATTGCAGTTCTTCTGTTAACTAGTCAAGTGCCTTTAGGGCGCTTGGTGCAAACAGCTATGTTACCCCCTCAAGGATTTGAATTACCTCCAAATTCGCCTGTCACTATTATTGGTTGGGGCAAAATGGTAAGTGAGATCAATAAATTTGAGTAGAAGTTTCCTTTGCCCGACTACGGCGAAGCAAAAAGGAGGGTTATGATATGTATGTATGTATGCGGGTGTGGATGTTCATCTGTTCCCGCATAAATTCTAATTCTAACTAGTTATTATAATTGGACAAATGAGGTATGGTTTGAAGCCTCTTGATTGTGGTGGTTATAGGCTTCACAGTATCACGTAAAATAAACTACAGTGCCCTTAATGGAACTTAAAATAAAGGAGGAAAAAAAATATTTTCAAGACGGTTTCGTGTGGAGTATCTAATAAAAGAGCACAGTGTAGATGCCTTAACACTATTACTCCGAAATTAATGAAAAAAAATCAAGTTGAAAAACTCGGCAATTCTTTCAACATATCTCTTTATCTCAGAGCATTAAAAAAACCGACTTCACGTCAGAACTTTGGCTGCGCTATAATGTCATCAACATAAACATTCTCCGATATCATACATATTTTTTTATTTAATTCATTGAAAATTTGAAATTTTCAATAAATTACTCATCCGCTTTCGATTAAATTTATATGGGACCAACTATGAAGTATTTTCTATCATATGAAATAATAATTTTCAAAATCAATTCATAATTGTCCGAAATATCGTGTAACAAAGACACAAAAAAAAACAGGCAGACGAATTGAGAAACTCCTCCTTTTTTGGTAGTTGGTAGAAAAATAAAGTTTAAAAATTTAAAACCCGATTTCTACGAAAACAAAAATTGTCTCCAATGAAATAATGCTGGTGGAACTTCGGAGAACGGCTAGTGGTTAATGAAGTTTTAAGCGCATAACTTTGAGCACTAACTTAGAAGCACCAAAAAGGTAGGTTCGAGCTTCGGTTAAACTAACACGGCCAGCTGGTGTAGTTGTAAAAACATTTATTTCAATGTCCTGTCTTCGAATCCTGGTGGGGCTACTATTACTTACTGTGATGAACAAAAATATTATCCATCAAGTCATGAAAGATTGCTTGTTTATTTAAGGTAGTTTCTAATATCAACATGAATACAGGGTGACCGGTGGCAAATTTTACAGTCTGAAGGAGAGCAATCTGAACTCGATACTGCGGTGCGATAATTTTAAACATTTTGGGTTATCGTTATTCAAACGTGCAATACACCAAAATGGTGCGAACACTAGCTCTATGTGGTGACAATGTGTCCGCGGCAGTGGAGATCTACCAGTAGCAGTTTGGTGTTCACGTGTCCTGGAATACCATGCTGAGTGCAACACAAAGGTTGAGGGATTACGGTTAGTTCCGTCCGCCAACCGCCGTGAATCGAGGTGTTGCTAGAATACCTACTACTGTGCAAGAAGGGATTTTGGACTTCGTGCATAATAACCCGAGAGCAGCACGGCACAAGCAGCCCGAGCCTTTAATGTGAGCCAAAATTATGCTTGGCACACACTCCACGATGACGGACAGCATCCGTACAATTTTCGTCGAGCACAAGAGCTGTGTGAAAATGACTGGGCGCCGCGAGTGGAGTTTTGCCAGTGGATTTTAAGTTATTGGTACGCAAATATCTTATGGACCGCTGAGTGCACATTTGCTCGATCAGGACTTTTTAATATCCATAATAACCACTTCTGGGCTCATGAAAACCCACACCTAGGTACCTGTTTATCAAGATAACCGATAGTGAAGCTGACGTTCATTGTATCAAATGCTCGAAAAGATAAAGGTAACGACAGATAGTCACCGTACGACATCTATTGAGAGCTTCAGCATACACGACATGATCAGTGAGCCCGTCCGGAATATGAACATAAAGGTTCCTTGAACTACTCACGCTAAAGCTGACCATATGAAAAACAACTCACAACTAAACAATCGATCTTAGAACGTCGATATTAGACGCCAACAACGCCAAAGTCTGGCCTTGTGCATTATTTATCGTCATAGCGTAACATATAAAGCTACTGGAAACTGTACCTACTCTCTTAAACTGAAAGGGCAATTTGTTCGGAATCAAATGAATTCTAGGAATCAAAACACTTTCCCCGGCACATTTACCGGTTAAAACGTCTGCCTTAATTATGTGAACACTCACGAATAATCTGCGCTTTATCACTATTCCTATATATATGGATTTTCTGTGCGAGCAAGATCTACATGTATTTGAAACATATTACGAGTACCTATGAGCTGTTTTACTCCTGGTAATTTTTGCTGTTGATCCTAATAGAATTTCTCCTAAAGTATTTTATTAACAATAAGGCATAAACAGACACAGTAAAATAACAATTTTTGCTCGGATGTCATATTTGAAACTCTGTTTTCTAAAGTTTCTAATAGTTCTGCAGAATTATAGTTAACGAGCTTTTTCCCGCAACTTCGTACGCGCATAAACATAAAAGTCTTATTTTTCCCGACCCGGTAGGAATTTTGGGAATTTCAATTCAAAATACAATCATATACCTATTGAAGAACCTTTATACCAAGTATCACATCCGTACACTTAAGGAAAAAGATTTTTTCATACAAACTAAACCATCGTATATTTCCTGTTCCCGTGGGAATTTCGGAAATTCCTTTCACAACACAACCAGACACACATTGAAAAACCTTTACACCAAGTTTCACATCGGTGCACTCAAGGAATAAGATTTTTCATACAAACTAAAAAGTTCTATATTTCCCGTTCCCGTGGAAATTTCGGGAATTCCTTCCTTAGTGCTCCCTAACATCTTCTAAAGAATGTATGTTCCAAATTTCAGCTCTCTACGCCCAGTAGTTACGTCTGTACGTTGTCTGTTAGTCACTCAGTAACGGAACAGTTTTATATATATTGATTTTTGCAGCGCACTCCCTATTAATACGTTCGAATAGCTATCAACACTGATTAACGGCTAAGCTCAGATATAAGGCATAATATAGTGTCATAACATAATATAGTGGTAAGATTGTAGGAAGAAATTAAAATTAAACTTCCAGATTTTGAAGGCAAGCAGAATTTCTTTATTCATAGGTACCTAAAAATAATTATAGATCCAGGAGGACCTTTCGCTTAAAGGCTTGTGAACTATGCTGTTGAACTACTGTCTATTTCTAATTATTGATTTGTACCTTATCTTTGTAATTTTGACCAAAACAGGACCAATAAAAAGGCAAATCTTTCATGCTTTAGGGGTGCCTCTGGTGTTTACGGTTTATAAATAAGAAGAATATAGATTCATGAAGCCTTTTATTTCTACTTTATAAATATTGCTTTGCCATATCGTGAAATCCAATAGTGTATAAGAAGTATACGTATACTCATATTCCCCAAGTCCTGTACAATTCTTGTACTCTGAACCCTACCTGTCGCTGCGGCAAACGCCAGTCCCCGTGGCTTGCAAATCGCGTCGCCGTGTCCCGTGGCCAGGCTGCAAGACAATAACTGCAAAACCTTAGAAGCCTCGGGACTATATGTTTATCCTATCAGTGGCAAGTCAACCTTTAAGTCTTTTTAGCCGGAATTTTAGAACGGAAATTAAAACGGAATAATACCTTAGAGTTATGCTATGGTGATTTTATGCAAGAACATGCACATTGGGCTACATAGAGCCAGTCGATACTTTGTGTCCGTCAGAACGGCGGGAACAAATCAATTATATAAAGGTTTGTAACAATGGAAAGTTAATAGCAGTACATTACTTCCTTTCATTACCTTTCATTAAATAGTTAGTACCTACGCATTTTAAAAGATATCTTCGATTTAATGTGGCCCGCCATTCTTTATTTTTCCCCCAGATTTGTTCAAACATGACATTGCTGATTTCGTGGCCCACACTACTTTTATAATACTATTTTTCCAAGAATAAGTCTATGGCTGTACCAAGTTTCATAATAATCGGTTCTGAGGGATTTTGAACTATATTTCCACCCCTATTTTATGTATTATTTTGTGTATTTTATTAAATATTATGTATATATTCATATATGTTATAATATATAGGTATATTATGGGTCGATACGATAAACTCATATTAAGTTTACATACGGTCAGTATGTAAACTTTATTTGAACTTTATTTTATCATGTTTCTCTTTTTTTTGTTTTATTGTTAATTGTTAAATCTTTTGTTTCATGTTGTGTATTCCCCATTTTTGTGACTGCACAATGAAGTGTAAATAAATAAATATTTCTATCCCCTTTATCCCTTTTTAGCATTAAAAAGTATTCTGGACCCATTTTAAAGATTAAGTCTGTAATTGTACCACATTTCAATAAAATCGATTCTGTTGACTTCCAACAAAAATTTCATTTCGCATTAAATCAATAATCCTCACCGTTGCGGATAGTCATTATTTTTCTAAAATTCGCCACCAGTGAAAGAAGCTTAGCTTAGTGGAAGTTATTAAAAAAATAAGTCACAATATCTACAAGATTTGAATTGTGAATTTATATTAATTAGTAATTACGTAAATATTTATGATCAACTTTTATAAGAATTGTACGTCTTAGAACAAAAAGCTAAGATATTTACTGCAGTTAACTAAATTTATACAAACACATCCAAAATCTGCGTTTGTATCACTGGTGGGGATTTCTGGAAGTAATAGCAATCTCCGCCGGTGGGGATTTTGTGGAGGGTATTATTGGAATAATTCCCAATTTAAACCGTTTTTCATAATTAAAGGTATTTCGGTACCAATTTTTATTCGAATCGGATCAGTATTTTAAGTGTGAAAGCGTCACAGACTTAAAATAAACTTTTTTTTTCACTTTTTTGTAAAGTATGAACAGGACGTTTGTCTTCCAAGACACCTGATGGTAAGTGAACATGCAGACTAAGATGGTACACGTCCATTCACGAGTAAATAACTCGACGCTTAAAAGTACCAGAACACATCACCACCGAAACGGTAATGTTTGGCGGCAGATTTTATATGAACGTTGATCGCTAGCCAGTTTGACCCTGACGGAATCTAACCACCAAGCGTGGCTCACTCGTATTAGTCCCCCTTTATGACACGCTTTTCCAAAAGAGCTCATAGGAAATAAAATAAGAGTGGACACTTTAATTAAAATAATATTTATAAGAGTGTGTTCTGAGAATTTAGAAATTACTTTGGATATTGGCTCAATCGCAATGGTATTTTTAGGTTTCAAATTAATCCTTGGTTATATTTTTCAGGAATCAGGGAAAGTATCGCGTACTCTTCGAGAAGTGACTATTCCAACAGTGGACCTTGCCGTATGTGCTCATCGATACTCGAAAACGCGCTATAGGCTCACCACGAGGATGTTCTGTGCTGGACTTCTTGACGTTGGAGGTAGGTATCAATTTAATATTTTTTATGGAAAATTTATTTATTTATTGCAAGGAGACAAAACAGAAGCAAAAGGTATTAAGAATTCCATAACTTAACAATTACATTTGCTTCCTTCAACGGTCTCACAGAGTACATCACTTTGATTTTATACAATGAGCTAAAATTAAATTTACAAAAAAAAAAAAGACAAATTAAAAAGAATTATAAACATTAAAAGAAGAGAAATTGCAAAATATTGATACGTTTCTTTTGGTTTGACCAATGTAGGAAAGCCCACAGCCGCAGTCAATCTTGTAAACACCTGGGTCTAGTAAAGGGATGCTGCATTTAACTGAGCGAAGATGTTGACTTATTTTTGAATAAGGTTTAAATATTGTTTTTATTGAATAATCAACCTGCGTAAAAGAACACATAGCTGATATTAAAAATCGAAGAGCTTCAAAGTCTGCAGTTTCTGAGCATTCCATGGACAAGCCCAACCACTACTTAAGGTTTGACTCTGTAAAAGTTTTATCTAGAGAGAAGCATTACATTCCTAGAATGATCAGAGAAGCGATTGAAATTAAAAAACACCCTAATTTCAATAGAGAAAATGGTTGGAAACTATCACCGACATGGGACCCTATCCTGAAAAACATTAAATCTAACATCCAGCAAGCTGCATGACCTGAAACTCAAGATACTGTCAGCTCGTTTTGTGTCAATCCAGAACGCTACGCTCGAAGACTGAGAAACAGAATGGAGATGATGATGTATAACTTTTTCAATCTACCAATCCGACGCTTGACACCTCAGTCGCTCGTGACCACGGGGTCTGCAACGACACCGAAACATCGAGTTAAAATTTAAAATGTAAATATACGCGATAAATCCGGTTATAAAGTGTTTAATTTAAGAAATTGCAAAGTAAAATGGGATATAATGTAAGCAAAAGTTACGAATTATAGGGCCGCCAGACTGTTGAAAACACGTTGAAAACCAATGCTTCCAACCAAGGTTAAGAAAGGTTAAGTTGTTGTCAACAAATTCCGAGTCATCCACACTGTTACAAACGGTGGTTTCCAACAAGGAGACAAACAAGAACACAAGCAAAGGTCACGCCAGGCCACGCCCCTTAATCGTCAGTCTGCTCTGATCTCTCGCGTTAGCAACATCTTCACGATGACAGTTTTGTATGCAATTGAGGATACAAAGAAGGAAAGGTTGAAACGCGGGATAAAAAGCTACATAAAAAATAAAAATAAAAAACATAAAACCAAAAAGAAAGCAAACTCATTATTTCTTTTTCAGAAAAAGAGAACCGCCTTCAAAAAATCGACCCACTAAAAATGTTTAAATAATTTTTATATACGCCATCCTATTCCGGTTTCTATTCCGTCCATATTACTACCCCGTATAGTAAATTTCTGCTAAAAATGAATTAATAATGAATAATGTAATAAGAACATTAATAATTTATCTGGGTAGGTATTTACATATTTTTTGAAGTCGGTGCCAAACCAATTTTTTAGGACAACAAAGCACACTGCATATGAAGTACTTACACAGTTACATGTTTTGTATAATTATAAATTAAATAAAACTGTTCATATTTTTAGGAAATCGAAATGAGGTGGGCGCTGTTCTCTAAAATACAGAATCTCTAGTTTAGGGGCCAGACATTTAACTTGAGTGCTACGCTTTCTATGGCGGCAAAAATACCGAAAGGCCCAAACTTGAGGGTTGATACGTTCGCGTTATAATTTTCTCTGTTTGACAGCAGTCTAACTTTTTTGGTTTGGCACCGACTTCAAAAAATATGCGTAAAAATATGCTCGGCTCATTATTAAGCCCTCGCCTACGGCTCGGGCTCAAATCACAGCCTCGACTGTAATTAGCAACGCTCACGAGTTTCATACGACGTTTTTCAACACACTTGTGAGTAAAAGACAGACATACGTGGTCATAAAATAACAAACACATTTGATAACAAAGCTGTAAATTGTGATTGAAAAATGGCGTCGAACCTCGCGCATGCGCGTAGGTTTTTTTTTTCCGCCAAATGTGTCAATGTCTGTATAGCATATACAGCCTTTTTTAAGTGAAAATGTTTAATTTGGAGTGGTAAATGCAAATATTTTAATTTTTTATAACAAATTATTGTGAATTGTGAATAATTTGTTTGATATACAAATTTGTTTTACTAATATAAGGCGCAAACATTTAAAAATGTATATGGATTTGAAGTGGTATAAAACCTCTTTGTTGTTTCTGAAAATATTTAATGCATAACCCGGACCAATAAAATATGCTCTGTTTACTCGCATGTAATTTGCACAAAGGTACAATTCAACTTTGTAGGATTCATTATATTATGCACTAGAGTATAATATATTATGCACGCGTGACTTATAGCCCAGTTTATTCTTCTAAATTCAATAGAATAACGTTAACTTACGAGCAACTGTGTTGAAAAAATTATTTATACATTTTTAGTGGGTCGATTTTTTGAAGGCGGTTCTCTTTTTCTGAAAAAGAAATAATGAGTTTGCTTTCTTTTTGGTTTTATGTTTTATGTTTTTTATTTTTATTTTTTATTTTATACTTTTAAGTGTTAGGCATTTTTTTGGGATAGTTATTAGTTTTGTTCTAGATTTATAGTTTTTTAGTGATAAGTTTTGAGCTAGTTCTGGTATCAGTAACTACCTACTACTAGTAATGTAATGTTTTGGTACTGTAACACCATGACTTTGACCTACTTACTATTATACGTTGTGCATGTAGGCCTAGGTAGAAAACTAGGGAGAAGGACGCTTTAAGAAAGAAAAGAAGAGGAATAAAAGTCCCAACGAAAAACAACGACGACTTGATGCAGCAAGAGATGGTCTTGTCTAGGTAACGTCAGCATGCTGCTCGTTCTGCAGAAATTGACAAACGCAGAGAGATTCGCTTAAAAAAACTTCGTGCGAACAGTCAGCTAAGAACTTATTCAAAACTTATCGCTTAAAAATTCTAACACGAATCATATGGAAACGAACTTACTATGAAAAAAGTAATAGCCAGCTCAAAATTAAAAGTAAGTAAATGTAAAACAGAAAAATCTGTATCAAAAACAATCCACCCAAACGTGAGATACTTGCGAAAAAACATACATGCATACGGATCAAACTGATACCTTCCTTTCTGAAGTCACTTAAAATACCAAGAGTTTCTCCTAAATGGGACTCCTTTTAAAAACCTCCTCAACATCGGTTCAGCCAAACGCAAGATAATCTTTGACAAACATTATTAACATACAGATTAAACTAAGAAGAACCTCCTTTTTGAAAGTTGGCTTATAAAAAAAAACATAGCCGTCCATCCGTGATTGGCAGAGTAATAAACTAAAGTCATACTTTTATAATAAATGTGAAAGTTTGGCATAGTGAATAATGTACAGTCTGGAATAGCAAATTGGCTGCTTTTAATCAGAAGCTGCGCAGGTAAAACCGCGTGAAACTGCTAGTATTTGGTAATTATTCGGCAAATCAATCAACCAATCGGCTGAATACAAGTCGAATGTTCGGCCGAACATTCGGCTCATCTCTGATACAAAATTAACAGATAAATTGAGATCCTTATTTTTTTAAGTTGGTTAATATACTAAAACCTTCTTCTAAACATGAAAAATCGGTTCGGCCAATTGCGAGAAAATCGCGGACAAACATACATACATACAGGTCAAACTGATAACCTCCTTTTTTTGAATTCGGTTAAAAACTCGAGTCATTTCTAGTTATAGTTACATAGTAAAATATACAATAACAAGCGTACACACTGTCCTAAAAACAGACATACATCTACATAGATAACGCAAATGCGTATCCTTTGCGTGTCCGAACCCCGACCAAGCGTCAAGGTTGGTCGCCTCTAGATTTAATATGTATTGTAATATGCGTGTATGTATGTCTGTTAGAAAATCGAGTCCACAATATCAATATCGTTCTTAATAATCGATTTCATCGGCGGTATGGGTGTCTCTTAATCGTTTTTATATTTTCCAGTAATAAATATCAGCTGTGACGTCACAATAGGTCTTAAAAAGTCGGTACGCTTGGTTCGAATACAAATCGTGGCACTTGCGTTGTCTATGTAGTATGTCTGTGATTCTAAACACCGCCGTTTCCTACCCGCCAAGGTCATGTAATTTGGTTGTCAACAGCCGTCTTCACTGTTGGAAACACGTTGTAAACTAGCAAGTTTACCTTGGTTTGATGTTTTGTTTCCAACAGTGTATTTGGGCTTTTACTATATTTTTTAAACTATATTTAAATTTGGTAAGAGAGCACGAGAAAATGTCCAAATCAGTCTGTTTTTCGCAGTCCGATGTTGGTTCTGGCTGAATTTAAATGGAATAAATTTCTATTTAAATTCAGCCAGAATTATAATGCATTTTTTAATTATAAATGGTATTCTGGAATTATAGATGGTATTCGGAAGTTATAACGAGCATATTGCATTTGCTCGCTTACTCAACTAAAACTTGTGTTTTACATTTATTTTTACTTTTACATTGTTCACTGTATTGTTTATTTTTATCGTTTTTTTTCGAGCTCTAAAGTTGTTTACCATTTAGTTGCCACCGGCTTATGCGGTTGACATTGAAGTTGGCATTGACACATTTCATCTGTCAATTATTCGTTCGAGTCCTTCATTCGGCTGTTGTCGATAGTTAGTCGCGAATTAAGGTTTTATTACATTTAAAATGTTTTGACATTAAATTAATGCATTGTTCTAAGTAATATGACGTTCTAAATATATATGGGTGAAATTGGGAGGCTGCCAGTAATTTTCTACAAGTAGGTTGTTAGTTCATTCTATCCGACTCACCCTTGGCCGACCGCCGAGTGAAGGGGTTGGCTCGATACATCAACTTCATTCATTCGTCTTATTTTTTTCAATCGTAAACCTTTTTGGGTTATTTACTATCTGAGATTATTACTGAAATCCTGGTGAGTTTCTAGATTTTTGTGTCGATTTAGTTAATAACTTAGTACTCCGTGTGTTATGAGATATTAATTTCTTCCAGTTGACTCTATTTTTGGTTCCGAGAATTTGGTCGCTAACCTCGAAGCGGCTTGCCGGCGCTTTATTCGCCATTGAGCAAGACTTCACCGAATTCAATTCACCGAAACAATACCTAATAAATTTAACTATCTGTTCGTCCTCATACATAAAGCACCAAGCCTCCCATAGACCTTCGTTCTCAGGTATGTAAATTCTCATGTCAGCATCTACATTTTCTTGATTCAAAAAAGAGTTCAATTTGTAAATTCTTACCCAGCATGCCTTCAATACTTTGATGAACTAAATTTAAACAGTGTTTTTCATCTAACTTTCTAATGAAATAAGAATATATTTATTGCTCACATATTATTACATAAAAGTTCATGACAAGTTTTTACTATTCAAATGTGATTCAAATTCTATTCAAATTCTGTTAAGATGTGATTTTGCAGCTGGGCTTTATGTTTACTTACATTTCTAATTGGCATTTGATTAAAGCTAGAGTTATTATGATTTATTGTCAATGAATCTAGTTTAAATTACCTAAATTAGTCCTAGTGCTAGTTCTTGGAATGTTATATTCAAAGGATTTCTTATGTATACATTGCTGCTCAATAGGAGCATAGGTTTAAGTAGTCAAAATGACTGGTAAATCATTATTAATAAAATATGATAGCAAAATTGCTATTTATCTTATAAAATAGACTGTCTTTAGTCTTTGTTTTGTAGTGAGGCCGATTAGGTCTATCTTATATTATACTATCAGTGTGTAATCAATTTCACCTCTTTTCAGGGGGTTTCTTGGTTTTAGATCATAATACTCTAAACAAGCGGTTGTTTTGTCGCCGCTAAATTAAACTCGACATAACTGGCGCCTAAACAAATAAATAACTGGAACTGAACAAGTTGGTTTTACTGCACCTCCCTCACCGGCCTTACTCACCTACTACCCTGCCCTAGCCGGGACAAGGAGAACGTTACATTGGCGCCCTTCAGCGTGAGGCCAGAGGTGCAGGAACCCCAGAAGACATATCCAGGTGACATCTTTCCTTATTTTTGTGATGCTGCCTTATGCAATCCACCGACTGTCCGTGGAGGAACTGCGTTATGAGTTGGAGTGCCGGAATGTAGACTACACTGGACTTAATACTGACGAATTAAGGAAGAAATTGAAAAGCGAACTCAGTAGTAATGTGCAACTTCAACTTAAATGTACGCGTTCCCCTGAGAGTGAATTAGCAGTTGTTGATAAAACCGTTAAGGAGTTAATTTCCACTTTTGATGTCTTAGTTTTCGACAAAACTAACAATGATTTTATAAAATTTTGTACTAAACTTCAACATATAAAAGAACGTTGTAATCGTATTGTACCATCAAATGATAAGGAACTGTTGGAACACTCAAATTATTTTAAACAAATTTTACACATGTTTGATGTGACTTTGACACAAATTCATAATGATAAGTGTAAACCTGAGAACGAAGTTGAATCTTTAAATTCTAATGATAGACCAATTGTCTTGCGAACAGATAACCTTGTTGCATCATGGAATCTTAAGTATCCAGGGCGATCTGAATTTAGTTTAGTAGGTTTCCTTCAACGTGTTGATGAACTTAAGAAATGTCATAGTGTGACCGATAAGGAATTGCTAGCCTCAGCTGTCAATCTTTTTAGTGATCCTGTCTTGCAGTGGTACCGTGGTGTGTCTCATAACTTTGATTGTTGGTCTGACTTAGTTTCTGCTTTGAAAGTTGAGTTTTTACCTTTGGATTATCATCTTAGACTCCGCAGAGAAATTTATAATCGCACCCAGGATGTTTCTGAGGATGCTCTTACATACTTTGCTATTATGAGGCAATATTTTGCCAGACTTCCCGTTCCCTTCGATGAAAGTGAGAAATTAGAACTACTTAAATTTAACTTAGCACCTAGGTATAGATCAAAGGTAATGTTCAAAGATTATAGAAATGTTGAAGAACTGCACCGATATTGTAGGCAGATAGATGTGGCATTGCGGTCGGCTGAGGATTACGTTCCGCCTCCCAGTGAGAATTGTATGGAACACGATTTAGCATTTAAGAAAGAAAGAAAGAAAAATAATTTATTGGTGCATTACATCAAATTATAAGTACCTAATACAAGCAATTATTAAAAAAAAAAAGATTAATATAAAAATAAATCGTATAATAAAGTATGCTATATAATATATGTAGTTGAAAAGAAAAGGGTACCTTATAATCTAGTATATATGCTACCAAATGGTTGCCACTCAGCTTTGTTGCCATAGCATCACAAGGATTTAAAGGACGCCGCCGAGCTAAGGTTGCCGTGTCTGAAGTGAAAGTCAGCCCTGTCTCCAATAATGATGCAGTCACTAAATGCCGTAACTGTGGCGGACGTGGACATTCGGCTGAAGCGTGTCCATCCAAAAAACTTCCCTATTGTTTCCGTTGTGGTGCTGAAGGAGTAACCGTTAAAGACTGCTCTGGGTGTGGCTCCACTCCAAAAAACGAATTAGGCCACAACCCACCGCCAGGGACCGCTTAGGTCGTGCTTATCAATACACGCAGAAAGACGAATGGACCCGTTGGTTAAAATTTATTAATAACTTCCTACATTCCCCGGATGTGAATACTTGCCATTTTGCACCATCTGTTTATGATAGTAGGCCTTATGCCCATTTACTATTTAATCATACCTTCCATTGTCGAGGTTTATTAGACAGTGGTGCCTCTATTTCCCTACTCAATGAGTCAGCTTTCAAATTGTTCTCCACTCGTTTTTCTGTCGCCTTAGATAAGTCGAATTTGCCAAGCGTCTCAACGGCCGACGGGACCAAATATCAGCCGGAGGGTCGTGTTTATTTACATGTTACTTGTAATGGTGTGTCGAAGGATTTTGATTTTGTGGTTATTTCTAGTCTTAGGGTACCAGTCATTTTGGGCATTGATTTTTGGAAAAGTTTCGATGTAGCCCCCAGTTTTGTTTCACGCTACGCAACAAAAGAAGAACCTCTCTCTAGGCTTCGTTCTTCGTCTCCATCTTCTTCTGATGATGGACTGGCGGTCCTGGAAAATGCCTGGGAAGCTGAAGTCGTTCCTAGTGAGCCGATTACTCAGCGTGACTTGACTCCAGAGCATAAACGAGCCCTAGAACATGTCATGCTTAAGTTTAGGGCCCTTCAATACACTGGAGGACACCTGAGCACGACTCCTCTTTTAGAACATTCTATTGACACTGGGTCGGCTACACCCATTAAACAGCGATACCATAACTTGTCGCCGAACATGTTAAAAGTTTTAGACGAGGAACTGGATAAGATGTTGGAGCTAGGGGTCGTGGAACCTTCAGAATCTTCGTGGAATAGCCCGATGGTCATTGTCCGTAAGGCAAATGGTGAGTTTAGACCTTGTCTGGATAGTCGGAAACTAAATTCTGTGACCGTTAAGTTAGCTTATCCCATACCCTACCTTGATTCTATTTTATCCAACCTTAAAGAAGCTAAATTTATGACGTCGCTAGATTTGAAATCAGCATTTTGGCAGATTGAACTTTCCGCAGATAGTCGACCTAAAACTGCCTTTACCGTCCCCAAAAGAGGTCTGTTTCAATTTACCCGTGTTTGTTTTGGCTTGACTAATGCCCCTCAAGTTCTTCAATCCTTAATGGACCGTCTTTTTGGGCCAGAGTTTCACGGCAAGGTATTCATTTACCTAGATGATATCATTTGTATTTCCCAGACGTTTGAGGAGCACGTACTGCTTCTGGAGCGCGTAGCTGATAAACTGAAGATGGCAAACCTTACCATCAATATGCCGAAGTCTCACTTCTGTCGTTCAAAGCTGAATTACTTAGGTTATGTTGTAGATTCGGAAGGTTTGCGTCCCAACCCTGATAAGGTTGCTGCGATCCTCCAGTATCCCAGACCTACTTCTTCAAAAGAAGTGCGTCGCTTCTTGGGAATGGCATCGTGGTATCGTCGGTTTATCAAGAACTTTGGTTCCCTTGCTGCTCCTCTTACAGCCTTGACCCGAAAAAATTGTACCTTCCTCTGGTCGGAAGCAGCCGAAAACAGCTTTGCTGCCTTGCGGGATGCATTAGTTTCATCTCCTGTTTTGACGTGTCCTAATTTCGATGTACCGTTTTTCGTTCAGTGCGATGCCTCCGATGTAGGCATTGGAGCCGTGCTATCTCAAGAGTCTGAAGAGGGCGAACGTGTCATAGCATTCGCCTCTCGCACGCTCACTTCGTCTGAACGTCGCTACTCCACAACCGAAAAGGAGTGTTTAGCAGCTCTCTTTGCAGTGGAGAAATTTAGACCGTACGTCGAGGGACACCATTTCACCGTAATAACCGATCACATGAGCCTTAAGTGGTTGACCAACCTAAAGTCACCCAGTGGCCGACTTGCTCGGTGGGCCTGCCGGTTATCACAGTTTGATTTCGAGGTCCTTCACCGAAAGGGTAGCTCTCATGTAGTGCCGGATGCGCTCTCACGGGCCTTGATTCCCGAATGCGACTTCGTGTCGTGTGCCTCCGACGCAGATCCTTGGTACGACTCTATAGTATCTAAGGTGAAAGCTAACCCTTCCGCTAATCCAAAATGGTGCCTGAAAAATGGTGAGCTTTATCGGCATATAAAAAGCCAGTTTGCTTTACAATCAGACTCCGATTGGAAACTGGTAGTGCCCTGCAATCGCCGCCTTGAGCTCTTAAGACTCCACCATGACGAGCCGACAGCGGGCCACTTCGGCGTCTTCAAGACCATGAAAAGACTTAGCCAGCGGCACTTTTGGCCAGGCTTGTTGGCAGATGTGAAGAAATATGTCAAAGCCTGTGATATTTGTCACGCTCATAAATCACCCAATCAAGCTCCAGCTGGTTTCTTCGGTTCACCTAAAGTTGTCGAGCTTCCTTGGGAATTCATATCTGCTGATTTGATGGGCCCATTACCTCGGTCTAAAGCTGGATTTAGCTACCTCTTCGTGGTAACTTGCTTCTTTTCCAAATATTCTATTTTGATCCCGCTTAGGAAGGCTACCGCCAAAGAAGTAGCAACTTGTCTGGAGAAAAATGTTTTTCTTGTGCACGGAGTCCCCAAGACCGTATTAGTGGACAATGGAGTACAGTTTACCTCTTCAAATTTCAGGTCACTAATTGAAAAATATAAAATACCTAATTTGTTTTATACGGCCAAATACCACCCACAACCGAATCCTACTGAACGGGTTAACCGTGTGATTAAGGACACCGTGGCGTGTTATATCCAAGACACGCATAAGGATTGGGACCTCCATATTTCGGAAGTACAAGCTGCCATTAACAGTAGTGTTCATAGTGTGACAGATTTCTCGCCGTATTTTCTACTACATGGACGAGAAATGAAACTGTCGGGCGAAGACTATAAGGGGACCAGCGTTGCCGACACTGTTGAACCAGCAGATCGTAGTGCTTATGCTTCAGGTTTACGGGAATTAGATGTCATCTTTGATCGGGTGCGCCTACACATGGGTAAAGCCTATGAGCGTAATGCTCGCGCTTACAACTTACGTCGTAGGGCGGTTGATTTCCAGCCCGGGCAACTTGTCTGGAAAGAAAATAAGGTGCTGTCCAGCGCTTCTGATAACTTCGCAGCCAAACTGGCCCCTAGGTTTATTAAGTGCAAGGTGATTAGAAGGGTCGGACCTTTAGTATATCAACTTGCTGATCTCAATGGCAAGGATTTGGGTAATTGGCACGTCCAAACGTTAAAACCCGGTTAGTTTCTTTTTCTTTTAAAAAAAAAATATGTTATATTTTTTTTCCTAGTTGAGGGGGGTGTATAACGAGCATATTGCATTTGCTCGCTTACTCAACTAAAACTTGTGTTTTACATTTATTTTTACTTTTACATTGTTCACTGTATTGTTTATTTTTATCGTTTTTTTTCGAGCTCTAAAGTTGTTTACCATTTAGTTGCCACCGGCTTATGCGGTTGACATTGAAGTTGGCATTGACACATTTCATCTGTCAATTATTCGTTCGAGTCCTTCATTCGGCTGTTGTCGATAGTTAGTCGCGAATTAAGGTTTTATTACATTTAAAATGTTTTGACATTAAATTAATGCATTGTTCTAAGTAATATGACGTTCTAAATATATATGGGTGAAATTGGGAGGCTGCCAGTAATTTTCTACAAGTAGGTTGTTAGTTCATTCTATCCGACTCACCCTTGGCCGACCGCCGAGTGAAGGGGTTGGCTCGATACATCAACTTCATTCATTCGTCTTATTTTTTTCAATCGTAAACCTTTTTGGGTTATTTACTATCTGAGATTATTACTGAAATCCTGGTGAGTTTCTAGATTTTTGTGTCGATTTAGTTAATAACTTAGTACTCCGTGTGTTATGAGATATTAATTTCTTCCAGTTGACTCTATTTTTGGTTCCGAGAATTTGGTCGCTAACCTCGAAGCGGCTTGCCGGCGCTTTATTCGCCATTGAGCAAGACTTCACCGAATTCAATTCACCGAAACAATACCTAATAAATTTAACTATCTGTTCGTCCTCATACATAAAGCACCAAGCCTCCCATAGACCTTCGTTCTCAGGTATGTAAATTCTCATGTCAGCATCTACATTTTCTTGATTCAAAAAAGAGTTCAATTTGTAAATTCTTACCCAGCATGCCTTCAATACTTTGATGAACTAAATTTAAACAGTGTTTTTCATCTAACTTTCTAATGAAATAAGAATATATTTATTGCTCACATATTATTACATAAAAGTTCATGACAAGTTTTTACTATTCAAATGTGATTCAAATTCTATTCAAATTCTGTTAAGATGTGATTTTGCAGCTGGGCTTTATGTTTACTTACATTTCTAATTGGCATTTGATTAAAGCTAGAGTTATTATGATTTATTGTCAATGAATCTAGTTTAAATTACCTAAATTAGTCCTAGTGCTAGTTCTTGGAATGTTATATTCAAAGGATTTCTTATGTATACATTGCTGCTCAATAGGAGCATAGGTTTAAGTAGTCAAAATGACTGGTAAATCATTATTAATAAAATATGATAGCAAAATTGCTATTTATCTTATAAAATAGACTGTCTTTAGTCTTTGTTTTGTAGTGAGGCCGATTAGGTCTATCTTATATTATACTATCAGTGTGTAATCAATTTCACCTCTTTTCAGGGGGTTTCTTGGTTTTAGATCATAATACTCTAAACAAGCGGTTGTTTTGTCGCCGCTAAATTAAACTCGACATAACTGGCGCCTAAACAAATAAATAACTGGAACTGAACAAGTTGGTTTTACTGCACCTCCCTCACCGGCCTTACTCACCTACTACCCTGCCCTAGCCGGGACAAGGAGAACGTTACAAAGTTAAGTTTGGCTAATAGTTTTGGTGTGTCAATAGTATTGTCACATATTTTCTTACGAATAATGGCATCAGCTAGCGAGCGTTGCAATAAAGTAATGTGAGAGCGGCGAGGGGAACGGGGCATGCAACGGTAGTTGAATATTCGCAGAAATTTCTTTTGTACTAGAAATGGTACAAAAGAAATTTCAAAAATAATTAAAAAAATGTGTTAAAGAAAAATTACCTGACTACGACTCGAACCTGGGACCTCTCGTTTGCCAGAAGAGTGATCTGAGCTACAGTGGTAATTTTCGGGTAATTTTTATTTAACACATTTTTAGAATTATTTAAGAGTAATTGAGCATTTTAAATGCAAAAACTTTAAAACTATCATTTCTATTTTATTTATGTAGCAATCATAGTGCGGGTTACATACGGGAGACACATATTCAAGGTTGGATCTAACTAGGCTATACCAATAGATAAGTGATTGATAAAAATGTGATTCTTAAGATTAGAGTAAATGTGTTAGAGGCTAGCTTTTCAAAGTTTTTGGGTAAGTATAGATGAAAGAATAGAAATAGGTCTATGGTTTTCCACGCCACTTTTAGAACCTGATTTAAATATTGGTGTTACAAAAGCATATTTCCATGTACATTATTTCTTATTTAATAGATATGCTTTCACAAGTTCTTTTTAGGCAAATTACCAGGTCCAGGTCCTTTATTTGGATCAATACGACGTAATTCATCACAAATTTCAGACCTTGTGAGTGTGATAGAATTTAAATTGAGAATATTATTACCACCATCATTGTCTGCTTCGTAAACAGTTGTTTATTCCCCTGGAGAAAAGGGCTCAAAAACATATTCAAAGTAATTTGAGAACATTTCGGCTATTTCGTTTAAATTCATCTTCTGAGGATAGCCAGAGTTTTTAACTTTTAAATTTGACGTGTATTTCCAAAAGTATTTTATATTTTATTTCAGCAAGTTTAAATGTATTTGCTATAACATTCTTTTATCAGTGTCTTAACGCGTTTACGCAGCACACTAAACCCTTGGTAATCTCTCAATGAATTATAAATTTAGATTTACGTCTCATGGCATTAATCAAATTTTTAGAGAACCAACCCGGAAATCTTCGGGGTATTCGAATCTATTATACCGTTGATGTGCGTGTAATAGTAGATTGTTAAACTAGGGTCGGATGACATCAATTCCTATACGATACTCAATTCTCATGGCATTAATCAAATTTTTAGAGAACCATACCGGAAATCTTCGGCGTATTCGAATCTATTATACCGTTGATGTGCGTGTAATAGTAGATTGTTAAACTAGGGTCGGATGACGAGGTGTTTAGACGCCCGAGCGCAGCGAGGGCGAATATAATCCGAGTATGAATTGATGTCATCCACCCGCGGGGAACACTCTACTTTTCATTTCGAATATAAGGAAAGTAAAAGAAAACATTTTTCTTAAATATTTATTTAAAATTAATTGAAAAGTTCGAACAATTCGTAAAGCTTAAAGTTTTTTTTTTTTTTTTTTTTTTATAAAATATGGATAGGACGTTTGTCTTCCATGACACCTGATGTTAAGTGAATATGAAGACTAAGGTGGTACACGTCCATCCACGAGAAACCTATTCACTCGACACTTAAAAGTACTAGGACTATACTGGTCAGGGAAAATAGACGCAGGCAGTTCATTCCAAACCTTGGCGACCCGTATCAAAAAGGAACTGTCAAAGCGCTTAGTTCAACTTTTCGGAATATCAACCACATACGGATGGAAGTTCTGTCTGCGTCTAGTAGTCCGATGGTAAAAGGGTGAGGGTTCAATTTGCTCAAACAGAGCACTCGCGCACTCACCAAAATGTATCCTGTAGTACACGGTTAAACAAGCAACCTTACGACGATGCTCTAGGTTCTGCAGTTTTTTGGTCGTAAGGTCGACGTTGTTAATTAGATTACGGGCTCTTCGGTCAACGGAATCCAGCGCTTCTAGTTGATATTTGGCTGAACCATCCCAAAGATGACTGCAGTACTCCATGCATGATCGCACTTGAGCTGTATATAAGTTAAGAAGCTGTGCAGGGCTGAAGTACCGCCGTACCTTTGAGATGATTCCCAACTTTTTTGAAGCTACTTGAGCCATGGACACAATTTGTTGACCGAAGTTTAAACTGGATGTTATAGTTACGCCTAAAAGCTCTAGATGGTCAGTGATGGGGACAGATACATTTTGGAAAGTGGGCGTAAATGTGAAGGTGCTCTTTTTTGCGGAGAATAGACACGCCTGAGTTTTGGACGCGTTAAATTTGACCAAATTCGACTCACCCCAATCGGATACTTTCCGTAAGGTCAAATCAACGCGCTCAATCATTGACTTTCTTAAACTCTGGATTTCACGGGGGCTCGCTCGCGCATTGGATACGTATCTCTCTACAACAGTGCTGTCATCAGCATAACTAATAATGCCAGGTGTTAAGAGGTCATTAATGTGCAGCAAGAATAATGTTGCAGAGAGAACAGATCCCTGAGGTACCCCGGCATTAATTGCCATTTGGTCGGAGGAGAAGCCATCTAAAACTACCCGAATTGACCGTTCCCTCAGAAAATCAGATATCCAGTCGCAGAGCCCAATCGGTATGCCATAAGCTGGAAGCTTACTTAAGAGACCATCATGCCAGACCCTGTCAAAGGCCTTGGAAATGTCTAAGGATACAGCTATTGCTTCACCATGACCTTCCAAGGCCTCGCTCCATAAGTGAGTGGCATACACGAGAAGATCGCCGGTCGAGCGCCCGTTGCGGAAACCATATTGGCTATCGCTTAGGAGCTCGTTGGTCTCGAGGTATGCCAGGAGTCGATTGTTCAATACACGTTCCATGACTTTGCAAAGTATGGAAGTGATTGATATTGGTCGATAGTTGACAGGATCGGCACGGCTTCCCTTCTTTGGTACTGGTTGTACGTTAGCAAGCTTCCAGGACTTGGGAACCTTACCGGATTCCAATGAAAGTCGATAAAGACGCGTCAAAACGGGAGACAACTCAGCTGCGCAGCGTTTTAAGACCACTGCAGGAATACCGTCTGGACCACTAGCTTTGTTCTCGTCTAGGTGCAGCAAGCATTTAAGAACCTCCTTTTGGCGAATGTGAACGGTACCCATTGTAGGTCCGAACTGAGGTAATTGGGGTGGGATTTTTCCTTGGCAATCTAGACGAGAATTTTCTGCGAAGATACTAGCAAATAAATCTGCTTTCTCCTTAGCAGTGTGGGCCAGAGAACCATCGGGTTTCCTCAGTGGTGGCAGCGACGGGCGACAAAAGTTCGTTTCGACCGACTTGGCAAGGGACCAGAAAGCTTTACTTCCCGAAGGGTATGCTGCTATTCTGTCTCCGGTACGGCCTATGTGGGCAAAACGAGCTCTTTTGATTACCTTTTTGCAGGACTTGGCGGCAGCATTGTATCTTTTCTTAAGTTCATGCGAATCCAGGGCTTTGCTTCTGCGAGCATTTGCCCAGGCTTTGTATGCTACCCGCTTTCGCTTTTCAGCGGCAAGGCAAGCAGTATTAAACCATGGGCGAGCTTTGGTTTCAAGGGATAGATCAGCGTGGGGAATGAAGTACTCCATTGCTTGAACTATCACACTTGAGACAGCATCAGCGCAGCACGATGGATCGGTTGAAGTAAAACAGGTTTGCCGCCACGGATAAGATGCGAAGAAATGTCGCATTTCATCCCAATCTGCTGACTTGTAACGCCATACTCGCCTGGACCCTTTAGGGCGGGTGTCAGGTGGCGAATACAGCGATACAGATTTCACCATACAGTGATCGGATGTCCCTAAAGGTGCAGTGACGGACACCGAGTATCTGTCAGGATCGGTTGTCAGCAGAAGGTCCAAGCAATACGCAGTGTGGCCAGCAACGTCGGGGATGCGCGTAGGCTCGTTTACAAGCTGTGAGAGACCATAAGTCAGCGAAAACTTAAAGGCTTCTCTTCCAGCATGGTCAGTGTCCTGATACGGGTATAACCACTGCCCGTGGTGAGCATTAAAATCCCCCAGGAACACCAACTGCGCTGTGGGAAAACGTTGCTGAATCTTATCTGCTGTATTGCCAAGGTATTCCATGAGCCTCGTTGTCTCCCGATCTCCGCTATGTGAACGATAGATACCGGCGTAAACCACTTGGTCTAGGCCGGTATCTATGTGAACCCACATGACTGAAAGGTCCGGCACTTCCAAGTAACGGAGACGCTGACAACAGATCGCGTCACTGGCATACATGCACACCCCGGCGTGCGGGCGGAAAAGTGACTCCAGGATATAGCCTGGGTAACCAAGGTATGCCGAGTCTGACGGATCGCAGATCTGCGTCTCCGTTAGAAAGAGTAGGTGGGGTCTCTCCGTCTCAAGATGGTGGTGGACATCATTCAGATTGGAGTGCACTCCTCGGATGTTACAGAAGTGCACTTTGAGGGAGAGGAAGTGCAACCGCTGTTGAACCTTACTCTTTTTAGGACCTTTCATTGTGAATTGTGGAGTGAATAGGGAGGAGAACAGAAGTTGAGTGAAGCGCTGCAAATGGAACCAAGCAACTCGTAGGGAACAACGCACCATTGGGGAACTCGCCTGGAGACTGCGGGGACGCCCGAACCCCCCCGAGGTCGCCATCGGGTCCTCTCCAACCGGTCGCCAACCGGCACGATGGAGCCTCCCGGGATTTTTCGCGAGGTGGCGGGGCAGCCTTTCGCATGTGGCTGGCATGCTACTTGGGCCCCCTACTACCTGCGGTCGGCCAGCGGTGCACCGTGCTTCGGATCCCGCTACCCTCCAAAACGAGTTACCCGGTGAGTCATAATCCTACGAGTTGAAAACTGTTCTCCGATGCAGCACGATTACTCAGACCTATCCTCCTCAATGGCTACACTAGACATCATGCCGGAACGCAACTAGGTTACTTGGCGGCATGGTTTTGTCTAGTGGGTGGTGACAAGCCACGGCCGAAGCCTACCACCAGATTTTACTGCTCGTTTAGCACCACCCAGGGACCACGTACAAGGCATCGAGGGCTAAACCTTGCGGACGCGAGCAGTTTTCAGTCCCCAAGTGACGTTTTTATTCACATATAAATCGGTGACATATTTCTATGTAGGTATAGATATCATTTTTTACATAAAACAACCCTATGTATTAAAATAATTATATATAATTAAGAAAATTATATATTTATATTTTTTTTAAATGAAAGGGCTGTAGATATTGTAATAAATAAATTAATAAATAAATAAAAATAAATTATACAGGGGGACTGGTGACAAATTTTGAATACTGAAGGAGAGCAGTACAAACTCTATAATGATAAGAATTATATAATAATGAATGAATAAACATACCTAACTACACTTTTCCCGACGCGCCACCTCAGTCAACACGCACACAGCAGTGTTCCCGCCACACGCACACCACCACCCGCTAAGTATTTATTGCATTACGCTTATGTAACCATGCGTTGCGTAATGAATTCTTAAACTTTTGGTTAAGTTTACTCTGTAAATAATTAATATTTATTTTTAATTTTATTTTTCTCTTCTTTTATGATCTCAGACTAATACGTCCTGTTATTTCGAAAACGACCCGCAAGTCACCCTGTGTATTTGACTTCCAAATTTGATGTTCTCCGTGGTGCAGTGGCATTGACGCTACTGTGCCTAACGTGAGGTCACGGGCTTGATTCCCGCACGTAAAAAAAAAAATGTTCCGTGTCTGGGTGTTTGTCTATATATTTACTTATATTCTTGGTTTCCCGCCGAGTTCACATGTAGTAGTTGGTGTGTTTGTCTGTTGATTTTATTTGTTCATTATTTTGTTTGATATTCTGTTGATAGGCAAAGATTCGTGTCAAGGCGATAGCGGAGGTCCCGTGATTTACAAGGGTGTAGTCGTTGGCTTGGTTTCATGGGGTGTTGGCTGTGGAACTCCCGAATATCCTGGAGTAAACACTAAAGTCTCAAGTTTTTCGGATTGGGTCACTAGGGTAAGTAATAGTTACTTTCCTATGTATCATCACCATCAGCCTGGTGATGACCACTGCTTGACAAAGGTCTCACCCCAGGTTATTTCTTATTGCGAAACATAAAATGGCTTGCAACGAACATTCGGTTACTATTCGCTATTTGGCCTATTCGGCTGCTTTTATTTTTCGGCCAAATACTACCGAATACTTAAGTAATATATTTTTTATTAGGAAAATTAGAAAAAAACGCTGCATGAAGTATAAACGTCTTTTCATCTCTCTTATAATCATTTAAATAGTCATTTACATAGCACAGGCGCGTCTATATTGGCTCACATAAAGTTGTTCTTCTTAATAACGAATTGTAATCCGAATGATCGCTCTTCCTAAAATTTTACGTCCTAAAGTTTGTGTTCATACAATTAATAGTAGGTACTGCCGACAATGTTCATAACAAACAGTTTTCCGAAAATCTTAATTCATAACATCACTAATAAAAAAAATTGTAACTCCTACTGTTGTTGTTGCTAATCCCATAATTTTCATATTTTATTAAAAGGAAAGAATCATTTATAAGGTGTTATACGGACCATTATTGAAGATGAGAAATGGTAATAAATTCGGTATGGAACAAATATTCGGGTTAAAACGTCTCCGGCGCTATGGGATTTGCAGCCTCTTCGCCCTTGCGTAATGAAGCGCAGCAACTCATTCCTGCCTTCGCATGCTGCCCGCTTACGCGCTTCGCTTACGGTGGGCGGGGGCTGCAACCCCTGCGTGCCTCCGGCTTTATAAAACACACTCATCATGACATCATCATCACAACTCCGTGTAATGAGCCCACTGCAGGGCTATGAGTCTCTCCTCTGGGTGACGAGGACGTTTAGGCCGTAATCCACCAAGCTGGCCCAGTGCTGGTTGGTGGATGTCAGATATTTCAGGGTGCCGAAATGGCTTCTGACGAAACCTAACGACCACTGTATACAAGTATACAGCACCCGGGACCGACTGCTTAACGTGCCCTCCGAAGCACGGAAATCGTCGTGAGAATTGAATGGTCGGCGGTCACCCATCCTAATTCCGGCCGCACCGAGCGCGCTTAACCTGCGATATCGTTTGATATGCACAGTAACCACAGCGCCACGACGACTTCCGTATAAAACACACTATCGCGGGACAAAAAAGTACTGTATGAAGTCGATTGTGGTTATCGTGGTTGTGAGATTCGGTCTTGTCTTGAATTGGATCTCTGTAGTTTGTCAGTCTTAGTATATTGAACTATAGTATTAATGAAATAATCTTAAATTATCCAATATTTCATATGAAATGCCAAATGATTTTCGATCAAAACAACATTATATGTTACATGAAAAGAAATTATACCAAAAGTTGTCTTTTGAATGGTATTGAAATGAAAATACCAATACTAAAATAAGTTTATGTGAAATGAGACGAACCCGATGAAAACTTGTACCTTCTTGTAAGATTACGAAAACTGTAAAAGTTACGCAAAATGATTTTTTTGAATGAAAATAAATTTGAGCAAAATATATGACTTTGAATAATAAATAGTTTAAGAATATCGTCTTAAGTTTTCGCGATTCATACTATCAAATAAAACACTTTTTAATCGGATTTATCGCATTTAATTTAAGTTAAAATGTAAAACATATATTAAACGCGATAAATCTATTTAAAAAGTGATTTATTTGATAGTGTAGAACAGTTATGTCAAGACATTCAACGAATGCAGAGCAATAGAAAAGCCTAGAAACGAATTGAGAGCCCCCTCCTTTTTAGAAGTCGGTTTAAAATATAGGAAAGCGAATATTAGTATAATAGATGTTTATTGCTTTCAAAATTACGAGTTTTAATGATTCGGAATAATGAACATTAGGAATAGTGATTGTTAGGATAAACAATGTTATGAAGAAAATTATCGGAGTTACAATTTTCGTAGTTAAAATTTTATGTGGACTTTGGCGCACCCAGCACAGGCACATAATCGTCTTCTATATTAGAAGAGTTTTTTTCATACTCAAAACTTAGAAGGAGAAGGTTTTAGCTTACTTCTTTTTTTCTTGTAACAATTACGTCTGTACAAGTTTAAGCACTAAAATTCAACAGAATAAATTAGCCTCATAATCGCCAATTTGGTCAGGGTGCTGATAAAAGAATATTTTACAATGTAGCTAAATGTCTTCTTCCTAATTATCGTCACCATTACTTTTATCTGCATAAAAATTCACGTAAGTATGGAGAAAGGTTTATAAACCTATAAATATGAATAATATCTACTAATTTAATTCACTTTTAATAAAGTTTATACAGCAGTGTCAAATCTCCTGAAATCGTAGTTTCATTTATTTTCATTATTTTCTTTCTTGAAACCATTTCATGACTTTTATCACCACAATAAACAAGCCCACATTTTAAAAACTATCGCCTGTTTTATAACTTAACATTCAATTAAAAGTACAACAACAAAATACGAGACGGAATAAATCACGAAGTGACATTTCACAAGATTGTTATTAGTTACAATATTTGCCACGCGCTAAAATAGCCTAGTTTGAGCCTATATTTTCTAAAGAAAATGTTGCTTACACAATGTTATAGTTCAAGTAATAAGAGTACAAACATATTTAACTAGGCAATTCCAAACCATTTTCATATCGCATGTTGTACATGTTATACAGATAAACGCATTATTATTTGAAATAAATGATTACTTAAAGCAATATTTAAAATTGTACCTATTATAATAATTGGTGTACACGTAAAGGACAGCTGACATGCTTCCAAAAACGCAATGTAACCGGCCAAAGAAAATTATACTATACATGGACACTCAAACATTTTTCAATATCACGACATTCTTCTAGGTCCGATATCTGAGTCACTAAAAGAGGTTGAAATGAAATATTATCATGAATTTAAGCATTGCATAACATATTTATTTACATAGCGTGGTGAGAAATATAACACATGTTATTAATTTATTTATTTAACAATTTATGTACACATAAGTTTAGATACAATAAAGAAACACATTGAACAAAAATAAGTACAAAGGTACTGCTTATCTCTTATGAAATTTCTTCCAGCAGACCCAAGACTGGAGAGTTTGGTTAAGATGCAATAATAGTGTGTACTTATCGATAATATCATATAAACTACTTAAATACTTATGAATATACATACAAATACATAAAAATAATATAACATCTACTTTAAATATACTTATATAAAATACATATACCTACAATACAAATATCATAATATTGTTTAAATAGTAGTGTAGGTTACAAAACTTACTGCAGAAAAAAGTAGTGATCTTTGACTTTCTTTTTAAAACTAGATATAGTTTTAGACTCACGAATTACATAAGGTAGTGAATTCCACAATCTGTCTGCATGAACAGAGAAAGAGTAGGAATAATAATCGGTTTTATGAGAAGGCATATGTAGAAAAGTACGCACGTGTGCTCTTCCAGGCGTATCCTGAGAGTGTGAGTATGAAAACCTTTCACGCAAATAGGAAGGAGTGATTTAGTTATTAAGGATATTGAAAAGGAGACAAAGGATCCTGGTGTTTCGACGGTAGCGTATAGGAAGCCAACGAAGTTGCTTGCGATATTCAGAGACGTGATCGTACTTTCTTAGGCCAAATATGAAGCGAATGCAAAGACTTTGGCGCTCCAATTTGTTGAAAAGTTCCTCCGTGGCATCCAAATAGCAAGCGTTCAAGGATGCCATCCTTCCATTCCTTGATGGCAGAATAAGTGACTGGGCAAGTGAAATTTTTGTTTTTAAAGGTAAAAATCTTTGCAAGGCTTTTAAGGAGTGCAAGAAAAAGTGGACCTTACGACTGATTTCGCTGACATTCGCGTTCTATAAAAGATTAGAATTGATTATGACTCCTAAGTATTTAGCTGTGTCAGAAAAATCAATTGTTACGTTGTCCATGGTGATTAAAGGTATATTAGAAAAGTCAAGTCGACCACGAACATAACGACTGCCTATGATCATCGCTTGTGATTTTTTGGGATTAATATGAAAACCGAAAGACTTTGCCCAGTCACTTATTCGACACAGGTCTGCATTGATTGCCCTAACAGCAGAATCAACATCAGTAACATCGAAATGGCAGTAGATTTGCAAGTCATCTGCGTAGAGATGGAATTTGGATGCAATGACTTCGGTAACTGAGTTGATGAAAATCAAAAAAAGGAGAGGAGACAGGACCCCACCCTGCGGCACGCCTGCAATTAGATCACACCAGTGTGAGTGACTCTCATCAAGGCGAACCTGCTGCGAGCGGCCACGGAGATAGGAATCAAACCAAGTCAATGCCAAAGGGGATATATTTAGGGATTTAAGGATTCCCAGGAGGATATCGAAATCTACAGCATTGCTGAAATCGAGAAGGATAAGTAAGGAAAGGGATTTATTTTCCATGGCCCAGCGAATGTCATCAGTTACGTGAATTAAGGCTGAAACAGTGCTGTGGTTAGGACGGAAACCGGCCTGGAGTGGGGTAATCAAGTTATTGGTGAAAAGGAATGCTGAAAATTGTTTATGAACAATGTGTTCGAGAACTTTTGAAAGAAAAGGTAGAATCGAAATAGGACGGACATGGGTCACAGCAGTAGGATTAGGGATTTTAGGCAAAGGGATAATGTGTGCACGTTTCCAGACTACAGGAAAGGTGCCAGAAGAAATGGAGTGGTTAAAAATGTGTGTGAGGATAGGCAAAAGGACAGGTAATATCAAAACGATCATTCTCGAACACAAATTGTCATCACCAACCGCAGCCGGGGAAATGAAAAGGATAGATTTCTTGACTTCTTCTGACGAAACAGCTGCAAAAGAAAAAGGAGAATGTGTTGCTTTCAGTCTCGACATAATATGTCATATTATGATCCAAGGTGTTGGATTTAATATTTGGAGCCAACATAACGGGAAGAAGGGAGAAATGATTGTTCACAGCGCTCAAATTGGGAGATTTTTTATTTACCTTTTTGTAGTGACGGAAATGGAATATATGCTTTATTTTGTGGCGTTCAGGTGTCAGACCTAGAGGTATAACGTCATATTAAAAAATGTACTAATGTAATTTCATAACATATTTTAAAAAATTTTTGGCCTGTTATTTAAGTTACTGGTCCAATATGTCAGATGTCCTTTCCACACTCTTGCAGGTTATGTTTTATCGGTGTTTTGAGGTAGAACCTTTCCAGGAGTAAATTAGCAACCTTTTATATTAATTTAGCCACCGACTACCACCACACTGGCAGTGATGTGCTCCGGTCACAGGTTCCGGTAATGTTTTATAAAAATCAATCCCCTCCCCGAACCCGTATGATGTAATATTTGACCTCATTTTATGGTCAATATTATCGGATGCGATGTAAGTGAAATGCGGGTTTCAACACGATATACATATAAATCTATAACACCATAACGAGCACCTACATTTATTTTAAACACTGATTTATGTGTTTGTTTCAGATGTCTCAAGCGGTCTCTGTACATTCAGAAATCATGTCACTACTCGCACCTTTAGTTATTTTGCTAATAAAAAGATAGTGAAAAGTGTTTTTTGTTTTAATTCTAGTCGTTTCTCCAAAATAGATTACTTTCATCATATTTCACAAAGTTGAAGAGGATCTCAGTATTTAAAGCTATATTTTCAGAATTTATTTATTTTCTTTATTTATACTTTATTGCACACAAAAGGAAAACATATACACAATGAAAAAACAGGCACAACAGGTGGCCTTATCGCTATAAAGCGATCTCTACCAGACAACCTTGTATTTGAGTAAAAGAAAACACTGTAGCCACGTCAGTAGGTACTAATAAAGCACAAGTTCAACTACATTTTAACAATAAACATACTACAAATAAAAATACCTCTTTTAATGTTCGAGCAAATAGAGATAATATTATTCAATTTAAATTTTAATTGAATAATTTATTTGAATTAATTGAATTTAGCGAAGTTGCTTCGTATGGTAGTTTATTCCACAAGGACACTGCTCTTACAAAATAGGATTGATTAAAGCAGCGCGATTTATGTATTTTAGTGCTCAGCATCAAATTTTCTGTAGAGCGTAATTGTCTCTTGTGATTTTCATGTCGGATAACAAAAAAGATCTCCGAGATAGCACGGAATAACAGGATTAAACAGCATGCGGTACAGTAAAGAAAGAATATGAGTATCCCGGCGAACTCGGCCTGTGCAGTGGGCTGCAATGTATCGGCATTCCAGCCTGCAATGCAGCCTAATGCACTGGGGGGCATCTCCCATGCAACCGAGCGGGTGGGCAGGTTGTGGATAGCCCACCCCCCCGGGTGCGTGCGAGCGCTTCGGGTGCTTCTGCTTGAACGCTTTCGTGCACGCGGGGGGGAACGCTGCCTTAGGCAGCCCCGAACAGGGGAGTTGTCACCACTGCAGTCAAACAGTGGTGGTGCAACCCTTTCCCCCCTTCCTGTGTTCCTCTTCTCCCTTATCTATTCTTATAAAGTATATATTATATAATCCTATCCGTACCCCCTAGACTCCCCCCCGACCTCTCCTGCCCAATCCCCAAAACCTACTCCCAGCACTTTTCGGTCCACAGCTTCGCTGCTTTTCTTTTAGTATAACACTTAGTTTAAGTATATAGGTTTGGATATGTATTATAATGGAACTATGTATAGTAAGTATTTTAGCATTTATATGTTGATAAGGTATATATTATATTTGAAATATATATAGAACCCCGAAACCCAAGGTGTGATGTGAACCGTGCCGAGGGGTTGCATGGCCAACGGGGTAATGTTGGTCTCTAGCGGTACCTCCACGATACCAGGCAGACTCGTGGTGTATTTTTGCCTTACCTTTCGCAAGCGGGGCTCTGCGGGGGTGGACTTTTATTTCCCTAGCTACTCGTGGGAACAGTATGGAGAGCTTATATAGTAAAAATAACGAGGAGGAGGAGTTGTCGGATCTGGTGCAATTTGCACAGTTGGATCTGACAAAAGAGGAGGAGGCTAACCTCCTGCAGTCAGAGGCGGACACGTCCATGGACGCGGATCTGCCTGTAGACTCAAGCGTGTCTCAGCCGCAGCCTGAGCCTTGCTCACGTGTGCCCTCTCAGGGGCCTACTGAGCCCAAGGCTAGGAACAGACTTTGTGGAGCGGCAAGGACACGTCTGAAAATGCTGTTGGCTAAAGGGATTCCGAGGACGGAGGCCCTACAGCTGGCTAGGTTGAAGATGAGGGACATGCCGTCGGAGGTTCGTAAGGCTGCTACAAAGCGCCCCCGAACCGAAGAGGTGTCCCCCAAGGAGCACAAGCGTAAGGCTGCTAAGCAGACTAGCACGCCTGAAGCTACCAAAGCTCGGCCAGAGACATCAGTGCCGTGCTGTGAGCCGGCTGCCCCCAGCATTAGCACAGGTGGTGGCTCATACAGCGCGGCAGCCAAGGCGTGGAGGGTGGGTGTTAAAAACGCGTCCCCCATGTCTAAAGAGCAGATGGCTCTGGTGAAGAAGGCGCTGCTCTACCAGGTGACGCAGGAGCGGACGTTGACGGGCCCCATTTTGTTCGACGGTGTGGTGAACAAGGCGGGGTGGCTACTGGTCAACTGTAGAGACAGTGGCACTAGGGAATGGTTGAAGGCAGAAGTGGGTCGCATTAAACCCTGGAAGGGCGCACAGCTGTCCGTAATGGATGAGCTGCCCAAGCCCATTATTGCGTCCCTTCTCATACCGGCCGATGAGTTTTCGTCTGTGGAAACCACCTTTGCCTTATTAAAGGCCCAAAACTGTGGACTGGACACAGGAGTTTGGAAGCCTCTGCACTCCAAGGCGATTGAGCGAGGTCAACTGCTGACCTTCTCCATCGAAGAGGAAGGGCTTGAGGCTCTCAAACGAGTGGACTTCAGGCCAGAGTGTGGGTTTGGTAAGGTGAGGGTTTGGCTGAAGTCAGCTCCCGGCAAGGTCTCAGGGGCCAAGCCGGTAACAGCTAGGGCCGAGCAGGTCATGCCTCAGCCCGGTCCGGTGACTGCCAACTGTCCGCCTATGCCTAAGGCACAGGAGGGCAAAAGGCATGAACCGGCCGGGACGGTTGCAGGGCCAGTTCCACTGCCTGAACCTGTTGCTGGACCGTCGGGAGTGGCTGAAGGCTTATACCCCAAGCCCAGACAAGCCATGAGCTTTGGTCCGCGGCAGGCCAGCGGGGTGGGGGGTAGCAAAGGCTCTAAGCCGGCGGTACCTTCTTCGCCGGGGGCAAGCTGTGGACCGAGGACGACGCAAGCCGCCAAGCCACCGACTGCGGAACGGGTGTCCATTCCCATACCCGCTGCCCTCCAGCCTCCACGTGGGGGGCCTACAACTCCCGATGTGAAGGTAGGAGGGATGTGGAGGGGTCTGACACCTGGAACGCCGTCCGGAGGCGGAGGAAGCCTTCCCACGACACCGAGGATGCCGCCCAGACCCCGACGAGGTAGACCATCAGGTAGACCTGGTAGGGGGAAGGGGGGTAGGTCCTACGGGACCGGAAGAAGGCCATAATCCCAATGGCGTACTCACGGAGTGGAGTGAAGGTCGTGCAAGCCAATCTCCAGCATGCCACGGCTGCCACGGCAGTGATGGAGAAGAGTTTTACATCCGATGGCTTAGACCTTGCGCTCATCCAGGAACCGTGGGTAAACGGCAGCAAAATCCTGGGCCTTAATACTACAGGTAATCTTTTGTATAATACCAACGGCGTTAGGCCCAGAGCCTGCATCTTATTTAGGAAAGGCTTTAATTTTCTGCCAGTTACAGAGCTCTGCAATGACGACATAGCAGTGGCAGTTCTAAACACAGGGGGACAAAGGACAATAGTGTGCTCAGCGTACCTCCCAGGTGACAGAACTAATCCCACAGAAGATTTGGAGCGAGTGGTGGAATACGCCAAGAAGACACGCGCCGAACTAATCGTGGGATGTGACGCAAACGCTCACCACACGTGTTGGGGGAGCACGGACACCAACAAAAAAGGTGAGTTACTGTTTGACTTTCTTATTTCTAATTGTTTATTTATTTCTAACACAGGTCACAAGCCCACCTTCGTAACCAGAAGCAGGAAGGAAGTACTAGACATCACCTTTGCGACGGAAGGCCTCAGCAGGAAAATACAAGCCTGGAGGGTCTGCGACACAATATCGATGTCTGATCACAAACACATCCAATTTACTATTGGGAGAAGCTCGGAGGTTTCCACAACAACCTACAGGAATCCAAGACGTACGAATTGGAATGCCTACAGGTCCTCACTTGGAGAGAAGCTGAAGAGTTTTCCAAAGGCAATAAAAACTGCGGAAACGTTGAACATGGCGGCGGAAATGTTGGAAGGCATTACCATGGAAGCTCACCTGGAAAACTGCCCCCAAAAAACTCAAGCGAACAGCAGTAATGTTCCATGGTGGAATAAGGAGCTTACGGCGATGAGACAGAAATCACGTAAACTCTTCAACAAGGCCAAGAACTCCCAGACCGGGCACAGCTGGGACCTATACCGAAAAGCACTAACAGAATACAACGCCGAGCTCAGAAAGGCCAAAAGGCAGTCGTGGCAGAAATTCTGTGGGGAGCTAGAATCAGCGCCCCAAGTAGCTAAAGTCCAGAGAATACTGGCAAAGGATCCCCCAAAGCAACTTGGCTTACTCAAAGACCAGAATGGTATATTTACAACCACTGAAGAGGAAACTCTAAAACTGCTGGCTCAAACTCACTTCCCCGGGTCGGTGCTAGTTAAAACGCATGCCAGTGGGTCTCAGACAGATGGTAGGAGACACCGACCACGGATAAAAGATTGGCGACAGGCTGCCATTTTGTTCACCGGTGGAAAGGTGAGATGGGCCATTAACAGCTTTGAACCATACAAGAGTGGAGGGGTTGACGGAATATTCCCAGCTCTACTGCAACAGGGACTACCAATTCTCCTTCCTCACTTGATAAAACTGTACAGGGCAAGCTATGCACTGGGCAGTATACCAGAATCATGGAAAGTGGTAAAGGTCATTTTCATTCCCAAACAGGGTAAGAAAGACCAAGCACTACCCAAATCCTTTAGACCGATCAGTCTGTCGTCATTTTTGCTGAAGGCCATGGAAAAGGTTGTGGACATGTGGATCAGGGAAGAGATCCTAAGCTCGTGCCCACTGCATCCAGCGCAACATGCCTACCGTAAAGGCAGGTCCACAGAATCTGCGCTACTTGAGCTGACAGATAAATTAGAAAAGGCCGCTGACGACAAACAAATTGCCCTCTGTGCTTTCATGGACATAGAAGGAGCGTTCGACAACACGCCCATAACCTCCATTCTAAAGGGACTGGCAGAAAAGGGGGTGGACCAGACCACGAACAGATGGATAGAGGCAATGCTCAGAACCAGAAAGGCAAAATTAGAACTCAATAATAATAATAATATAATAATAATAATAATAATAATCATTTATTTGCCAAAAATACAGTGTTTGTTACAGGTTTTAGTGTAGTGTTAACATTAAGAATCAACTGTATCTACCCCTTTTAAGTAGGTGTGCAAAATTTTCCTTAAACTAAGTAATACATAAAATGTCAATATTCTAAACATATTTTTAAAATGAATAATAATCATGTCAAATCGAGATAAATAGTAATTAATGGTCCATTATAAAGTAATAATATTCTACAATTAATTGTTATTTTGAGATGTCATGGTAATAATATAAGTTAAATAATAAGTAATTAGTAATCTCACATTTTATAGCCTAACTGTCGAATTCATAGAAAATTTGTCCACGTTAAAACAGCGTTACAGAGGGTTTACAAAGCACAACCAAAAAAAGGTGATTCATAGACGATAAATGACATTGTAAACATACTATAACGGCTTTCTAAATATGTCAAATTTACAATCAGGATGAGGCTTCTTTAAGCCCATTTTACCGGCCGAGTCTACCCGAAGGTTAACGAATATTGTCAGTGGTCAGTGATGGATGGAAGTCGTCGTGGCGCCGTGGTTACTGTGTGTATCATACGATATCACAGGTTAAGCAACATTCGGCGCGGTCGGTACTTTGATGGGTGACAGCCGACCATTCATATTACTCACGACGACTTCCGTGCTTCGGAGGGCACGTTAAACAGTCGGTACCGGGTGCTGTATACTTGTATACAGTAGTCGTTAGGGTTTGTCAGAAGCCATCTAGGCGCCCTAAAAAATTCTGGCATCCATCACCCAGCACTGGGCCAGCTTGGTGGATTATGGGCTATACCTACCTTCTATGCACCCAGGGGAGAGACTCATGCCCTGCAGTGGGCTCATTACAAAGAGTTGTGATGATGATGATGATGATGGATGTGATGAACAATTTGATTAACATACAGCTGATAGCTCGTATTGATGCAAATAGAGTGCGACGTAAGAGAAAGGAGTACCGACGAAGAAAAGACCCTTTTACTCTAGACGATATTGAATTTAAAAAGAGATATCGCTTTAATAAAGATACTGTACGGCGTATTACCGATTTAGTTCGTATTGAAATTACGCGATGTCCAAGAGGGTTTGCAGTATCCCCTGAGCTACAGGTGCTGACAGCGTTGCGGTGCTGGGCAAGAAATGAGGTTAGTACAGGGAGTGTGTTTCCATCTGAGTGCGGTGAGAGGATGTGAAGATGAGCCTGATGTAATTATATTGACCATTTCTGGCTCTTTATTTTCCTTGCCTCACAAGAGAAAATCTCACTATAAGGCGATAGGTATTACAAAGAGGATATCTCTTGTGAAGCAGAGCCATGTACACCCTGTACAGAGTTCATATTTTATTGTAATACTTGTACGTATTTCACCCACAATAACAATATTTTATTTCAATAATTTCAGGTTCAGGATGACAGTGGTGAGCTTCATGGCATAAGCCAAGCTACTGTATGCCGCATTTGCGCTAGAGTAGCAAGAGCTCTTGCCGGTTAAGTAAAGAGTTCATTTTCATGCCCAACACTGTGCAGGAGCAAGAACAGGTGATGAGGGAGTTCCGAGCAATCAGGAACTTTCCAAATGTAATCGGGCAATAGATTGCACACACATCCGCATTAAAAAAACTTGTGGTATTTTTCCAAGAATAGTCGGGAGTCAGGGCACAGAAAATTTAAATAAACGAAGGCACTGAACAAGGCGATAAATCTATAATAATTTGTGACGAAACTGACGAAAACAAAAATAAGTAATGAAATGAAATGTCTGTATCGACCTGTCAAATGCCAATTATAACTGCAAGTAAATGAAATATCCATATCCCTAGGGCAAAAAAAAACACAATTTTATCTCTGGTGCAATGAAATGCGACGTTTCCGCTCATGCGTAATGTAATCCGTACAATAACGGTGTTTTAGTTAAAATAGGATTTTCAGATGTCTATGAATCACCTTCACTTACAACACACTATAAACCTTAAAGAGTGTTGTAGCTAAAATGCACTTTAAATGCTTTTTAACTATTTTCTATGAATTTGACTGTAAAAATTCTGAGACAGAGTAAAAATTCATCTCATGTAACCATTTCAATAATTCGTTCTTAAATTTATTTTGAAAATTTGGTAGATCTCTCATAATGTGTGGCAATTTATTATATATTTTTATACACATGTAAAAAGCATTTTTTTGAAAAAGAGTTAATTTACAATTTGGAATAATTAATTTATTTTTGCGAGTATTCCTCACTACCTGGTTTATGTCATGCTGGCTTGTGAAAACATTCTTATTTTTTCTTACAAATGTACATATCTCTGCTATATATAGACAAGGTAGGGGAAGAATTTTAAATTTTTTAAAATAGGGTTTACACGACTCATCATATTTAATCCCAGCAATGGCTCTAATACACTGTTTTTGTGCTTTAAATACTCTTTCAACCTCTACACTATTGCCCCAATTTATCAAACCATAGCGAAGGATTGATCCAATGTACCCATGATAGGCAGTTAGAGCTTGTTCGACAGAAGCTATTTTCCTCAGCCTGTATAGAGCAAATACAAATTTGTTAATTTTTTTGCAAACACTGTCAACATGTATTTTCCAATTTATGTGTTCGTCTAAGGTAATGCCTAGGAACTTTGTATTATCTACCAAAACGATATGATCATTGTCATACTTTATATTAAAACTTATTTTTTCAGCATTTGATGTCCGAAAATTAATAGCTTTCGTTTTTTTTATATTTAGTTTTAGGTTATTATTGTTCATCCATTCGGTTATTGTTATTATTGTATGATTGATTTCGTCTTGTAATTCTTTATAATTTTTATTTTTGTCACCCTTAAATATAACAGTAGTGTCGTCAGCAAAAATGAAACATTTATTTTTAGTGATGTCTGGTAAGTCATTTAAGTACAACAGGAATAGGATAGGTCCTAATATACTTCCCTGTGGGACGCCGTTTCGGATTTTGGAATAAGGTGAGCATGCAGTGATTTTTGTTTTACTATTCAAGTCTATTCTAGAAATGTGTGTACTTTGTTCACGGTTTTCAAGGTAGCTCTTAAACCATTCATAAACTATTCCTCTAACTCCGTAATTGTACAGTTTTGACAGAAGAAGAGAATGACTAACGAGGTCAAATGCCTTTGACATGTCGAGGATTAGAGCTACTACTGGTAGTTTTTCATTAAGGCATTCAGTTACATATTTGATGAGAGAGAAACATGCTAAGTTTGTTGACTTTCCTTGTTGAAAGCCATATTGCTCATGTTTAATAATTTTATTTTTATTTATGCAAGAAACTAGCCTTTTTGCCATAATCTTTTCAAATATTTTTGATATTACTGGTATAAGCGTGATGGGTCTGTAATTGTTAAGTTCTAAGGGATCGCCGGATTTGAATAATGGCTTAACAATAGACAGTTTTAGTTTAGTTGGAAATTTACCTTGTTCGAGTGAGAGATTTATGATATGGCAGAGAGGAACAGATAATTCTTGGGAGCATGATTTAAGTAATTCTGTGGTAATTTCATCATAGCCTACTGAATTTGTATTTTTTAGAGATATTATCGTTTGTTTGACTTCGTCTTGTGTAACCGGTGTCAAGAACATGCTTTTTGTCAACTTGTATGTGTTTGTGTTTTTAAGATTTGAGTCATTTTTTTTTGAAATGTCAATAAAATATTCATTAAATGTTTGTGCTATGTCATTAAAATTATTAATAATTGTATTTTTAGATTTAATACATTTGATTTCGTTATTTAAAGGTGATTTATTGATGTTTTGCTGAATTATTTTCCATGCAGCTTTGCATTTATTAGCTGATTTTGTCAACGTTTTGGCATGTTGTAATTTCCTGGATGTTAAAACACATTTTTGTAAAGTTTTTGAGTAAGTTAGGTAATCTTGGCGGTATTTAAATTTATTGATTTTAGTAGAGTTAATATATTTATAATATAATTTTCGTTTTGTGTTACTACTCTTCCTTATGCTTTTAGAAATCCAATTCATTTTATTCTTTTTTACACTAACCTTAACTTTTAATTTTGGAAAGCATTGATTAAACAGCATAGTGATTAAGTCATGAAATTCATCAAATGCTTTGTCACAATTTGAATTTGTTAACACTTCACTAAATGTTAAGCTTTTAATATAATTACAAAACTTTTTTTTATTCTCATTGCTAAAATCTCTTTTGTATTCAAACCAATAGTTGAGTTTATTTAATTCACCTGCATAGAAGGACAATATTTGGCATGTGTCATGATCAGAAAACGATACAGGCTTAGTGCAGCCTTTTGCATTGTGGATATTACAAGCAAAAAGGTCTAAACATGCTTTCTTTCTTGTAGGTATATTTATATTTAAGTTAATATTGTGATTTTGTAGAATGCTAAGTAATGTGCAGCTATTTTTATTTTTTGTCAATATATCAATATTCCAGTCACCGCAAAGTATTATTTTTCGTCCTTTCTTATTTAGTTTAGTCAAAAGTGTATTAATTTTTTCAAAAAATATTGATATTTTAGACGTTGGGGTGCGATAAATGCACACAATTAATATTTTCGGACTTAAAATTTCGATACCGCAACACTCAAAGTTTTCTTTTTCTGAGAGGCTGTCCGTAATTCTCAACGTTTTATATTTATATTGGTCATTGATTAAAATGCATGAACCTCCTCTTTTTTTGTCATCTCTTGACCAATGTGCTGCCAACTTATAGTTGTCGAGAACAACATTTATTTCGTTACCGCGTTTAATAAAAGTTTCACTCAAACAAATTACATCAATATTACTTTTTTTACGTTTAAGATCATTTAGTAATAATTCTAAGTCATCTTTTTTCCTTAAAATACTCGCAATATTTTGATGTAGTAGTCTGAAATTATGATTTGTCGTAGTTTCGAAAAAAACATTTAGTATCTTTACTTATTTTTTTAAAGTAATGTAGAATGGTACCTTTTGTTTGCTCTTTTGTGTTTATTATGTTTTGACATTTTAAGCTACTTGTATTGTTACATTTTTTAAAATAGTATGGGATTGTGTTTTTGGTTACCAGGGGACGCTGACTGAGACATGAAGGTTGACAATTTACAGTTTTAATTGATTTATTATTGCGCTTATTATGTTCTTGCCAGATGTTCCTAAAATTTTTTATGTATTTTTTTGAGTATTCTTGTGATTCAATTGCAATTTTTAATTTGTCGCATATTGATCTTAAAGTTATATTATAATCTCCAATTGATGTTAAATTAATAAATTTACAATTGGTGAAAAGGGAGCTTATAGTTTTTAAATTGTGATTTAACGTTGATGTGTTTAAATAAGGATTGTACATGTTTGAGATTAGGAAAACCTGAGTATTTGCCATATTTTTTAGTGCAATACTAAGTTCACATAGCATTTTGGTAGGATTTTTGTCGTTTGAACCTATGAATAAAATTAATATGTCATTTTGACCTAAATGCAAGTAGTTTGTGTTGAGAACAGTGGAACAATCCGCGCCAGGCTTAACAAAAGAGTTAATGTTACATTTATAAGGTGAGTTAAGAAATAGAGTATTTAAAACGCCAGAAATGGTTGTAATCATGAGATTCAAACCACACGTGGATGTCCACAAGGCGGTGTGTTATCACCACTGCTTTGGACTCTCACGGTAGACCCCTCCTTAACAGGTTAAGCCAGAAAGGCTATGAGGTCATAGGATACGCAGACGACATCACTATCATAGTTAGAGGTCCATGTCAAGAAGTCCTATCTTACCTCATTCAAGGTGCCATTAACATAACCTTAAAATGGTGTAAAGACAATGAACTGTCAATCAACGCCAACAAAACAATAATAGTACCATTCTGTAACAAAAGGAAACTGGATAAACTTAGACCGCCTTCAGTCAACGGATTGCTACTTAACTTTTCCAAGGAGGTGAAGTACCTGGGCATCACCTTTGACCAAAAACTCACTTTCAACCAACACATTGAGAATGTGATTCATAAATCCAAAACCTCATTATACTTATGCAGTCGTATGGTGGGATCAAGATGGGGTCTTAAACCCAAGATGATCATGTGGCTTTATACTGCCATCGTAAGACCAATCATCACCTATGGGTGTGTGGTATGGCAGAAAAAGACCTACCAAAAGACGGTGATTATGGAGCTTAACAAACTTCAAAGATCGGTTAACATCATGACCACTGGAGCCATGTCTACCACGCCAGGACAGGCATTGGATGCACTGTTAGATCTCCCGCCCTTACACCTGACAATTCGCAAGGAGGCGGCTGTGGGAATGCTGAGGGTGACGACGCAGCTCAAAAAGACATGGCTGTCTGCAAATCTATCCCAACTCAGGGACAGGGTTTACAGAAATCCAATACTAAGCATGCCTTCGGACAGCACAATGCCGGAGATGCTATTCAACAAATTCTACCAAGTGGAATTCCCAAGCAGAGAAGATTGGAGCAAGAGCCGGGTAGTCTGCGAGGACTACAGCCACATATGGTACACGGATGGCTCAAAGATGGACACCAAGGTTGGCTATGGAATTCACGGGGTGAGACCCAAGTATGGAGCTAGCTGCAACATGGGTCATTACCCCTCGATTTTCCAGGCTGAAATCACCGCCATTCTATCATGTGCGGAAATCAGCCTAAACAGAGGCTACAAAGGGCAAACCATATACATCTTCTCTGACAGCAAAGCTGCACTAATGGCACTTGACTCTTCAAGGGTTGACTCCAAACTGGTGAAGCAATGCCATGAAACGCTAAACAGGCTGGCAAGCCATAATAGAGTTTTTATTAAATGGGTTCCGGGCCATTCCGGTATAGACGGCAATGAAGCCGCTGATGAACTCGCGAGAGCAGGAGCAATGGGTAGCCGATATGGTCCAGAACCATTCTGCGGCATCCCGAAAAGCCTGACGCGTTTAATACTCACCACCCAGTGCCTCTCAGAAAGAAAAAGCCTCTGGGAACTTTCATTAGGCATGAGACACTCAAGGAAACTGAAAGAGGGATACTCCAAGTCATACACAGAATCGGTAGTATCTCTTAACAAACCCCAACTACGCGCAGTGGCAAGATCACTAACGGGACACTGCAAACTAAACAAGCATATGTCCAACCTGGGTCTCACTGAGACAGCGCTCTGCAGATACTGCGAAAGCGCAGAGGAAACCCCTCTACACCTACTGTGCCACTGCCCCGCAGTTATGCACAAGCGCTCCGCTCACCTGGATAAGCACGAGCTGGATCCAAAAGAGATTAGGAGCATCGCCGTAAGGAAAATCTTAAATTTCCTGGACTCCATTGGAGTGTGCGGCGAGTTATAAATTGGGACTCACACAATAGATCTTTTAGGTCGCAGTGTGACGAGCGGACAAGACTGCTCATATAGTCCCAAAACCCCTAATAATAATAATAATAATAATAATAATAATAATAATCCCGGCGAAGGCGGAGCCACTTCAGTTTAGTGCGGAATTCAGAGATATGATCGTATTTACGTAAGCCGAATATGAAACGTATACATAGGTTTTGGAGTCACTCAAATTTATTTAAAAGTTCTTCTGTTAGGTCAACGAAGCTGGCATCGACATAATTGAGAACGGAAATAGAGAATGTGCTAAAGAAAATTTTGGTTGATAAGGGCAAAAGATTGCGCAAGCGTTTAATCTTCCTGCTCACTGCCTCAAATTTAGGTTTCCAAGACAAAGTTTTATCAAATATTTTACCTAAGTTTGTGACCTTGTCACTGTAGCTAATACCCCCACCGTTAAAAATTAATGGATCAATCATATTTAATTTTATGCGACAAATCATATAACAACTGCCTGTAATGATAGCTTGCGATTTTGTTGGATTAACAGTAAGACCGTGTGATTTGCTCCACTGACATATTTGTGAGAGGTCAAACTTAATTCGTTTTATCGCAGCAGGCAGAAATTTTCTGGAGTGTAATGGGTATAATTCTGTAAACAATCTGCAAACATGTGATAGAAGGAAGATAATATGTTGAAAGAAATTGAGTATATGAAAATTGAAAAGAATAACAGCCAGATTATAATTGAAAATGAAAATGAAAACTTTTTATTCGTAGTAGGTAATTTTATACACTTTACGAACGTCAAACGCTGGAAGAGGGCGGCGCGGGCCTGGACGACATAACGAATCGTGGGGGAGGCCTTCGCCGAGAAGTGTACATCTCTCGGCTCATGAAGATAATGATCACCCATTTTCTACCAATGTCTTGGTGATGTCTACTACTACTTCTTCTTCGGCTTTAAAAACGAAATGAAAGTAGAACCCTAGGTAGACCAAGAGGAAAAAAGCCGGCTGAAAAAAAACTCTCGGCACTCTTTTGTTAAAAGTGCTTATTTGGCAGAAATACAGCTCTGCTATGACATGAACAAACAAACTGAAGACAGCTATTCGTGCTTGTCACAGCCAAGCTGCTTACATGTTTAATATTGGAAATAACCTGTGGAGACATCAATCCTATGCTCTTTTGTCATCTAAATAATCTTTGAGTCTATTATATCTACTATCTTTGAGTACTATTATAATGGATAGTTTTATCAGTAAGAATGGCTAAATATATTCTGTTGTTTACTCCCGAACAGGCATCCTTACGTCGATACTCTAAACTGTGCTATTTTTTATTTATAAGTTTTAATGAGTTTCCGTGGTCTTCGGTTAACTGAGTCTAGTGTTTGCAACTTTTTTGCTGCAAACATTTTGCAGCAAAAAAGTTAGTTTGGCATTGCTTTTATATTTGTATTATTTTATTGATTTATTTTGTTTTCACAGAACCCTATAAATTATGACTAAAACAATAGGAAGAATTAGCGTATACAGGGTAACTGTACATGACCCGCCATAGGAACGGAGCGTGTACATGTGATCATTTAAAGTCTTTCTATGGGTTAAGTTGTACAGTTTTGGAGATAGGCATAATTCTGTACTTTTTTTAGTTTTTCCCAAAAGTTTGCCTTTAGACTCGCAAAACTTTTTTATTAAGTTTTTTCTGAACAGGATGCGTTTCCGAAAAGGCTAGGTATCGAATTCTACTACTACATGTATAAGATTCACGCACACAAGCGTGCCGTGAAAAAGACGAAAGGTTTTGAACAGTTTTGATACTTTAGTTTTAAATATTTGCAAATTCTTTTATTAAAACGATTAAATTGGGTAAGATTAATTAAAGTGCTCGGAAAGTTTGAGCTCGTTTTATTCGTAACGATAAAACCTCACCATCGAACCTGATGAGCTGGTGGTACACTCGAGGGCTTCTACTGGAATTCCTATTCCTAGGCATGTCAAGTTCGAGTTCATAAGACGAGACATTACCATCAGTCCTGGTAGTGGGAGCTGAAGGTATGCCTTGAGGTACTACTGGAACTCCTAGACGAGTAGAGCTAGGCATGTCGAGTTTGGGTTCATTTTGATTCGTAGGACGAGACCTTACCACCAGTTCTGGTAGTGGGAGCTGAAGGTATACCTCGAGGTGCCACTGGTACTCCTAGACGGGTAAAGCTAGGTATATCGAGTTTGGGTTTATTTTGATGCGTAGGACGAGACCTTACTACCAGTTCTGGTAGTGGGAGCTGAAGGTACCATATTTTAAAAGAACTGAACAGGACACAAGGAACTGAAATCTATAGGCGGTCAGATTTGGTGGAATCGGGTTTTCATATTTTAAAAGAAATAATAAAATTTATGGACAAAGGATAATGCAAGTGATTGGGCTCCAAAAAAAAAGTCATTGTGCAGGGATGAGATGAAAGTCAGATTATAGATTAGACACATGTCATTCATATTTGTTAGGACGCTAAAAAAATTAGCCCTGGGAAAAAAAAGATATGACCAAAAATACATTTTGCGTTTAATAGAATAAAAATCGTTTTCTTTTATGATACAGAAACTGAACGCCCGTAGATTTCTACGAGTGTATTCGTATAACCTTTACAGCCATTGACTACGAAACTAGTGAATATTGTAAATAAATACGATTATTGGTAAAAAAAAAGTGCTTGTGTGATCCTTATAAGTACCTAATGGGTTGGCTACACAGTTGTAAACCGCGATTAGTTCGTCTCTTTTCTTAGTATGGTACTTCCCTTCTTATTATCGTCGACACACAAAAGAGATGTTATTATTAATCTGTCTCTTTTCTTACTATAGCGAACTTTTTGCGGCACTGGTTCGGCGACATTGGAAGCACGGTTTACAACTGTGTAGCCACCCTTTTTGATTTGATTTGTCTTTTTTCTTACTTTAGCGATGTCTCTTATACGGCACTGGTTCGGCGACATTGGAAAAGCAGTTTACAAATGTGTAACCACCCCTTATGAAATAATGTTATGTATGGTTCATCTAATACTGCCGTTTAGAATAAGCTAGTATGTTGCTATAAGTGGTTAATAAAGTCTAATAGTGGTTATATAATTATTACAACTAGATTTTATTAACGCTCTCTATCTCTTTCTCGGAGCACATTATTAGCGCGCATTGTCCATTTTATTCGAAACATTTCGGGGTTCGAGTCGAAAGTCGAACTTCTTTTATGATTATGATATTTAATTGTATTGTTAATATGAATCATGTGTTTAAAAGTACTATTCCTTTTATAATTTATGATGTCTGTTTAATTTTACTGAAATAATGAATAACGTCTTCAAAAATAGTACTTATTTTATGTTTAAGAACTCTTACCAATGGTAATGAATGAAATAATAAATCATGTGTTTAAAAGTCTTACTTTTTTCATTAACGATAACCACTTATACCAACACATTAGCTTATTCTAAATGGCAGTATTAGATAAACCATATATACCAAAACTCAGGCGTGTCTATTCTCCGCAAAAAAGAGCACCTTCACATTTACGCCCACTTTCCAAAATATATCTGTCCCCACCACTGACCATCTAGGGCTTTTAGGCGTAACTGTAACATCCAGTTTAAACTTCGGTCAACAAATTGTGTCCATGGCTCAAGTAGCTTCGGAAAAGTTGGGAATCATCTCGAGGGTAAGGCGGTACTTCGGCCCTGCACAGCTTCTTAACTTATACACAGCTCAAGTGCGATCATGCATGGAGTACTGCAGTCATCTTTGGGATGGTTCAGCCAAATATCAACTAGAAGCGCTGGACTCTGTTGACCGAAGAGCCCGTAAATTAATTAACGACGTCGACCTTACAACCAAAAAACTGCAGACCTTAGAGCATCGTCGTAAGGTTGCGTGTTTAACCGTGTACTACAGGATACATTTTGGTGAGTGCGCCAGTGCTCTGTTTGAACAAATTGAACCCTCACCCTTTTACCATCGGACTACTAGACGCAGACAGAACTTCCATCCGTATGTGGTAGATATTCCGAAAAGTCGAACTAAGCGCTTTGACAGTTCCTTTTTGATACGGGTCGCCAAGGTTTGGAATGAACTGCCTGCGTCTATTTTCCCTGACCAGTATAGTCCTAGTACTTTTAAGCGTCGAGTGAATAGGTTTCTCGTGGATGGACGTGTAACACCTTAGTCTTCATGTTCACTTAACATCAGGTGGCATGGAAGACAAACGTCCCATCCATAATTAATAAAAAAAAAAAACCCCATTATTTCATAAGGGGTGGTTACACATTTGTAAACTGCTTTTCCAATGTCGCCGAACCAGTGCCGTATAAGAGACATCGCTAAAGTAAGAAAAAAGACAAATCAAATCAATAGGGGTGGCTACACAGTTGTAAACCGTGCTTCCAATGTCGCCGAACCAGTGCCGCAAAAAGTTCGCTATAGTAAGAAAAGAGACAGATTAATAACATCTCTTTTGTGACAGCGCACTGCTGTCTCGCTCGACGATAATAAGAAGGGAAGTCGCTATACTAAGAAAAGAGACGAACTAATCGCGGTTTACTACTGTGTAGCCAACCCATTAGGTACTTATAAGGATCACACAAGCACTTTTTTTTACCAATAATCGTATTTATTTACAATGTTCACTCGTTTCGTAGTCAATGGCTGTAAAGGTTATACGAATACACTCATAGAAATCTACGGGCGTTCAGTTTCTGTATCATAAAAGAAAACGATTTTTATTCTATTAAACGCAAAATGTATTTTTGGTCATATCTTTTTTTCCCAGGGCTAATTTTTTTGGCGTCCTAACAAATATAAATGACATGTGTCTAATCTATAATCTGACTCTCATCTCATCTCTGCACAATGACTTTTTTTTTGGAGCCCAATCACTTGCATTATCCTTTGTCCATAAATTTTATTATTTCTTTTAAAATATGAAAACCCGATTCCACCAAATCTGACCGCCTATAGATTTCAGTTCCTTGTGTCCTGTTCAGTTCTTTTAAAATATGGTACCTTCAGCTCCCACTACCAGAACTGCTGGTAAGGTCTCGTCCTACGCATCAAAATGAACCCAAACTCGATATAACTAGCTTTACCCGTCTAGGAGTACCAATGGCACCTCGAGGTAAACCTTCAGCTCCCACTACCAGAACTGGTGGTAAGGTCTCGTCCTACGCATCAAAATGAACCCAAACTCGATATAACTAGCTTTACCCGTCTAGGAGTACCAATGGCACCTCGAGGTATACCTTCAGCTCCCACTACCAGAACTGGTGGTAAGGTCTCGTCCTACGAATCAAAATGAACCCAAACTCGATATATCTAGCTTTACCCGTCTAGAAGTACCAGTAGCACCTCGAGGTATACCTTCAGCTCCCACTACTAGAACTGGTGGTAAGGTCTCGTCCTGCGAATCAAAATGAACCCAAACTTGACATGCCTAGCTCTATCGGTCTACGAGTACCAGTAGCACCTTGAGGTATACCTTCAGCTCCTACTACCAAAACTGGTGGTAAGATCTCTTCCTTCGAATCAAAATGAGCCCAAACTCGATATACCTAGCTTTACCCGTCTAGGAGTACCAGTAGCACCTCGAGGTATACCTTCAGACCCCACTACCAGAACTGGAGATAAGGTTTAGTCCTAACAAACATAATGATTCCAAGTTTCCAAATTCAATCCTAATCATAAAAGGTATTGTAATTTTTTTTTTCAACAAAATTATATTATTACCTTTTCAACTCAGTTCAGAGAGCGTCAAGTATCGAGACTTGTTTGATGTAATAAATTGTGTATGTACAGCGATGTTTCTTAGCACGAAAAATAACTCAAAAGCGATACAGGTCCACTCTCGACAGCGGCTGAGCGCAGACTGAAGATATCTAGTTTTTGTTTGTAATGATATTGACATTATTTGCTAAAGTATAATAACCCTTACCACAGTGTGTTAAGATTTACGCATTTATACAAACATGAAGAAAATTACGTGTTTGGTTTTATTTTTTTTTAAAGGGTTTTTAGTAGTAATTTCAAAGAAAAAAATGCGTATTATCAAAAATGAACATGTCAACCATCGAATAGTATTTTTTTTATTCATAAATACTTGTGTTTTCATACCAAAAACCGTAATTTGGTACCGTAAATTGGCTTAAAATCGTCATTTTTGTGCGACGAGGCATCGTAAAATTAGTTTTTAAGCCACAAAAACAAATTTATTTATATTATTTTTATATTATAAATGGAGATGAAAGTCTTATATATATATTAGTACTTGTAATTATACTAAACTTTGCGCCATTTTATCACAATATGTACCAGAAAATACCCTATTTTGAAGATTTGCGGAAACGCGTCCTTAATGGCTATAGTCCGAACGTCTTAGCGACCACCCTTCATTTAACCGCCAAACACACTCCGGTGGTAAAGTATTCGAGCAATAGTTTGTCAAACTTGATGGCTGTCTGGTGTCTGGTGGAGATTCCAGCGATTATAATGTTTTTCAAATTTTTTATTACCTATATGTTTCCATTTTTTGTACTAGTTTATTGTATGTAATAAAGTTTCAATTAATTAATAAATATGTAGAACTAGTGTTTCCATGCTGGACTGGGAGCAAAAGAAAAACGTAAAATGTAGGTACTAGTTGCCAGTCTTTCCGGCATACTGTAAAAGTCAGTAGACTCAGTTAAGAAGCAGAGGTTTTATTCAAATTGTTTAGGCAAGATGCACTATTCTCACTATAAGTCACTGCAATATTCTCTCCATTGTCAGAAAAGGCTCTTTTAGCGCTTCGATGACATTGTACGGGGAGGCGTGAGGGTGACATTCAGTAAAATTTCCCTACTCTCAGGGAAAATAAAATTTTCTAGCAAACATGATATTTTTTTTGGAATATTGACATGAACTCTCTTAATTTACTACATTTGGATGCCGGCCATTCTGTCCAAAATTAAGGTTCAATAAGCACGTGTTATGGAGACCATAAGTAGAACTAGAGGGTAGCTTGTTATACAGGGTTGCAGGTTAAGTCGACCTACATCCTTTAAGGGCGTTGAGGGTGCCACCAACGACCATCGACGTCGTTTGGAGTTTTCTGATCGGATAAGCCTAGTAAAAATACCGATCGATGTCGGGTCGACTAATCCATTCTACCATCGCTAGTGTGACGTGCACTCTAAGGCGTAGTATTCGTTGCCTGGTAGAAATCGCTTGTAGCGATAAGGCCGCCACATTGTCAATATATTTATTATTTATAGTACCTGATTGTAAGTTTGTATTTTATTTGGCAATAAAGAGTATTTATTATTATTATTATTCGTCTTTTCTGTTTTAGAGATAATTGACTCTTAATTTTTTTATTAAAATTGCTGTATTTTTCCTTTAAATATCGTATCCCTTTTTATTGTTATACCTTGTTGGACAGCTGACAAAACGTAGTTTTAGCAAATGTGCCAAACGTTTGCTATAATCATATAAGATATTCTTCAAAGAAAAGTAAATAATTTTTTTGAACTTTCAATCTCTTAGAACTATTAAGTAAACTTACGTGGGTAACTTTTGGTTACCTACCTACTCAGTTCCTATAACATCTTAATTTGCATGAATACAATGCACCAATTTCAATATATAAATAAATAAATAAATAGTAACGTTTGCTAGGTTTTACGTTTGAAATATAGCCCTGAGTTATGCTTCTATCAAGTTTTAAATCTACCTTAGCTTAGAAGAAAAAGTCTCGTTTATCTGAACCAAAATTCAAAGAAAAGATTTTGTTAAACTTTAAGTTTAAACTTTAAGTCAATCAAAAAATAACAATTTACTAGAAACCATGCTAAATTTGACAAACTAGTTATCTAATTATTAGGGTATTATTAGAGTATAATTTCTTCAATGATCTTGCATTCTAAGTAAATGTGAAAAAAAAATGCTACTTCCATGTTTTCCGGTAAAACTAATTATACAAAAGTACCTACCCACAACTTATCATTAGGTAGATGAGTCAAGTTCAAGAGTAGACCATTTATGTTTTGCACATATTATCATCTAATAATACTTTCAAAGTAATCTTTCGTTCTTCTTCTTCTTATAATTTATGGCAATCAGCCGTTGTTACGAGTCAACAGACTATTTTTGCCAGTATCTCGTGGAGGGGCGTAGACTATCTTTGACAGCCATTAGCCCTTACTGCTTTTTGAAATTGCTGTATAATATCAGTAGCCGGGGGATTTGAGCTAGCATCATAACCTTATATTGAATTGATGGTCTCTACTCTCAATCCCAGATCCTATTATTCTCAAACGTCTTTTGAAATACATCCATAGTGATCTTTTGTCCAAAGGGTTTTCAATAAAACGTCAAAACTTAGATTTAAACTTTACTCTTAATTTTACATGTTTTTAATGTCTTCTGCTTGTATGCAAGTATGACATCGTCCTACAAAAGGTCTGACTTAAAATTTAATGCTTATATTTATAACCCATAGCCCGGTCAATTCAGACATTAGAAGTTACATTGATTCCCACCAAGCTTGATAAAATCGGTAAGACTGTTTAAAATATGATTTAAAAAATGTTCTTATAAAAACCAACTTCAAAATTGAACTGCACAGTAAAAAATAAAAACGATACCTAACTTCTGTCTTAAATGAACTCACTTCCATATACCAACAAAGTATTTTTTGAAATTGATGCCTTTCAATGATTGCTTTGTATCCTTTAATTGCATTACCCTTACTTTAACGACTACTTTGGAGGTGGGGTAAACGTATCTACCTCAGGTGCCAGTGGTCGCGGGTTCGATTCCCGCACGGAACAAGAAAAAAAATGTTATCTATGTAAATCTATACTAATATTATAAAGAGGAAACCTTTGTATTTTTGTATGTTTGTATTGAATAGGCTTAAAAACTACTGGACCGATTTCAAAATTTCTTTTACCATAACTTAGAGGGATTCTTCCGAATCTGTATAGGCTACTTTTTATCCCGAAAATCCCGCGAGAATCGAAATTGCGCGGGTAAAACTGCACGCAACAGCTAGTGTATTTATATTCAAGGTTCCCCCTAATTCGCTACATGGTATCTGTTCGGTGCAGTGCTACCATAACACAAGCTTCGCTTATTTTGAGGACAAGTAGTTGGTGTGAGTGTCCGGGGATTTTTTAATTATTTAACTCGGGCAGGCAACGACTTCAAAAAATACTTTGTTGGTATTTAAAGTAAGTTTATTTAAGACAGAAGATATCGTTTCTATTTTTACTTTTAGGTCAATTTTGAGTTTTTTTTACTTAAGTTGTAGGTTAAACTAGGTTAGTCCATAAAGGTATCTGATATTGGTACTGTAGGGAGATATACAGGGTGACTTGAGACAAATTTTAGATACTGAAGGAGAGCGCTCTGTACTCGATTCTGATAATTAGTATGAAACAAAAGTAGGTACTTAATTTTTTACTAGAATTTCTTCTAAATAACTAAACTTTCTTTGCTATATACTTTACTTACGCCTGAGTCAATCGCAGCACGTGAGCTAGTACCTACGCGGCTTGCTGCCAACGCTAGGGTTAACATTCAATTTTTTTTCAACTTTCGGTTAATTTTACCTAGTAAATAATCAATGTTTATTTTTTATTATATTTTTCTATTCATATATGAACTTAAACTAACACGTCTTCGAATTTCGAAAGTGACTCACCAGTCACCCTGTAGATATGTAGTTCTTTCTTCGGTTGAAATTCCCTATCTCAAAAACTACACAAACAATTTAAATTTTTATTTTGAATTTTTTTTTTTTTTGAATCTTGAATTTTTTTGAATCTTGCAGCGTACCCTCAGTTGAACAACACCTAGTACAACACAAAAGATTTACTGAATTTGGAATTGCAGCTCCGGATATATGCGAACACAGACATAAAAACATACATACATATTCACATACATACACTTTTGAAATTTGGCACATTTGTTCAGATGATGATATAGACTTACATAATATTCGAAAACTGGGCAGTTCTGGAAATATTAAATTTTTCTCATTTTTGGAGTTGGTTAATAAAATTTGAAAGTTTCCCATCTTTACCCTGTATTGAATTTTTTTATTCAATGTCAAACCACAGATATGTTACAACTATAGAGAAGTATACGTGGCGTACTCATGCATGTTATGACGATTACAACTTTTTGAATCGTTATATCTCAAAAACAATGGCTTGTAGGAAAAAGTGATGACAAATTTTTTGTAGATAACTTTATGATCTACAATGTTTTTCTGAGATATATTTATGTCAAACTTGTGACATTTGACCTTGAATATTTCTTTTCCTCCGGGGGAAGATGGGAAACTTTCAAATTTTATTTTTAATCATATTTTTAACAGTCTTACTGATTTTCAGCTTGGTGGGAATTTATTTACTCGTAGTTCCAATGTCTTAAGTGACCGGAATATTGTAATTTAGCGGATATTATTGTAGGTATGTGTAACGCACACTAAGCAGACAATATTGGCATGAATTACAATGTCAGAAAATTACCCTAATTACTGTATTATAATAAATTAAGATGCAAACAGCATGGAGGCCTAAGCTTATCCAAATCTGCTGATAGGTTACTCTTGAATGAGTTTCTGTCATACGCCGCGCCGCACAATACTGATGTTATCTGCAGTCGTCGCCGTTGAAGGCCATCCTTCACACAGAACTTCCGTGAGATCATCGTGATCAAATATTAATTTATTTAACAGTGGCACAAGAAGGGACTTTATCGTGAAAGGTTAATCGAAGTCTATCTACAACCCATCAAGAAAATGTACAGAAGGCAGCAGATCAAGCATTCCAAATCTGTCAAAAAGTTGTAATTGAATCTGAACTCTCTGCCTTCGACATTAAGTTAAAAATTGGTTGGGGAAATTTGACACGTTTGTTACCTCCTGAACCATCGACTTAGAGCTACATCAAGGTAGCGAGGATCCAGGCATTGTCATTCGATGTAGAGTACGATATCCTTATTCTAGTAACATGAATTAAAATGAAATGAAACGCAGTTATTTATAAACTTGTATCAATGAAACAATTACAGATATAAATCGTAGTATGGTTCCTTTAGGCGCAGAGACACCTCGAACAGCAGGGACTCTTGTAATCTGAAAATTTAAAATATCACACAGTTTATAACAATTTCATGAATAGAATGAGTAATTCAAGACGCAAAAGATACCTGCAAACAAAATCCAAACGTATAATATAAACAATTTAAAAACTCGTACTTTCGACGATTTAAAAAACATGCTTTCTTGGATGACAGATATTGTGACACTGGCACAACTCAAACTTCACACGTTCCGTTTTTGTATGTTTTTCTTTGAATAATAACGGATTCGCTTATTTTTTTCTAAAATGCAGTTCTGTTTGGTGTAGATGCACAGATTTGTATTAACTTTAGTGTTTCATGATTAATGACATACAAAAAATAAATTAAATATTTATTAATCTATTGACTATTTCGTACATCATTTGCATAAAACAGAACGGAACGAATAATGAATGAATGGTAAAAATAATGAGAACACGTTGGGATAGACGATGTTTATAAAACTGGTGCTAATCACGGTTTGATGGTAACGAACATTAAACTCCTTTAAAAACCATGACTATCTGTTTAGGATTTGTTTAGCTAGCTTAATCAAAAAATTCGACATGTATATTTGCACGCTGAAACTACGGCAGTATGTGATTGGACATATAAAATAATTTAAGACCTACTTGTAATTACCATATACCAGCAAATAAAGAATTTATTATTATTATTATTATAAGAGCTTGTTAAATTTTTTTGTTGTAAGACTGTAAAAATCTAACTGTTCTAGTAGTGCTCTCTAATACTGTGTTATAAGTAAATTACAGTTTGGAGCTTGTGTTTAGAATAGTTACGAGCAAAGGTGAACTGTTATTATAAAAAATCTAAAATAATTAGCGCAATAATGTCTAACTATATTATACAAACAATTGTAAATTTGATCAGTTTACATTATTATTATTAAATGTAATGATTGAAACTCCTGACTTGCACAATGGCTAGCTCGGCTGTGTCCACTACACGCTTAGCGGCAGCATGGTCTACTGGCAGTCAATCTTTACTACGTATTTACTTAATGAGCCCTAATAGCTCGTGCGCGAAATGGGCGACCAGAAACAAAAACATATGGCAACGTTTTTGGCGTTCAATGAGAAGTATTTTTGTAAGCGCTTGTTTGAGTTGTAGCGTCGCATGCGACGGGCAGCGCCGCGTCGGACGCGGCAAACAAAGTGACAGGCGATGCTGCAAAGGAAGCGGCGGATGAACTCGCAAATTTCACAATGGGGGAACGCGGCGGACAAAGTGGCGGGCAACGCGGCGTATGTTGCTACTCTGCAAAATCATGTAAAACTAATAGCAAAGTATGAACGACTGATTGAAAGAATGAATGACTTTTATAGTATGCGTGGGAAGAGAAGCACATTTTATGTTTTTCTCTCGATGTTTTGGAATTTTATTTAATATTATTTATTTTTACCTGAACTGGATAAGTTGAAAACAATAGCAAAATATCGTTACACACCCTGGCGCGTATCCATGGTGTAAAGCTAGAAACCTTAGTGTATACTCCAGGCCAAACTTCACTTCCACATTCACGACCAAATGAAACGACGCCGACAACAACACCATCGTAAATCAGGGGTCCTCCACTATCTCCTTGACATGAATCTTTACCTGAGAAAGCGATATAAAAAGGTTGTAACTTTCTGATATATTCGAAATGTATAAAAATTTAAATAAGCATTCGTGTGGCAGTTGACACTCTTGAGCCCGGGTAATAAATTAATCACTAGCTGTATTCGAATCCCGCGGGAATATTGGGATAAAATGTAGCCTTTGTGCAATTCCTGACTATACATTTTGCCAATTTTACACAGGGTGTTTGGTCCATCGTCGGCCAAATCGATATGGCCAGTAGAGTTACCATTAAAATTTCAAAAGCCATGTGGTTTTTTGAAGTAAGGTTTTTAAACCACTTTGTTTTCTCATCCGGAAATCATTATAAAAATAATATTCAGCTAATTTTCATTTCGTTTAAATGTGAACTATTTAAGACTTCTTTTGACACCTAAAACAATATCATTACTTAACTAGATTTATTTTCTTATGAATTTTCGGAATCTTCGGCTTTAAATGCCATTTTCTCAAAAACTTCTCTAGTCTTCTCTAGTCTCTTTCGAATGATCTGCCACATGCTATAAAAACTATAAAGAACATCGCAAAATATGAAAAAATTGTTAAAGGGGTGGTTTAACTAAATTCCAAAATGGCCATTAGGGCATAGCAGGTAACCTACAGGCCATATTAATTTGGCCGGCGATGGACCAACCACCCTGTATATTCCTAGCGTATATCTATCTACCTCGCACAGCGGATAATCTCCTATTGTAGCATAAAAGAAAAAAACTTTACGAACTGGGATGCTTATATGATTGATATTGAATTAGTAGAATGTATAAATTTGTGCATACTTCACATTTACATACGATCAATGCTTAGAAGTTTCGATCAGTTTGATTATGTAATATCAAGCAGCTCCCATGCTGAACACGTCGGGATAACTGCAGTTTTTTTTTCGTTTATTCAGGAAAAATACAGTCTTAGTCTAATTATAATACCAAACAAAATACAAAAAGCCCTTTAGTTCCATTACAACAAATACAAAATTAATAAATAATAGCTAAAAAAGAAAACCATTAAGAAGATTCTATATCAAAACAAAGATATATTTTTTGAGTCCTTTCTTAAAGTGCCGCCCAACATAAAAAGGTATATATAGCTAGGAATAATTGGATAAAACAATAGTTATTAAACAAACAAAAGTTGTGGGATTCTCCTATGTCAAGTTATATGTTCAACAAGCTGTTGCTTGTGACTTCGTCCGCGTAAATATCGGATATCGCAGCTGGATAAATAAGATTACTATATGCTCCCTGGAGTTCAAGCTTACTCTTTCATAAAATACGTCAAAATTGATTCAGTAGTTTAGCTGTGGAAGCGTTACTGCTAGACAGAGTTACTTCGAACAATGCTATAACATAGCGGCACTACACAAAAATAACTGCAGTAAATATAAAACAGGAATACTTCGAAAGGCATGGGGGCAGAGGCGTTGTACTTTGTACTGTACTTAGGTATTTATAACCACATAGTGCTTGGTATGTCTTTTCTACAAAACCCAGGTAAAACCGCGGTAAACAGATATATTTAATAACAGCTAAACGAACTACCTGAATCCGCATTTCAGTATAAAAAAAAACTATTCGCTGACTCTATGAATAGTAAAATAAGTTAAAATATTCAACGTCTTGTCATATAAACTACTTACTTACTATACTTATTCTGGGTGACTGGTACATGACCTGCCATAGGAACAGAGCGTGTAGGTGGGATCATTAGCAAGTATTAAAAGCCTTCTTTCTGTGGGCCAACTCTTATTTATTTATTGTATGTATTGTCTTTATTGTATGCCTTACAAAAAATACAAAGAATTGAAACACATTAAAAAAAGATATACAATTGGCGGCCTTATTGCTGGGAAGCAATCTCTACCAGACAACCTCGGATCTGGAATATCCGAAAATGTAGCTTGCTGCATACCTTTTAACCTACATAAAACATACACTACTAAAAATATACTTAAACTATAGAGAAATTTATATAAATAATAATACATAAATGGAAATACTAAACATACCAATAAATATACATATACACGCACAAATTATAGTACCTAAATAAGTGATCAAATAACTTCGCACGCTGACAAATAGTGGGATTTTAGGAGTTTTTTAAATGAATGGAGCAATTTTGCTGATTTTATATTTTTAAAAGGAGTTCTTCCCACAAACTTACTGCTCGAACCATCAATGAGTTGCTTACATAATCCGCAGAGTGTGAAGGTGTGCTGAGCATGAGGTTGTCTAACGATCGTAAAGTACGCTCATGTTGGGAGTGACGGAACTAAAAATATTCATGAAAATAGCGCGGACCAGTAGAATTGAACAGTAGACGATACAGTAGACAGTGAAAATGGATATTCCGGCGACAGCGAATGGGAAGCCACTTGAGCTTCTCACGGTATTGAGACACATGATCAAAGTAAACAAAAAATTTTATTCATCTTAGGAATCAAACCAAACACTTGATGAAGTCAGTTTAAAAATTACTTGTTACAATATGATTCCACACATCGTTGTTCCAACTCGTAAGAATAGTTGCATAGACTTGATAATCAGTAACATACCAGAGGCAATGGGTAAAACTTACAATCTTGGTCTCTCTGACCATGAAACAGCACAAACGTTAGAATTTCCCGCTGATATCAAATTTACAAAAAAAACAATGGTTTGAAGAAAAGAGAGATTATAGTCAGGCAAATATAAATAAATTTATAGACTGTTTACGGTCTTTGTCATTCTCAGAAGTCTTATCCGAAAATGACCCGGAACACGCATTCTCTCTATTCCATGAGACTATTACCTTATTTCACAAATTATGTTTTCCTAAAATACTTGCTAAATTCTCCACAAGAACAGGTAAAGTGAGATGGATCACGCCAGGTATACGCAAGAGTTGTGCAAAAAAAAGGAGGCTCTATTTCCAATACATTAGATCGTCGAGAAATAAAATTAAGTTGAAAAAACAATATAAAAAATTACTACGCCGCTGCATGATGGAATTGCAAAAAAATTGCAACCAAAAGTATATAGACCGATCTCCAAATATGTGCAGAGCGGTTTGGAATCTCATTAAGAATTATAACGAGAGTAATAGTAACGTTAAGGATATTGAACCTATGACAATAAAACAATAAAACATTAGAGAATCCCTTAGACATAGCAAACGCGTTCAATGAACATTTTATAAAATTTACTAATAAATTAAATTTAACCGACAGAAAAAATTACTTACCTAATAGTCCTAATACAATTTTCTTGCACCCTACGTTTCCAGATGAAATAGAAAAAAATATTCGGTCCTTAAATAACTCAAACGCGGTAGGCTATGATGAACTGCCGACGAAGTTATTAAAATTATGTAGTCGTCAACTAGCTTCACCCTTATCTCACATTGTAAATCTTTTTTTTTTTTTTATAAAATATGGATGGGACGTTTGTCTTCCATGACACCTGATGTAAATTAATTCTAATGTTTGAAGAAGTGATTTTCCCTCAAAGATTGAAATATGTGATAGTAAAGCCTATTCACAAAAAAGGAGATAAAAACAATATTAACAACTATAGACCAATCTGTAAAATTCCAATTCTGTCAAAAGTTTTCGAAAAAGCTTTATTGGTTAGACTAGAAAGTTTTTCTACTAAAAATAAAATTATAGCACAGGAGCAAAATGGCTTTCAGAAAAAAAAATCAACTACTTTAGCGTGTTTTAACCTTGTTCGATCAATAACGACCTGTTTGGATAATAAGACACTCATTGTAGCATTATTTTTTGATACGAGTAAGGCCTTCGACCTAGTTCATCATGGAATACTGCTCGATAAGCTAGAAAAATGTGGATTTAGAGGTACCACACATAAGCTACTCCAGAGTTACCTATCTCATAGATTTCAACGAACTGAAATAACACAATTTACGAAAAACCTCAACAAAAACAATCTATACTCAAATTACAAAAACACATTCACATCGGAGTATAAATTAAACAAATTTGGTGTTCCTCAGGGAGGAATTGTCACGCCATTCCTATTCAAACTACACATACGACTTGCCAACGGTAACGAATGAAGATTTAATTTTATTTGCTGACGATACGACTATCTTAATTAAATGTGATGACATCAATAATTTTGAAAATAAAATCAATATAATAGTAAACGACATAATTAATTGGTTAAATAAAAACAATCTTAAAGTAAATCTAGAAAAAACAAAACCCATGCAATTCTATACGGATAGATATACGCCGCAAACACTTAAAATAAAATATGAAAACCATGAACTAACAGAGGTTGATTCGTACAAATTTCTCGGGATCACAATTGATTGCAATATTAAGTGGAAATCCCACATTGACTCTATTTGCTCGAGATTAAACCGGTTCGTATTTGCTTTGCGTCGCCTCCGGGAAGTAGTGTCACTTGAAATAGCAGTAAAAGCTTATCATGGCTATGTTGCTTCCATTTTACAGTATGGATTAATTTTATGGGGAAATGCTGTTGACATAGAAAATGTTTTTAAAATACAAAAACGGTGCATTAGAGCATTGGTAAATATACAGATCCTAGAATCATGTAGACCACACTTCAAGAACTTGAAAATATTAACCTTGTCAGGACTATACATTAAACAGATATGCTTATTTGTCAAAAACCATCCTGAACTATTTCAAAAGCACAAGGAAGTGAGACCCAGACAGTTAAGGAGAAACATCGATGAAAAGCTTGTGATTCCCAAATGTAAACTCACCCTCACAACAAAAAATGTATATTACATGGCCATAAAAATATACTACTCAAAACAATATAGGGGCCACCTCGTTTTTTTCACAAAAAAACGATTGTATGACACTATAAACTTAATTTTAAGCTAGTTTTAGTGTTTTTGCATAAAATTGATATGTTTGTGTATTCCTGACATTATTCTGAACAAAGGTTTTTAATCTTTACCCTCAAGTGGCAAGACATAAACAAATCAAGTGAAAATAACCCTAATCACAATTTCTTATTCACTTGTGTTTAGACTACCGTTACGAACGTTGCTCGATTTGTTTCACTACTTTTTTGAGTTTTATCATTAGAACACATTACAATGCCACGTATTCAGCACCATATGAGCATAGAAACAGCTTCTAGAGCGTTAGTACTGCTGCAAGAGGGAGGATCTCTACGACCATTAGCTCTACGCCTAGGTGTATAGCTGCGAGCTATCCGAAACGTTTTGGCTCGCTACCAGGAGACTGGTAGTGTTGTAAGAAGACGCGGATAAGGAAGAAACCAGGCCACAACCACCAAAGACGACCAATACGTTCATTTAACTGTGCGTCGAGAGCGTACCGTCACTGCTCGTGCTGTACAAAACCGACTACAGCAAGCCACTGGTACAAGAATAAGTTACCAAACGATCTTCCACAGACTCCGTGAAGATGGGCAAAGATCCAGAACATGTGAAGTTTGCATCAAATTGGCATGGATTCATTGCGCAGCTCGTTTAAAGTTCGCACGTGAGTATTCGGCCTGGACCATGGACAACTAGAGGGCTGTACTCTTCACAGATAAGAGAAAAGTGAAGCTTTTAAATAATGATAGGCAGGTCCGTTTGTGGAGAAGACAAGGCGAACGATTTACCGATCCTTGGGTACACGAAACTGATCGGTTTGGGGGGCCAAGAGTCATGGTGTGGGGCGAAATTAGCTGAATGGGCAAAACGTAGCAACTGATTCTAAACGAAGGTACCGTAAGGAACCAAATGTAATCTGGATCGTTGTCCATCTCCATGGAGTCAGTTGAGAATCGTTTGGTCACTTATTCTTGTACCATTGGCTTGCTGTAGTAGGTTTTGTAAAATACGACCAATAATTTTACGCTCTCGACGTGCAGTTAAACGAATGTATCGGTCGTTTTTAGTCGTTTTAGCCCGGGTTCTTCCTGATCCGCGTCTTCTAACAACACTACCAGTCTCCTGGTAGCGAGCCCAAACATTTCAGATAGCTCGCTGCGAAACACCTAGGCGTAGAGCTACTAATCGTTGAGATTCTCGCTCTTTCAGAAATACTAGTGCTCTAGAACCTGTTTCTATGCTCATATGGTATCGAATAAGTGGCATTGTAATGAGTTGTAATGATAAAACTCAAAAAAGTAGTGAAAAAAATCGAGAAACGTTCGTAACAATCGTCTAAACACAAGTGAATAAGAAATTGTGATTAGGGTAATTTTAACTTGATTTGTTTATGTCTTTCCTCTTGAGGGTAAAGCTTTAAAAGCTTTGTTCAGAATTATGTTAAAAATACAAAAATATATAAATTTTATGCAAAGCCACTAAAACTAGCGTAAAATTAAGTTTAAAGTGTCATAGAATCGTTTTTTTCACAAAAAAACGAGGTGGCCCCTATTTTGTTTTGAGTAGTATATATAATTTTCTGCCTAATGACCTAAAAGATTTGGAAAAAGAAATATTTAAACGTAGAATACACACTTGGCTAACCGAAAAGTGTTTCTACTCAATTAAGGACTACTTTGAATATAAAAACAATGTAAAATATATGTAACTTAATCTAAGCCACTGAATATATGACTCAGCATAATAAACCCTTGACATAATTTTATAATTCGAACTAATATTGACTAATAATTAAAAAGCAAGCTGTTCTTAATAGACACTCCTATCCGTTTTCCAATCAATAATATTGTTATACTATATCATAATATATTTTAACATTATCGCTAAAATGTATTTTTGAATTGATTAATTAAATATAAATTAAATTGAATTATGTCAAATATAACAATTTATGGTTAATTGAACTTACCTTAAGTGAACTTTAACCAAAATTATACGAGTTGCTGCATCCGTAGAGATTTAATAAACTATGTAGTCCGTTTCCTGTGGTACTGCATCTTCACACGTTATTTAGAATCAATCTGTTGTAAAAAAATAAAATATAAGAGAAAAAAGGATTACTTTTGACTAATTCTTTTGTTACGAGCTTCCGGCTGTCTTTACTAGGTGACGCTCTCTGTCGGTTTCGCCATTCGTTTTAGAGCTGGAACAGGCTTGGAACATACCGCAATTAATGGGTAATAATGAGTGGGCTGGGATCTTAAATCTCTACGGATGCAGCAACTCGTATAATTTTGGTTAAAGTTCACTTAAGGTAAGTTCAATTAACCATAAATTATACTTCGTTGCTGCATCCTACGAGATTTAATAAACTATGTAGATGTTTAGCGCTATATGGCGGTATGTTCCAAAATTTGGAAAAATAATACGCTAAATTTACAAATGTAAGCTTCTTTATTATTTATTGTGTACAAAAAACGAAAATCAACATCTTAATTTGATCTTAACTTTAGTTATGAGTTTTGACAGTAGGTAGATGATTTATAAATTATACATATTACTAGCAAACCCGGCGAACTCCGTTTCGCCACCAGATGGCTTCGTTTTATGTAACATTTCGTTTGGTGATTAAATGATGAAGAATTTTTTTTTTGTTTTATATTTGAAAAGGAAAAAAAATATTTCATTTCACAACAGTAATGAATTCATTTCAATTACAAAAATGAAGTGTTATTTAGTTGAACTTCTCTAAGTAAATGAAAGTGAATCCAAAGTAAATATAATCCAGATGTCGCATCAACTGGGACTTTTCCATTTCCAACAGCTAACAATTGTTTGGAAAATTGTACAGCACTTGGATTATTTTGAAGTTGAACTCTCATATTAGTGGTTAGCGATAATGTTTTTACGTTATTCCATAAAGGTGATGCCTTCAGGCAAGCATTCAATTAACGGGGAATTACTGGCAACGTCTGCCTGAAATCGCCTGCCAACAATATCATCAAGCCGCCAAAGATGTTGTTATTTCGCCGAAGATCCTTCAGTGGGAAGTTAAGTGCTTCAAGTGATTTCTTATGTGCCATTGTGAACTCATCCCAAACATTGCATCAACAATTTCCCATTGCACTGGATCGGGAAATATTGCATATTGGAGTATCAAATGTGTTTAAATTGAGTGGCAACTTAAGCGCAGAATGTACAGTACGAACGCCATCTAGAAGAGTCGCCGCAATTCCAGATGATGCTAATGCCAAAGCTATGTCACATCTTGGTCGAATAGTGGCCAAAATCAATGAAATGACAAATCTTTTCTCGTTTCCTCCAGATGCGTCCAGGAAGAATAGACCACCAGTATTGTAGATTTCATCGGTTATTTGGATGTCAGGATTATTTGTTTGAATACGCAAGCGATGCAAGATATCTTCGTATATGTCGTCTTTATATTTGTTCCATAACTGAAGTGGTTGTGAAGGAAAACATGTGGTGATGATAATTGCGAACAGCGTTCGTATTTGATAAACATTTGATGAAACAACTGAATCCGCAAGTGTTAAATCCCAATGAGAATCGTTCTCCACCAAATTTTTGATATGTTTGGCATTAGTGGCCATTCACAGTTTTCAAATGCGTAAATGATTTTGGTCCACGTACATTTACAGAAGTCATCGTGGCGCCGTGGTTACTGTGTGAATCATACGATATCACAGGTTAAGCAACGTTCGGCGCGGTCGGTACTTGGATGCGTGACCGCCGACCATTCATATCTCACGACGACTTCCGTGCTTCGGAGGGCACGTTAAGCAGTCGGTCCCGGGTGCTGTATACTTGTATAAAGTAGTCGTTTCGGTTTGTCAGAAGCCATCTAGGCGCCCTAAAAATTCTGGCATCCACCACCCAGCACTGGGCCAGCTTGGTGGATTATGGCCTATACCTCTTCTTCACCCAGGGGAGAGACTCATGCCCTGCAGTGGGCTCATTACAAAGAGTTGTGATGATGATGATGACATTTACCAACAGCAGTCGCAAATAAAAACATTCATCATTTCTTGGATGAACAGTATACATGCGAGCTACTTAGTGCATCAGTGGAAAACACCTGAGTTCTGAACTGAGTTCTGAACGGAGTTCGCCGGGTTTGCTAGAATAAGTGCCTGTGGTGGTGTAAGTAATAGATTCAGTTTAACTTTTCTACTTGCACAGCACAATCCAGCCGTTTCTCTTTTGAACTTTAACGCATTGCAATATCGGCATATAGTCGTCATTAGTCCAATATCTAAATTTTCATCATCACTGTTTCGCAGTGGGATCATATTGGAATGCCAAGTGATTGTATGATGCCGATGATCTTCGTGTGCTGTCTCAATCGGGCATTTTCTCTTATTAAATTTTGTCTTTCTTCGCTTAAGTTCTGTGAATACACTTGTTGTGTTGCTGGCTTGCATGTCTTGTGCGGCGGCCGATTTTTGACGCCCATTTTTGTCTATGGACAGAATGGTGAATTTAACCTCAAATGCTCCTAATTTACACAGTTCAACTTACCACCTTAAAGACAAATGCCTGCTGTTGAAATTGAATAAAAATTAGCACAATACACGTAATTGATTTGATGGTTTCCAATTGAAATGTTAGGAAACGAATAACTTATTATTATTTTTTTTTTCACAAATTCACAGTGAACACAATACCGGTTTTTCTCATGAAATTAACTGGGCAGAGAAAAATGAGTAGCTCTCAAACATTGTATCACGCACCGGCGCCATCTACTTAAAATATGGTTTGTAGTACATGCTATGTATCAGAGATGGCGCTGTATGTGAAAAAAGATTTTCCCACTTTTCTTTTAAAATTTTCCTAAATTTTCTTTGCTATAAACCTTACGGAGCCCGAGACCTTTTCAACGAATGCAAAACCGTGGAAATCGGTTCGTGCGTTCTGGAGTTATAGCGTCAGGAAGGAAAACCCGACTTATTTTTATATAGTAGATTATTATGATTGGCATGAAAATTATGTGGTAGAATTAACATCGAATACTGCTTCAGCAAAACTTATTTCTTGTGTATCGTCAGTTAAAGGTAAGTTGTAAAACTTAGCAAAGCATAGAGAGGAGCCGCTCCAGCCCGCGGCGCGCTTTATGACGTCGATGGATAGGCCCGCGCGCCGCGCCGCCGACGTCGACGCGTGCCACGTGGTGTGCGCAGAGTATGTGTCTACATCTATTCCGCTATCCTTCAAGGAGGTTTTTATCCAACGACTTATTGATTGAGAGGTAACATTATGGAAAGGTTTACGAGTAGTTAAAATTAATCTATCGGTTTTCGGGTTACTACGTAGTTCTTTTGTCATATTAATATAGGCAGAAAGAACTCCCGCTGGGCAGATTCGAGGATTTTCTTGAAAAAATGGAATTTTTAGCGTAGGATTAGGTCTGTTAGTGGCCGAGGTTTTGATTAATCCGTCTATATGAATATCTATGCTTGTCCCTGTTATGAAAATATTACTTACACTAATCAAAGATAACGTCTGGACACGTTGTCCCGTGGACAATGCTAACAGAGTTACCAGTTTTTTAGTCATTACTTCTAGAGATAATGATTCATTAGGGAAAAAAATTGAAAAGTATGTTAACACAATATTAGGATCCCAACAATTTCTATATTTGGGAAAGTTCGGCCTAGCTTTAAAAACGCCTCTTAAGAATCTTGTAAATAATCATTAGTACATATTTCTTTACCTAGGATTAATGACAAAGCTGATCTGATCGAATTCAGTGTACTATAACTAGCTCCATTTTTAAATTGATTAGACATAAATTTTAATAATATGGAAACTGGCACGTTAAAAAGTTCTAAGTTGTTACTATTGCAAAAATTAAACCATAATTTAAAACTTGAATTATATTGCTGTAGTGTATTATTAGCTAACGATTGCATCATAATGTCTATGGTATCTCTGTCTAATAATTGTTTTTCAAATGCCTTCCGGATAATTTCGCGCACGCCAGGGTAAGGTTGGCCCACAAAGGATGAGGTGTTCTGTAAGGAGAAAGTAACATATTTTTATCAGAACTAAAGTATAATATATTAGATACTGTAAGAGATTCAAAGAGGGGGAACCATGGTTGGCTTGGCCAATAGGGCACGACTAATATTCCAGTAGCCTCATCATTTATGATTTTTCTAATACATTTTAATATAATCGAAAAAGGTGGAAATGCGTAAAAGTAAACGTCTCCCCAGTTTAAAGTAAATTCATCAATTTCAAAGGCTTCAGGATCTCGCTTCCAAGATATAAATTTTTCACATTTTTTGTTTATTCTTGATGCAAAAAGATCAATCTCGGGTTTTCCAAACTCTTTGACTAATTGAGAAAAATAATTATAGTGTAACTCCTACTCGGTATCAATATTAGAAAACCTCGATGCTCTATCGGCTTCTACATTATCACGTGACCTAATATATGATGCAACAATAAAAAGGCCCCTTTTCTCGCACCATTCCCACATACTGCGGGTTATATTATTAAGCAGTGGGAACTGTACACCACCCATCCGATTCATATACGAGATGGTCGTGGTGTTGTCAATTCGCAATAGAATTTCAACATTTCTTAAGTCTTTACAGAAACATTTCAAACCTATAAAAGCGGCTAGTAATTCTAAATAATTGATATGTTTATTTTCTTCATCATGCGACCAAAACCCGTTTATTGTTTCTCCATTACTAAAAACTCCCCATCCAGTAAGTGAAGCGTCCGAGAATATCTCGATTTGATAATTATTATTATAAATCGGATTATATGTATAGTGAATAGTTTTCTCCCACCATAAAAAGTCATCCCGTAATAACTCGTGGCGTAAATCCATTATTTCATCGTAACTGTTATGATGCAATAAGGCTAGGTACTTTTCCCTTTCAAAAAGTTTTGTGTGCGCCCAACCGTAAGCAACGGCTGGGCAAGCTGCCGTGAGAGTACCTAAAAACTTTGCGAATTCGCGTATAGTTATCGATTTCTTATTCGAAATACTTCGGACAAAAATTTTAATTTTTTCACGTTTTTCCAATGGTAATTCTAAACTCATATTTTCTGAATTAATTTGAATACCTAAGAACTTACAAAAATTTTTAAGGTATTAGGCAACTTTTTTCTTTATTTAATACGAATCCTAATGGTCTGTTTCACAATGTACGGATAAGTTCTACATAAGTTCCAAATAAGCTATTTATTACTTATGGGTAGGATAAACACTATTGTTGCGTTTCACGACTGTCAGATAGCGCTATTTGTCACTATTTGAATAAGAAACGTCGCGTTATCGTCGTTCTTATTCGGAACTTTTATCTTGCAAATAATTTATGTGCTACATAGCTATTTGGTACTTTATCCATACATTGTGAAACAGACCCTTAATGTTCCAAAATATATTTTACTTCTGTTACTGTTTTTATACAAGAGTTATAATCGTCGGCCACGCACCAGGTGTCATCCAAGTACCCGACAATTTTATGTTTCGAACTACGCAAGTATGTAAGTACCAGCCTCATTAGCTTCGTGAAAACGCAACCCGAACGGCAAACAAGTAAACTCGAATCGAAATCGTAGGTACTTTCTATAAGAAGAATGAATTGGAATAACAAAGTAAGAGTCTTTTAGGTCTATGGTCGCCATGTATGGGTTATGAGATAATAATTAAACCGCGGTACGAATGTCTTCCATTTTGAAATGGTGTTTTTGAATGAATTTATTGAGTCCTCTCAGATTAAGAATGAATCTATCCGAGCCATCACTCTTTGGTATTAAAAATATTGGAGATATGAATTGACCTTGACATTCAGAACACAATACAATCGAACCCATTTGTTCTAATTTTTTAATAGATTTTAACATTTGAATTTTTGAACATGGTGGATTACTTGGTTCAGTGACTTGGATGGGAGTCTGATTAAATTTTAATTTATATCCATTTACTATTTCAACTATTTGTGGATCTGTTGTTATGAACAGCCAATTGGATAAGTAATACTTAATACGGCCAGCGTAAGGTACCTGTTCTAACGACGACGGCTGCGATAGTCCTGTGAGTAGGTCCGATCTAAGGGACGTCGAGGAGGCGGCGGTGGCGGCGGGCGCCTGGTGGCCGGCGGGCGGTGCTGGCGGCAGCGGCGGGTAGTACCGCGACGTCAAGGGCTGCGCGTACGACGGCCCGCCTACATGACGAGCTGGCGCCCGCAAGTTTCCCGAGTTGGTGAATGTTTTTCGTCTTGTTGAGGGGTGCAGTTGATTAGTTGATTTTCTAATTTGAAGACTTGAACTTTCAATTGACTTTGTTGTTTTTATGTTGTTGCCTAAATTTTCTCCAAACAAAAACTGATCCCGTTTAACATTTTGGACAATGGTCATAAATTTTTGATCTAACATAGGCATAATTAATCTTCTGCGACTCATTGTTGCCTCGTAATGAAGGTCCAATAAAATTTGATTAACTTCGGATATTCTTTTTATAATTGTGGTCTTCTCAAGGTCATTGTTGATTAATTCTGATGTTAGATTCACCAGTCCTGCGATACCAAAGCCTAGCTGGTTTTGCTGCTTTTCAAGCCTTTTATCACGATTTTTGGCGGGATCTGTTAAAACTGTTGCTACTTCTGGATTTAACTTTGGTGCTTTCACAAGTTGAAAATTCTCTGGAATGATAAGTACTTTAGTCAATAAGTTTTCTTTCTGTTGTTTCTGCCTTCCATGAGTATTTTGCCCAGGCGTTCAGAGACCCCTTGTGGAATATTTTTTCCAAAAGTCTCTTCAGATTTTTTGGCCTCGCCGAGCATTTCCATAATTTCTTCTGGAATTATTTCCTCATTTTGTGCGTTAACTGGACATAATGTGGGGTCAGATAATACGGTATAATTCGGATTAGCGTCCGATTCTTTATCAATTCGGGTCGGAGAGGACTCGAGATAGGTTGGAAATTGATCGACCCCAACTTCTGGTGACTCAGGTGATCTAGTGATCTCTTGAAGTTCGGCTTCCTCTTCATAGTTGTACGGAGAAGATCGAGGGGAGTCCCACTCACGATCTGTTACAAAGAGGTTTGATTAGGTTTGAGATCTACTTTCCAGATGACATCGCGTGCCATCCCTTATGAAAGCATTCAAGTATATTTAACATAGATGTTAAATAGGTAATAGTTATTTCCAGATGACATCACGTGCCACCCCTGAGGAAATGCTGAATAAGTGTACACAAAGTACGAATACATAATAATATAATAGTCTACCTCCATATTGGTTAGAAATTGGCGGCAATAATCCTTGGCGAGTGTTTAGTTCTTTTTCTAAACGTTTAATTTTACGTTTGATTTCATCATCTGTTTTATCCTTAGTTCTCTTTCCCATATTTACTTTTCACTTTTATAATAAGGGCAAACACTTTTATAAAATTTAAATACAGTAAAAGTTAATAATCGCACTGGCAGGTGTGAACGATGCTGCACACGAGAAAACGAATGGCGGAACCGACAGAGAGCGTCACCTAGTAAAGACAGCCGGAAGCTCGTAACAAAAGAATTAGTCAAAAGTAATCCTTTTTTCTCTTATATTTTATTTTTTTATAACAGATTGATTCTAAATAACGTGTGAAGATGCAGTACCACAGGAAACGGACTACATAGTTTATTAAATCTCGTAGGATGCAGCAACGAAGTATAATAAAACAATATAATTATGAATGTAATGTCTTCAACCTAGTAATAAGTATAAATTGTCTTAATTTGAACGCCTGGATGGCAGATTTTCTATCGACTACATTTTATTGTCTAAGACCATATAAGTGTTTGAAAATCTTATCAAATAAATAAATTTCATTTCATTTCATTTCATTAAAAAACCAAGAATTGTAGTACCTACACAGGCGTCTCCAAGCAAAGAGACTACTACTAACTCATAAACATCATTTTAATCAATACTCGCATACAGCGAGTTCAAAAAAGTACTTAGAAAAAATATCACAAATAGGCCTAATCTTTCCTATTCGACTACAAAAAATCGTTTTTTATTTGGAGATTTTCCACGATTTCCTTCACTATCCAGACTAAGACGGGCGATCCAATTATCCATCCCTATTAAACTCCTTCCACGCGTCCTTTTTTACCCTAAAAACGACTTCATAGCTCCAGAACGAAACGTATATGTTGGTAGTAATGGGGAGTTTTCTGACAGCTCATTAAAAAAACAAAACTGTACAAAATTGGTACAAAAGGCTTCGATAGATGGCGCTTTACAAAAGGCGAAGGCGAAGAATTTATTCCACACTGCGTTTTTTAAAGTAAAATAAATTAATTGATGTCTGTATCAGAAATTGAACGTATAAATAACCATAGATGGTAGATACCACTTACCTACATTATAGTTTACAGAATTAATGCCTTCGGCTTTTTAAAAGTGCCGTCTATAGAGGTTTTTTGAACTAATTTTTATGAGCTGTCAGAAAACTCCCCATTACTTGAGAAAAGTTAGAATGAGATGTGTAGATGTTGTCTATGTATTTCGGCATCCATGTCTAGAGCTTGCAATCTTCTTAATGTATAAAACTGTTCCGTTACTGACTGAGTGACGGACAGACAACGTAAAGCCATAACTACTGGCCGTAGAGAGCTGAAATTTTGGAACATTACAATCTGTAGGGGTTGTGGGTAAGCACTAAGGAATTCTCGAAATTCTCAAAATTCCCACGGGAACGGGAATTATTTGACTTTTTAGTTTGTATGAAAAATCTTATGCTTCGAGTGCATGGATGTGATACTTGGCATAAAGGTTCTTCAATGAGTATTTATACTTTATTCGTGTGCGGACGAAGTATAACTACTGCTCAGATCGTTTAGTATGCCATATGCCATTTTATTTACTAACCACACGTACCATTTAAGTTTGCTGTCCGGCACTTTTCAAAAAGGCCCAAAAATTGTGTCGAGCGAAAATGATCTCCTTTACATGATTATATCGTAAGTAAAATATAATCAACGGAAGCTAAGTAAGAAAAGAGTGCCGAGAGTTTTTTTCCGCCGGCTACTTTCCTCTCGGTCTACCTAGGTTTCTACTTTCATTTCGTTTTTTTTTTAAGGCCGAGGAAGTAGTAGTAGACTACACCAAGAAATTGTTGGATAAATGGGCGATCATTATCTTCATGAGCCGAGAGACGCACACTTCTGGACAGAGGCCTCCCCCAGGATTCGTCATGTCATTCGGAGCCGCGTCGCCCTCATCCAGCGTTTGACATTCGCTAATTGTATAAGAATACCTACAGCGAATAAAAACTTTTCATTTAATTTTGAAAAATAAAATAATATTTTACATACCTAATGTTAGTAACGTTTAAATGAGCCTAAAGAAATATTCACAGTGCCTAGTGATCCATGAGCGTCTTGTAAAGGATTTTTTTGCATAATTTGTTCTAAAACTATCTTTGGAACGAGAGAGGAAGCGTGGTACTTTGAAAGCGAATTTACCCAAAAGCGATGAGGAATCAATTAAATTGTTTATTATTTTGAAAAAAAAAATACAGCGTCTATAAAGGAACGTCTTTTTTCCAATGAGTCTATACCATGTCGAGATGCTAAATTCTGGTAGATCTAAAAATAGTTTCCTGTCCTATAATCTATAAATATCAAAATATCATCACAACCCTTTGTGATGAGCATACTGCTGGGCTATGAGTCTCTCCCGTGGGTGACGAGGAGGTTTTATTCCATAATCCACTAAGCTGTCTCAATGCTGGTTGGTGGATGTTTTAATTTTTAGGGATCCGGGACTGGCTGCTCATGGAGACCTCAGAAACAGGGAAGTTGTCTTGAGAAAATGATAATCAGCGGCACCCATCTAAAACCGATCGCGCCGAACGTTGCTTAACCTTTTTTTTTTAATTGGGGAAATCCTTATGGATACCAGGGGAGTGGCCACGTTATGCGAAAACCCCATTGTGTTCCTCCTCCGCGCCTAGTGGCGGTTTCACGGGCAAGCCGAGCATTCAACCGCGAAACCTCCGCCGGTGGCATCCGCTTGCGCAGAACCTTCAATATGCAGCATGCCGAGAACACCAGGCACGACGCACCTCAGCGAACTCCCTTGAGCTTACCCCCGAGCGAAAGAAAAACATAGAATCTACCAGCTGCTTCTCTTCCCGGGATACTGTAAAAGTCAGTTACACAAAGTCAGGGACACAGGATTTATTGGCGTTTTTGTGGGCGATAGGCTGACCCCCTGTCACTTTAATAGCTTCTCTTCATCATTAAAATACCTCCAAAGTCCAACGTGACATCAGATTATCTTATAACCTCTGGTGTTTTGCCTACCCCTGTAGGAACGGATGTTTGTTCCTACTCCCAAGAAAAGGGATGGCAGGCATGTCGGGATGTTGTATATATCGCGATATAAACTTTGATAGCGCGATGTAGGAATTCTGTCGTGTCGTCATCGTTCTATGGAGCGTCGCTAGATGTAGCTACATCACTCCCCTCCGAGACCGGAGGTCGATAAGGCCATGGTCCGTCAACGGTCTTGCGTCTTGAACCGGATGAAAATGCCGCATGATTAGTTCGCGGTGCGTCGGAACTGCATGCGGTGCTGCCCAGGACAATGTCGAGGTAATGGTCCCAGTGAGTCGGGGTGGCTGGCGGCTGCTTCGGGCAGGAGAGTAGAGTGCTCTGCTTGCGACCGGGCGAAGTGCAGGGTGCTGTGCCTAGTTGCAGGTGGAGGCTGGAGGTGGTAGACCAGGCTTGCAGCGCTACAAGCGTAGTGGTCCACCAAGGTAGCCCGGAGTGTGCTGGCGGCGGCTGGCGTGTTGTACTCGCTGCTGGTGGGTGGAGAGTGACGGAGACGATGACGACGATGAGAAGGTAGTTCACCACTGTAGGAACGGATGTTTGTTCCTACTCCCAAGAAAAGGGATGGCAGGCCGCGGCCCACGGCCCGACGGTTGATGTCGGGATGTTGTATATATAGCTAGTCGCGATATAAACTTTGATAGCGCGATGTAGGAATTCTGTCGTGTCGTCATCGTTCTATGGAGCGTCGCTAGATGTAGCTACACCCCCATAGTCAGAGAACTGCCATATACAGGCGTGAAGTAATGTATGTATGTATGTATGTATGTATGTAAATAGGGACTTTCAAGCCCCCGCCTCCACACCCCCACCCTCGAGGACTTATAGTATCTTATGCCTGGATCTTATGAAGTAATAACTGTGCCAATTTTCAAAACTACTCGAATTATTTCCCTGATTTGACTTATTTGATTGGGATGGGAATGAGAAATTTAAATGATTAATTATTACCCGAGAGTCGATGTTATGGTAGGAACTAGTGCCATCTATTCCAAAGATTTTTTTTATCACGATTAGATAAATAATTAATATTTTTTATAAGGTGTTCTTTTTGATATCCCATAAGTTTGAGGTTTTGTTCCTTACTAAAAAATCATACTTTTTGCCAAAGAATATATGTGGTTTAAAAGTGCAAACTTTCCAAGATAAAATCAATCCTTATATAATGAGTTTATAAATTATCACCCTTGTAAAATCTCTTTAACATTCATTCAATAGACGCGTGTCATTGAAGCCATATAATAAACAACAAACAACAAAAATAAACAACAAAAACATTCTAAACGTTGAGGAACGTTTCATACAATGTACAACGCAAAACGTTGCGAAATGTACCCGTGCATAGCGATAAAAAAGGGATAGAAAATGCCACGTTGTCATACTTACATAAGATGTTTTGACTTAATTTAATTATTTTGTATGAAAAATAATTCACATGTTATTTGTTTCTATTACATGGTCCCATTAACATCCTAGAGTTATGGAAAATCAAGCGGAACACCTTGTACAAAATGTAATTTACTAGGGGCGTTAAATAAGTAGTGAGAATGAATACAGTATCGTTTAAATTTAAATTTTGTTTTGCGACGTAGTACCTTTCAGTACCAATCAGTTTAGCATATTTTTTTTTCTAAAACTAACATTTTTATCTTAAAAACATTTCATATTGATTCTCAAAAAACTCTCATTCTACGGCATAAGCAGCATCAACAACGTCAAATTACTGTTCTCCCAGAAATAATTTCAGCCCTCCCTTGGCTGTTCCAAAAATGAGACCCTATAATTTAACCTGCAGATAAATTTCTTGGTGATTATGGTATCTTTGAAGTTATTGCTTGTTATTTAGTTTCTGGGTCCTAATTGTAAGGCCATTTTCTATCCATATTCTGGAATTGATTCAGCAACTAGGGTCTTACTATAATAATTTGAGGCAGTTTTGTGTTAGGCAACCAACGCTTTAATACTTTTATTTTTCACAAAACACTCATATAGGTATGATACTAGGGACACCATCAAAAATAAAGTACTAAGACAATCTGCCGAAACGATATATTATTCAACTTTTTTATGATTTCCTCAATCACTGCGGTTGCGGCGCCCTGAGCACCATCACAGGTCAAAGTTCTTCTCGGCTTGAAATTAGCACACCATCGCGCAAACGCAGAATACGGAGCATTGTGAAGCTCAAATGTGTCTTATTTATTAGTTCTGTAGCGATCATACATTATAAGCAAAGTCAGCAAACCCCAAACGAATGTATTGAGCGGTATAGCCGCCAGTTGTCTGCGGAGCACCGCCTAACTAGGTTCCCTTAACACTACGTAATGATAAGGACTAATTATATATACTTTATGTGTGTTAAGTGATTGTGATTCATGAACTATAAAATATAGACTCAGTGAAATTAATAATGTTTTTTTTTTAAGTTTTTTGCATTTAAAATGCTCAATTATTCTTAAATAAATGAAAAATGTGATAAATAAAAATTACCCGACCAGGATTCGAACCTGGGACCTCTCGTTTGCCGGACGAGTGCTCTTCCAACTGAGCTACCGGGGCCTGGCGCTACGCCTCGAAATTACTTACCACATTTTTGTTTTTACGTTATATTGCTAACGTAGCTCCATCTAATGGTATAAGCTTTGCAGCTAAGACCACCCGAGATCAATTTCTTTACAGAAATTGTGAATCCCAGTTAAAGTGAAGCATTGCAATGTTTTAATAATGTTTTTTTTTAAATTTTTTGCATTTAAAATGCTCAATTATTCTTAAATAAATGAAAAATGCTACCAGGGCCAGGCCCCGGTAGCTCAGTTGGAAGAGCACTCGTCCGGCAAACGAGAAGTCCCAGGTTCGAATCCTGGTCGGGTAATTTTTATTTATCACATTTTTCAGTGAAATTAGTTTACGTTTTATTTAACCAACGTCACCCTTCCCAAACGTTCTATGCGATTTTTTCTCAAACAATGATGTTTAATTACCGTGCTAACAAAAATTTTCTCCATTCACGATCATCCGTTTTGACAGAATACATCTATTTGAAATACTTAATATTTTAGTTTAATAAATATGTAATATTAATAATATGTATTTATATTTTTAATTAGGAATAAGAGTTTTTTGCGTGCCGTAATTTATCTTTATTATATTTATGGACTTCATATTTCATTCTCAGTACGTATTGAACGCCCCAGGTTTGTTCCATTTGGAGCTCTATTTCTACAACGTGGCTAATGCAAGATAAATATTATGTAACCTCCAACTCCGACAAAGCCAGCGCATATCATCCTGTTAGTGACCAACCCGAATGCTGCTTTGTATATTCTAATACACCACGTAAGGTTCACTTCTGGAACGGCCACTTGTTGAAGAACCGTAGCAATTTGTTCATTAGTCTGGAAAAGTATTTGATGTTATAGTCAAAGGTTAAAATTTAACATCTAAGATTAGGTTGATCTCATTTTCATCGCTTTATTTCAATCAGAGGTGCTCATAAAATCTTTGACAGGTATTCCGTCTGATTTGCAAAACTGATAACGCTCGTCACTCTAGATTAATAACCTACACTATTTATTCTGAATTATTATAAGACGCTTTAGCCTATCCACCGAAACGACTCAATAGAGCGATGTCTCACATCACATACAAAAGACAAGGACAGAACACAGGCAGTGGGCGTGGACTGAGTGATGAAAAATTAAAGTTGTGTTCGTATGCAGTGTTTTGATGCACTTTGGCGATGGGGTTAACCTATCGGCTTCAGATGCCAGTGGTTGCGGGTTCGATTCCCGCTCGAAACAGGTAAAAAAATCCGGGTCTGGGTGTTTATCTATATATTAATGTATTTATATTCTAGGTTCCCCCCTAGCTCACTACATGGTATCTCATAACATTGTTGTGATTGTCTGGGGATTTTAGTTTTATAATATTTTTTATTTTGTGCACCTAATAAATCATTTATTTTCTGGATATCAGTTTGTTTGATTTTGCAGGGAAGTTCAATAAAAAAAGGTTCATATTATATTCATTGTGTATTAATATTGAAAATATACTAAAGACCGTTTTCCCGCAAATTCGTATGCGCTAAACTACCATTCCTGTGAGAATTCGAAAAACTCCTTCCATAATACAACTAGACACCTACTGAAACAACCTTTATACAAAGTTTCATTTCCGTGTTCTCAAACAATAAGATTTTTTAAACAAAATAAAAAGTCCTATATTTTTCGTTCTCGTTGGAATTTTTTTTTTTTTTTTTTTTTTTTTTTTTATGAATTATGGATAGGACGTTTGTCTTCCATGCCACCTGATGTTAAGTGAACATGAAGACTAAGGTGGTACACGTCCATCCACGAGAAACCTATTCACTCGACGCTTAAAAGTACTAGGACTATACTGGTCAGGGAAAATAGACGCAGGCAGTTCATTCCAAACCTTGGCGACCCGTATCAAAGAGGAACTGTCAAAGCGCTTAGTTCGACTTTTCGGAATATCTACCACATACGGATGGAAGTTCTGTCTGCGTCTAGTAGTCCGATGGTAAAAGGGTGAGGGTTCAATTTGTTCAAACAGAGCACTGGCGCACTCACCAAAATGTATCCTGTAGTACACGGTTAGACACGCAACCTTACGACGATGCTCTAAGGTCTGCAGTTTTTTGGTTGTAAGGTCACCGTCGTTAATTAATTTACGGGCTCTTCGGTCAACGGAGTCCAGCGCTTCTAGTTGATATTTGGCAGAACCATCCCAAAGATGACTGCAGTACTCCATGCATGATCGCACTTGTGCTGTGTATAAGTTAAGAAGCTGTGCAGGGCCGAAGTACCGCCGTGCCTTTTTCGAAGCTACTTGAGCCATGGACACAATTTGTTGACCGAAGTTTAAACTGGATGTTACAGTTACGCCTAAAAGCCCTAGATGGTCAGTGATGGGGACAGATACATTTTGGAAAGTGGGCGTAAATGTGAAGGTGCTCTTTTTTGCGGAGAATAGACACGCCTGAGTTTTGGACGCGTTGAATTTGACCAAATTCGACTCACCCCAATCGGATACTTTTCGTAAGGTCAAATCAACGCGCTCAATCATTGACTTTCTTAAACTCTGGATTTCACGGGGGCTCGCTCGCGCATTGGATACGTATCTCTCTACAACAGTGCTGTCATCAGCATAACCAATAATGCCCGGTGTTAAAAGGTCATTAATGTGCAGCAAGAATAATGTTGCAGAGAGAACAGATTCCTGAGGTACCCCGGCATTAATTGCCATTTGGTCGGAGGAGTAGCCATCTAAGACTACTCGAATTGACCGTTCCCTCAGAAAATCAGATATCCAGTCGCAGAGCCTTATCGGTATGCCATATGACGGAAGCTTACTTAAGAGACCATCATGCCAGACCCTGTCAAAGGCCTTGGAAATGTCTAAGGATACAGCTATTGCTTCACCATGACCCTCCAAGGCCTCACTCCATAAGTGAGTGGCATACACGAGAAGATCGCCGGTCGAGCGTCCGTTGCGGAAACCATATTGGCTATCGCTTAGGAGCTCGTTGGTCTCGAGGTATGCCAGGAGTCGATTATTCAATACACGTTCCATGACTTTGCAAAGTATGGAGGTGATTGAAATTGGTCGATAGTTGACAGGATCGGCACGGCTTCCCTTCTTCGGTATTGGCTGTACGTTAGCAAGCTTCCAGGACTTGGGGACCTTACCCGATACCAATGAAAGTCTATAGAGGCGCGTCAGAACGGGAGACAACTCAGCTGCGCAGCGTTTTAGAACCACTGCAGGAATACCGTCTGGACCACTAGCTTTGTTCTCGTCTAGGTGCAGCAAGCATTTAAGAACCTCCTTTTGGCGAATGTGAACGGTACCCATTGTAGGTCCGAACTGAGGTAATTGGGGTGGGATTTTTCCTTGGCAATCTAGACGAGAATTTTCTGCGAAGATACTAGCAAATAAATCTGCTTTCTCCTTCGCAGTATGGGCCAGAGAACCATCAGGTTTCCTCAGTGGTGGCAGCGACGGGTGACAAAAGTTCGTTTCGACCGACTTGGCAAGGGACCAGAAAGCTTTACTTCCCGAAGGGTATGCTGCTATTCTGTCTCCGATACGGCCTATGTGGGCAAAACGAGCTCTTTTGATCACCTTCTTGCAGGACTTGGCGGCAGCATTGTATCTTTTCTTAAGTTCATGCGAATCCAGGGCTTTACTTCTGCGAGCATTTGCCCAGGCTTTGTATGCTTCCCGCTTTCGCTTTTCAGCGGCAAGGCAAGCACTATTAAACCATGGGCAAGCTTTGGTTTCAAGGGATAGGTCAGCGTGGGGAATGAAGTACTCCATTGCTTGAACTATCACACTTGAGACAGCATCAGCGCAGCACGATGGATCGGTTGATGTAAAACATGTTTGCCGCCATGGATAAGATGCGAAGAAATGTCGCATTTCATCCCAATCTGCTGACTTGTAACGCCATACTCGCCTGGAGCCTTTAGGGCGGGTGTCAGGTGGCGAGTACAGCGATACAGATTTCACCATACAGTGATCGGATGTCCCTAAAGGTGCAGTGACGGACACCGAGCATCTGTCAGGATCGGTTGTCAGCAGAAGGTCCAAGCAATACGCAGTGTGGCCAGCAACGTCGGGGATGCGCGTAGGCTCGTTAACAAGCTGTGAGAGACCGTAAGTCAGCGAAAACTTAAAGGCCTCTCTGCCAGCATGGTCAGTGTCCTGATACGGGTATAACCACTGCCCGTGGTGAGCATTAAAATCCCCCAGAAACACCAACTGCGCCGTGGGAAAACGTTGCTGAATCTTATCTGCTGTATTGCCAAGGTATTCCATAAGCCTCGTTGTCTCCCGATCTCCGCTATGTGAACAATAGATACAGGCGTAAACCACTTGGTCTATGCCAGTATCTATGTGAACCCACATGACTGAAAGGTCCGGCACTTCCAAGTAACGGAGACGCTGATAACAGATCGCGTCACTGGCATACATGCACACCCCGGCGTGCGGGCGAAAAAGAGACTCCAGGATATAGCCTGGGTAACCAAGGTATGCCGAGTCTGACGGATCACAGATCTGCGTCTCCGTTAGAAAGAGTAGGTGTGGTCTCTCCGTCTCAAGATGGTGGTGGACATCATTCAGATTGGAGTGCACTCCTCGGATGTTACAGAAGTGCACTTTAAGGGAGAGGAAGTGCAACCGCTGTTGAACCGTACTCTTTTTGGGACCTTTCATTGTGAATTGGTAGTGGAGTGAATAGGGAGGAGAATAGAAGTTGAGTGAAGCGCTGCAAATGGAACCAAGCAACTCGTAGGGAACAACGCACCATTGGGGAACTCGCCTGGAGACTGCGGGGACGCCCGAACCCCCCCGAGGTCGCCATCGGGTCCTCTCCAACCGGTCGCCAACCGGCACGATGGAGCCTCCCGGGATTTTTCGCGAGGTGGCGGGGCAGCCTTTCGCATGTGGCTGGCATGCTACTTGGGCCCCCTACTACCTGCGGTCGGCCAGCGGTGCACCGTGCTTCGGATCCCGCTACCCTCCAAAACGAGTTACCCGGTGAGTCACTATCCTACGAGTTGAAAACAGTTCTCCAATGCAGCACGATTACTCAGACCTACCCTCCTAAATGGCTACACTAAACATCATGCCGGAACGCGACTAAGTCACTTGGCGGCATGGTTTTGTCTAGTGGGTGGTGACAAGCCGCGGCCGAAGCCTACCACCAGATGATACCGCTCGTTTAGCGCCACCCAGGGACCACGTACAAGGCATCGAGGGCTAAACCTTGCGGACGCGAGCAGTTTTCAGTCCCCAAAAAATTTAGGGAATCTCTTCCATAATACAAACGGACAACCATTGAAGAACATTTGGACCAAGTTCCAAATCCGTGTACTCAAGGAAAAAATTATATTCATACAAATTTAAAAGTCCTTTATTTCCCGTTCCCGTAACTCTTTCAAACTAAATAGCGCTCACTATACTCATGGTTACGCGAAGAACTAAAGTATTTACCAGGATGGTTGGCCAAGAAATTTTTTTTTTTTTTTTTTTTTTTTTATAATATATGGATAGGACGTTTGTCTTCCATGACACCTGATGTTAAGTGAACATGAAGACTAAGGTGGTACACGTCCATCCACGAGAAACCTATTCACTCGACACTTAAAAGTACTAGGACTATACTGGTCAGGGAAAATAGACGCAGGCAGTTCATTCCAAACCTTGGCGACCCGTATCAAAAAGGAACTGTCAAAGCGCTTAGTTCGACTTTTCGGAATATCAACCACATACGGATGGAAGTTCTGTCTGCGTCTAGTAGTCCGATGGTAAAAGGGTGAGGGTTCAATTTGCTCAAACAGAGCACTCGCGCACTCACCAAAATGTATCCTGTAGTACACGGTTAAACAAGCAACCTTACGACGATGCTCTAGGTTCTGCAGTTTTTTGGTCGTAAGGTCGACGTTGTTAATTAGATTACGGGCTCTTCGGTCAACGGAATCCAGCGCTTCTAGTTGATATTTGGCTGAACCATCCCAAAGATGACTGCAGTACTCCATGCATGATCGCACTTGAGCTGTATATAAGTTAAGAAGCTGTGCAGGGCTGAAGTACCGCCGTACCTTTGAGATGATTCCCAACTTTTTTGAAGCTACTTGAGCCATGGACACAATTTGTTGACCGAAGTTTAAACTGGATGTTATAGTTACGCCTAAAAGCCCTAGATGGTCAGTGATGGGGACAGATACATTTTGGAAAGTGGGCGTAAATGTGAAGGTGCTCTTTTTTGCGGAGAATAGACACGCCTGAGTTTTGGACGCGTTAAATTTGACCAAATTCGACTCACCCCAATCGGATACTTTCCGTAAGGTCAAATCAACGCGCTCAATCATTGACTTTCTTAAACTCTGGATTTCACGGGGGCTCGCTCGCGCATTGGATACGTATCTCTCTACAACAGTGCTGTCATCAGCATAACTAATAATGCCTGGTGTTAAGAGGTCATTAATGTGCAGCAAGAATAATGTTGCAGAGAGAACAGATCCCTGAGGTACCCCGGCATTAATTGCCATTTGGTCGGAGGAGAAGCCATCTAAAACTACTCGAATTGACCGTTCCCTCAGAAAATCAGATATCCAGTCGCAGAGCCCAATCGGTATGCCATAAGCTGGAAGCTTACTTAAGAGACCATCATGCCAGACCCTGTCAAAGGCCTTGGAAATGTCTAAGGATACAGCTATTGCTTCACCATGACCTTCCAAGGCCTCGCTCCATAAGTGAGTGGCATACACGAGAAGATCGCCGGTCGAGCGCCCGTTGCGGAAACCATATTGGCTATCGCTTAGGAGCTCGTTGGTCTCGAGGTATGCCAGGAGTCGATTGTTCAATACACGTTCCATAACTTTGCAAAGTATGGAAGTGATTGATATTGGTCGATAGTTGACAGGATCGGCACGGCTTCCCTTCTTTGGTACTGGTTGTACGTTAGCAAGCTTCCAGGACTTGGGAACCTTACCGGATTCCAATGAAAGTCGATAAAGACGCGTCAAAACGGGAGACAACTCAGCTGCGCAGCGTTTTAAGACCACTGCAGGAATACCGTCTGGACCACTAGCTTTGTTCTCGTCTAGGTGCAGCAAGCATTTAAGAACCTCCTTTTGGCGAATGTGAACGGTACCCATTGTAGGTCCGAACTGAGGTAATTGGGGTGGGATTTTTCCTTGGCAATCTAGACGAGAATTTTCTGCGAAGATACTAGCAAATAAATCTGCTTTCTCCTTAGCAGTGTGGGCCAGAGAACCATCGGGTTTCCCCAGTGGTGGCAGCGACGGGCGACAAAAGTTTGTTTCGACCGACTTGGCAAGGGACCAGAAAGCTTTACTTCCCGAAGGGTATGCTGCTATTCTGTCTCCGATACGGCCTATGTGGGCAAAACGAGCTCTTTTGATTACCTTTTTGCAGGACTTGGCGGCAGCATTGTATCTTTTCTTAAGTTCATGCGAATCCAGGGCTTTGCTTCTGCGAGCATTTGCCCAGGCTTTGTATGCTTCCCGCTTTCGCTTTTCAGCGGCAAGGCAAGCAGTATTAAACCATGGGCGAGCTTTGGTTTCAAGGGATAGATCAGCGTGGGGAATGAAGTACTCCATTGCTTGAACTATCACACTTGAGACAGCATCAGCGCAGCACGATGGATCGGTTGAAGTAAAACAGGTTTGCCGCCACGGATAAGATGCGAAGAAATGTCGCATTTCATCCCAATCTGCTGACTTGTAACGCCATACTCGCCTGGAGCCTTTAGGGCGGGTGTCAGGTGGCGAATACAGCGATACAGATTTCACCATACAGTGATCGGATGTCCCTAAAGGTGCAGTGACGGACACCGAGTATCTGTCAGGATCGGTTGTCAGCAGAAGGTCCAAGCAATACGCAGTGTGGCCAGCAACGTCGGGGATGCGCGTAGGCTCGTTTACAAGCTGTGAGAGACCATAAGTCAGCGAAAACTTAAAGGCTTCTCTTCCAGCATGGTCAGTGTCCTGATACGGGTATAACCACTGCCCGTGGTGAGCATTAAAATCCCCCAGGAACACCAACTGCGCTGTGGGAAAACGTTGCTGAATCTTATCTGCTGTATTGCCAAGGTATTCCATGAGCCTCGTTGTCTCCCGATCTCCGCTATGTGAACGATAGATACCGGCGTAAACCACTTGGTCTAGGCCGGTATCTATGTGAACCCACATGACTGAAAGGTCCGGCACTTCCAAGTAACGGAGACGCTGACAACAGATCGCGTCACTGGCATACATGCACACCCCGGCGTGCGGGCGGAAAAGTGACTCCAGGATATAGCCTGGGTAACCAAGGTATGCCGAGTCTGACGGATCGCAGATCTGCGTCTCCGTTAGAAAGAGTAGGTGGGGTCTCTCCGTCTCAAGATGGTGGTGGACATCATTCAGATTGGAGTGCACTCCTCGGATGTTACAGAAGTGCACTTTGAGGGAGAGGAAGTGCAACCGCTGTTGAACCTTACTCTTTTTAGGACCTTTCATTGTGAATTGTGGAGTGAATAGGGAGGAGAACAGAAGTTGAGTGAAGCGCTGCAAATGGAACCAAGCAACTCGTAGGGAACAACGCACCATTGGGGAACTCGCCTGGAGACTGCGGGGACGCCCGAACCCCCCCGAGGTCGCCATCGGGTCCTCTCCAACCGGTCGCCAACCGGCACGATGGAGCCTCCCGGGATTTTTCGCGAGGTGGCGGGGCAGCCTTTCGCATGTGGCTGGCATGCTACTTGGGCCCCCTACTACCTGCGGTCGGCCAGCGGTGCACCGTGCTTCGGATCCCGCTACCCTCCAAAACGAGTTACCCGGTGAGTCATAATCCTACGAGTTGAAAATTGTTCTCTGATGCAGCACGATTACTCAGACCTATCCTCCTCAATGGCTACACTAGACATCATGCCGGAACGCAACTAGGTTACTTGGCGGCATGGTTTTGTCTAGTGGGTGGTGACAAGCCACGGCCGAAGCCTACCACCAGATTTTACTGCTCGTTTAGCACCACCCAGGGACCACGTACAAGGCATCGAGGGCTAAACCTTGCGGACGCGAGCAGTTTTCAGTCCCCAAAAATTGTTTCATCATGACACTGTTCGTGATCATACGTCTGCTGAATCAATGGCTCAAATAGTGAATTTTGGTTTCAAATTGCTTTTTCATTCCCTTTATTTACCTGACCTGGCACATCCGACTTCGACATATTTCCGAAACACTCAGGTGTTATGAAAGTTTCAAATAAATGAGGAGGTAAAAGTTTAATACCTTTTTGAAGACTTTAACGAGACCTTATATTTAAATCGCATCAAAGCTTTTGAGGACTTCTGTACGAAGTGCTTCTACCAGTAATGATCTATCCCATATCCTGTTATATTGAGCTTTATTCGAAATATGTAAGCACTATTTTTTTTTTTTATTAAAAATAAATAAATCAACAAAATATGGAAAAGATAACATACCTTCCTTACTAGTTAGGCCACGAAATTTTTAATCAACCATTGCATTATGTTAAGTAGGTTTTTCATTTATTATAAACATGCAGATTATTCTATTATTATATTATAAATACGTATATTTTATATGTCGGCATCTTCTAAAACACCGTGGTAACCGCAGACTTTTGTGTCTAAGTAGTTGCCAAAGCGTCGGTGACTTAATTTAAAAATATACGCGAGTTCAGCAAAATAAACAGCTGAAAAAACTTTTTGGTCGTTATATATAACCTTTGAAGTCCATAATATCTTAAGAAAAGCGTCGTAACTTGAAAACCTCCTATTTCTAAAAATAGGAAATTATTACAAAATTTATTTAAAAAGGTATCTAAAACTAGAAAAAAATATCAGAATGCTTGAGTTGTAAGGAACAGGAACGGCTAAGAGCAGCAAATCACGTATCGAAATGTCAATACGTAATTCCGAAGTGAAATCTTTGATCTTACAATTAAACATTTTTGAATAATCATTAAAGTCACTGTATCTCGATAAGCTAAAGATTAAACAAAGATAAAGCTAAATATTATATATACAATAAAATGGCATGAGATTGAGCTCAAGAAAGGCTATTTCTAAATGTAATTAATTTTGTTTGCGTCTTGGCTGTGCAAATTATTCAATTTGGCTTACTGGTGAGTGTTCCATTCTCTTATTATATTGTCCAGTCCACAGCAAGTACGTCATGCTCCCTTAGACAGTTTGTCATGTTTGTGTTGTGTATCAATAGCTCAATGCACTTACTATGTAAGGAATTTGGTTGTGGCATGACATTAGATCTCACAATAGGCTATCTTATGTTTGTTTTTTATGTCATGATCAATTTGTATTCTCTCAGTTTGTATTAATTCGTTTAATTTTTGAATGAAAAAGAGTGGTCAGACTTTTTTCCGCTTACCGTTTTTCTACTATAAATACCTTATGAAATAACTATCAAGAGCTTTTAAAGCCGAAGTTTATTTGCGGGCCTTGAGTGTGGGGACCAAATCCAGATATTCCGTAAAGAAAAAAACACCCCTCACTCCGACCGGCATAGCGGTGATATTTTGATTTCATAACTTTACATACGGGCTTTAATAAACAATCAGCGCCATCTACTAGGAACTTGTGGAACTTCATATTAGATCAAAAATTACTGCATTAATAAAATAAATAAATAATTATAATTGCAAGTTGATAAAAAATGCTATGCAATAGCTTTACGGCGGCAGTCTCCAAGTGCCACACGTCCTTTTTACAATGATGACGTTCATCAACTGTACTACACTAATGTTCTAATGATGAATAACTCTTTTTGATTTTAATTTTGATCTTGAACTCAAAATGCTCAAATTAAATAACTTGACCGTTAATTTGAAGCCTAATAATACTTGAGAGAGATACCATCGTTCTGTCCTTTTTTCGCACGTTCTTTCCTTCATATACCTACTCTATTGCCTTCTCTTTCTTTACCCCACCACCACACAGGTAGCAGCTATGCTGAATGCGTTAGGATTTTGACTCATTGACGTCGTTGTTCTTGTCCTGACAACTTGTCTATATCAGAGAAGACACAGTGTTTACTGAAGGTACATATTTATCTTTCTAAAACTTGTTTCGGATTAAAGCTGACACTGGTGAGTTCATTTTATTTTAATTATTTTACTTGCCTATGTGTTTTCTTTGATAAATTTCGCACGGCTATTGTTATTTATAATGCAACGTGTTATAATTTATAATTAAATTTTTATAAAATGTTATACCTGCTCCAAAATAAGTTTAACGTTGTTAACGTTCGTTTTAAAATTGTTTTTTATCTACCTTTTAGTTTCCTTTGATAAGCGAAATTTATTATTTGCATCGTGGTTTAAAAATAAGTGATAAAAACAATGTAGTACTAGTACTTCATATGTACAAACTATCTCAAGGACGACGAATTTGAGTAGTTCTTCGTCTAATAGTTCTGGATCAGAAGCTCGAGTAATTCTTCTAATCAAAAGCGTTCGCGCCGTTACCGTCAGAATCGAAAGCGGAATCATAATTACGGCATAATAGGACAGTTAATCTAAGATGTAGCATTTTTAAAGAATCTTATCTTAATCTTGTTCGGTTAGACATCTTATAATGATGATCCTATAATCGACGAACATAATCTGAATGATCTGGGATTCACAAAACCTACAGCCACATCTGTAGTTTCAAAAACATCTCATAATTATTCTGAAATTCTTAAAGTTATACAAAGCTTCGACAATCCTGATTGGACAAATATTAGGTTATTTTAGCTTCTGTCAAGGATCCTTTAAATAAGGTCATGTTAAGTAAAACTCCTCCCTCATGCCATCACTTATCATAATGTTAGAAAGCCCTTTCGAGGTCGTGGAAGTAAGCAGGCACACGGTCGTAAATTTAACGAATCTTCACAAGGACTTAAAGGCTCTCCCTCATCCCACTGGGATAGGACAGGAAAATCCAGACGATACTGACCGCACGGTCGAAAATCTAACGAATTTGCACAACTACGTAAAGGTTCTTCCTCATCCCACCGGGATAGGAGAGGTAAATCCAGACTATACTGACCAAACGGTCGTAAATCTAACGCATCTGTACAAGTACGTAAAGGTTCTCCCTCATCCCACCAGGATAGGTGAGGTAAATCCAGACGATACTGACCACACGGTCGTAAATGTAACGAATCTGCACAACTACATAAAGGTTCTCCCTCATCCCACCAGGATAGGAGAGGTAAATCCAGGCGATTCTGACCACATGGTCGTAAATCTAACGCATCTTCACAAGGACGTTAAGGCTCTCATTCCACCTAGATAGGAGAGAAAAATCCAAACGATACTGACTCTTCGAGTATTTTCCATGAAAAACTTTCACAACCGGTGGAAAGAAAGGGGTAATTTCTTGCAACCAACAGCAGAGTAGACAATAAATCGAGCCGAGATTACGTATATATTAATTTATGAACGAAAATAATTGACAGCTCCAGTGGCTGCAATGTATGATTTGTGATTGATGTTATTTTGAATGCTGGCAATTTATGAACATAATCTTCTTAGTCTGTGGTTAAGTTGATCAATTATCAATCCGTGATTGGTTGTTCTCATAGATTAATATAAGTACTAAAGTAGTTGTTCTATCCAGGCCAGGTTATGACGAAGTAATACATTTCAAATTATTATTGGCTTATGAGAATTTAAAGATATTAAGTGAAATTGATAATCAATGTTCCTCTTGCTTGCAAAATGATATCCGCTGCCACAGATTTGTGATGCAATTCGCTGCAGTGTATGATGTAGTGGATGTGATTCCCTTTATTTACTCAACAAGTTTTAAAATTTTCAGGTCGGTTTTGAACTGTTTTCTAATTGTTTTGTGGAGAGTTTAATAACATGCTGTTTACTATACGATAGCGTGGACAGAGGAGTTGGCTGCCCTTCGGGCTCAGCTTTGCACTAGGGGACTTTGCTTGTATGCAATTGGGTTGCCCAGAAATTTCGAGAGCACGGAATACGCGCTATGATGTATTTAGCTGCTTCTCAATTGATATTGAAATTAAACTATCAGGGCTGGAGATAAGAAATAGAATTATTTATTAAATTGATACAGCTTAATTAATCAGCAGCAGCTAGTTGCTAGTTGCTAGGGTAGCTACAGTGCTCCCCCTCAAGCGAAGCCTATTGGTGGTTTGACGCCTCGTCACTTCGAATAGTTTGTAGTGTCGTATGCTGCGAGGTATTGCAGTCGGGGCTAGGACGTCGTCATGCGGCAGTGGTGAGGCGATGATATACGCTGGTTTCAGTCTATCGATCGATAGCTATAGTAGTTTCTCGAGTCGGTAACTTTATCGGGAGAACTTTTCTGTTTCATTTCTGTATAGGAAAGGGCCTTCATGTGCCGGTGCGAGTGGTGTCTTCACTGCGTCGCATCTTATGAAAACGTGATCGCACGATGACAAGTCCGAGTGTCCAAAAATACTGCGCTTGGTTGCGTGCGGAGCTAATGTTGGTTTCAGTTCTTTCATGGCGCGTAGCTGGTTAATCTAATCGTATTCCGTTACTCGTAGCGTATTTTCATTATTATTATTTTTTTCGACAGTTCGCCTGATATTCGTATAGACCCGAATGTCTTTCACAGATGTTGCTTCCGGCCATCGTGTACAGCAGTCTATTATTGTAACACAGTATTTGTAGCCATCACTCAATGAAGGCAACAATGGGCCGATTATATCGATGTGTACATGTGCGAATCTTTCCACTGAATGTTGTGTAAATAGTGCTGGCTCACTCTTTGTATGTCGTTGTATCTTTACACGTTGACAAGGTATCCAGGTTTTCGAACTAGTACCAAAGTCGATATTCATGTGTGGGCAAAAATACCGTGACTTAACTATAAGGCGTGAACTTCTAATACCAGGGTGGCTTACATATAAAAAAAAAAAAGACGTGTGACACTCGAAAACTGCCGCGGTAAAGCTATTGCAACAAAATAAGGTGTTCTGCTGCGACACGTCATACAGAGCTAAGACGTACTGACCGGGCGGCCGGCCTGCAGCAGGCCCGCGATAGAAGCTATGCAATAGCTTAAAAAAAAAAACCGACAAACTGGTCAGAATAACAAAAATGGTTGCTCATGAAGAGTTGGTGAGCTTCTACAATAAATAATTATAAACCAGCGTAATCAAGTGTGGTCCGTGGTCCGTGGTCCAGAAAGTGTCTGTAAACGAACCAACTGGCTCAGATTAAGCTCAATTTCTGGCAGACCTGCATCATAATATAAAAACTCTCTTAATAATAAAGCCGTCGTCGTCTCCACGCTTTGTAGCCCGGAACGAACTGAACGGCTGAGAGGACATCCTCTTGTCAAGCGAATCCTATAATCTTTTGCACTGGTCGCGACAAAAATGCACCAAATCATCGATCTGGAATATTGATAATGTTATATTTTTATTTTTTGTCCTGCTAAAATCCTAATACAGAAAATCCTTTTGAAATATAAAAAAATAGATGCTTGGACCCAGTCTATTGGGTAAATAAGTTCATTTTAATTGGAAAAGACATAATAATCAAAAGTAAGTGTGATAATCAATATATATAAAACTGTTCCGTTACTGACTGAGTGACTGAGGTACTGAGTGACTGAGTGACTGACAGACAACGTACAGCCGTAACTACTGGACGTAGAGAGCTGAAATTTGGAACATACATTCTTTAGGGGATGGAGGGGTGCACTAAGGAAGGAATTCCCGAAATTCTCACGGGAACGGGAAATATAGGACTTTTTAGTTTGTATGAAAAATCTTATTCCTTGAGTGCACCGATGTGAAACTTGGTGTAAAGGTTTTTCAATGTGTGTCTGGTTGTGTTATGAAAGGAATTCCCGAAATTCCCACGGGAACAGGAAATGTATTATGTTTTAGTTTGTATGAAAAAATCCCATTCCTTGAGTGCACGGATGTGATACTTGATATAAAGGTTCCTCAATAAGTGTCTATTTGTATTATGGAAGGAATTCCCGAAATTCCCACGGGAAGGGGTTGGACTTTTTAGATTGTATGAAAAATCTTATTCCTTGAGTGTACGGATGTGATACTTGGCATGAAGGTTCTTCAAAGAGTGACTGGTTGTGCTACGAAAAAAATTCCCAAAATTCCCACGGGCATGGGAAATATATGATTTTTAGTTTGTATGAAAAAACTTATTCCTTGAGTGCATGGGTGTGATACTTGGTATAAAGGTTCTTCCAGTGGGTGTCTGGTTGTATAGTTTCTGAAATTTCCACAAGATGGGTAGTTAAGCGCATACGAAGTTGCGGGATAAAGCTAGTGTATTTATAAACTATACGTGGGAAACCTATACTAGCCTCTCGCAACCTAGTCGGGTTATATTAGTATTTATGTATATAAAAGAAAAAAATAAAAAAAATGTTGCTGGTGAGGACGCCACACTGGTATCAATGCCTCAGCCGACAGCTTCCGTTCCGCTGTGGCGTCAAAAAGTTCGGTGGAAAATGGTCCGTTGGATGAAATCCTGACTAGAGATAACTGGCGTTCTGAAAATACATTTGAACGATTTTATTGTAAATAAGTAAGAATGTCAAAAAATCAAAATTCAGTTACAAGTCAATTTAATGCAGTGGATGAAATATATTTTATATTTCTATTTAATTTAAACTACTTAATTGTAGTTTTTGTTAGCAACTGTTGCTTATTCCTGTGTATTTGAAAGGTAATTGATATTACGTTACTGAAAATGCTATAATAGGTTATTTTTATGTACATCTCCCTGGCATTGTAAAACAATACCACAAGTCAATTTATTTTAGGCTTATTAACTTTTATTCGTATTCACATTGACGTCACCACCACACCAGGCGATATCAAACACGTCTCTCAAGTATTATTAGGCTTCAAATTAACGGTCAAGTTATTTAATACCAACGTTTTACCTAAAATTAAAACGTAAATTAAATCACTTACCTTAATTTGAAGCCTAATATTTTTTAATTCTGCCTGGTTACACAACGACTTCAATGAGTCAAAATCCTAACGCATTCAGCATAGCTGCTACCTGTGTGGTGGTGGGGTAAAGAAAGAGAAGGCAATAGAGTAGGTATATGAAGGAAAGAACGTGCGAAAAAAGGACAGAACGATGTTATCTCTCTCAAGTATTATTAGGCTTCAAATTAAGGTAAGTGATTTAATTTACGTTTTAATTTTAGGTAAAACGTTGGTAGTATCCCGAATGATCGAATTAATATAGTTTAATAGGTCACACTTACCGGATGTATGTAGCCCCAACCAACAACAGTGACCAGAGCCCTCGGTTTCAACTCAAATCCTGCACGGGGTAACGTACATAGTTTCACAGCTCTTCCCAAATCTAAACCCCTCCTTAACTTCAACATAGCAATGTCATAATCATAGCTATTACGCATGTCAAATTGACTATGCCTAAAAATTGCTCGGACTCGTCTTACTATGCCACCTGAAAAAAAAAGTATATAGCAAAATACGAATTCGATCTCAAAGTGTAAACTTACAAAATAAGTCATTTTATTTATTTATTTAACAATTTACGTACACACAAGTTTAAATACAATATAAATAAACATAATCAAAATAAATAAACGTACAGCTCATCTCTATTGAAATCTCTTACAGCAGACCTAAGACTGGAGGGTTTGTTTAAAATGCAATCATAGTGTGTACTATAGTTGTAAAAAACCCGTTAGCTACCGTTACTTAACCAAAATTATGGTTTGCTACCGATAAAATGCCGTTATTAACGGTTAAATATCCGACTGCGAAAGAGGGTAACGTTTTTCTTTATTTTATTGTATAGTCAACCTCCTTGCTGAAAAAAAAGATCGATACCCGAAACAGGTTTTAAAATTCATTTAATTTGTAGGTGATTTAATAATTTTTAAAGCGACATATATACATAGCCCAATTCTTTAATTGTAATGTATGAGTAATTTAATATAAACCTAAATAATTTACGTAAATATGTATCTAGTTATTGACTTGACATTGTCGCTTCGTTTGAACGGAGTGGCATCGTCGCCATTTAGGTATAAGCCGCGCAGATATAGAAAAAAGCTGTAAATGGCGACCGATGACATATGCCGATGTGCCAGATATTTAGTGTGTCAGTCACAGTCAAACGTATTATAATTGTTGTTGCGGAGCTCGAATTGATAAACTAAATATGCCGCGCTGACAGCGACAACGAAAAAGGATAAAGTTTTTCTTTCTTTTCTTGTTAACCGACTTCAAAAAAATAGGTTATTGATTCCACCCGTATTTATGTAATATTTCCAGAATTGCCCAGTTTTCGTATATGTTAGTCTATATAAACATCTGAATGAACAAATGTCCCAAATTTCAAAAGTGTTTGTATGTTTTTATGTATGTATTCGCATATCTACGGAACTACTTACACGTTCGATTTAAGTAATTCTTTTTTTGTTGTACTAGGTATTGTTCAACTTAGAGCATATCATAATCTCATCAAGATCGGTTCAGTACATAGATGTGAAGCTGGTTATTAACGATTTTAACCACGCGGTTAAATATGCATTTTTCGTTATTAACGGTTAATTAACCGCATTTTATGCTTGTTACGGTTAAATACCACCGCGAGATGTCGCTAACAGATTGAAATGTGAATCGCAAGTTGCGCGATGATGCCAGCTTCGACTGGCAAAAAAAGTCGGTTGAAATTCCCTACCTCGAAAACTACCGATTTTGATAAAACTTATATTATACCCTAAGTTGAATGATACCTAGTACATCAAAAAAATATTTATTCAAATCGGACGTGTAGTTCCGGAGATATGCGAACACAAACATAAAAACATACATACACTATTGAAATTTGGCACATTTGTTCAGACGTTGATATAGACTAACATATACGAAAACTCGGTAATTCTGAAAATATTACATACGTACGAGTGGAATTGATAACCTCCTTTTTTGATGTCGGTTAACAAGAAAAGAAAGAAAAAATTTATCCTTTTTCGTTGTCAGTGTCAGATATTTAACCGTTATTAACTGCATTTTATCGGTAGTTAACCATAAAATTGGTTAAATAACGGTAGCTAACGGGTTTTTTACAACTATAGTTCAGTAGTTTTTGAGATAGGGAATTTCAACCGACTTTTTTTTGCCAGTCGAAGCTGGCATCATTGCGCAACTTGTGATTCACATTTCAATCCGTTAGCGACATCTCGCGGTGGTATTTAACCGTAGTAAGCATATAATGCGGTTAATTAACCGTTAATAACGAAAAATGGATATTTAACCGCGTAGTTAAAATCGTTTATAACCAGCTTCGCATCTATAGGTGTACTAATACATAACAAACTACAACCTATTTAAATTCTTATAAATATATATACATACAAACCAATATATACATATAATATTATTACAACTTTATATAGGTACTTAAAATACATACATAATCTATATCTATATCTATACATATAATAAAATGGTAGGAAAGTCAAAACTGTACATTGAATATTTTTTTAAAAGAATACTTGGGGTATGATCTACAATCGAAACAGAAACAAAAAATATAGTTTTTAGAATTTTTGTCTGTTTGTCTTTCCGGGATAAACTCAAAAAGTACTGCATGGATTTACTTCAAATTTGGCATGAAGATAGTTAAGAAGTCGAGTCAACATATAGGCTACATATTATCACGCTAGCAGTGTTATAATCGTAGGTGCGTTTGGTGCTGCATAGCGTTCACGCAGACGACGTCGCGGGCAGCAGCTAGTACTTATAATAAATCTGTAGAGAGGTCAATTCTGTACATGAAATATTTTTTCAAAATAACTATCAGGGGGTGATAAGTGATCGATACTGATGCCAAAAATGCAATCAGTAAAATTTTTGTCTGTCTGTCTGTCTGTATGTTCCTTATAGAAACAAAAAGTACTAGACGGATTTTAACGAAACTTGGTAAAATTATTCTTCATACTCCTGGGCAGGTTATAATATACCTATTATCACGCTACAATTAATAAGAGCAGAGCAGTGAAGGGAAATGTTGGAAAAACGGGAGAAGTTACTTCATTTTTTAAGCTTCCGTCGCGTGTGCAGCCTCAATGGTTAAAGCTACATAGAAATCATGTATGACAAAAATATTCTTCATAAAATTATATAAAAAATATCCCGCAACAGTATATATATCTATATTTTATGGTTGACTCACAATAACCCGTGTAAATCCCGATAGCTTAGCAGTTCGGAGCTTTCTGATTATATTTGTTTACTCTTACGTTTATAATACTCTCACTTGACTCATCCCTTATTAAAAAAATAACATTATTACCTATTCAATAAAAAAAGAATCATAGAAATCGGTATAGAAACACCAAACTTATACATGAAATACGCTAATAACCCATCGCGCGTGAATACTGAATGATATAAGGATTATTTTTGCGTAACGGTTGCCGCGCTCGACGCGGCTCGCGGTGGTAGGGTATAAAAGGCGGGAGGCGAGCGCAAGCTTTTGCGAGATTTAATATAGGTAGGTACAGAAGGAACAAGCGTTACATTACCTGTCAAATTTCCCCAACCAATTTTAACTTATTATCGAGGGCATAGAGTTCAAATTCAAGTAAAAAATTTTGACAGATTTGTAACGCTTGATGTACTGCCTTCTGTACATACAGAGATAAAATGGAAATCAAGGTTTTGTTTATTTCATGATCGTTTCTGCCTCTTGGAAGTCAGAAACCGTACATTTCTTCGGAATAAAAAGTAACGTATGTGTTAACTACTATACCAAATTACATTAATAGTGGCTTAGCCGTTTGGCAGTGAAAAGCAGCCATACATAACTATTGGTAGTATTGTATGTACACTGATAATGTCTGGATGGATGGATTTTTGCTATTCTTTCACACAAAAACTACTTAGCTTTACCTAGAATAACAATACGCTAAGTATAATTATATTTCGTCGCTCCATTCTTCAGATATAATTAACCAGGTAGTCCCTCTATCTCGCTAGCATCGACACGCAATTCAGAGATTATTTGGCCATGCCAAATAAATTTTAAAAAGGCAACACTATCCTCGGCTCGACTCCTCACTCCTGCTCGAGTCAAGGCTTCATTCTTTTATCGTGCGTAGCATCGAACGTACGTGTATTTAAAAATTAATTACTCTTAGTGATTTTCGTATCAAATATTTTTGTGATTAAATAACTAATCATATTTAGTAAGATGTCTAAGCGTGCAGTGCAAAAACTGAAGAATATCTTAAGAAATTCAAAATGAAAAAAGAAGGTAGTCGAATCGACTACCTACTAGTTTGAACTGCGAACCATTAAACGAGTTATTATGTACTTACAAAAATATGCCCGAAAGGAAACATGAGAAAAAGATCGAGCGCTGCCAGCGCAAAAACAGTAAACTCCAAGGAATGCAAATGGAGGCAAATCATTTATACTCAGACGACTTGGATAAAACGGGTTCGCACCTAACAGTTTGACAATATTTAGTGCTTATCAGTGATTTTGAAATATATATGGCTTGACAAATACGCCTGGAGGTTGACCGTGTGTCATCACGAAGGCAGATCAACCCCTAGAGATTAACCGTGTGTTAATACGTGGGAGTTTATTAATTTGTTTAAAATTTATTTAAAATATAACGAATACGCCTGGAGGCTGACCGTGTGTCATCACGAAGGCAAATCAACCCCTAGAGATTAACCGTGTGTTAATACGTGGGAGTTTCCTAATTCGTTTCAAATTATTGCTTAACTAATACGCCTGGAGGTTGACCGTGTGTCATCACGGAGGCAATTCTACACCCTAGAGGTTTACCGTGAGTTAAAACGTGGGAAGTTCAAGATGTTTTAAAATACCCTAAAGGCTAAGTTTTAAAGTACCCTAGAGATTAACCGTGTGTTAATACATGGGAATTTCAAGATGGTATAAAATACCCTAGAAGTAAACCGTAAGTACAATTTCAATCACTAAAATACCCATCTAGGTTTTTTAGTACTTCCTGGAGTAAGAAAGGGTATCCTTACGAAGCCAATTCTTAAAAATTATTTTGTCTGTTGTCTAGGCGTTCTTTTTTTAATAACTATTTAAAAAACATATGACCATTCTAGGTCTGTAATATATCTAGACAATATATGTTATAAACCTATTCCGAGTGTCAAAACAATGTTAACAAAACAATCGAATTATTGAATCGCTTAGGTTTTGTCGTACATTATGAAATAAGTACTTAATTTAGAACATCGACTTTCTAAAGAACTTGGTTTTTTACGTTCTGTGAAAAAAAAAAAAACCGTAATTGTATTTTGCGATAAAATATAGAATCTATGATTATGGTAAAAAGCTGCTGAAGTGTTTTACATAATATGTAAACAAGGTTAAAAAAAAAAAAAAAAAACCTCAGAAAAACCAAAAAGAATCATCAAAAACATAGACATTCTAAACCTTCAATCACCTGAGTGAAATCATCATCAATCAAAGAGCTATGTTTCGTTGTCTATGACGCATAGCAGGATTCGTAACACTCATCACACTTGTTTATTCGTCATGAATTTAAAACTTTGAGGTTGCCCGAGATGGCACCACAATGGTTAAGCAAGCATTAATTTGTTGATATGGCTTAGAGATTAACCGCGATGTCAACACAAAGGCGAAATATTAAGATATTAAGCTTAGAGGTTATTCGAGATAATAACACCAAAGCAATGTCACAATGTGATTCATTCTTAAAATATAATTTTGGAGTAATTATAAACAGTTATTTTAACAGTAAACAGTTATTATATAAATATATTCAATAATTAAATATGTATGATCCATTTTCTATTCTTAAACCAACAATGAGCTTGGTGGTTGTTCAAGATAATGACACGAAATCAATAATAATATCACAACATGACTTCTTAAAATAGAATGTCAAAGTGATTAAATATATTTAAAATATAAAAAATTTACTTTTAACGGGCACTATTTTATGTAACCCTGAAACAGTTTAAGAGGAGCCTATTCTAATGGAAGAGACTAAATTCTAAACAAAAACCCCGAAGCTTTTATTGGTAAGAAGTGTGTACCCATTAGCTGAACCGCTATGCTAACCGTTTTTGCTTCTCCAGAAATCTGCCATACCGAGCATACTAGAGGCTCTGAGGTAGTAAACGAATCTCCAGATTTGAGATTTTGATAAAAATATCAACGAAAATTTAGCTAAACTATGGGGACCAATTCTAAAAATTAGAACGGCAAACGACATTCGTGTCTCGGTTATGAAAAATTATCTCGTACCCGAAAACTGTCTCTTTCAAAGACATCTAAATTAAATCCAGAAATACCAGGTGCCAATGACATAATGATGCCCTGATCCGCGACCAACTGGTCAGCTTGTTTTTTGATATAAACTTATAATCTTTAAATCACTTCGTAACTAAAGGATGACAAACCTCCTCATTGATAAATTTATAAATGTTACAGTGAAATCGTAAAACCAGTTTCAAGAATTGTGACCGTTCATAATATAACGTAAGTGATGTTAGGTTGTTTATAATTTGACTGTTGAAAATATACCGTGCAATTATAATGTCTCTAGTGAGATTATAATATCACGACATTATTGTATTCCAGCTCACACCAAGTGAGTTTCAAAAATACGTCTTAAATATTCAACATACAATTCAAAATTGAACACTTCGAACTTCAATATTTGAGTGTACAAAGCAATGCTTTACGGGTGTCTATTGCATGACATTAACAAACAATATGAAGAAGGTAGTAAATATTTAAGAAACCAAGGTTATCAATCTGTAATATTTCTCGAAGATTTATGTTGCATTGACAAAGATTAAAACGATTGTCTTCAAAATACGATCGTAAACAAGTACTGTAGGTAGGCATGTACTGTACACTTGTTGACATATTTCGTTATTACTCAATTACCTCAGTGCTTACAAAATCCTATGAAAGCTCTTTAGTGCCAACTTAATTTTTTTGGATTATTCTTTAATCCGTAGGCACAAATTATCTATATCAGTACCTCAAGACAATCGTTCTAAAATTGTACATTTAACTAGAAAGTTTTATTCCTAGCAGTCATATACTATCACGGAGTTTTTCAATTGATTGAATTACCTTCCTAGCAGCTGGTATAGCTGTAAGTGTGTAACTAGATGGAAGTTTAGGATGACTCAAGTTTATCTTACATAATTTTAGTTAGAGATTGTTATGTGAATGACAGAAATATAAAGTATATATTATTTATAAAAAAAATATGACATCGCTTACGATGCAAAAATTTTACTGCCTAATGTATTTTAGAAGACATTTACATGGCGATTATATAATACCATATAATAAAAATAGGTCCGACAAAACAATTTAAATATAGCTTTGACCTTAAAATATTTATAGGCGCTTTTATTTGGCTGGAAAGTCTCCTACCCCAAGGCTCAAGTACATGGTGCATGGAATGAGACTGAGATATCATTTCATATCAATTATTTAGAAAAATTATTTACTTTGCTTGGAGAACACTTTCATGAAGAAACAACAGCGTCTACACCAACAGTTTACGTTGGATCCAGCAATATTCTCCATCATTTAAAAGCCGCAACATCTCATTTGGAGCTGTTGACGACAATTTCATGTCTTAGCAAAAAAATAAAAGTTGGTGTCAATTTTTTCAATGATAAACTAATATGCTTACTTATACATTTTTAATCTGTTCTTCGGTATTCGACGTATGTATTCGATGGTGATGTATTTACTTCTTGGTTTCAGAATTTCATTAAGATTTCAGCCACAGCACACATAACACCCATTGGCCAACATTTTCTCTTCTTTTCTTTCTTGTAGGAATATGACTTCCAATGAATACGAAAAGAGACTTTTAAAATGAGTTTTAAATGTAAGCCTTTAAAACCTCGATTTCTCCATGGGATCCACAATTAGTATGAGACAACATTTCAAAAAAAACATGATCTATTTTTATAAGATATCAAAAAGTTAGTAATACTTTTAGACTTTTTAGACTTATGGCTTGGCTTATGCTGGGGATTTCTTTTTTTTATATAATTTTTTTTTCGTGATTTTGACCCACTCATCAATTTTAATCTGATATTAAAATGTGTTTTCTTCTTCGAACTCATCTTCACTTGGCAACAGGTGAGATGGAGATTAAATGCAGGTTTAGTCAGATATAAAAAGAATGTCTATTTGAAACTGAACCTTTCCCATAGTGAAATAAAGTAGGTAATCAACATTACTAAGCATTTCTTGAATTTAGAACTAATTACGTCATGACTAATAATTGCATATTGATTATTCTTATAGCATAATATATTTATTGCTTATTACAACAACAAATTATTTTGCAGACTCTGTGTGTCTTAGATCTTAAAAATAATAAAGTAAGTTTTGAAATTATGTAGTTAGGTACCATAAAAACGACTGTTTTGCATGGTTCTTAGATAATTTTAATTTATAAAAAAAAAAGGACTGCTTAAAGTGTATGACGTTTCTATTTGCTTCAAGTATGTTCTTAAAAAATAAGTCTCTAAATATCTACCTGGTTAATTATATCTGAAGAATGGAGCGACGAAATATAATATATAATCAAACGAACTTACCTTAAGTGAAGTTAGATTGTGATTATATGAGTCGCTCCATTCGAAGATATAGCAACCCAACCCACCCATCCCTAAAGGATTTTTTAAGAACACTATTATACGCAGGGGGCATCGACATTGTATGGAGATGGTGCAGACTACATACTGGAGACAGAGTGAAAAAGACAGAACACAATAAGAGGAAAAGAGCAAGAATGATACCAGTGTAGCCCATAAAAAAAAATATTCAATCGATTGTTCGAATACATCGCAGTATTTTTTTGAGTTTACACTCATTCATATTTTTCTTCAAGAAATCTTCGCTTTTATTAGAAATAACATTAAACGAAAACTTTACATGACTTCTTCATAATTTTTAAATAATTTAACAAATATTTAAAGGGACCGTATTACATAATCAAATGAATTAGCGAATCGATGTTATTTGAATATAGCAACACAGACATAAAAAGAAATGTCAATAATAAACGTCTACTTCACAATGTGAAAATATTTTTTTGCGATTGCAGTTTTGCGATACTTTTAAATTGTGTTTGTGTTTTAAGTTTTCTTGTGATTTAATCGACTTTTCTCCCCCTGATTGCTTGAAGACACTCACGTCAGTGTGAATTTGTATTTTTAAGAAAGAGTGTCAATTTATCCACACTTTTTGTTGTATTACTTTAACCAAAATAAAATAATCAAAAACGTATTTATTGTTTTACTTATTGCTCATCAAGTTAACCTTATATTTAGCCAGTCGCAATAAAAATAAGCAAACCTTACAGAACTGATGGTATGGTATTTCACCTAACAAGTTTGTAAGTATTTGCTTATTTTTATTCAGACCAGAGCAAGTTGAAATCTTGAAGTCGTTTGAACTGTTTGAAATTCCCGCCATATTAGCTATGTGGACCGTTTTCAGATGGCGTCTAGTCTTAACTTTTAATGTATGAAGTTGTACTTCTTCTCTCGAGTATATGTGTTCTATGATTATACGTCTCTAAAGGAATGAAGCCTTGACTCGAGCAGGAGTGAGGAGTCGAGCCGAGGATAGTGTTGCCTTTTTAAAATTTATTTGGCATGGCCAAATAATCTCTGAATTGCGTGTCGATGCTAGCGAGATAGAGGGACTACCTGGTTAATTATATCTTCGAATGGAGCGACTCATATAATCACAATCTAACTTCACTTAAGGTAAGTTCGTTTGATTATATATTAATGAAGATATTGCATGTATTAAGTAAAATTGAAGGCATTAAATAATAGTATATTATGTAACAAGTGAGCGAAGTCGAGACAGAAATACGTGATCATAAAATAACAAACACACTTGATAACAAAGCTGTGAATTATTGTGATTGAAAAATGGCGCCGAACCTCGCGCATGCGCGTAGGTTTTTTTTTCCGTCAAATGTGTCAATGTCTGTATAGCATATACAGCCTATTTTAAGTGAAAATGTTTAATTTGGAGTGGTAAATGCAAATATTTTAATATTTTATGACAAATGATTGTAAATTGTGAATAATTTGTTTAATATACAAATTTGTTTTACTAATATAAGGCGCAAACATTTAAAAATGTATATGGATTTGAAGTGGTATAAAACCTCTTTGTTGTTTCTGAAAATATTTAGTGTATAACCCGGACCAATAAATATGCTCTGTTTTCTCGCATGTTATTTGCACAAAGGTACAATTCAACTTTGTAGGATTCATTATATTATGCACTAGGGTATAATATATTATGCACGCGTGACTTATAGCCCAGTTTATAGTTCTAAACTCAATAGAATAACGCTCACTTTACGAGCAAGTGTGTTGAAAAACACTTTTTAACCGGATTAATGGCGTATAATTTATATTTTACATTTTAACTTGAAGTTTCGGTGTCTTTGCAGACCCCGTGGTCACGAGCGACTGTTAAAATTTAAAATGTAAATATACGCGATAAATCCGGTTGAAAATTGTTTTATTTAATAGTCATACATAATAGTTATCGGGAAAACTTAAGACAATATTAAAATTTAAGGCAATTTGGCACCCGATTTGTTTATAACGCTTTGTGTCTTTGTAATGTACCTAATAGATAGTTACCTACCTATGTTTGTGGTAAGGAGTTATACATTTTAGAAAAAGGTTCCTTGTTATTTTTGTAGATGACTCTGTATGAAAAAATGCGTCTACGGTAATTGAAAACCTTAGGCCTTGCCATAGAAAAAAATGAAATGCCAAGCGTCCGAATTTCAGGTGTCGCAAAATTGACTCGGTAATGGACCTTGCTGCGACGAGTTGAATATTTAAAATCAAAATAAAACTGTTTTTATTATATTTCTGTGCAAGTATTATATATCAAAAGAATACTTAAGATGACATCTTTTCGTATTTTTATAAGTGATTTTAATCTTAAGTCTGTAAAAATGATTTTTTATGTGATTAATTCGACTCGCGAAAACTTCACCTATGTATGTCAGTCTTAAGTTGGTTCTTAAATTAATCAACTTTTAAACCCATTACACATTAATTTAAAAAGTTGAAATTAATTTAATAAGATTTTACATTTCATTGGCTTTCTGCAGGCAGTTTTGATTCAAATATAGGCAAAGTAATCTTTCCGTATTAAGCGTTTTAGTCGAACTAGTCGCGGCCGAAACAAAACGACCACTTTGACGTTGACGACAAACTTTGACGACGACCACTTTGGCGAAGAGGTAAACCTATCTGCCTCAGACGCCAGTGGTTGCGGGTTCGATTCCCGCACGGAACAAGAAAAAAAAAAAAAAAAAAGTTCCGTGTCTGGGTGTTTATCTATTTATGTATTTATATTCTAGGTTCCCCCCTAGTTCGCTACATGGTATCCCATAACACAAGCTATGCTTACTTTGGGGCCATGTAGTTGGTGTAATTGTCTTAAAAAAAAAAAAAAAAAAAAAAAAAAAAAAAAAAAAAAAAAAAAAAAAAAAAAAAAAAAAAAAATCTCGCTCGCGGGGTCGGGACGTTCAACGCTACTATGGCCACGTCAGCTGGACGTTTGAGTGGCTTTTCTATGTAGCTTACCTATATGATGTTGGTAGGTGCTTCAGTTTTGCAAAGTATTTAATGTACGCTGATGACACTAAAATTTATCTATATCTATACTTATAATAAATCTGTAGAGAGGTCAATTCTGTACACGAAATATTTTTTCAAAATAACTATCAGGGGGTGATTAGTGATCGATACTGATGCCAAAAATGCAATCAGTAAAATTTTTGTCTGTCTGTCTGTCTGTATGTTCCTTATAGAAACAAAAACTACTCAACAGATTTTAACGAAACTTGGTAAAATTATTCTTCATACTCCTGGGCAGGTTATAGTATACTTATTATCACGCTACAATCAATAAGAGCAGAGCAGTGAAGGGAAATGTTGTAAAAACGGGAGAAGTTACTTTATTTTTTAAGCTTCCGTCGCGTGTGCAGCCTCAATGGTTAAAGCTACATAGAAATCATGTATGACAGAAATATTCTTCATAAAATTCTATAAAAATATCCCACAACAGTATATATCTATATTTTATGGTTGACTCACAATAACACGTGTAAATCCCGATAGCTTAGCAGTTCGGAGCTTTCTGATTATATTTGTTTACTATTACGTTTATAATACTCTCACTCATCCCTAATTAAAAAAAATTAACATTATTACCTATCTAATAAAAAAAGAATCATAGAAATCGGTATAGAAACACCAAACTTATACATGAAATACGCTAATAACCCATCGCGCGTGAATACTGAATGATGTAGGGATTATTTTTGCGTAACGGTTGCCGCGCTCGACGCGGCTCGCGGCGGTAGGGTATAAAAAGGCGGGAGGCGAGCGCAAGCTTTTGCGCGATTTAATATAGGTAGGTACAGAAGGAACAAGCGTTACATTACCTGTCAAATTTCCCCAACCAATTTTAACTTATTATCGAGGGCATAGAGTTCAAATTCAAATAAAAAAATTTGACAGATTTGTAACGCTTGATGTATTGCCTTACTTGGTAAAATTATTTTTCATACTCCTGGGCAGGTTACCTATAGTATACTTATTATCACGCTACAATCAACAAGAGCAGAGCAGTGAAGGGAAATGTTGGAAAAACGGGAGAAGTTACTTCATTTTTTAAGCTTCCGTCGCGTGTGCAGCCTTAATGGTTAAAGCTACATAGAAATCATGTATGACAGAAATATTCTTCATAAAATTATATAAAAAATATTCCACAACAGTATACGTCTATATTTTATGGTTGACTCACAATAACGCGTGTAAATCCCGACAGATTTGTAACGCTTGATGTACTGCCTTCTGTACATACAGAGATAAAATGGAAATCAAGGTTTTGTTTATTTCATGATCGTTTCTGCCTCTTGGAAGTCAGAAACCGTAGATTTCTTCGGAATAAAAAGTAACGTATGTGTTAACTACTATACTAAATTACATTAATATTGGCTTAGCCGTTTGGCAGTGAAAAGCAGCCATACATAACTATAGGTAGTATTGTATGTACACTGATAATGGCTTGATGGATGGATTTTTGCTATTCTTTCAAGCAAAAACTACTTAGCTTTACCTAGAATAACAATAAGCTAAGTATAAGTAATGAAGATATTGCACGAATTAAGTAAAATTGAAGGCACTTTTTAACCGGATTAATGGCGCATAATTTATATTATAACTCGACGTTTCGGTGTCTTTGCAGACCCCGTGGTCACGAGCGACTGTTAAAATTTAAAATGTAAATATACGCGATAAATCCGGTTAAAAAGTGTTTTATTTAATAGTCATACATAATAGTTATCGCTAAAACTTAAGACAATATTAAAATTTAAGGCACTTTGGCACCCGATTTGTTTATAACGCTATGTGCCTTTGTAATGTACCTAATAGATAGTTACCTACCTATGTTTGTGGTAAGGAGTTATACATATTATATGGGCTTTTTTATTATATCCAATTCTACTAAACGGTATCCACGCGGACGAAGTCGCGGGTCACAGCTAGTGTCCACATAAAATCTGTCGAAGACACTGCTAAACTACAAACTGATCTCGATAATCTTTGTCAGTATTACAAGGATAATCATATCACTGTAAATGTTGCAAAATGTCAGCAAATATCTTTTACGCGCAAGAAGACAAAGATAGTACATCAGTATGTTTTAGGCGGTGAAGAACTGGTTACTACTAACACTGTGAAGGACCTTGGGGTGCTCCTTGATTCAAAAATGACGATGTCAGAACATATATTAGCCACGGTCTCAAAGGCTTATAAAAGTCTGGGATATGTTCTTCGCGTAAGTAAGCCTTTTTCTGACCCCGAATGCATAAAAAGGTTATACAATGCCTATGTTCGTAGCGTGCTTGAGTATTGCTGCGGTGTTTGGAGTCCTCACTACATAACTTATATTGATAAACTGGAAAATATTCAAGCTAAGTTCTTAAATGCTCTTAATTACCGCATGCATGTACAAGGATCTAGTAACTACAACGCGTTATGCAGTAATTATAATTTGCTTCCCTTGAAAGAAAGACGATCTTTGCTACAGATGCTATTTTTACACGATATTTTTAGCAATAATATAGATAGAATTGAATTGAATTCCTAAGCTATGCAACTAAGAACACCCGTTAGACGTACAAGACATTGCACATTATTTCACGTCCCGCTTAGACGCTCTAATTATGGAAAACACTCAGTTATCAGCCGAATACTTAGATGCTATAACGAGAATTTCCAATCATTGGACATTTTTAATCACACGAAGCAATCTTTTAAAAATCAAGTCACAATTAATATAAAGTTAAAACTAAATTAATAAAACTATTTGACTGTATTATACCTAGGTATGTATTTTGTATTCTTTGTATTTATATATCTATCTATTTGTGTAAAACTTATATGCCTGATTCATGTTCATTGAAAAAACACATACATGCTCAAATGTCATACATACAAACTTACAAACACACACACATACACTCTCTCTTAAGAACTCTTAACACACAAACTTGTTCACTTCTCTAGTCGAATAGGTACCTACCACACCGCTCGTGTCTTAATAATTATTATATAGTTATTGAGATTAATAATATTGTTATTCATAAGTTATTTCTGTCTTAAAATCAAAAACTATTCTTAATTAATGCTTATGTTTTGTTATAAACTATTATTATTTTTACTTGTATGCTTAATTTTGTATTTTTAAATTGATTCTTTGGTGTACTTTTGTTTGTTTAATTCTACCTACTCTAAAAAGTTTTACTGTGTAAAAATAGTGAACCTGTTATTGGAAATATGTATTTAACCTATTTTTTCTTGTTATAATAGTCATAAGTGCTGTTGGTTCTGTGAACATTAAATAAATTAAATAAATAAATACCTACCTACCTATACTTTTTCACAAAACTTAGGTGAAACCGCGGATCACAGCTTTGATGCAACAGTTTTTGAAGTAATTCTGTATGTTTATCTATCAGTAACGCTTTCACAGCTAAACTACTGAGTCGGTTTTGACGAAATTAAGAATAAGGTAAGATTAGAATAAGGTAAGTTTTAACTTCAAGGAGGATATAATAATAGTATATATCCAACTCTAATAAACGGTATCCACGCGGACGAAGTCGCGGGTCACAGCTAGTACTAAATAGAATAGAATAGAATAGAATAATCTTTATTGTTGTTCAGTTACACAATTTTACAATTAGCTTATAAACTAAATTTCACAAAAAAAAATCTTAGAATAAAAAGAAATAAAATTATTATAACTAATCAACAAAAGGCGACGCCTCAGCTTAATGCTTTACTACATATATAGCAAAGCGCTGATTTTCAGACGCTGCCTGCGAGTCTAACCTAAACTGCTTATTCATCAGCATAAAATATCATACAGGTAGGTATATAATATGTATTAAAAATTAAATATAATCAAAAAATAAAAAGCCAGGAAAACGTGAAACACAAAAAAAAAATATTAATAAATTTAGATAGAAAAAGTAAGAAGTTTCCACTACGTTTTATAAACATTCTTGATGAGACAATAAAAATAATTTATAATGTTTTTTAATAGTATATTATGTAACAAGTGAGCGAAGTTGCTAATTACAGTCGAGGCTGTGAATTGAGCCCGAGCCGCAGGCGAGAGCTTAATGATGAGCCGAGACTGTAATTAGCAACGCTCACGAGTTATATACGACGTTTTTCAACACACTTGTGAGTAAAAGACAGACATACGTGGTCATAAAATAACAAACACACTTGATAACAAAGCTGTGAATTGTGATTGAAAAATGGCGCCGAACTTCGCGCATGCGTGTAGGTTTTTTTTTCCGCCAAATGTGTCAATGGCTGTATAGCATATACAGCCTATTTTACATGAAAATGTTTAATTTGGAGTGGTAAATCCAAATATTTTAATATTTTATAACAAATTATTGTAAATTATGAATAATTTGTTTGAGATACAATTTTGTTTAACTAATATAAGGCGCAAACATTTGAAAATGTATATGGATTTGAAGTGGTATAAAACCTCTTTGTTGTTTCTGAAAAAAATTTATGTATAACCCGAATCAATAAAATATGCTCTGTTTACTCGCATTTAATTTACACAAAGGTACAATTCAACTTTGTAGGATTCATTGCACTAGGGTATATTATGCACGCGTGACTTATAGCCCAGTTTATAGTTCTAAATTCAATAGAATTAGGCTCATTTTACGAGCAAGTGTGTTGAAAAAGTATTTTTAGATAGTGGTCGTTGTAGAGGTGGGGGAATATCGTTCCAGCACTTAGTTGCCAAGTAACGGAAACTTCCACGAAACGCCGCAGTTTGGTGCCCTTGCGTCTTTAGTCGATGCCGAGATGCTCTTGTGTTGTAGGCATTATCTTCAGAAGACCAAACAAGTTTATCAAATAGATACTTAGGTACACCCCGCGTCACCACAGAGTGAACTAAAGTGGCAAAATTTAAATTTCTACGTGAGTTAATGTTGAGGCTTTTGGAATTGTTCAAGTAGGGTGTTATATGAGCTCTATACGGAATCCTATAACAATACCTATAACACGCATTTTGTACTCTTTGTAGCATTTTCCTAGACAAAGCTGTTGCTAGTGGACCAAACACGACGCTACCATAGTTTAGCTTGGATAAAACAAGAGTTTCACAGACAATGGTTCTAAGTTCTGTGCTTAAATATTCACGAATCGTGTACATCACTTTAAGGCGATAAAAGCAAGATTTTACCAATTCTGAAATATATTTATTAAAACTTAATCGATTATCCCAAATTATTCCCAGGTTGCGAGCTTTATTAACCATGGATATCATTTTTCCGTCAATACTTATAGAGAAATTAATATTCAGTACTTTTTCGATTTGTTTATTAGATCCTAAGATCATATACTTGGATTTGTGTGGATTTAATACTAAAGCGTTGCGTTTTGACCATAAAGCTACTCTATTGAGATCATTATTAAGTTGTTGTACAGCGAAGTGTGTTTGATCAGGATGAAAAGACGTATAAAGCTGTGTATCATTAGCATACAAGTGAAAGTTACAGTTTTTAATATGGTTGACAATGTCAGCTGTGTAGATTACGAACAGCAAAGGTCCCAATATAGAGCCCTGTGGCACGCCTCGTACTACAGGAAGCAAATGTGAGTATAAGGGCAAACCATCCTCTTTGTAAAGCCTGACACATTGCTGCCGTCCAGTTAGATAACTATTGAACCATTCAATGACAGATTGATCTAGGCCATAAAAAGATAATTTAGACAAAAGCAGGGGTATGTTCATAGTTTCAAAGACGCGCGAATAATCCAATAGAGTGAGAAGAGAGGCATTACCCTTATCTTGTTCGAATAAGATGCTATCTGTTACATCCAACATGGCAGTTGTAGTGCTCCGTTCCTTCCTAAACCCAGACTGCTTATCCGGTAAAAGATGATTTTGTTCAAAAAAATAATTTAACTGACGGCTGACTGCCCTTTCTAAGATTTTAGATAAGAATGAAAGAATACTAATGGGTCTTATGTCAGCAAAATTTAAAAGAGTATTAGTTTTAGGGATTGGTGTAACGAGTGGAGTTTTCCATGCGTTGGGAAAAGTTGATGTTTTAAGCGACTTATTTATTATGAAAGTTATCACTGGCAAAGTATGAGGCAAGGTTAATAAAATCATGTCTTTAGTGATACCATCATAGCCTAACGAGTTTGATTTGATTGATAAAATTATTTGCGCAACTTCATATTCAGAAAGAGGTTTAAAAACAAAGGATGCTCCAGAGAAACGGTGGAATTCAAAATAAGTGAGTTCTGAGAGAGGTACATTTGATGGTCCAGGTATATTAAGAAAATGTTTGTTAAGCTCATCAGGGTCATTTAAAGGTGCCGGAAAACTGGAAGGTATGGAATCAAAATTTATATTATTTCTCAGATTCTTCCACATTCTTTTGGAGACCCCATACTCCTATTAATATTATAATCGAAGTAAGCCTTTTTTTCGCGTGCGATAGCCTGGACAACAATTTTTTTCATATCCATGTAATACATTCTATGACTGTCTTTTTTTGTCTTACGATATCTCTTAAATGCAGCATTTCGTAATTGTATCATTTGCTTTATTGTTGACGTTATCCAAGGCAAATGCTTTTTCTTGTGTAAAACATTAGTCAAAGGGGCATGTTTGTCAAAAAGTTTTACCAAAAATAGGTTAAATTTGTCCACAACTTGATTAACACTACCTATATTTAGCAATGACTGAGTGTCAAGAGAAAGTAAGTCCTTATTAAAGGCTTCCATATTTATGTTACTTAATGATCTGTAATTGATAAATTTACGAGGTACTTTTTCCTTTTTTATACTAGCAATACAACTAATCATAGAGTGCCCCAATGACCGTGTGATATTATTGACCGAAACATTTAACAATTTAATATTGGTGCATATTAAATCGACGAGAGATTCAGAATTGGCAGTGAAATGTGTTAGTTCGGATACCATTTGCTTTAATCCAGTACAGCTTAAAAATTTATCCAATTTTAGTGTATTTGTGCCATTTGTATCATTAATGTTAATATTAAAATCACCTTATAAAACAACATTCGTAAACTTTGAAAAGCAAGCAATACATTCAGTCAGGGCGTCAATAAAGTCATCTAATACTATCCAATGTGCACGGTAAGCTGTACCGATCAATAGTTTTGTACCATTAAAGGAAGAAGAAATCCACATATGTTCTATCGGTGCGACAGGGTGCCGTAAAATACGTATTTTAATTTCATCGCGTATATAAAATCCTACTCCCCCACCTCTGCCATGGCACATATCTTTAGGGCGAGGTGAGTTATAAAACCTATAACCTGGGACTAAAGGTGCTCTTCCATATTCACCCTGACGAATCCAGGTTTCATTAATTGCAATAATATTAGGACAAAACGTTTCTAAGGCCGCTGCAAAATAAATATAATAAATACATCTATACATATAATAAAATGGTAGGAAAGTCAAAACTGTACATTGAATATTTTTTTAAAAGAATACTTGGGGTATGATCTACAATCGAAACAGAAACAAAAAATATAGTTTTTAGAATTTTTGTCTGTTTGTCTGTTTGTCTTTCCGGGATAAACTCAAAAAGTACTGCATGGATTTACTTCAAATTTGGCATGAAGATAGTTAAGAAGTCGGGTCAACATATAGGCTACATATTATCACGCTAGCAGTGTTATAATCGTAGGTGCGTTTGGTGCTGCATAGCGTTCACGCAGACGACGTCGCGGGCAGCAGCTAGTAATTCATACTATTGTTCATGTAAGTAGAGTGGATACTATAACTTACAGTAGAGAAAAGTAGTGATCTTTGACTTTATTTTTGAAACTAGATATGGTTTTACACTCCCGAATGACATGAGGTAATGAGTTCCACAATCTGACTGCATGCACGGAGAAAGAGTAGGAATAAAAATCGGTTTTATGAGAAGGTATAATATGTGTGCTCTACATTACGTATCTTGAGAGTGTGAGTATAAAAACCTTTCACGCAAATAGAGAAGAGTGAGTGGATTATTAAGGATATTGAAAAGGAGACAAAGGATTCTAGGGTTTTGACGGTAGCGTATTGGAAGCCATCGAAGTTGCTTGCGATTAGAGAAGATGTAATCGAACTTCTTCAGGCCAAATATAAAGTGAATGCAAAGATTTTGCAGGCGCTCCAACTTGTTAAGAAGTTCTTCTGTAGCATCCAAATAACAAACATCAGCATAATCAAGGATGGGTAGAATAAGTGACTATGCAAGGGAAATTTTTGTTTTGAAAGGCAATAAACTATGTAAGGCTTTAATAATAATAATAATAATAATAATAATTTATTTATTCAGACTACTAGGTCCATTGAAGTTAGTTACATTTTGGCTTAAAGACTATGTTAGAAATAAATATAAGAAAAAATATAATATTAACCTACTTATCTATATTAGTTTACAAAATATCCTTAGCCTATGTTAGTAACTTATAACTAAAAGAGATTTAGTCCGATAGATTAGAGTCCTCAGGAATGGACTGTCGTATCTATCGGCGAACGCCCTAAGGATAGTGTTGGGGCTCCCGCGTACCCTGCGCAGTAATGACGCCGTTTTTTACGCCAAATAGCGTCGAACCCATCGGTTCGCGCCTCCGCGAACATGGACGACGCGCTGCAGAAGCGCGGAAGCCGCAACAAAGCCCTGAAGGCGTTGTTAAATTGGATCCGCAAAGCATTGTATGACCTTTGAAAATACCTAAACCATAAGGCCCCCGAGTACAGCGATGTGCAGTATGCTTTAAACAACGTGATCTTAACCGAGGCCGTACAGCGGGAAAACCTGCGGGCCAGCATGTTCGCCCGGACTGACAATGCTCTGCGTTCCCTCTCCATGTCTACATCGTCCCTAAGGTCGTCTGTTACCAAATGTCCCAGGTACTTAAATTGGTAAACTCTCTTAAGAGCAAGACCGTTCAGTAGTACAGGTGGAACAGTAGAGGGACACTTAGTACCAGCCCTAAAGACCATGTACTGCGACTTATTCGCGTTGTATACAAGCCCGTGCGAAGCTGCGTACGACTCGCAAACTGCAAGCAGCTCGCGGAGGGCGCCGACCGAGGGGGCCAGCAGCACCATATCGTCTGCGTAGCTCAGATTGTTCACACAGACTCGGTCAATGAAACAGCCGACATGCATACTGCTAAGCCACTCGATCAACGCGTTGACATACAAGCTAAAGAGCAAGGGTGAACTCAAACCGCCCTGTCGCACCCCACACTCCAGCCTGGACGACTCGGAAAACTGACCAGCCCAACGAACACGATTTTCCTGGTGCAGGTACCAATACCTGAGTACAGATGCGAGCTCCGGCGGCACCGTCGTTTCTTTCAATTTCCGCCAGAGAGTATCATACGACACCATGTCGAAAGCCTTTGATAAGTCCAAAAAACAGGCATAGATGGGCGTTTTTCTATCTGTGTAATACTTTACAGTGTTTTTTAAACTAAATATGGCAGTTTCAGTTGACAGGCCAGGTCGAAAACCGAACTGACCGTCGTGTAGCTTGATGTGCTTAGTTAAATGTGAGTTAATTACACTGTCAAGAACCTTCGCAATGATGGTGGCTAGCGAAATAGGCCTGTAGTTTGAACTGTCTGACACATCACCCGTCTTACTTTTGACAACTGGCACCACCAGAGTCCGCATCAGATCATCAGGGAGATAACAATGACTCAGGCACAGATTGTACAGGAGCGCGAGAACACGCGGCAAGTGAGGTCCAGCATGTCGCAAATGCTCGACACTGAGGCCATCGTGCCCTGGAGATTTCCCTTTGGTCATCTTTTTTAATACGTGTCTAATATCTTTCGCGACTATGACAGAGTTAACTTCAGCCCCGTGGGTCACATCATCGAACGTTCGGCAGGGTGGCCCCAGGGGCGATTTTACAGAAAAACGACTTCTAAAAACCTCCGCGATGTCTTTAGGACTAGAGACACCATCGACGCTCACAGGAACGCCCGATTTAGAATTCAACTTATTTGTGCATTTCCAAAAACTTTTGAAGTCTAAGTTAGTGTGAGACTTCGCTATCAAATCCATTTTTATTTGCTCTTGGTGATTTAAGCACCATTTTAATTTCCCTTTAAACAACTTACGTGATCTGAACATAGCCTCAAAAACCGGACCTGAGGTTGGTTTACCATACCACACCCAGTTGCTAAACTCTACCCTGGCATTCCTGTAAGCCTCGCTGACATGTTTATTCCAGCCGGCTAATGGTTTCTTTCGTTTCACATATTTTTGTTTATATGTGGCTATGGCACATACAATTAAAATATTTATCACATCTTTATATAAACTATTTATAATTTCTTTATGAGAATTATTTTTACAATATTTACCACAACAATCTTGTAGCTCTACAGGTAAATCAATAAACTTTAATTTAGAATTGCTTATGATTTCATAGGCACTACACTGTTCATTATTTCTCTCTCCCCATAAAATTTGATTACATATAGGATCTTTTGCTAAAAATTTCTGTCGAACAACATTAAGATTGCAAGTTAATACTAAGGGCATATGATCTGACCAATAAACATCATATTTAACATAAACGTCCGTAACGCTCTGCAAGGCGGCGTTTGTAACGACACAGTGGTCTAGCCACCGCTTACAACCGTGGGCTTCGCTAATGAACGTGAAGGTGTCTGGGGGTAACCTATTAATGTCCACACAGTTCCATTCTTGCTCTTTTGAAAAGTCTAAAAGTTCATTACAAAATCGCTCACCTGGGTGCGCATTATAGTCCCCGAGGATGAAAACGGACTCTGCAGCACTGTCCTCGATTATTGCACTAATAACACTTAGGCAATCCGTGAATTCCGATAAGTTTTCGGCACAATCAGTAGGCATATATATGCTTATCACTAACACAGGCCGATCATTTGTCACAATACGGATGGCTACTATACGCGGATTCGCACAGGGTATCACAGACACAACCGGAAACATTGATTTACGCCACAGTAGCGCTACGCCGCCATAAGGCCTGCCCTTGAGCATGCCGGAAGCCGTGTCCACCGCCGAGGTGCCCGCGCTCTCGAAGTCACCGTGCACGGCCGCCAGGTACTGCAGCTCCCCCGGCAGCAACCACGTCTCTTGCAGGGCAACGATGTCTGCAGAACTGCAAAGCCGTCGTATGTCCTCTACTGACCTCTTTACGTTTTTACAATTGAAAGTAACAAAGGTTGTGTTAATCATTTTTGGAAACGATTCTGTTCTCGTTCATGGGTCAATGTGTACGCTTTTATAATAAAACTCCAAAATATTTAAGATTAACCCTTCGATAGATTTAAGGATAAGCATAAAGTTTTATTATAAGATATCCGGATGCAAGAAGATTGTAAATTGTTGTTGTTGTTATTGTTATTGTGTATTTTTAAAAGATGATTGCTGTTGAGTTTCTTGCCACTTCTTCTCAACAGATCGACTTTCCGAAGTGGTGGTAGATTCAGTTCAATTTGTAAATTGTGACTTATTTCAAATGTATTTAAATACTTACGAAATAAAGATTCTTTTGACTTTGACTTTGACTTCTTTTCTTCCCCAGTAGTCGTAGGATTCCTGTAGGGCCTAAATCTTCGACATGTTATGCCCGCCGGCCAAAGTTCATCATTTAGGAACAAATGAAGTTTAGTATTAGGAACTAATATTTTGTATGAGTTTTACTCTTTCTCAGTTTTCATTTTAATTTTCTGTAAAACAACCTGTTCTTTTGTTTTTGTAAAAATAAACTCAGAAATGTCGTTTATTTTCGTGTCTTTGTGAACGTTTGACAAAAACAAAGAAATTTTTAAGCTTGCGGGCTTAAACTTATCACCTGGCAAGAGTTTAGCTTTGCCACGTACACCCTCCGACTCTAAAGGTCTGTTTCTATGTCTTCCTTTTTGTACTAGGACCCATTCTTCATTTGGATTTTCCGCTTTCCATTCACCCGTTCGCGTTATTTCCGCCAAAGTTTTATTTTTGTTACCATCGGCAGCGGGCGTGCTTGCTTTCCCCGATCCTTTTTCAGTCGTCGGTGAAGACACCGTAGTAACGGCAGGCATAGGCGAGCTGCAGCCACCGAACGGCATGCACTCTTCACTCGCTTGAGCCGCGGCGCAAGAGTTATCCTCTGCGCCCGCGCCAAACGTCGCGCCAAAAGTGACGTTACTCCTAATTGATTTATCTGCTATCTTACTCGTTTTCTGCCGTGGTGAGGGAGATTGCCAATTCACCCATTCTTTTGTTTGGTTTTCTGGGCATTCGTTTATGTTAGATGACAAATTTAAAATGCCTATCGGACCGCTATCGCGACCACTATCTAATAAATAAGCGCCTCGTTTTTTATTTATATTTACTATGGATGCAAACTTCATGTGGTTTATTTCGGTTTGCATACTTTCTAGTTGTTCTTTTGTTACGTATGACTCTTTCAAGTTTTTAATGTCAGATTTTAACAGAACAATATCTTTAAGTAGCGCGGTCACATCGATGTGATCAAAACATACTGGTGGCAGTTTCTCCAGTTCTCTCGCCACAAAAATCGGGGTTTCTTCAGGCTCCGTGTTTTTAAGCACACAAATAATATCTTCGATATATTTTTGTTCTTTGTTTTTTCGCCGTGAGATATTGCGGGTACTTGTAGAAACGGACTCGAATAAAAGATTTTTTGCATCCGTGATTTCAACCGTATTAAAAGAACTTACAGCTAAACGAATCAAACTTTCTTCATCCATTACACTAATTTTGTTCTGCACAAAACATAATAGCTCGTTTATAATAATATTACACTGAGTACACTTAATTTTATCAGACGACATTTTTTTCTACACCCGAACGATACCGAGTTCGCGCGAGACTTGAATTAATTTAAGAGTGTTCGCGCCAGTTACCCTTAGGTGGCGCTAGTCTGTGGTTTTGTTTGAATCAAGGAACATAATTACTCGAGGAGAAAAATGTTATCTCCCATACAAAAAAAAGCAAACACAGCTTTATTCATACACAACACTAGCTCCGTTGCGTTGCCTTTAAATAGAAACAATGCGAGCGGGAATATCCAAATTGGTTTCTTATGTAAAATATTGAATAATCCTCAAAATTTACTAAATACACAGAAAAATACTAACGCCGTTCTTTTAGTATTTTGCTGTGTATTCAGTATGTTACTTCAGAATAGGGCCATTTAAATACTATGACAAAAACAAATAAAACAAATTATGTAAGGTCAATTATTTATTTCTTAGTATTGCTAATTTTCTCTGTAAGTCTTCTTTTTCCTCCTTTTCATCTATATTTCTATTTATGTTTAACAAAAATCGATTTATACATATATGAAAAACACTAGACTTTACGTGATATTTGTTTATATCAAAAGGTAGACATATCGGCAGTTAACAACAGCAACGAAACTATTACAACTGTCCTGTCGCACTAGCACTAAGTTAAAACGTCCTATCGCAAATTTTAAAAACACTATATAAATAATCGTACCTAAAACACATAATATATTTAAACACGAAAAACAACGTAAATAGCGTATTTTATTGCATTAAATATGGAAAGATGTAGGCACTCAATCAACACAAAAATTGCAATAGGCATGACATAGAGTTGGTTGATTGATTGAATCTTGATTGAATAAATCACATGGCTGCGATAGATTAAGTGTTACCACTTTTGAAAAAAAAAATTTTTTTTTCACTGGTATACTTTGTAAACCCACACATTCAAAACCATATATGTGTGCAACAACAAAACCTCCTGTACAACAGATACTAGACCCTGGTTTGAATGAATGAGGAATTGCTTTTGATAAATGTCAAAACGTCAACGTCAAGTTGTCATATTGTTGTTGATACTCTTGTGACTTGGCACCTCGAATGTAGGTTACGGTGATTGTGAAGGTTTTGTGCTACAATTTTTTAGAAGAAAGGTGTTATTTGGTGAAAATAATAATATCTATATTAATCCCTTTCGATTCCCTATATATTGTCCTAATTCCCCTCCTTATTAAATATATATAATTCACCCACGTGGAAAGCTCTTGGATGCCGGTAAGTTTCCATTATTTATTTCCCGTAGGTATCTTAGAGGCAGTGACTGATGGCTGCGTACGAGCATAACATTAATTTTTGCCCGTACAAACTGGAGTGCAAGGAAAAGTGGATCTTACGACTGATTTCACTGACATTCGCGTTCCATGTAATATTAGAATCAACTATGACTCCTAAATTCTAAGAAGTGTCAGTGAAAGCAATCGTAACATTGTCCATGGTGATTGAAGGTATAGTTGAGAAATCTAGACAAGCACGAACATAACGATTGCCTATGATCATGGCTTGTGATTTCTTGGGGTTAATAAGAAGACCGAATGACTTAGCCCAGTCACTTATTCAACTCAGATCTGTATCGATTCCTCTTACAGCAGAATCAACATCAGAAATAGAAAAATGGCGGTAGATTTGCAGATCATCTGTGTAGAGATAGAGGAATTTTGATGAAATGACTTTGGTAACTGAGTTCATAAAAATCGAAAAAAGAAGAGGAGATAAGACATCACCCTGCGGCACACCTGCAACAAGATCACACCAATGTGAGGGATTCTCATCAAGGAGGATCTGCTGCGAGCGGCCGCGAAGGTAGGACTCAAACTAAGTCAATGCCAAGGGGAATACATTTAGGGATTTGAGGATACCGAGGAGGATATCGAAATCAACAGCGTTAAAGGCATTGCTGAAATCGAGAAGGATAAGTAGGGTAAGAGATTTATTTTCCATGGCCTAGCGAATGTCATCAGTGACCTGAATTACTGAAACCTGTGGCCAGGGCGGAAGCCGGACTGGAATGGAGTGATGACCTTATTTTCGGAAAGGAATGCTGACAATTGTTTATGTTCAATGTGTTCGAGAACTTTCAAAAGAAAAGGCAGGATCGAAATAAGGTGGCCATGGGTGACGGCAGTAGGATTAGGGATTTTAGGTAAGGGGAAAGCGTGCGCACGTTTTCAGGCTACAGGGAAGGTACCAGAGGAAAGTGAGTGGTTAAAATGTGTGTAAAAGTGGGCAGGAGGTAAGGTAATATTATAAAGATCATTCTCGAGCAGAAATTGTCATCGCCAATCGCAGCAGAAGAAATGGAATGGATAGATTTTTTGACTTTATCTTTAGATACAGCTGTAAAATAAAAAGAAGAATGTGTTACTTGCAGTCTCGACAGATGATCCAAGGTGCTAATTTTAATATGTGGATTTAAAATAACAGGAGGAACGGAGAAATAATTGCAGCGATTTCTTAAAACTTTGAATTTGTCAAGGTTGCAATCAGAGGGACTTCGCCTGTATAACCTTATTGCCTTGTCTCTACTAGCCATAACTTCCTTGATAGAACTGTTAAGCCAAGATGCTGGATTGTGTTTTAGTTTGAGCTGTTTTAGTGGAGCGTGGCGATTGAAAAGCTGAATTAACACACGGATGAAGCACTTCACTTTTGACTTTTAACATACGAGTGGCGTCAAGGTGATCCCAGGTGACTGGTGGCAATTTCTTTGCAGTTGATGTCTCCATCTCCGAGAACGAAGTTTCATAGATCAAACTATTTTAATCCATAACTCCAATTTTATTTTGTACAAAAGCAAGGATTTCGCATATCACTATGTTGCATGAGCAACATTTTACTATATTAGAGGTCATTGACCTTGCACGGAAATCAGCTGTGTGTCGACGACCTTGCGCTTTCGCGATCAGCTAACGACTGATTTATAATTAGTCCTTAATCCTACCTATAAGTTTTCCTGTGAATCAAAAATAAATAAATAATTACAAAATAAATAAGTGCAAAACTACTGAAGTAAAAATTGTGACGTCTTGTGATGAATAAAACTTTTTGAATTTTGAATTTTTTATATTTTACTTACGTTTTTATTTTGACAACAGCTATCCAAGTTTGATCCGATTTCGAGGCCATTTTAGTAAAAACATTAAAGCAAGTCATTTTGGCTCCATATATTTTTGGGCGTTTTTGAAAAGTACCGGCCAGCAAAATTAAATAGTATGTATTGTTAGTATTAATCCTTATGAGCAATAGTTATTATAGTAAAAAGCTTTCAGATTACTCTAAGTCAAGTTATACAAGTTAATTAGTCATATTAGTCATATTCATACATTCATTGATTTCGTTATGTGTTAAAAAAACATAACTAAAAAGTCCTACATTGTTATGATAGTGCTAACGCTATTGGGTAATTATATGTTGTAATAAAACAGATTTGATTCACTTATCAAAATAACATAACAGGGTGTTTAAAAAATAATTTTTGAGACACATCCCAGGTAGTGCTAGCTTTCCCATGCGACTAAAAAACCGTCGTTTATTTCGACTTACGGTTTTTTTATGAAAGAATTCTGGACATTTAAAGGAATGCGCGCACGCGCAACCTTCTAACAGCATTGTATAATCGGAAGAGCGATAGGTGATAGGACACGCGCTTGCTTTCCTTTACATGTTTCGATTTTTTTATGAAAAAACTATACGTCCAATTAAGAAACGGTTCATTTTAGTATAATAGGAAAGACCAGCCCTTTCTGGGATATTTTTTCCAAAGTACTTTTTTATCACCCTGCACTACTTTAGGTGAAATAAAAATAATGGTAAGGCAGTGTATTGATTAAAATGATATTTATTAGTTAGTTATCGTCCTCCCTGGCTATTTGAGCCAGCATGCACTTCCGACTACCAATGTCTATGATATTAGATATCGCTTAATATGGGGTGGCTCCAGAGGTTGTTTGCCGTCGTTTTGTCATATAAAAAAAAACATCTTATTCATTATGATAATACTATCTTCCAAACCTTGAGGTGGTATTAGTCCATTGAAAAGTTACATTTGGGGTTGCGTTTTTCAGAGGACGCAATTTTATTTTTTTGATGTGTAGGGGGGGTCAGTATAAAGCTAAAACCAAGTTTGTGGGGTCGCCACCCTTGTCCTACGGCCGCCATCTTGAAAATAGGGGTTGAAATGGTTTTACTATATATCTCTTAAACTATACTCTTAACATTTTTTGTTGCAAATTAAATCCTCTACAACTTTGGTCCAGTAACTTTTTGTCGTAGAACTATAAATAAAAAAGTTATAAGCGAAAATGTTTAGAAATTCGAGAAAATAATTTATATTTTTTGATATAACTTTTTTTTACCTATAATTTTACGAAAAAATGATATCTGACCATTTTTGTAGATCGTTTTTTGCGGAACAACTTTTATAAGCAACATTTTTTCATTAAGTCAATAGTTAAGGTTTTACAGCGCTCCGAAATGAGTCCGAAACTATTTTTCAGTACTCTTAACAAGACTTATATTATACGTGTGTACTAATTATGCGTCATCAGTAATTGTTTTTTTTTTTGTTTTTATGTTATTATTATAATTTTTTAAATTATTAATAATTAATTATTGACTCTTTTCCCCACCACCCACGAGGTAGTAGTCTAGAGGCGCGTTTTTTTACGTGGTATCCCCAATAGTGATTTTCTAAATTCGAACTACTCCATCCTCAGTCTTTTCAATGGACCAGGCTGCGGCTCAGCATCTGATCGGCTTTATAAATTAAATATCAGTGGGATAACTGGAGAAGGAAAGGGTGTTAATGTCGGCGTTCATCATAAAAGTCATTTTCATTTATTAATTCTGAGCGCTCCATTACGTTGCTGCAAGTCTGTGTATAAGGTCCATAATACTTGTTTTTGTACTCTCATTACGTACAACACAAACCCGCGCTTGTCGGCTTGTACGCGAATTACTTGGATCCTGAACCGCTTTGGCACAGATGAACCAATTGTTCGCAAAATCAAAGTCTGGCTCTGGAGCTTCTGAAAATGACGATAAACTACTGGAGCTGCTGCTGCGACGACGAATAACATTATTGGTTCGATTGTGCACGTAATAACAATAACATGTAATAACAATAACACGCAATATGTACAGTAACTTCCGAAACAGTTCGTAAAAATTGTTCATTAGCCTCATCATTTTTTGCTACAGCTCGGTCTAGTAAAGTTTTTACACCTTTTCCCTTCACAGTTCTTATTTTATTTTCACCTAAAGGTTTTTTACAAATAAAGCAATCACTCATTATGAAATAATAGAAAAAGCACGCTTAAAAAGTCTAAATGCTAGTCGAAAAAAAATAGTTTTCACTGAAGTTAAAATCGTATCTAAAATCATTCGAAATCGTTTTCACAATTAAAAACAGAATAAAATACATCCGCACATGGAGAAATATGTAGCACAACTAAAAGGTATAAGTTGAACGACAACTTCAACACAATATCATCAGCTATTTTTACAATAAGAAAGGTTTTTTTTTTTTTTTTATAAATGACTAAACCCGCGTTTGGCCTCAATCTCACCTGATGGTAAGTGACGATGAGGTCGAAGATGAAATCACACGGGTTTAGGAAGGAACTGGCTCTTTATACAATATTGCCGGAACACATTACCGCCGGAGCGGTAACATTTGGCGGCAGGCTTTATATAAAGGGTGGTCGCTAGCCAGGCGGACCCAGAAGGGATCCTACCACCAAGCAAAAAGTTAGAAATAATAATAATAATAATAATGGCAGATGTTCTTTTGTTCCCTAATGGTCGCTTGGGTATTTTCTACCTGGACAGTATTCTCGGTAACGGCCATCGGATTACAATTATTTTAAAAATCAATAATTGTCAAATTCTGTAATGGAGTGGAAAAGGGTCAATAATTAATTATTAATAATTAAAAAAATTATAATACTGAAAAAAAAACAAAAAAAAAAGCAATTACTGATGACACATTATTAGTACACACGTAGAATAGAATAGAATAGAATGTCATTTATTCGCAGAATATGGTAGAAAAAAAATTTCGTTAGATCTAAATATATTGTACAGCATATTCAACCGTCAATATCGGTGTGCAAATTTTTGTCCACTTTTCAATTTAACAATTCAAAATAATTAGGTATATTACTTATGTCCAAACTTATTTATTTATTTTTAATTATATTATTAAATGTCATGCATATTAAATCATTGTCATTCATTTAAAAAATCATTTATATTATAATACTGCTTATCTAATAAAAAATTATACAATGCTTTTTTAAAATTTATCGCAGTCTGGATTTTTATTGTCTTGGGTAATTTGTTATATAGTCGTATTACAGTATACATTTCGTCTATACAATTCTAGTTTTTGCATGGGTGCATATAATTTGGATGCATGTCTACCTCGACCATATACCATTTGCTCATTCGTTTTAAAATATTCTGAGTTATTTTTTACAAACAAACAGATTTCAAAAATATATATACATGGTAGTGGCATATTTTGAGCTTTCTAAATAGAGGTTTGCAGCTGTCACGGTAGCCAGCTCCACATATGGAGCGGATACATTTCTTTTGGGCTCGAAACACATTTATAACGTCGACAGAGTTGCCCCACAAAATAATACCATAACGTAGCAGCGAGGAAACATAGCCATGATAGGACAACATTGATGCTTTAGTTCCCGAAATTTCTCTTATACGCCTTAAAACATAAACATATTTATTATAGGAATTTAGTTGCTTCTACATTGTCAATTGGAATGTTATTGTAGTAAATGTTTAATTTTTCACATGTCATATTAATTGTTTTAAATTGTATAAGTTTAGTTTTAGTCAAGTTTATTTGTAAATTATTTAAAGTCAGCCATTGAAATACCTTCGTCATAGCACAATTAATTTTATAATATAAGTCTCGTTAAAGTACTGAAAAATAGTTTCGGACTCATTTCGGATCGCTGTAAAACCTTAACTATTGACTTAATGAAAAAATGTTGCTTATAAAAGTTGTTCCGCAAAAAACGATCTACAAAAATGGCCTGATATCATTTTTTCGTAAAATGATAAAAAAAAAGTTATATCAAAAATATAAATTATTTTCTTGAATTTCTTAAAATTTTCGCTTATAACTTTTTTATTTATAGTTCTACGACAAAAAGTTACTTGACCAAAGTTGTAGAAGATTTAATTTGCAACAAAAAATATTGATAATTTTTTTTATCAGATAAATAGTTTAAGAGATATATCGTAAAAACCATTTCAACCCCTATTTTCAAGATGGCGGCCGTAGGACAAGAGTGGCGAACCCACAAACTTGGTTTTAGCTTTACACTGACCCCCCCTACACATCAAAAAAATAAAATTGCGTCCTCTGAAAAACGCAAGGTTAGGCCTAAAAAATGTAACATTTCAATGGACTATATATGTAGGTAAAGAATCCTCATAAAGTGCGAAACTCCAATGGTCAACGTCTGTGAACAACATACTATTTCCCGATTTTCTCTCTGACATGAGCTTATTTTTTCGATACGTACATGCTTTATTTTTACACATACTTTTTGGTACTCGAAATTGTAAAAAAGTGAAATAAAGTGTGTCCTGACTTCTATCAAGTAACAGCAACGTTGCAAAATATGTAAATAATATACATTTCAAGATATTACAATAAACGTTTGTAGAGTATAATATATATACTTAATCTGTTTGTCTTTTTGACTCAACTTCAAAAAGGATGTTCTTAGTTTGACCCATGTGTATGAATGGTTGTCGGTGATATTAGTACATCGGCTTTGAAGGTGGTTCATACTTTTGAAAACCCTTAACGATTCTATGTCAAATAAATGGACATCATTGTGTTCCTTTACCGAAAATTAATGTTTCAGTAAATTCTATTTCTTCTAATATTCATGGAAAAGCTAAAGAGACAAAAAAGTTTGATTTTTAATATTCAATGAAACTGTTGGATTATCTGAACTTTATTGCGTGCAACTAAATTTTTCTTAAACATTGTTAAGATTGTTCAAAAATGTACAAAAATGTACAATGACTTTAAGTAAAAGAAAAACTAACAGCATCAAATAAGCTAATGCATCAAGATTGAACATATTCAATCTTGATGCATTTCATGGTTTTGCACTTATTTATTTTGTAATTAATATATTATTATTATTTATTTATTTTAGATTCACAGGAAAACTTATAGGTAGGATTAAGGACTAATTATAAATCAGTCGTTAGCTGATCGCGAAAGCGCAAGGTCGTCGACACACAGCTGATTTCCGTGCAAGGTCAATGACCTCTAATATAGTAAAATGTTGCTCATGCAACATAGTGATATGCGAAATCCTTGCTTAACAAGGTGTTGATTTGAATTAGATATTACAGTATACCAAGAGACAAAAAAAACTGGCGAAAAAACTCTTGGCACTATTGTTCAGTCGGAATTATGCGAATTAATACAAATAGGTACGCAAAGTACAAATTGAACATCTCATGAGAAAAACAAACACAAGACAGCTTATTGTGAGAGCCAATAATAATAATATTCATTTAATTCAGGTAACTTAAGAATAGTGCAAGATGTTTGAACTATATCTAAGACCCATAGTAAATATATACCTTAAGAATCAGCTTTCAAGAATCTTATGACTTTGAAGTGATCTGCTTTATTGTACTGCAGTTCGATGTTTCCGAAATTTAGAGGAATGATTATTCATATCTTTTTCTTGTGGTTGTTTTAAGCAAATTGTACTTTTTCAAATTTTTGTTCGATACTTTTTTTATTTGAAAAAAGTGTTTTTTAGAGATTTCTCGATATATCTTTTAAACTGCCGGAGCAAACTACGTGAAATTTTTCTGAGTGTAAGATATTATATCGTTTTAAAAAGCTGTAAGAAAATATCTATACATATAATAAAATGGTAGGAAAGTCAAAACTGTACATTGAATATTTTTTTAAAAGAATACTTGGGGTATGATCTACAATCGAAACAGAAACAAAAAATATAGTTTTTAGAATTTTTGTCTGTTTGTCTGTTTGTCTTTCCGGGATAAACTCAAAAAGTACTGCATGGATTTACTTCAAATTTGGCATGAAGATAGTTAAGAAGTCGGGTCAACATATAGGCTACATATTATCACGCTAGCAGTGTTATAATCGTAGGTGCGTTTGGTGCTGCATAGCGTTCACGCAGACGACGTCGCGGGCAGCAGCTAGTTTTCAATAAAATGTACACAATCGTTACAAAAAGCTAAAACAGGTTTTGAGACTTACGTCCTCTAGTTCCGAGCTAAAAGTGTTAAAACAGAACAGGCAATTCTAACCTTTACATCCACTGGAAAAGACCTTATATTGATCGTTCATGGAATCGACAGCTCAGTGCCGCTCGGTTCGTCGAAGGGTATACACGTATCACTTTGTCGTCGGCAGTGCTAAGCTTACGTTACGATAAAGGATTAAAATATATAAAAAAAAATTATAATTCACAATAATGGGAAATAAAAATAATAAAAACATTATATCTAAGCGGCAGGGATAGCGCGCTAGTCCATTTATCGGTTCAAAAACCAATAGTGGGTTTTGAAACCATTTATTTTAAAACATTTTACGTTGCAAGATGAGGTATTGACTGACGGAGGTCTACTTATAATGGACGGCATGTGAATTTGTATGAAACTCTCGATCGCTACCAGATTATCCTGACCTCTGCCTCTGTCGAAAAGAAAGCGATGTGAGTAGGATGCAAATATAAAAATGCGATGTAGACATACATCGCCGTTGTTTATGCAATTCGTGACGATTTAGTCTAGTACGAGATTCGATGTATTTAAATATTATGTATCAATATTACGATATGAAAAAAATAGTTTTGATTGCCTTATCAACAATATTTTTCAGAAATAAAGTCTCTTGCACAGAGCTTCTCAACAGTGGAGTCGTCATCTGAACTAACTAATTTACTTACGGTTAAAAGGTTAATCTACCTATATATAAAATTTTATACCTTTACTGATATTACTAAATAATATTGTTTTTTTTTTAATTCACCGTACCGGTTAGTAAAGATACAATATTTTTTTGAAAAATATATTCTTATATCAAATTAATTTTTACAGAAAGATTGTAAACGTACCTACAAATAGTTTCAAAATGCCTAATAATACCACAGCCCCAATGAGTGAACAAGAAGTATGTGACATAATGATTTTCTCTGTAGTTTTTATATTACCTCGTTTTTCTAGTTTTAACTAGTTTTCCTCTGTAGCTTTGATTTAGTTTAGATTAAATACGTACTCTATTTGGCAGTGTAAATAATAAAGTTTTTTTTAAAATATTTATAATTGTGGTCATTACTATACAGGGTTACTTTTATTAAAATTTTATAAAAAAAAATGATAAAATTAACCCTGTAGATTATTTATATAGAATTTTTATTTAGTGTTATTTAGTAACTTAAGTTGAAAATAATCTTTCATTTAAAAATATTTTATAGAATTTTTAGTTATACAGGATGGATTTTTTTATTCCACCTGGAGGGAAAGTAGGTACTCTAAATGATAGAAATAACAAACTAATATTCATTTATTTCGGAAAAGAAATAAAGCCGTATTCAAAGATTTTCGAAAGTTCGCTCGCCTCATCTGAGAATCGAACCGACATAAATCTGTAAAAACTATTTTTATTGCATCGATTGTTAGAATCAATGCAAGGATGAAATCTCTCTAGCATACTTGGTTAATTGAATGAAAGGAATACCATAAAATCTTTAATTATTTTAATTACTAACATAATTTACAAAAAAATGGCAATCGAAAATTTGTTATCTCTATTATTTAGGGTGTTACCAGACCAATCGATCTATAGTCGATCGAAGTCGAGAAATGATCGTTTTTGGACACCCTGTATATACAAAGTATGTCATCATTATATTAATAAAAAATATACAATTATATTTGCGTTAGATGTAAATATGACTGAGTTATATGATAAAAGTTACTACATACAATGCATACGGAAGGTTGAATTCATGCAAAAAATTCATGTGCGTCAAAACTCTCCTTTCTTGTACAAATTATAAATCCGACAAGACTCATCATAATCTCTTATCTTGTCCTAGAATCTATAATTCGATTGTTATTATAATAAAAAAGTTTTTTTTTTTTCAATATTTTTTAATCTAGATTAGGTAAATACTGAGCGTTCCAGATATTGCTCAAATATTTAAATACACTTCTTAAATAGACATAAAAATTTTGGTATTCACACCTACACACTTACAGGCAAACACTTATTAATTATCATAAAAATGTTTGCTTACAGTTTTTTTGAGTTTCAAATATTTTGATTCGATTCTTATTCCAGGTAAATTCTGATTGGTACTTCCAAGTCCAAGGTCAAATGCATATCGCAAAGAAAACTAAATGTCTCTTAGCTATATGGTATGGGGACAATAAGTTAAAAATTGAAGTATTAGAAAAGGACGACCAGTTTTGGAAGAAAGAAATGGAACCCAAACTTGTCTCATTTTATATGGAGTGTTTGTTGCCTGAATTGGTGGATCCTCGCTACCCAACAACAAAAAATATTCGAGACCCATCAATAGTAAATGTTTCCACACCTACCTTGTCGACGATCAATATTCAACCATTTGAAGTAAATAATAGTACTGATGACGTTTAATTTCTTCATAGTCAACCAGTTCGACAACGAAGATTGGATTTTTCGGAATTGAAAAAATAGTTTTTTTTTTCTCTTGTAAAATAAATATATATAAATAATAAACACATTTAACATTTTTTCACTAAACAATATTAAGAGATTATAGAATACTTTTAATAACAGTTGTTGCGACTCCGTAGATTTCTTTTTCCTTAGCATTGAAGGCTGTTGACCTGCGATGGCGCCATTGGCGCGAAATTCAAATCTTAAATGTTTAATGACGAGTGTAGCGTGAGGGGCGCGTCAGGGGCGCGCGGAAAAGGGCAGTGCGTTATGAAGTTATATTTTTTGACAGTGGGCTCTTAACCTAAAATACATACAGTATAAAAACTACACAAGATTACACTAATTCACACGTATAGGCTGCGACGTGGGATACGACATCCTTGTGTCAAGTCATCAGCAACGAATGAAAATTTTAGGTGACATCTCATCAAGTGATCACAATCATAAACAAATCAATTTTATTTGCGTTGCATTTTATAGGATACGAGTCATTTCCGCAACTTCGTACGTGCTAAAGTAACCTCCTTGTGAGATTTTAGATTTTTTTTCCTAGTCATACATTGAAGGAACCTTTATGCCAAGTTTCACATCGGCGCACTCAAAGAATAATATTTTGGTATCATACAAACTAAAAAGTCCTATATTTTCCGTGAGATTTCTGGAATTCCTTCCATAATGCAACCAAACACCTGTTGAAGCACTTTTGTACCAAGGAACACGGAGGTGAATCACGGATGTGATCCTTGTTATAAAATAAGATTTTTCAAAGAAACTAAAAACGACTTTTTTTCCCGTTTCCGTCGGAATTTCGGAAATTCCGTTCTTAGTAGTACCCTAAACCCCCTAAGGAATGTATGTTAGAAAGGCTTTCGCCATATTTTATAATAGGATAATAATAATAATAATTAAATAATAAAAAAAAGGTATAAGTTTCACAAAGTTTAAGATACCATTGAACGTTCTGTTCGCCTACATAATTTTGAACATCCTGAGGGCTTAAATGAATTTGACGCTGACTGTACACACTATACACAGGGTTGATTTGTAGTCACCAGCCAAATTTAAATGTTAAAAGTAGAAATATGGAACCACAAACTGTTAAAAAATTGTCGCTGTTGATGAACATAGCTACTACGACGCGGCATTTCATTGACAATACTACGACGTAAGAATAAGAATAAGAATTCATTTATTTGCCAGAATGTGGAATAAAAAGATCTTAATAGGTGGTATAAGTACAGTATTATAATACAGTATTATTTTAAAGTACACACATTCACTCCGTCTGAGCATGCAAACTTATTTTATCACAAAATTTAATGATTATTATTTAATATTATTATGTCATTTTTTTAATTAATATTTTTCATTTAAATTCAAAAATTACAATTTATAAATTAATAACTATGTTTATTATTTAAATTAAAATTACAACAAAATTTAAATGTCATAATGAGCTGTTTAAATAAAGATCGACATGAGACAGTATTTTCAACGTAGTTCTACAAGATGTTTTTCAACACACTTGCTCGTAAAGTGAATTTAGAACTATAAACTGGGCTATAAGTCACGCGTGCATAATATATTATACCCTAGTGCATAATATAATGAATCCTACAAAGTTGAATTGTACCTTTGTGCAAATAACATGCGAGTAAACAGAGCATATTTTATTGATCCGGGTTATACATTAAATATTTTCAGAAAAAACAAAGAGATTTTATACCACTTCAAATCCATATACATTTTTAAATGTTTGCGCCTTAAATTAGTAAAACAAATTTGTATATCAAACAAATTATTCAAAATTTACAATAATTTGTTACAAAATATTAAAATATTTGGATTTACCACTCCAAATTAAATATTTTCATGTAAAATAGGCTGTATATGCTATACAGACATTGACACATTTGGCGGAAAAAAACCTACGCGCATGCACGAGGTTCGGCGCCATTTTTCAATCACAATTCACAGCTTTGTTATCAAGTGTGTTTGTTATTTTATGATTACGTATGTCTGTTTTTTACTCACAAGTGTGTTGAAAAACGTCGTATGTAACTCGTGAGCGTTGCTAATTACAGTCTCGGCTCATTATTAAGCCCTCGCCTGCGGCTTGGGCTCAAATCACAGCCTCGACTGTAATTAGCAACTTAGCTCACTTGTTACATAATATACTATTTCAACACACTTGCTCTAAATTGGGCTCATTGCTCTAATTGCTCTAAATTATTGCTCTAAATAATTAGAACTATAAATTGGGCTATAAGTCACGTGTGCATAATATATTATACCCTACTGCATTATATAATGAATCCTACAAAGTTGAATTGTACCTTAGTGCAAATTACATGCGAGTAAACAGAGCATATTTTATTGATCCGGGTTATACATTAAATATATGAGCGCGCGCGTCCACGCGGCGCGCCTGCAGCAGCAGCGGCTGCACGGCGCCTCCAAGCAACAATAGCGTGTGTAGGTTTAATGGGACAGGGCTACTGACCGGCGCGGCGCTCGGGGCTCCGCTGAGCGCGCGCGTCCAGGCGGTATTAACTTAGAGCCGAAGCAGAAGAAGTTTTGTCCTGGCCTTGAAGCACAACCGTCGTCATCTAGCATCAATTATTTAATGCCAAATCATTCAAGTGATTTTTCTATGTCGCCGACATACACTCAGGACGAGCTGGCACTTCAAATAATAATGTATAATATAAGTTTGTTAACTGTACCTTCAACAGCTGCTTCAAATAAATTTTATGAGCACGTATGTTTGTCTTTTACTCACAAGTGTGTTGAAAAACGTCGTATGTAACTCGTGAGCGTTGCTAATTACAGTCGAGGCTGTGATTTGAGCCCAAGCTGCAGGCGAGGGCTTAATAATGAGAGAACTTAGCTCACTTGTTACATAATATACTATTGTAACAAGTATATTATAAAAAGTATAGTGCATAGTCATCTTTATTTAAATTGTAATTTAGAGTGACCATGCCTTGGTTAATATGTAAGCGGGTTTATTAATTTCCTTGCAACAAAAAAAATACATTTTTTTGCAAAAATCGTTTCTGTAAATTATACTTACTGTGTAAAAGAAATTTGGTTGGTGACTAAAAATCAACCCTTTATATTTTATGTAATGGATTAGTCAGTTATTCATATCGTTACCTTTGATATTATTATACTTAAAGATTATAATGTTTTCTTACCTTTTTCAGCATGTGTAGTTCCGGCGCGCACCGTCATATGATCCGTTTTGTCTTGAACATTGTCGCTGAAAATAAATAAGGATTTGTACGTAATAGTAATAAAAAATCTTACTTATGTAGCTAAACTTACTAATTTACTTGAACCGAGCCATATTCAACCATATTAATCTTGTAATTTTTTGCTTTTATGTTCTTTCTAGTTAGCTAAAGGTCTCATTTTCTTTAACATGAGGGTGATCCTTTGGTGATCCAGGGTTTAATTATAGAAAGTGAATAAGAAGTATAGGTCAGAATTGTGCATAAATCGAAAGTAAAGGCCAGTACCATCGTGCTCCTACATTGCGGTTCTGGGCCATTACACAATAAAAATATTATTGAACCAGTTAGAAAGTTTTATTTTCACAAAGATAAACTTGAATTTAAAAATAAAAAACACCCCCGATTCATAAAAAAATCAAATTGAAAATAATTTTAAAAGATGAGACACGGCAACATTTCCAGCATAACCAAAAGGTTCACGTCAATGTTAAATTGACAACAAATGTCAAGTTTGACGTGTTTGACAATGCCACTGATTGGTTTGATCGATCGAAAGTTACGAACTGAAGTTAGCCAATAGTCCAACTAGTTTATTTGTCAACCGCCCTCTGTAACGATTTTTCTTTTTTTGCATAGTTATACAATGGTCTTTCTTATTTATAACATATCAATATGTATTTTATTCTTTTCAAACAATATTTCGATGTTTGATAGCGTCATCAATAATTCATTAATCTAGAACACGGTAATTTTTTCATTTATGGGTGACCTGGGAAACTGCCCATTTAGCCATGCAAACCAATAATTTCAGTAATTAAATATACTAAAAAACTTATATCTTCTGAGAAATTTAAGTGAATAATAACGCTTTGTGACTGTTAAGTTCATTTATGAATAAAAGAAAATGTAAACATAGGTATACTTTATAGATTTGGCTTGTTACAACCAAGAGGAAATATGAGAGGGTATCAATCACTTTGCATGTCAAAAAAATTACACGGGGATGAATAACATTTTTGTATAGCTGTATTCTAAACCTCGATTAAACAAGCATTTCAAAGATGCAAGGTTCATTTTGTGTGATTCTCCAGAACCGCTAATTAATAGTGCCTTTTATAATTTCGTCGATTTTTTTTTAAATATTCTGTTTACAAATATGATCCTTTTGTAAATTTCGATTAAGATTTTAAAAACTCGTCGACTTTAATACCGAGACCTGTATCTACTCCAACTGATCACGCTCCAGAGATTAATACGATCACGATCTCAGCTTCGCCTAAAAAAAATAAAAAAATGTAATCAGATCACGTGATTCGATTTCACCGAAAGTAAATATTATTTATTTTCCACAATTATACATAGTATAGTATAGTTTATATTCACTGCTGGGAGATGCAGTGAATATAAAAACATAGGAGGCTTTCACGGCTATCCTTTCCGCCTTGAAAATTCAAAAACAAATGTTTTAATTCACTGTAGGTATTTAATATACATTTATAGTTGAATTCTTTTCAATTGGTTTTCGTGACAGTTGCCATGTTTCATTTTGCGCAAACTTTTTATAATAAAAAATAAATAAAGTGGTGGAATAAAAATTAAAAAGTATTTAAATATAATAGCCAATTTAAATATTATAAAAATAACCTGTTATTATTATTATTAACTGTAAATAAAATAAGCAAATGTAATAAAGTATATAATTTTTAAACTGTCAGAAGCAAAGGACCCGAACGTCCGTTAATAGGGATTGACGCTATTGAATCGACACCAAATCGATGAATATGAGCGGTCATATGGCGGTCATCTTGTAAATACGAATACGTCGTGCCTTTTCACTCTTTTGTTGGATTTCCAGATTTTGTTAAGTTTCACGTTCTTGTTTTATTTACTTTTACTTGTTAAAATTTAATTAACAAGTAAAAGTAAATAAAAGTTAAATAGTAGATAATTGTTAAATTTTCGTATTAATAAAGTTTTTGGAATTACTAAGATTTTCCTTTTTCATATATTTTTTTTTTGTTATTTTTAGTAGTTTTTTTTTATAATTATCTTTATTATTATTTAAAATGTCAAAATGAAAGTAATGTTGATTCCGATATGACAGTGCTAAAGTAAAAATAAGTGAAATTAATTAAAATTCATAAGCCTCTAATACCCAAATATAAGCTAGATAAGATGAATAAGATAGGTACAGTTTTAAGATTACCGCCATATCAGTGTCAATATAATGCAAGAGCATTATTTGCAAATTTAGGTTCACTTTTTATGAGAAAAAAACCAAATTCTATAATCTTTTATCCCTAGTATTGTCTTAAGTTTTCACGATTCATAATTTAAATAAAACTACTTTTTAACCAGTCGCTCGTGACCACGGGGTCTGCAAAGACACCGAAACGTCGAGTTAAAATGTAAAATATAAATTATACGCGATTAATCCGGTTAAAAAGTAGTTTTATTTAAATCTTTTATCCCATTTCATTTATTAACGGAATCGGTATTTTGAAACAATCGATTTTAAAATCGAACAATTTCACTAGGCAACATTACTATGACTGTCAATTTTGAACTGTCATGAAAATCATTTAAAAAGAATTTAACTATAATTAACGTAAAACGGTAGATATGGGTGGTAGAGATGTAGATAGAGAGGAAAAAAACCGGCGGAAAAAAAAAATTGATCTGGTATTGACTGGACATGGGAGGTTCAGTCACTGACTGAACAGGGTCGCCTGCAGATCAGCACAGGGTCGACAGAGTTGTCATAGAGGAGACCTCATTCTTTCCAGCGTAGTAAAGACCATGTTGGGAAGTCGATAGGCTTGAGTTGACACGACCTCGTTCTACGAAGATGTTATGTCTTTTTTGTGATCAGAGTGGAACTTTATTAATGAGTCATTATACTGAATCACGCGATCAGATTCGCCAAAATGTTGAAATTTGACTCAGGTGATCAGAGCACTTTAGAGCGTGATCAGTTAGAGTGGAACCGGATTTCGTGATCAGAGTGAACTAACCAGATTTAACGGTTTATCACAGGACACACTTGTACAACCTGCAATCGTTTTTTTAGTCACCGTTTTACTTCTGACTAATTTTGTTAATAATATAAATGTGGAGGAAGTTTAAATGACGTTATAAATGTCTGTTCCTCAATCACGGTAGATTGGCTGAACGAATAAAGCACGGAAAAAGTTCATAGTCTGGAATAGCACCAAGGCTTTAAATCCTCAAAGTATAGCGGTTCTTACTGGATAAATTTGTTCGAATACATTAATTACACGCTTTGAAACTAGACAGAACAGTAAATAGGTACTTTTACTATTAAACTTTAATGTTAGCAAAGTCGCGGACAACAGCTAGTAATGAATGACATACACGGATCCATCTGCTGTTTTCAGCAGCATCGATGTCAGTTTAAAAACCAATAAAAATCCAAAACAGAACATTAATATAGATGACATACATTTAAACTATCCTGGAGCTACAATTAGAGTTCATGTAAGTACTGCAAAAACTGTTAGGTATACTAGTAAATTACTTACTCAAGTGTAACACAATGTGCAGCAGTTAATATATCGAATACCGTCAAAATCGCTCCTCCACAAAAGAACTTGCCTTTCCACTGCATCTGTAAGCATGGCAAAAGATAAAAGGCGTCTATTTTATGTGTAGTTATTGGTGTAGATCTTGAAATCTTTGAGCACGCTTGGGATCATATCATTTGTAATTGTAGATACATTTTTCCAAACACTATATTATTAGAAATTTTATTAATTTGAATAAGGAAAAATAAGCTATTTTTTGATACCGAAATCAATCTGTTAACGCAGTGCAACCCTGTGGCCCAAGCTTACTCAGTTTCCACCGGTCCACTCAGTCGGTTTGGCACCGACTTCAAAGACTATGTAAATATCTACTCAGATACATTATTAATGTTCTTATTAATGCAGAAGTTTACGATAAAGGGTAGTTATATGAATGGAATAGAAATAGAAATAGGATGGCGTTTATAAAATTTATTTTAACATTTTTAGTTGGTCGGTTTTTTGAAGGCGGTTCACTTTTTCTTAAAAAGAAATAATTAGGCTGCTTTCTTTTTTATTATGGTTATATGACTTTTTTTATTATTTTTTTTTATAATGTTAAGTTCAGTCAGTAACTTTTGTAATAAATAAATTTTACTTTCTTATGTCAATTTTTTTTTGTATTGTAAGGATAGGACGTTTGTCTTCCATGACATCTTTTTTTTTTTTATTGTAAGGATAGGACGTTTGTCTTCCATGCCACCTGATGGAAAGTGCGCATGAAGACTATGGTGTTACACGTCCATCCACGAGAAACCTATTCACTCAACACTTAAAAGTTCCAGGACTGTAGTGGTCAGGAAAAACAGACGCACGCAGATTGTTCCACTCCTTGGCAATCCGTACCAAAAAGGAACCATCGACGCGTTTTGTTCGACTTCTTGGTAAATCCACTATATAGGGATGGAAGTTCTGTCTGCGTCTGGTAGTCCGGTGGTAAAAAGGGGTGAGTTCAATTTGGTCAAAAAGAGCACTCGCACACTCACCAAAATGTAGCCGATAAAATACTGTCAAACAAGCAACCTTACGACGATGCTCCAGCGTCTGCAATTTTTTATTTGTAAGGTTGTTGTTGTTTATGATTTTACGGGCTCTTCGGTCAACAGAGTCTAGCGCTTCGAGCTGGTATTTGGCAGAACCATCCCAAAGGTGACTACAGTACTCCATGCACGACCTCACTTGGGCTGTGTATAAGTTGAGCAGCCGTTCAGGGCTGAAGTACCGCCGGACCTTCGAGATGATACCCAATTTTTTTGAAGCCGCTTTTGCCATAGACTCAATTTGTTGTCCGAAGTTTAATTTGGACGTTATTGTGACGCCCAACAGCCCTAGTTGGTCGGTGATGGGAACAGATACATTCTGGAAAGTGGGCGTAAAAGTAAAGGTGCTCTTTTTTGCGGAGAAAAGACACGCTTGTGTTTTGGAGGCGTTGAATTTGACCAGGTTAGATTCGCCCCAATCGGACACATTCCGCAAGGTCGAATCAACGCGCTCAATCATAGACTTTCTCAAAACCTGGATTTCATGGGCGCTCGTTCGCGCATTGGATATATATCTCTCAATAACAGTGCTGTCATCAGCATAACCAATAATGCCTGGTGTTAGGAGGTCATTAATGTGCAGCAAGAATAAAGTTGCAGAGAGAACAGATTCCTGAGGTACCCCGGCATTAATCGCCATTAGGTCAGAGGAGTAGCCGTCTAAGACTACTCGAATCAACCGTTCCCTCAGAAAATCAGATATCCAGTCGCAGAGCCCGGTCGGTATGCCATATGCTGGAAGCTTGCTTAAGAGACCATCATGCCAGGACCTGTCAAAGGCCTTGGATATGTCTAAGGAAACAGCTATTGCTTCACCATGACCCTCCAAGGCCTCACTCTATAAGTGTGTGGCATACACGAGAAGATCGCCAGTCGAGCGTCCACTGCGGAAACCATATTGGCTATCGCTTAGGAGCTCGTTTGTCTAGAGGTATGCCAGGAGTCGATTGTTCAATACACGTTCCACGACTTTGCAAAGTATGGAAGTGATTGAAATTGGTCGATAGTTGACAGGATCAGCACTTCTTCCCTTTTTTTTTTTTTTTTATAAGTGACTAAACCCGCGTTTGACCTCAATCTCACCTGATGGTAAGTGACGATGAGGTCGAAGATGAAAGCACACGGGTTTAGGAAGGAACTGGCTCTTTATACAATAATGCCGGAACACATTACCGCCGGAGCGGTAACATTTGGCGGCAGACTTTATATAAAGGGTGGTCGCTAGCCAGGCGGACCCAGAAGGGATCCTACTACCACCTTCTTCGGTACTGGTTGTACGTTAGCCAGCTTCCAGGATTTAGGGACTTTACCAGATTCCAAAGAAAGTCTTTAAAGACGCGTCAAAACGGGAGACAACTCAGCTGCGCAGCGTTTCAACACCACTGCAGGAATACCATCTGGACCGCTAGCCTTATTCTTGTCTAGGTGCAGCAAGCATTTAAGAACCTCCTTTTGGCGAATATGAACGATACCCATTGTAGGACCGAACTGAGGTAATTGGGGTGGGATTTTTCCTTGGCTATCTAGACGAGAATTATCCGCAAAGATACTGGCAAATAAATCCGCCTTTTCCTTAGCGGTGTGGGCCAGAGAACCGTCAGGTTTCCGCAGTGGCGGCAGCGATGGGCGACAAAAGTTCGTTTCGACCGACTTGGCAAGGGACCAGAAAGCTTTGCTTCCCGAGGGGTATGAGGCTATTCTGTCTCCGATACAGCCTATGTGGGCGAAACGAGCTCTTTTGATCACCTTCTTGCAGGACTTGGCGGCAGCATTGTACCTCTTCTTGTGTTCATGCGAATCCACGGCTTTGCTTCTGCGAGCGGTTGCCCAGGCTTTGTACGCTTCTCGCTTACGCTTTTCAGCGAAAGAGCATTCAGCACTTAACCATGGGCGAGCTTTGGTTTCAAGGGATAGATCAGCGTAGGGAATGAAGAACTCCATTGCTTGACCTATCACAATTGAGACTGCATCAGCGCAGCACGATGGATCGGTTGATGTAAAACAAGCTTGCCGCCATGGATAAGATGCGAAGAAATGTCGCATTTCATCACAATCTGCCGACTTGTAACGCCATTCTCGCCTAGATCCACTTGGTCAGATGAATCCAGTACCCGTCTGCCAGATTGAAGTTGGTACAAAAAAAACTTAATACTTACCTTCTAAAGTTGTAGGCTCACGTGTTATGGGTATGTAGGTAGGTATATGAAAAAAAAACACCTAGGTATAATTTACTCAATAGATTTCGACTCGTTCGCGGCTACTTACCATATCTATGTGGAATATGTATATAGTAGGAATATGTATACGTATCTTGCTATAACTTATTAAAACCAAGATATACTTAGGTGGGTATGTTTATAGGTTCTTACTTAGGTACCTATGCTTTAAAAAAAGTTTTGTATTTCAAACATCTTCTTGAGCTGGATGAACATATGGTTTGTTTTTAATATAATCGTTGATTGTATGACCTAACCTAGTACCTAGATAGCCTACATCACGGTTTTTTGTCACAAAACTATCAAACAAGGTAGGTAAGTAGATAACTTACTACCTGTACCTATAAAATACGTAAGCAAAATGTTTATAAAAGTACCTACTTATGAAGTCTTCCTTCACTGCCATATTAAAAGACGGTATGCCTAACCAAATTTTATTGTGTAGGTACCTAATAAACTTAAAAAACTTTCTAAAAACATTTCAATTCATACATAATATTTTTGTAAACATTTACCAACACAAAATAGATACTATTTTTAAAGGCTAATAAGTGCATCCATTAATGTATCTAAATAAGAATATCGATCGATAAATATTGTCATCAATAGTTAATTATGTAGTTATATTATACAATGTTTATTTATGTTAATCAATTTATTTAGTTATTCTAGTATGATTTTTATAAGTTATAAATGAGTTAGTCTATTGATTTCCGGAGAGCAGACTGACACGACGGTTGGTAGACGACGACATAGCAAAACGTGGTCCGATAGTTCTGGCGGGAAAGTTATGGGAGGGAAAAGAGAAACCGGGATTGATTTAGTCAGTCTACTCTCCGCTTTTAGAGGAGAACGAGCCGCTTTGTGATAAAGGTCAGTGTCGTTAAGATTGTGATATTTACTTATTTATTGTTCTCTGGCTGTATACTGTTACTATGTATTTTACAAGATGATTGCTGTTGAGTTTCTTGCCACTTCTTCTCAACAGATCGACTTTCCGAAGTGGTGGTAGATTATAATAAATATAAAACTTAAACTGATAAGTTGTTTGATTGAGTGACTCCCTTCTGAGACGTTTTCTAACATCTCAGAAGTGGGATTGTACTCAAAAACATAAATTTTGTTTAACGTCCACATGAGTCCTGACAAAAGTATTAAATTATTGAGCGAAGTTGAAATAAGTTTAAATCATGTAGATATGGTTTTAGAAGTTTATTTCCCGAAATAAAAGAATACAATTCACTTGTCTTCGAGAAATATAATTTGAAATTCAGTAGTGTACAAACTATTTTGCCCTATGCGCATCTACATACTTTATTTATTCATATAAGCTCCTCTACCCCTTATGCTCTAGTCTATGGTTATGTTGCTATGGGGTTGCGGGAGTACGTATTTGGGTTACATGAACTACGCGTAAGAATTTACGTTCCAGAATGAACCAATGTCGGGAACGCGTGGTCTACACTCCGACTTGTCCAACTAAGTCACCTGCTGGAGGTCGTCGGTCACGCAGTTCTACCAGGCGCCAACCGAGCCATCGTATGCTGCGGATTCGCAGCCGCTTCGGTCAAGACTACAGGGAGCGTGCAAGCCGCAGCTTGCAAGATCGAACAGAACGTCGTCGTGATTCACACCCTGGTTCATAGGACACCCTGGTCCTTGTTTATAAGTAATGGACACCCTGGTCCATATAGGACACCCTGGTCCTTGTTTATAAGTAATGGACACCCTGGTCCATATAGATAAGTTTTGGACGAAACTGGTCCTACTATGTAGCATAAAACTATGTATGTTTATGATATGCTTAAAGTGATAACAGATTTTACAATATAAAAAAAAAAATTAAGACATAAGTAATTGAAATTTATGAAATTTTGTTGTAATATATACTCTTAGCATCTTATCAGATTTGTAAATCGTTCGAGGACGCACGATGTAAGTTGGATGGCCGACTGTCATCAATAGTTAATTATGTAGTTATATTATACAATGTTTATTTATGTTAATCAATTTATTTAGTTATTCTAGTATGATTTTTATAAGTAATAAATGAGTTAGTCTATTGATTTCCGGAGAGCAGACTGACACGACGGTTGGTAGACGACGACATAGCAAAACATGGTCCGATAGTTCTGGCGGGAAAGGGAGGGGAAAGAGAAACCGGGATTGATTTAGTCAGTCTACTCTCCGCTTTTAGAGGAGAACGAGCCGCTTTGTGATAAAGGTCAGTGTCGTTAAGATTGTGATATTTACTTATTTATTGTTCTCTGGCTGTATACTGTTACTATGTATTTTACAAGATGATTGCTGTTGAGTTTCTTGCCACTTCTTCTCAACAAATCGACTTTCCGAAGTGGTGGTAGATTATAATAAATATAAAACTTAAACTGATAAGTTGTTTGATTGAGTGACTCCCTTCTGAGACGTTTTCTAACAATATACACATAACATTCATGTAATGAAATCTTAATATTCTTAATTCAATCAAACAAAGTTGATTGTAATTTGTACTTGTTAAATCAGGATAATATGCGACGTTGCATGACAAATTGATACAGTCAACGACACATCATGCACCGTGGGGCGCGTCGCGTTCCACTAATCTAATCAACATAGCAACAATAAAAGTGTTGTAGACCGTACAATATGATGAAGACAGTCATTTGGTTGGGGTGCAAATTTGGCAACATGTATTTTTGCGTATTTTTTAGATATAATTATGATATGAGTGGAGTGACTCAACGACTCAACTAAAATTTTTGAGCTGCAGAATGCAGAACAGATCACAGATAAAGTAGATAGGTAAGTGTGTGATGTGATTTTGTGTAAGTAATATTTTATTACCTAGTTAGAAGTTTTGTATTTGTAAATTCCTTATTGTATTGTCTCAATTGCCAAAGCTTTAATCCACATCTAAGAACTAAGGACTAACATAAAATAAATTAAATTTAAGTACCTATGTAGGTAGGTAGGTAAATAGATACTTTGAATTGAAATAAAGTCGCTTCGCGCTGTCTTGTTTGTATTAATGTATATGCTTAGATCTTTTAAACTACGTACTTGACAATTTTAATGCATTTTTTACACATAGAGAGATGCAAGAAGAAGTTAACTTTAATAATCTGAGTTACAAGAGCGAAGCTGCGGGCAAAAGATAGGTCTAAATAAAATAAAATTAACCAACCTGGCGCCATCGCACCTTGACTGATGGCTACCAAATTGTTTATTTTAGATAGGTACTTACTACAAATATAAATATTCTTAACCATCACACCACATTATCAGGCTAAAATTAAGCATCTTTAAAAACTTGTATAATGGATACTGGGTACTTAGATTAGATAACGGATAAAAACTCGAGAAATGTAAAAAAGATGTAGGATAGATATATTAGATATATCTTGAATTTTACATACATACATAACTTCACGCCTGTATCCCTAAGGGGGTAGGCAGAACACTAGAGGCTATAAAAACCATCTGATGTCACGTTTGACAAATTTAGAGGTATTAATTTTACAATAATTAAGTATAATTACTATTCAATTATCTTTATATGTAATTATTTGTATGTAATATTGTATAGAATATCTATTTATATGTATGACATTTTTTTATGTATCTGTTTAAGTTTCATTTTATTTGCGCAAATATTAAAAAGATCACGTCTGTCCTTTATTGTAATTAAAGGGAAACCTGTAATTCGCCTTCCTTAGTTATAAGTACTAGATTAAGAAATAATGTGTAATAACGCTGTTGGTTTTCTTAATAAAGTAAAATAAAAAAAAATATATATAAAGGCACATAAATATCAGATGACTAGAAAGAAAATATCAATATCCGCTCTCGCTCGGCCAGGCTCTGAACCCGTGAGCTCTGACATAATACGAATATGAATATGAATATGGATATGGAGAACAACTATATATGTGCAATGCAAACATGGCAAACAAGTACACTAGGTACAGTGAAACTTTTATAAGACTCTAATTTACAAAAGGAAGCCACCAAACCAGATGTGTGTGTGACACAAAAAAGGGCAATCCCAATGCTCCTCGGCACTGAAAAATGTTTGTGTCGGAATTTATTCACTACTATGTTCAATTAAATTATTATTTATTTATTATTATTAAAATTTCGTCAGGCATCTGTCACAGAATTAAAAAAATATTCTACAAATAATAAACAAACATATCCTAATCCATTCAGGCTAGTTTCATTTCTCACCTCACCGCGCACTGTCCGCGGCGCCGTCTGCGGCACCGCAGAACCGCGCCGCCGCCGCCGCACCGCAGACATGGGTCCGCGTCCTTAATTTGGGCTAGATAATGTTGTGTGAGTGCTAGAAATATTTATTTATTATTATTTATTTATTTATGACTAGCTGTGCCCGCGGCTCCGCTCGCGATAATTTCGAGATAAAAAGTATCCTATGTTACTTCTAGTACCTCTCATGATTCGTCGAGTAGTTTTTGCGTGAAAGCTGAACAAATATCCACGCTTTCATATTTATAATATTAGTAAGGATAAGGATTGACATTTTATAATATTTGACAATTAATTGTTTAGATCACTTTCACATGAGGCTTAAGTATCTATGGAACGAAAATACTTCAGCGCAAAGCTTCCGAGTAAACTATATTGAAAGTTGACCCGTCCGGCACGTGAACATGAAGATTTCTAGAACTGCTAACCCGGGAAAGAGCGAAGTATAACTGACCATGCGAGAAACAACTGACACCGAGATCTACTCCAGCAACACAAAATGTCTGCCCTTGAGCCTTATTAATTGTCATTGCAAAACACACCGATACTGGGAGGGAATTACGTTCTTTTAAATTGGAATGGAAAATTATTTGGTATTATGGGAATTCTGGGAATAAAGACGGTTTCTCCTGCACCGCAACTTGTTAAAATTTGAGATATCCAAATAGAATCATACCCAGAAATATGTACAACTTACAACAGAAAAAGAAATGAAAATAAAGCTGAAACGCCTGTGTAATGATATCTACCTATACCTACTTCACTTAAAAATAAAAACCTATAACTACAATAATTAATAAAAGTACCTACGCTTTTACCTAAAAATACAAAAAAAAAAACTGAACATAAATTAGCCAAAATTTGGAATTTGACCGAATATTTAAACACTACCAAAACAACTAATACCTATTTTATAAAATAACAACGAAAGAAATTCAAATAAACTATTTAAAGACTAAAGTCGCGCTGATAAGCACGGTTTATAATATCAATTATTGTCTGTCAATAAAGTCGAACGCTCTACGCTCTGAACGCATCAACAGCCAAATATTGAATGAATTATAAAGCTTGCGCTCGCCTCCCACCTTTTCATACCCTACCGCCGCGCCGCGGCACCGCGAGCCGCGTCTAGCGCGACAACCGTTACGCAAAAATTATCCTTATTTCATTCGGTATTCACGCGCGATGGGTTATTAGCGTATTTCATGTATAAGTTTGGTGTTTCTATACCGATTTCTATGATTCTTTTTTTATTGAATAGGTAATAATGTAATTTTTTTTTAATTAGGGATGAGTGAGAGTTATAAACGTAAGAGTAAACAAATATAATCAGAAAGCTCCGAACTGCTAAGCTATCGGGATTTACACGTGTTATTGTGAGTCAACCACAAAATATAGACATATACTGTTGTGGGATATTTTTTATGTAATTTTATGAAAAATATTTCTGTCATACATGATTTCTATGTAGCTTTAACCATTAAGGCTGCACACGCGACGGAAGCTTAAAAAATGAAGTAACTTCTCCTGTTTTCCCAACATTTCCCTTCACTGCTCTGCTCCTATTGATTGTAGTGTGATAATAAGTATACTATAACCTGCCCGGGAGAAGTCACGTTAAAATCCGTTGAGTAGTTTTTGTTTCTATAAGGAACATACATACAGACAGACAGACAAAAATTTTACTGATTGCATTTTTGGCATCAGTATCGATCACTAATCACCCCCTGATAGTTATTTTGAAAATATATTTCATGTACAGAATTGACCTCTCTACAGATTTATTATAAGTATAGAAGATGAAAAAAGTAAATTATGACGAGTATTTCTACTTGTGGTAGTGAGAATTGAGGGTTCACATCACTAAGTAGAAATGAATATAACTATTGTAAGGCCGGCGCCAGACTTAGCTTCAAATGTTTGAACAAATATTTGAACAAATGTTTGAACAAATGTGTGGCGCTGGACTTTACTAGCATACTGTGGAGAAAAGTGTTTGCGAAGCAAGTCTGGCAGGTTACGTCAATATGTGTTCAAATGACTTTGCAAAGTCGTCAAACATTTGTGCAAATCTTTGAAGCTAAGTCTGGCGCCCGGGTAAGAACTGATGATCAAAAGAATAATGATACGAATTTATAAATGGTAAAATTGGTGTTCTTTTCCCTGATATAAAATTAATATATCAAATTTAAATTTATGTTGGAAAATTTTAACTTTATATAATTGATTAAAGAGGTATATTTTATCACAAAAATATTTAAAATAATAATTACTTGTAATCCAACCAAGGGTGAATCGGGAGACCAGTTTTCGCTGAGTGTTAGGTTTTATTTAGCAGTACAGGAGGACCAGCACATTATCAGGATGGTCGAGAGTTAGAACTTACTTTTGGTTTTCAAGTTATCTTCTAACTCGCCAGATACTTCTTAACCGTAATATTGTGTTCGGAGTCGAAGTAATCAATAATAATGAAGTTCAATTCTATATTGTATAAGAGAATAACTAAACTGCTATGTTAGTACTAGTTTCCTATTAGTGTAGTCTTTTATAACAATATGTTAAAATTATATTAGTTAATTAAGGTTATAAAATATGTTAAAATGTCCATAACCCTTTGATAGATTTAAGGATAAGTGTTATGTGAAATTGTTATTGTGTGTTTAAAAAGATGATTACTGTTGCGTTTCTTGCCACTTCTTCTCAACAGATCGACTTTCCGAAGTGGTAGTACATTCAGTTCAATGGTTTTTGGTTTTGACTTTATTTTTCTTTTTTTTAACATAAGCGAGAGTGAGTTTGTCAGTTCTGTTACTTTCTTAAGTATATAAAGTGTTCACGAGGACGTGCACCAGGGGGAGTTTACTAATTTATTAGCCAATGCTGTCGATGGCAGCCGGAGCCAAAGTGGGACAAATCTATACGTATGAATGAGAAAGCTTTAAAGTACTTTGCTTTGACGTAAGTCTATATGTCAATCTTCTCAAAAGTGACAATCAAAGACAAACAATCATCCATCGCTAACGACTGACTGACGCCATTTGTAAAAACGGTTCATTGCGTTAACTGCGTAATTTCAGCAACCCATTTTTAATTTGAAAACCTGTAAAATTTTTGATTTGAAAATCTGTAAACTGTGTGTTTTTACGGAAGTGCTATTTGTTCAGTGCGAAATTGACACTTTATATTGTGATAGTGACACTAAATACTTTGTAATTGTTTGTTTATTTGCGAAATTGACGCTTTTGTGCAGTAGTTTTAAGATAATGGTTGGAAAATAAATTATGAATTTTTATTAAATATACACAATTTTAATGTCAAAAAAAAATTCAATATAATATAGTAAAAATAATGAAAACAATTTAATAATCAGTTATATAATAATTAGCATTTACACATAATTGACAAAATATACTAAGTAATTAATTTATCAGTCATATAGTCATTGATTTTATAAAAACATTTATTAATTAATAATTTAAAAATTTTATGTTTAAACTGTGCCAATGGTAATAGCTTATATGTGTTAGGATATTGAGATAGCCATACAGTAGGCATTTTTGTCAAAAAGATTTAATAGCCTTTGTGGCACATACAGTTTGAATTCCAATTTTTTTCTTAATCCTAGTTTTACAATTTAAGAAATCCGTCTGCCGTTTAAATTGGCCAATATTTTTTTTGACAAAAAGTAACATTTTGTATAGATAAAGGCTAGGTAATCAAATTTATAACGTCCCTCTGTTTACGTCGAGGATCAAAAATGGCCTAGACAGTATTTATCTAACTTTAACAGTAAAGCCATAACAAAGCCGGGTACTGCAGGTGGTCATAAAAGTTGTAAGTATAAACAATAATAATTATACATTAAGTTCCCATCTTAGAGTAATAGACTGCATAGATTACTACTGTGTAAAGTGGATCTATTAATACACTGAAAAGTTGCGGATGGCATTAACTGAAGCGCTAGCGAGCTGTATGTATGCATTTACGAAGTATGAAGTAATCGTTCTTCTCTCGTAAGAGAGTATATTGTTGCATGACGTGCACTGAGTCAGGATGGGCGAATGTAATGTTATGTTCAAAAGTCGATAACTTTTGTAATAAATAAATAAACTTTCTTATGTCAAAATATGTAACAGTCATGATTGTCAAGTGAATGGTTGAAGGATTTGGGATCTTTTGGACTATGGTTTGGAGAGGAGGGATAATTGAGAATTTGGGTATTCTGACTAGAGGCTTACGAGCGAGCGGTCATCATATTGAATTGCTTTAAAGTGTATTGGAGTAATTTGTATTCATTTTGTATTGAATTGTAAGGCAAAAGTCAGCCAATAAACTGTTGATCAGTGCTGAGGAGTTTTATTTACTACATTTTATTTTTTTATAAATTATTTTGTGGTTCTAGGGTTTCCAATCAACCTGTTTTTAACCGTATTATACTGTTTTTCACTATAACTGTTCTTTACTGTTGAACAAAAATAAAGTACACAAAATACTGTTTTCAGTTTAAAATACTGAACACTTTATATGCTAGAATTAATTTAATAATTTGTGCGAGAAATAAGTTTATTTTTCCAAAAAAACTGTTTTATATTCTTTTCAGACTCAAATAATAGTAGATTAGTAGCCAAGGGCTGTAAGGCATCAAATGCAGCCCGAGATATTTCGAGATTATCGAGCTCGTGCGTGTATAGTTCGAGGGTGCAATTAATGCTTACACCCGATCTAATTATTCTGCTTTACATCTCGATTGTGAGGTAAATAGAAAAAAACCGGTATTACAAGAATAAAACATTTTAATATTGTTAATTGCTGTCTTAAGTTTTCGCGATTCATACTTTTAAATAAAACACCTTTTAACCGGATTTATCGCGTATATTTACATTTTAAATTTTGACTCTACGTTTCGGTGTCTTTGCAGACCCCGTGGTCAGTCGCTCGTGACGCGATAAATCCGGTTAAAAAGTGTTTTATTTAATTGTTAATTGCTGCTTCAGCTTCCATTTTCATTAAATCGGTAGTCCAGTTTTTTCATAATTAGCACGTAATTATAAAAAAATCCCAAAAACAAACAATATTTAGAGTTAAAGATTTCTATTCCCGCCTTTCTTCATTAAAAATAATCAAGTAATAGTATATTTCATTACGAGTGCGGAAAGCCTGTCATTGCAAAGAGTTCCGACAAATGTCTACACGAGCCGAGGCGCAGCCGAAGGCGAGGGTTGACAGTAGGAACGAGTTGCAATGACGGTTCCGCACGTGTACTGAACGACTATTTTTAATACAGTTGCGAAAAAATTAAGCAATTTTATAAAATATACAAAATGGCGCCAGCCGTGAAAGATTATAAACCGAGATTTTTTTTTGTTTACCCATTCTGGGTAGGCAAAGGGAACTATGCCCATACAGTCAAGTCTTTAGTAGATTTTTTGTATTGACATGAAATGAAAATGAATTTAATGTGATAAAATGAAATGAAACCTACCCTAACTCATTGCATCAAATCATTATATCTGATATTGAAACAAATTAGTAGCGTCTTTTCAGAAATATTTGCATGAATCGTAAAAACTTCTATGAATTTTTTTTTAGTAAAAGCTTCGTAGTTGATTTTTTTCTTTTTAATAGACATTATTTTGACATTTGGGAAAGAGAACGCACGAGTGCGGAAAAGGTAAAAAAAAGCACAAGTGTGTAATAGTCCACATCCCGAACGCTAAACGACAAATGTCTACACGAGCCGAGGCGCAACCGAAGGCGAGGGTTGACAGTCGGAACAAGTTGCAATGACGGTTCCGCACGTGTACTGAACGACTATTTTTAATACAGTTGCGAAAAAATTAAGCAATTTTATAAAATATACAAAATGGCGCCAGTCGTGAAAGATTATAAACAGAGATTTTTTTTGTTTTGTTTACCCATTCTGGGTAGGCAAAAGGAACTATGCCCATACAGCCAAGTCTTTAGTAGATTTTTTGTATTGACATGAAATGAAAATGAATTTAATGAGATAAAATGAAATGAAACCTACCCTAACTCATTGCATCAAATCATTATATCTGATATTGAAACAAATTAGTAGCTTCTTTTCAGAAATATTTGCATGAATCGTAAAAACTTCTATGAATTTTTTTTTAGTAAAAACTTCGTAGTTGATTTTTTCTTTTTAATAGACATTATTTTGACATTTGGGAAAGAGAACGCACGAGTGCGGAAAAGGTAAAGAAAAAGCACGAGTGTGTAATAGCCCACATCCTGAACGCTAAACGTCCCTGCAATACGCCACTTTTTGAGCAACTGTATTAAAATAGTATATGTCTACACGAGCCGAGGCGCAGCCGAAGGCGAGGGTTGACAGTCGGAACAAGTTGCAATGACGGTTCCGCACGTGTACTGAACGACTATTTTTAATACAGTTGCGAAAAAATTAAGCAATTTTATAAAATATACAAAATGGCGCCAGCCGTGAAAGATTATAAACAGAGATTTTTTTTTGTTTTGTTTACCCATTCTGGGTAGGCAAAGGGAACTATGCCCATACAGCCAAGTCTTTAGTAGATTTTTTGTATTGACATGAAATGAAAATGAATTTAATGAGATAAAATGAAATGAAACCTAACCTAACTCATTGCATCAAATCATTATATCTGATATTGAAACAAATTAGTAGCTACTTTTCAGAAATATTTGCATGAATCGTAAAAACTTCTATGATGTTTTTTTTTAGTAAAAACTTCGTGGTTGATTTTTTCTTTTTAATAGATAATATTTTGACATTTGGGAAAGAGAACGCACGAGTGCGGAAAAGGTAAAGAAAAAGCACGAGTGTGTAATAGCCCACATCCCGAACGCTAAACGTCCCTGCAATACGCCACTTTTTGAGCAACTGTATTAAAAAGAACTTTGTAGTTTTTTTCAAGGCCGAAATTGAGCTTCCCCGTTCGATATTTAAAATTGATGACTATTATACAAAGATGAATAGCAAAGCGACCTCTTTGGTTATTGGGCTAAATGCATGATGTCTATTGCCAGTATGATGGTTAGATGTACGCGAATTGTTTGAAAGAAAGAAGTGTTTTTCTTAATTCCTTACTGCCCTAGGGCTTTTCTAGCTAGATTATTACCCTTGAGCGCTAATTAGTCACCTACAAGTCCCATTTGGAGGTAATAAAAACCTATGTCACGCTTTTTTAAAACAATCAGATTAAATTGTGGAGACTTGTAAAATGTTTATCACATAACTAATTCGTGTTCTATACTATTGTAATTAACTGATTGTCTTCCTAAAATAAATAAATTAAATAAATAAATAAATTAAAATGCGACTTTAAAGATGTATAAAATTTTTTAATGGGAGTATAAGTAATAATCAATTAGTTCACGATAAGGGCCGAGGTCAAGTGAGTCATGGTCAAAAACTGTATTAATACACAGGCCCAGAAATACCGCACTCTCCTTAGTCTCGACAGAATCTGGTGTAGCAATCTGCATACTTAATAGCTTAATTCTTTGCCTGTTGAATAACTTTAAAATACATTACATTCACAATGAGAACCAACTCGTTCTTTTCCCTCCCCGCGGGCGCCTCAGCCTCGGCCATTTTCGTGTTCAACTTAGAAGCGAACGTACTGTATTTTATTTAGAAAAAGTTATCCCGTCTAACGGGTGAGTGTCTGGTGTTCTTAAATGTTTATTTTTATGGTGTATCTATTTTAAAGCCTTAATTGTAACCCTAGAATACCCTTCCTATTATATTCCTTGGAGACACTGCGAAATTTGTGCCGTGAGCGTCGTCTCGGCCATTTTGATTACGCGACTATCGCCCTGTTCTATTCGCCGTGCATTCCAGGTTCGAGAAGAAGACTATATAACTTAAAGCGGATGATATAATCCTGCATGCCGAGCTAACAAGCACGTGAGGAGCAGCTAGCACCCTACCTAATCCTACGTGCAGAATACTACCGTGAAGAACCTGCATAGCTGATAGAACTTTAATTAAAAGGGACGCGCCTGGAGCAACACACCGGCACGAGGATTACTAGCTTCGAACAACAGGCCAGTGCTCCGTTAACATTATTACCCCAACTAACCAAGAGCTGCGAAAAGTAATTAAATAACTGTTGAACCTAAGTCATTCTTTTTCTTGGTTTAACCTTCGAACCCACCTAGTCTGCCGGCCTAGCGCGGCACTGGTACTATCTTCTTAGGGTAGGTGGTAAAAATTGGGTGTAGCCGCTTCGTCTTTGTAATATCTTTCTCGTTCTATAGCCCCGAGGAAGTTCCCAGTACGGGAACACAATTACAAATTAACACAATAACAATTAAGTGTATTTAACAAAAAAAAACTGAGATAAATTTATCAAAGTTACTGCGGCTTAAGTCAGCCTACTTTCGGCGTCAAGTCAGTCTTAGAAGTGAGACGTAGGCGCAGGCCAAACCGGTGCGCGCTGTTAGGCCGCGAGGAGGAGGTGAAGGGCGGTGAGGATGCAGTTGCTGCCCGCAAGAGAACAATGGGCAGCGCGTGAGACTAACCACGCGCGCCTGCTTCCTTGCTAATATAAAACTACAGGTGTTATACGTTTGTACTGTCGCGAAGCGCCGATTCCCTGAAGGGGGTCCGTCGCTCGCAGTTCAATAGGGTGCTGAAGTGGAAGAAAACTATTAACTAACACTTAAAAAACTTTAATTTTAATTTACAAAACGAGAAAGGCACTTAAAGTCACTATAGCACTGTAGGGAAAATTTAAACATTTTAGACGTTTGGAGCTAGCGGCCCTCGGCCGCAGTTGACGCCGTAGGAGACCGCGGCTCACAGCCGCGGTAGTGGTGGAGGCAGCCACCAACAACCGCTAAATTAGCGGCAGGGAGGCCGCTCACAGCGGTAGGAACCACCGCGAGGGTTGTAGCGCACGGCCGCAGCCGTGAAGAGCGCCGAGCAGAGCAGGGCGCCTCAGGTAGAGCCAGGACGTCGTCGCCGGGGAGGGCCGGCGGCTTTTCCCGGATCGGTCAGCCGTCCTCCAGCGTTCTCTCCCGATCTTTTTTTCTCTTCAGAATCCTCACATCTCTCCTCAGCGGACCTTTTTCTTCCTCCTGTTTTTCAACATCTGACGTTGTCAAAATGCTTGACATGTCATTTCTTTTTTTTATGACACATCGGCCAGTATTGAGTAAATTGAGTATTGCAGTAAGGAGTTCCAATATATTATATATTCTATTATATTATTATATATATTTCTATATTTACAAACTAAATATATAACTTAAGGAAAAATATAAAACGAATCTGCTAAAAAGTAATTACAGTAAGTAAGTATAACATTATAGTACGTGTTAATTTATATTAATTATGTGACACTTCGTTACAGTACCCCCTCCCGTGGAAGAGGATTTTGACCTTATCAAAATCCGAAATAATAACGTTAAACGCTAGAGTAACCAGTTACTATCTTGAGATCTTTGATATGCCAAACGCCAATGTCGCGGCCATTTAAATTCTCCAACACATAGACTAAAGGAGAACGCTTCTCTTTGACGCGACATTTTTGGTACTTAGATGCCAATTTTTTACTAAAATGGGCGTCTTTGTCGCTTTGGAAGTAGCATCGCTTCCATACAACGTCCCCAACGTATTTTTCACGTGTGCACGCCATAGTGAAACTTGAACTTTATCAAATATTCGAGCTAAATAACCTAAGTTTTCAGCGTAAGGTTCCCGTGGTAGAAATATTAGTTCACCAGCATCATCATTGTCCAGACAATGCGAGCCACAGGTTACAAGTTCCCTACCATGAACCAAAAAAGAAGGTGTTTACTTAGTGGTTTCATTAACGGAGTTATTAAGAGCAAACTGTATTTGGGGTAAATTGGGGTAAACCGAACATGAGAGATGTAAAGGTATTTTTAATACAGTTGCTCAAAAAGTGGCGTATTGCAGGGACGTTTAGCGTTCGGGATGTGGGCTATTACACACTTGTGCTTTTTCTTTACCTTTTCCGCACTCGTGCGTTCTCTTTCCCAAATGTCAAAATAATGTCTATTAAAAAGAAAAAATCAACCACGAAGTTTTTACTAAAAAAAAATTCAAAGAAGTTTTTACGATTCATGCAAATATTTCTGAAAAGAAGCTACTAATTTGTTTCAATATCAGATAAAATGATTTGATGCAATGAGTTAGGTTAGGTTTCATTTCATTTTATCTCATTAAATTCATTTTCATTTCATGTCAATACAAAAAATCGACTTGGCTGTATGGGCATAGTTCCCTTTGCCTACCCAGAATGGGTAAACAAACAAAAAAAATCTTTGTTTATAATCTTTCACGGCTGGCGCCATTTTGTATATTTTATAAAATTGCTTAATTTTTTCGCAACTGTATTAAAAATAGTCGTTCAGTACACGTGCGGAACCGTCATTGCAACTCGTTCCGACTGTCAACCCTCGCCTTCGGCTGCGCCTCGGCTCGTGTAGACATTTGTCGGAACTCTTTGCAATGACAGGCTTTCCGCACTCGTAATGAAATATACTATTTAATTCTACAAAAAAAGTTGTCAACCCTAGCTGTTCCCTTTTATCCGGTACTATGCATAAACGCTATTATTTTGGTGGCTCAAATAGGGAGGATGGTTAGTAACTAATAAACATCATTTTAAAATACTTTTTTATTTTGCCATTATTTTTCTTTTCACCTAAAGTTATATATACAGGGTGTTCAAAAAAGTCCTTTGTAAAAATATCTCAGATAGGGCTTCTTTGGGATTCGACTACAAAAAACCGTTTTGTATTTGTACTTATAGTTTTACCACTAAAAAATCGTTACACTTAAAGGAAAGCGAGCGCTTGGTTTTGCCTTTTCACCTATCCAGACAGTGTTTTGTTACCGGAACTATATAAGCGAGTATCGTGTCACGGACGATCTAATTCATTAAAAATTGTAATTATTCTTCCTTGTAATACTCAGGTGCAAGCCGCTCATGCTTTTTTTATCCTCAATACAACGTCATAGCTTCAGAACGAAACTTTGGTAGTAATTACTTAAATAAAGTTAGACTAGGATGTGTAGAGCCCGTCTGTATATTGCGGCTTCTCTTTCTAGAGCTTGTTACAATGCTTCTGAACATATTTTTTAACTCTACGAAATCAATGTATGTATAAAAAGGACTAATTAAACTTGTATCTGCCACAATGACTATTTATTTATTTTATTTATTTATTCTACATTGTACACATCGAGTTACAAATAATGTTGATAACAATATTATAGGTACAATGCAAAATAGGCGGCCTTATCATCTAACAAAGATTTCTTCCTATTGCTCAAAACGATTATACTATACGTTTTATTTAATTTTGCTGGCCGGCACGTTTCAAAAAGGCCCAAAAATGTATGGAGATAAAATGATCTCCTTTAACTTAAGCTTCATTGCTATCTTTATTTTTATAATGTTTTATGAAAAAAATAAATGGAATTAAAACAGATCTTAGGGTGAAGGGTATTATTCGGTCTAATTGCATTTTTTACAAAAAAGTTTCCGTGTTTTTGACTAAATGAGCAGCGTCCGCTATTCTCTGTATCTTACAATATGACCTATTAATACCATCGTATTCTGGAAGACTCTTTATTTCTTTCAGCTTGTGGATATTTAAAATAAATAAACATAAGTAACTCACTTACCTGAATTGCGAATGGAAAGGTCTCTATTTTTGCGTTTGAACCACCAACAATTCTTGCTTCATCGAACAGAATCGGAGTTGTATTAGTTTGTCTACGTATTAGTAAGCCATCGTCTACGTATAATGTCTCATTTATTTTCACTGTTGGCAAGGATACATAAAGTATTATTATTGATATGATATCGGTCCATTTCTGTGCTATAACAGATAAAAGTTTTGTGATATTTTTTTGCCAAACGAATGCCAAATCACTTTAGTTTGCACTTTGGCTCAAATATAAGCTTTATAATTACAGTCCATCGTCTCTTCCTGCGTCATGACATCCCTGCAAAAGAAAAGTTATAGCCACCAAGCCTTATAGCTATCGCCATGGCGTTTTTCTCTCAACACGCAAGGCAAGTGTTAAAACATTTTCATCCTAAGTTGTAAGTTATATTTATGTTTGTACACACCTACTCTCGAACTGCACTGACGACACCAAACTACGAAAAGGATAAACACAGACTCCCACATGTTGAACTGATTTTTTTTTACTACAAGAATACTCGCATCGAGTATAATTATGTGAGGAAAACATGTAGTTGTTATTTTTATACAACAATTATCACTAAAAATTTTGTTATCATTTCAGGGTTTGACCATGTAAACAAAAATATTGTAGATTTTGGTATGTCCCAGTCTGTCAGTTTTTTTCTTTTTTTTGGTGTCAAATCTATGTTTGATCATTCGCCCTAAGAAATCAACGAAAATACCCCATATGGTTGTTCAATTCAGAGACCCTGAGATTCTGTAGCAACTTCTAGTTTCACTTCGCAGAGTTCCAGGTTAGTAAAACAACGGCTGTTTAAGTTCTGGGCCTTGCAGGGGCTCAATTTTGATGTTTTTTGAAAGACAAATGTGTAAAGTCATTTATTAAGTTAAATTAATTCCTTAGTAAGCAACTGATTTTATTGTAATTTCCGAATGGAACAGAGTTTTTAACCGAATTCAAAAAAAGGAGGTTATTAGTTTGACCTGTATGTATGTATGTATGTTTGTCCGCGATTTTCTCACGTTAGGCTGAACCGATTTGGATGCGGTTTTCAGAAAAAGATTCGTCATGTTTAGAAGAAGGTTTTAGTATATTAACCAACTTTAAAAAAATAAGGTTCTCAATTTATCTGTTTATTTTGTATGAGAGATGAGCCAATAGTTCGGCCGAACATTCGTATTTCGTACAACATTTGTATTCAGCCGAATGTTTGATTGATTTGTTTGATTGATTTACCGAATACAAGCAGTTTCCCGCAGATTTACCTGCACAACTTCTGATTAAAAGTAGCCAACTTACAAAGAGGAGTTTAAGGAGTTTAAGTGTCATCGATTATCTTGCGTTTGGCTAAACCGATGTTCATGCGGTTTTTAAAAGGGTATTTTTCACATTTAGGAGAAACTTTTACCTTTTACTTACTTTTAATTTAGGGCTAGCTTTTAGTTTTTTCATGGTAAGTTAGTTTCCATATTTGTAGATAAACGTGATAGATTTTTTAGTGATAAGCTTTGGATAAGTTCTTAGCTGACTGTTTGCACGAAGATTGTTTTAAGCGAATCTCTTTTCGTTTGTCAGTTTCTGCAGCACGAGCATGCTGGCGATACCTAAACAAGACCATCTCGTGCTGCATCAAGTCGTCGTTAGTTTTCGTTGGGATTTAATTCCTCTTCTTTCTTAAAGCATCCTTCTCCATATTTTTCTACCTAGGCCTACAGGTAAAACGTATATAACAATAGTAGGTAGGTCAAAGTCATGATTTTACAGTACCAAAACATTACATTACAAGAAGAAGTAGGTAGTTACTGATACCAGAACTAGCCCAAAACTTATCACTAATATCTATAACTGTAGAACCTAACTAACTATGAAAAAACTAGTAACTAGTCCAAAACAAAAACCTAACACTAAAAAGTATGAAATAAAAAATAAATAAAAAAAGTCATAAAACCAAAACCAAAATGAGAGCAAACTAATTATTTCTTTTTAAGAAAAAGTGAACCGCATTCAAAAAACCAACCCACTAAAAATGTTTAAATAATTTTTATAAACGCCATCCTATTCCTGTTTCTATTCCATCCATATTACTACCCCGTATAGTAAATTTCTGCCAAAAATTAATTAATATTAATGAATGTAAAAAGAACATTAACAATTTATCTGGGTAGGTATTTACATAGTTTTTGAAGTCGGTGCCAAACCAATACAAGTAAGACTGCTGCCAAACAGAGAAAATTATAAGGCGAACGTATCAACGAAGATGGCGCTGTTCTCAATTGGGATGGCGCTGTTCTCTAAAATACAGACTAATTTAGGGGCCAGACAATTCACTTGGGTGCTACACTTTCTTTGACGGAAAAAATACCGAAAAGCTCACACTTGAGGGCCACACGTCGTCGTCGTCGCGTCGTCGTGAGTGGATGTAACTTCTTTGATACGTTCGCCTTATAATTTTCTCTGTTTGGCAGCAGTTTTACTTGTATTGGTTTGGCACCGACTTCAAAAACTATGTAAATACCTACCCAGATAAATTGTTAATGTTCTTATTACATTCATTAATATTAATTAATTTTTGGCAGAAATTTACTATACGGGGTAGTAATATGGATGGAATAGAAACAGGAATAGGATGTCGTTTATAAAAATTATGTCATCAATAGTTAATTATGCAGTTATATTATACAATGTTTATTTATGTTAATCAATTTATTTAGTTATTCTAGTATGATTTTTATAAGTAATAAATGAGTTAGTCTATTGATTTCCGGAGAGCAGACTGACACGACGGTTGGTAGACGACGACATAGCAAAACGTGGTCCGATAGTTCTGGCGGGAAAGTTATGGGAGGGGAAAGAGAAACCGGGATTGATTTAGTCAGTCTACTCTCCGCTTTTAGAGGAGAACGAGCCGCTTTGTGATAAAGGTCAGTGTCGTTAAGATTGTGATATTTACTTATTTATTGTTCTCTGGCTGTAAAAAGTTACTATGTATTTTACAAGATGATTGCTGTTGAGTTTCTTGCCACTTCTTCTCAACAGATCGACTTTCCGAAGTGGTGGTAGATTATAATAAATATAAAACTTAAACTGATAAGTTGTTTGATTGAGTGACTCCCTTCTGAGACGTTTTCTAACATCTCAGAAGTGGGATTGTACTCAAAAACATAAATTTTGTTTAACGTCCACATGAGTCCTGACAAAAGTATTAAATTATTGAGCGAAGTTGAAATAAGTTTAAATCATGTAGATGTGGTTTTAGAAGTTTATTTCCCGAAATAAAAGAATACAATTCACTTGTCTTCGAGAAATACAATTTGAAATTCAGTAGTGTACAAACTATTTTGCCCTATGCGCATCTACATACTTTATTTATTCATATAAGCTCCTCTACCCCTTATGCTCTAGTCTATGGTTATGTTGCTATGGGGTTGCGGGAGTACGTATTTGGGTTACATGAACTACGCGTAAGAATTTACGTTCCAGAATGAACCAATGTCGGGAACGCGTGGTCTACACTCCGACTTGTCCAACTAAGTCACCTGCTGGAGGTCGTCGGTCACGTAGTTCTACCAGGCGCCAACCGAGCCATCGTATGCTGCGGATTCGCAGCCGCTTCGGTCAAGACTACAGGGAGCGTGCAAGCCGCAGCTTGCAAGATCGAACAGAACGTCGTCGTGATTCACACCCTGGTTCATATAGGACACCCTGGTCCTTGTTTATAAGTAATGGACACCCTGGTCCATATAGGACACCCTGGTCCATATAGATAAGTTTTGGATAAAACTGGTCCTACTATGTAGCATAAAACTATGTATGTTTATGATATGCTTAAAGTGATAACAGATTTTACAATAAAAAAAAAATTAAGACATAAGTAATTATTGCTAATTGAAATTTATGAAATTTTGTTGAAATATATACTCTTAGCATCTTATCAGATTTGTAAATCGTTCGAGGACGCACGATGTAAGTTGGATGGCCGACTGTCATCAATAGTTAATTATGCAGTTATATTATACAATGTTTATTTATGTTAATCAATTTATTTAGTTATTCTAGTATGATTTTTATAAGTAATAAATGAGTTAGTCTATTGATTTCCGGAGAGCAGACTGACACGACGGTTGGTAGACGACGACATAGCAAAACGTGGTCCGATAGTTCTGGCGGGAAAGTTATGGGAGGGGAAAGAGAAACCGGGATTGATTTAGTCAGTCTACTCTCCGCTTTTAGAGGAGAACGAGCCGCTTTGTGATAAAGGTCAGTGTCGTTAAGATTGTGATATTTACTTATTTATTGTTCTCTGGCTGTAAACTGTTACTATGTATTTTACAAGATGATTGCTGTTGAGTTTCTTGCCACTTCTTCTCAACAGATCGACTTTCCGAAGTGGTGGTAGATTATAATAAATATAAAACTTAAACTGATAAGTTGTTTGATTGAGTGACTCCCTTCTGAGACGTTTTCTAACAATTATTTAAAAATTTTTAGTGGGTTGGTTTTTTGAATGCGGTTCACTTTTTCTTAAAAAGAAATAATTAGTTTGCTCTCATTTTGGTTTTGGTTTTATGACTTTTTTTTATTTATTTTTTATTTTACAGTATTTGAGGTCATCAGGGCGCTTCATTAAATTTTTTTGAGAAAACTACTTCGTACTTCGTCTTTTTTCTCATTCTGTTATAATATTTGAATTGCTTCACAAATTTAAATTCCATATTTCTTTATGTTTTAATATATTGTCTTGCTTAATCTTCTATTTATATCTTCAGCCTGTGTTGTTGTTCCGTTAACGTTTTTTTTCAAAGTTAACGCGACTTGCTTTTTGCAGTACATAAAATTGAACTAAATTTCTGTTTCCAAACAAGAAAAAAACAAAACTTCATCCCTGAGAATAGGGAAATTTCACTAAGTAGTAAACCTTATTTCACCCTCACGCCCACCTGACATCATCATCCAAGCGCCAAAAAAGCCTCGTTGGACTGTACTTGAGATAAGGCATTTTTTATTACTTACATAGAGTAAATATAAAAAGTTTAACTTCAACAGGAGAAGAAGAAAATATTTTTGGAAATGGCAGAAGGAAAATAAAAATATTTTGGGAAAATTTAAAGAAGATCAATTGTAGTTTTTTATTCGATTTTTAGGCTAAACACTATGTTTGTTTTTTTTTTATTTTTAAAGTTTATTTATTTATTTATTATTACATCAAAACACTTATTTCTATCATTACAGGAGACCTAATGCGGCAGTAAAGTGCAACAAATTAACTAAGAGTCTTACACATCTTAAACTTATTATAAGTAATAGAAAATTATAAAATCTTGTAGATCATCTCACATACATATTATGAATTAAACTAAATAAACTCTCTTAAAAACCATTTTCCATAATAATAATGTCATCAGCCTTGATAGAGTTGCTTCTGAAAGAACTATTGAAATTTGCGGCTACTGGAATAGAGTATATCTGTTTCACACCTTCATCATAACTTTTTGTTTTTTATGTCATGGTCAATACAGTCCGACAAGGCTTTTTGGTGCTTGGATGATGACGTCAAAGGGTCGTGAGGGTGAAATAAGGGTTACCATTACAGTATCATTTCCCTCGTCTCAGGGAAAACTATTTTCTTTTTTTTTTATAAAATGGGATATGAATGCATAAACTTCTTTTTTCATGTTTAAAAACAGAAATTATTTCATTTTGTGTAGTAGAAAGAGGTAAGTCGCGTAAACTTTGAGAAAAACGTTAGTGGTACCAAAACACAGGGTTGAAGATATAAACAGAAGATTAAGCAAGAAAATTTTAGTATTAAAAATAGAGTAACAAGAAAATAATATCATGTTTTAATGATAAATTGTTTTCCTCGTCATCATCGTCACAACTACTTTCTTTATTAGGTACCTACTCGTATCTAAAATTGCTCGTATTTTTAAATATTTGTGAAATCTTTCTTTCTTCACTTTTCATACAGTCTTTCTGAAGAGACATTCTCCTGAAATCATAATTTTAATGAGATTTAAAAAATGGAATAAATTATGTTCTAAAGTTTATTTTCAAAGTATGGCAATTGCTTCTTGCTCTTAAAATGGGATTTACTGAGACGTTAAATTGTTTTTTTTCCCGAAAACAACAACTGTAAAACTAAATTTCATCCAAATCCATTAAGCCGTTTTGCTGTGATAGAGTAACAAACATCCAGACATGCATACATCCATCCATCCATCCAAAGTTTCACATTTATAATATACAAAATTTTAGTTTGCATTTATTTGATAGATGTCACTGTACGTCGATTAAATCACGCAAGAAGAGTTATAAATGACTAAGCTATATTTACCTTGTAGGCTACCATAATTCTTCCTCACTTTCACAATTATAATATTAGTAGGATAAGTAAGCCCACATTTTGTAAGTTTTGGCGTATTTCATATCTTAATATTGAATCTAAAAGTAAATTAATAAATATGAGCGGTAAAAGTCATGAAATGACATTTCCCAAAACGGTGGTTAGTTACAATTTTTGCCACGTGCCACAAGATTATGTCTTGTCGGACTATAATATATGCTATACTAATTTGATAATTGACTGAAAAATAGTCACAAGAGATTTTTCTTTTGGTGTTTGTTGTCTTTCGGTGTGCTGTAATATCTTATTCAACAATTATTAACAATTTGTGGTGCCATTAACTAGCCATTTAATGATCTTCTGATGAATAAAACTTTTTGAGTTTTGAGTTTTAGAATCCTAGCTGCGCATTGCAATATTGTCAATTATTGCCAATGCTACAAGATACAATTTAGTCTGGTCTAGTTTTGCAGTAAAGCTTTTCAATAAGCTCCGAAATCGTTGTGCTGCATTGTGAACTTCTTGCATCATCAGCTATCTAATTAGTTCATGTTCCTTTTTACTGTACGAACAATACTTTGAAGGCTACTTAAGTTCGCAAAGAGATATAAAAAGTAACTTAAGAATTAAAAACGAAATTATTTGAATTTTGATTAAGGGATAGCATAAAAAACAAATGACAACCTATTCTTTACATCACTAGAGGCCTTATACGTCGAGTCCTTGATACACAACCACTCTTGTACTTAGTGCCCTACTCGTAGCGCGTGATATTTTGCCGGTGTTTTTCAGGAGAAAAAAAAGACAGATCCGCTTTTGAGTTGGTGCTGATATAATAAAAAAGAAATACCTGAATCTAAAAGGTTTTGGTGGATGGTAGGAGCACAATATACTGTCAAAGACATGCTTTCTTACGGAGCAGACAGACGGTTGAAGCAGGGAGGAGTCCTAAGGACTAAGGACGCCCGAATGCTCAAAAAATCTCGCACTTTGTAAAGGTAATTGCTCTAGGCCACCTTGTAACCAACAAACATTTGACGTGTGCATTAATTTTAATTATACTTTAATGCACTTTTTGGAAATATTAAATTCTAGAGGACACTGTTTATTAAAAATATATTTTAAAAAGCATCTTAATTAATTTTAATACCAAACAAAAACCAGCCATCTTTCATGAAATTGTCAATGTAAATGTCACAAAAGATTTCATAAAGAACTCGAGTATGTAATAAACGTAGGTAGAAGTATGAAAACTCATGTCATTTCGGTCCACTAAATTAAAACCATAGATTAAATAGGTGGTCTTTGAAAATCGATACAATGATCGATCATCGAGAGAGCATCTCTTCTACTCGTCGTCTTTTGTCACTCTGACTGTCCTGTCAGTTCATCTTACGCGCTGGCTGTGGTTGAGTTGTGTTGATGTGACTACCTTTTTTTTGCGATTTCGTTTGGCGTTTTTGTTGTTAGGAGATGAACAGATTAATCGATGTATTCAGGAATGGGCTACATCACTCATGCTAGTTTTTCTTCCATACAAATACCAAAATTCTATTACTACTAGCGCTACGTGCCGGGCACTACTGAAACTTTTTGTATTTTTTTCTGCGTTCGATATCGATATATCTATAGTACCAGGCAGCGTATTTATAGTATAGTATTCAACCAATAAAAATTTTGCACTCGTTGCATTTGCTTATTTTTAAGTGTGTTTTTTGTCGCTGAATTCTTTTGTTAGTGTTTTCTACAAAGTACGTTGAGTAAAGTGTTCACTCCTCGCGTTTTCACGATCTCAAATCAAAGATTTTACTTTTGTGAAGTGATATTTTTACAAAGGATGCTGACTTTCTAGTGAGATAGTGAGTTAAGAAAAGGAATTGCATTGATTTTTAATTACTGGTGCAAGGAGATGAATAATTTGTGTGGCAAAAGCATTGAGTTTGACGAAAACGACCCGAACAAATCTATGGCCTATAATTATTATATCAAACACAAATAATTAAGAAAAAATAAATAATTGTCTGAGATGCATATTTTTTTATTACTCCCAACACGCATAGCATCATTCTTTGTGCAGTTTATTTCAACTTATTAGTATTGCGCAGTTTGCACAATAGTAATAAGTAACCTAGATGCGTTCCGGCATGATGTCTAGTGTAGCCATTGAGGAGGATAGGTCTGAGTAATCGTGCTGCATCGGAGAACTGTTTACAACTCGTAGGATAATAACTCACCGGGTAACTCGTTTTGGAGGGTAGCGGGATCCGAAGCACGGTGCACCGCTGGCCGACCGCAGGTAGTAGGGGGCCCAAGTAGCATGCCAGCCACATGCAAAAGGCTGCCCCGCCACCTCGCGAAAAATCCCGGGAGGCTCCATCGTGCCGGTTGGCGACCGGTTTGAGAGGACCCGATGGCGAACTCGGGGGGGTTCGGGCGTCCCCGCAGTCTCCAAGCGAGTTTCCCAATGGTGCGTCACCCCTATCGAGTTGCTTGGTTCCATTTGCAGCGCTTCACTCAACTTCTGTTCTCCTCCCTATTCACTCCACTCCAAAACTAATGAAAGGTCCAAAGAAGAGTAAGGTAACACAGCGGTTGCACTTCCTCTCGTTTAAAGTGCACTTCTGTAACATCCGAGGAGTGCACTCCAATCTCAATGATGTCCACCACCACCTCGAGACGGAGAGACCCCACCTACTCTTCCTAACGGAGACGCAGATCTGTGATCCGTCAGACTCGGCATACCTTTGTTACCCAGGTTACATCCTGGAGTCCAAATTACACCCGCACGCCGGGGTGTGCATGTATGCCAGTGACAAGATCTGTTGTCAGCGTCTCTGTTACTTAGAAGTGCCGGACCTTTCAGTTATGTGGGTTCACATAGATACCGGCCTAGACCAAATGGTATACGCTGGTATTTATCGGTCACACAGCGGAGATCGGGAGACAACGAGGCTTATGGACTATCTCAGCAGTACAGCGGACAAGGTTCAGCAACGTTTTCCCACAGCGCAGTTGGTGTTCCTGGGGGATTTTAACACACACCACGGACAGTGGTTATACCCGTTTCAGGACACTGACCATGCTGGTAGAGAGGCTTTTAAGTTTTCGCTCACTCATGGTCTCTCTCAGCTTGTTGACGAGCCTACGCGCATCCCAGACGTTGCTGGCCACACTGCTTACTGCCTGGACCTTCTGCTGACAACCGATCCGGACAGATATTCGGTGTCCATCACTGCACCCTTAGGGACATCCGATCACTGTCTGGTGAAATCTGTATCGCAGTACTCGCCACCTGACACCCGACCAAGTGGTTCTAGGCGAGTATGGCGTTACAAGTCGGCAGATTGGGATGAAATGCGACATTTCTTCGCATCTTATCCGTGGCGGCAAGCATGTTTTACATCAACCGATCCATCGTGCTGCGCTGATGCAGTCTCAAGTGTGATAAGTCAAGCAATGGAGTTCTTCATTCCCTACGCTGATCTATCCCTTGAAACCAAAGCTCGCCCATGGTTTAGTGCTGAATGCTTTTCCGCTGAAAAGCGTAAGCGAGAAGCGTACAAAGCCTGGGCAACCGCTCGCAGAAGCAAAGCCGTGGATTCGCATGAACACAAAAAGAGGTACAATGCTGCCGCCAAGTCCTGCAAAAAGGTGATCAAGAGAGCTCGTTTCGCCCACATAGGCTGTATCGGAGACAGAATAGCCTCATACCCCTCGGGAAGTAAAGCTTTCTGGTCCCTCGCCAAGTCGGTCGAAACGAACTTTTGTCGCCCGTCACTGCCGCCTCTGCGGAAACCTGACGGTTCTCTGGCCCACACCGCTAAGGAAAAGGCGGATTTATTTGCCAGTATCTTTGCGGAAAATTCTTGTCTAGATAGCCAAGGTAAAATCCCACCCCAATTACCTCAGTTCGGTCCTACAATGGGTACCGTTCATATTCGACAAAAGGAGGTTCTTAAGTGCTTGCTGCACCTAGACGAGAATAAGGCTAGCGGTCCAGACGGTATTCCTGCAGTGGTGTTGAAACGATGCGCAGCTGAGTTGTCTCCCGTTTTGACGCGTCTCTATAGAATCTCTTTGGAATCTGGTAAAGTCCCCAAATCCTGGAAGCTGGCTAACGTACAACCAGTACCGAAGAAGGGAAGCCGTGCTGATCCTGTCAACTATCGACCAATTTCAATCACCTCCATACTTTGTAAAGTCATGGAACGTGTATTGAACAATCGACTCCTGGCATACCTTGAGACCAACGAGCTCCTAAGCGATAGCCAATATGGTTTCCGCAGTGGACGCTCGACCGGCGATCTTCTCGTGTATGCCACACACTTATGGAGTGAGGCCTTGGAGGGTCATGGTGAAGCAATAGCTGTATCCTTAGACATCTCCAAGGCCTTTGACAGGGTCTGGCATGATGGTCTCTTAAGCAAGCTTCCAGCATATGGCATACCGACCGGGCTCTGCGACTGGATATCTGATTTTCTGAGGGAACGGTCGATTCGAGTAGTCTTAGACGGCTACTCCTCTGACCTAATGGCAATTAATGCCGGGGTACCTCAGGGATCTGTTCTCTCTGCAACTTTATTCTTGCTGCACATTAATGACCTCCTAACACCAGGCATTATTGGATATGCTGATGACAGCACTGTTGTTGAGAGATATATATCCAATGCGCGAACGAGCGCCCATGAAATCCAGGTTTTGAGAGAGTCTATGATTGAGCGCGTTGATTCGACCTTGCGGAATGTGTCCGATTGGGGCGAATCTAACCTGGTCAAATTCAACGCCTCCAAAACACAAGCGTGTCTATTCTCCGCAAAAAAGAGCACCTTTACTCTTACGCCCACTTTCCTGAATGTATCTGTTCCCATCACCGATCAACTAGGGCTTTTGGGCGTCACTATAACGTCCAAATTAAACTTCGGACAACAAATTGAGTCTATGGCAAAAACGGCTTCCAAAAAATTGGGTATCATCTCGAAGGTCCGGCGGTACTTCAGCCCTGAACGGCTCCTCAACTTATACACAGCCCAAGTGAGGTCTTGCATGGAGTACTGTAGTCACCTTTGGGATGGTTCTGCCAAATACCAGCTCGAAGCGCTAGACTCTGTTGACCGAAGAGCCCGAAAACTCATAAATAACAACAACCTCACAAATAAAAAATTGCAGACGCTGGAGCATCGTCGTAAGGTTGCTTGTTTGACAGTATTTTATTGGCTACATTTTGGTGAGTGTGCGAGTGCTCTTTTTGACCAAATTGAACCCACCCCTTTTTACCACCGGACTACCAGACGCAGACAGAACTTCCATCCGTATATAGTGGATATACCAAGAAGTCGAACAAAACGCTTCGATAGTTCCTTTTTGGTACGGATTGCCAAGGTGTGGAACAATCTGCCTGCGTCTGTTTTTTCTGACCACTACAGTCCTGGAACTTTTAAGTGTCGAGTGAATAGGTTTCTCGTGGATGGACGTGTAACACCATAGTCTTCATGCGCACTTTCCATCAGGTGGCATGGAAGACAAACGTCCTATCCTTACAATATAAAAAAAAAAAAAAAAAAAATAGTAATAACTGGTACTACGAATTTCTGAAATTTTTAAAGTGGCGGTTCGGCCGGGCTGCATTCTAGGGTTGTTTTGGTCAAAAAGGTTCCTAGAGTGGATACTGCATGGCGCTGAAGTGCAAAAACCGCGAGACGGTCATCTATCATCGGTTCTCCCAAAATTTATTTAATTATTGTAAAATTTGTGCATTTTTTTGTAAATATTCACCTCAAATTCAACCATTTAGTATCCTAAAGCAGTAATTTTGTTGTGGTTAGTGAATTGTGAATTTAAAGTGCAATTTCTAAACTTGCCTAAAAGTGACAGGTAACGAACTTTATATTAGTTCAATTCATTGTTTCAAATTCATTGTTCTACTCCTCTGAATTTAATTTAATACCACCACTATCTAATATTTATTACATCTTATTATTAATAATAGGCTCCGTATTAACAACATAGTTCACATTGCCTTATAGTTCTTTTTCAAACTTTCGAACTTTGAACTTCAACTTTTGTTTCACCTTATTTCAAACATGAATACTCGCAGTGCTTCTGCCCGCCAGTTGGAAAGCCAACTCCAACTCGCGCTCCAAGAGCTAAGCAAGTTCAGGAAGCAATGTGAACAGTTATTAAAGGAAAGAGAGGACAATGAACTGGAAACTTTGAAAGTTATAAACAGAAATAGTAGCCTTAAAGCAGAATTAGTCAATTTGCAAAAGCTTTACTTGGAGACTAGAGAGGCTAGAGATTGCTTAAGAAAACAGACAAGAGATTTTGATTCCTGTTATGTTGAATTTGATAGTAATTTGAAAAGCATAAACTCATTGAAATCTCAACTCTCAAGTGCCCAACTACACATAATTAAACTTGAAAAAGAGGCACTCAAAGTTAACTCAAACCAAACGCAAAAACTTTTTGAAGAATTAGTCCCTAACACTTGTTCCACGTCGGACTCACCAACAGTCACTATTGACTTGACTGGTGATGAGTCTATTTCAAACTTGTCTTACAAGGAAAATAGAAATATTAGTCATAATAAGTTAAAAAAGTATTTAAATTTACAAAGATTTATTAAGAAATCTAATAAAATTATAAAAAAGCAGAATTTATCGAGAAATTATGTAAATTTATCCAAAAAGCATAGTTCTGTGGTTGAGGAATGTAAAAATTATAGTCAAGAGGTGAATATCATGCAACAAAAGTATGAAACTGACATCAATTTACTACAGAATAAAATTGGTTCTCTGCAACAGTCCTTACAGGACATAACACAGCAGTATAATACTGCACAGGAACAAATAAATCAACATGTACTGGACATGGATGAGCTATTGCAACTGTCTAAATATAATGAGGAGCGCTTTCAATCTTTGACCAATACCATGTATTGTAATTATAAAGGCTCTTCTTCATTAAATTCATTAAGTGAGAAATCAAATGTCAGTTCCATAGTTAGTAAGCATGTAAGTATTAAAAGCCCAATAATCATGTATTGTGATGAAATAGGTAAAAACATGGGCAGTAAATTGTTGAACAACCAAGAGGATGTACTAAATTATTTTATGCCTAGAGCTTCGCCAGAATGTATAATTGAAAAGGCTCTGAAGGGCAGGTACAGTCCTGATACAACTTTAATATTATTATTTGGGAGAAGGGGAAATGTGAGACAAAGTCAATTATTAATATATTTAGATAAGTTACAGGCCCTTACGGTAAAAAAAATTGTTTTGTTTACATTTCCTTACATAGGAGGAGCCGCCAGAGAGAATAGAATAAGATATAAATTGAATTTATCAATGCATGGCTACATGGGGTCTAATAACATATGTTTAAGTGAAACCTCAAGCATGTTGATTAATGTCATTGAAATTAACTCAATTTGTAATTTTAAATTTAACTTGACAAAAGATATATATAATATATCTACTTATTTTTTAAAACAGATAGCACAAGTGCTATTAAACTTTTTATTTTTTAAACCAGCTAAGTATTTAGCTACTGATTCTGCTTTTATTGAGCAGTCTTGTATATTGACATGTCATAGTGAAACATGTTGTTCCACTACGCTGACAAGTTTGGGTTGTCCAAATTCTTTAAATTAGTAAATAAGACAACAGATGCTAAAGCATCTAGCAATATTTCAAGTGCTTTATATAATAAAAATTGTTTAAACCTGGTACATCAAAATATACAAGGCATCTCAGAGAAAGTCTTTGAAATTGAATTGTTTTTGAATGCCGAACATATAGACATTCTTTGTATAACTGAACATTTTTTGTTAGACCACCAGTTAATTGTAAATTTTTCTCAGCACCAAGTGGCTAGTTCGTTCAATAGACAGACAGCAATACATGGGGGCTCTTTAATAATATTAAATAAATCTTTAAAATTTAGAGAACGTACCGACATAGTGAGCCTATCTATTGAACAAACTATTGAAATATCCTGTGTAGAATTGACAAACTGCATAATTGTTTGTATATATAGACCCCCTAAATCACACTATGATAGTTTTGAACTTGTTTTAGAACAAGTATTAGATAAATTATGTAATAAAACTAAGAAAATATTTGTTTGCGGGGACTTTAATGTTAATTTATTAGAAAATTCATCATTGAGTAAAAAACTAATAAATTTGTTTAAATGTAATAATCTTAGTAACCTGTTCCTAGAACCAACTAGAATAACAAGGACCAGTGCAACTTGCCTAGATAATGTGTTTTCTAATGTTACTCCGGTAAGTTCATCAGTTATAAATAAACTAAGTTCTGATCACAGCGGTCAGTTGGTTACTTTTAAATACTCAAAGAAAATACAGGTTAATAAGAATATAATGGTTGTTCCGGTCAATAAAAAGCGTTTGGAGAGATTTAGATGTAGTATTATTAAAAATATGCCCCATATAGCCCACTCCAACAATGTAAATTTACAATACAGTAATTTAAGTAGTATAATAAATAAACAACATGAGAGTGTATTTATTCCGAAAAAAGTCTCTCCAAACAATTGTAAATCCTTCAGTGATTGGGCTACCACAGGTATACATATAAGTAGAAAGCACCTATATGATCTCTATCATGAGAAATCATATAACAAAAGTGAAAGTTTTTGCAACTACGTTAGAATTTACTCAAAATTATTTAAAAGAGTATGTGCCGCAGCCAAATCTATATATCTAAGTAATAAGATAAAAAATAGTTCTAATAAGACTAAAACAACATGGAACATAATAAATAAGGAAACTGGAAAAGTTAAGGATCGCAATACTGAGTTTAAACTTGTAATTGACAATAAAACCATTAATGTAGATGAAAATGTTGCGACAGCATTCGAAATATGTTTTGCTGACATTCCAGTTTCAACTACTAAATTGTTAAATTCTTCACCTGTGGTGGCTGAATCATTGCTGAAAAATCATGTAAGTGAGTGCAAGGAGTCTTTCAAGTTCCAACCCATAGACACCGGGGACATTTTTAAAACATTTAAGACAATTGATGTTAAAAAGACAACTGATTTGTGGGGCATATCTGTTGAAATCTTAAGTTCTATCATAGATGTAATAGCTCCTTGCCTTGTTGAAATATTTAACAACTGTATTATAAGTGGGGAGTTTCCTGATTTAATGAAGCATAGTAAGGTTATTCCTTTATTTAAATCGGGTAGCTCTACGGACCCTACTAATTTTAGACCAATTTCGATTTTACCAACATGTAGCAAAATTTATGAAAAAATTATTCTCAACCAGCTATTAGCTCACTTCACAAAAAACAATTTACTTCATAACAAACAATTTGGATTCACAAGGGGTCGTTCGACAACTGATGCTGGTGTTGAACTGTTTGAAGTAATAGCTGGTGCCTGGGAGGGGTCACAGGATGCTCTAGGTGAATTTTGTGACCTATCCAAGGCATTTGACTGTGTTCAGCATGACACTCTCATCAGAAAACTCCACCACTACGGCATCAAAGGCACTGACCTCAAACTTTTGAATTCTTACCTGAGTGATAGAATCCAGAAGGTTGAGGTTAACCGGAAAAGGTCAGCTGGGTCGGTTGTGAGAATGGGAGTGCCTCAAGGTTCAATTCTGGGCCCATTTTTATTTTTAGTCTATATAAATGATCTACCCTATATGGTAGGCAATAATCACGATATTGTATTGTTTGCTGATGACACATCATTAATTTTTAAAATGATAAGGCAGAAAACCAACTACGACGATGTAAACAATGCTCTCTCTAATGTAGTACAGTGGTTTAATGTAAATAATCTAGCTTTCAATGATAAAAAAACTAAATGTATAAAATTCTCCGCACCAAATGTAAAACAAGTTGAGTCTGATCTGCGGCTTAATGGGAACAGGTTGAATCTAGTAGATAACACTGTTTTTCTTGGAATTACCTTAGATTCTAAATTGCAATGGGGCGCCCATATCTCACAGCTAGCGAGTAGACTTAGTTCTGCAGCGTTCGCGGTAAAGAAAATTCGCTCATTGACTGATGTTAATACGGCGAAGCTGGTTTATTTTAGTTATTTTCATAGTATAATGTCCTACGGCATCCTACTTTGGGGCAATGCCGCAGACATTGACACGATATTTACACTGCAGAAAAGGGCTATTCGTGGAATGTATAAACTTGGAAGTAGAGAATCTCTAAGAGAAAAGTTTAAAGAGATTGGTATCTTGACCTTTGCATCACAATATATATATGAAAACATCAATATATATAAAACTGTTCCGTTACTGACTGAGTGACTGAGGTACTGAGGTACTGAGTGACTGAGTGACTGACAGACAACGTACAGCCGTAACTACTGGGCGTAGAGAGCTGAAATTTGGAACATACATTCTTTAGGAGATGTAGGGGTGCACTAAGGAAGGAATTCCCGAAATTCCCACGGGAACGGGAAATATTTGATGTTTTAGTTTGTATGAAAAAACCCATCCCTTGAGTGCACGGATGTGATACTTGATATAAAGGTTCCTCAATAAGTGTCTGTTTGTATTATGGAAGGAATTCCCGAAATTCCCACGGGAAAGGGTTGGACTTTTTAGTATGTGTGAAAAATCTTATTCCTTAAGTGCACCGATGTGAAACTTGGTGTAAAGGTTTTTCAATGTGTGTCTGGCTGTGTTATGAAAGAAATTCCCGAAATTCCCACGGGAACGAGAAATATATGATGTTTTAGTTTGTATGAAAAAATCCCATCCCTTGAGTGCACGGATGTGATATTTGATATAAAGGTTCCTCAATAAGTGTCTGTTTGTATTATGGAAGGAATTCCCGAAATTCCTACGGGAAGGGGTTGGACTTTTTAGTTTGTGTGAAAAATCTTATTCCTTGAGCGTACGGATGTGATACTTGGCATGAAGGTTCTTCAAAGAGTGACTGTTGTGCTACGAAAAAAAATCCCAAAATTCCCACGGGCACGGGAAATAAATGAATTTAGTTTGTATGAAAAAAACTTATTCCTTGAGTGCATGGGTGTGATACTTGGTATAAAGGTTCTTTCAGTGGGTGTCTGGTTGTATAGTTTCTGAAATTTCCACGAGAAGGGTAGTTAAGCGCATACGAAGTTGCGGGATAAAGCTAGTTATGTATATTTATAAGAATAGTAGTAAATTTAAAACCATGAAAGATAAGCATGATAAAAATTATTCTGTAATGACAAGGAACGACCATAAATTAGCGTTTCCCAAATTAAGGCTGGCTAAAAGCACCAAATCATTTATGGGAATGTCAATACGTATTTATAATAAAATACCACAGTCAATTCAATCTCTAACGTTTAATAAATTTAAAAGAACTATCAAAGAAACATTATGCAAAAAAGGCTACTATAAACTCCAAGATTATTTAGATGACAAAAGAGCGTGGGATTGATGTCTCCACAGGTTATTTCCAAATATTAAACATTAATCACTATGTAAGCAGCTTGGCTGCGACATGATATTGGCAAGCACGAATAGCTGTCTTCTGTTTGTTTGTTCATGTCATAGCAGAGCTGTATTTCTGCCAAATTGTACCTATAATAAGCACTTTTTACAAAAGAGTGCCGAGAGTTTTTTTTCCGCCGGCTTTTTTCCTCTCGGTCTACCTAGGGTTCTACTTTCATTTCGTTTTTTAAAGCCGAAGAAGAAGTAGTAGTAGACATCACCAAGACATTGGTGGATAATGGGCGATCATTATCTTTATAAGCTGAGAGACGCACACTTCTCGACGGAGGCCTTCCCCTGGATTCTTCATGTCGTCCGGACCCGCGCCGCCCTCATCCAGCATTTGACGTTCGTAAAGTGTATAAAATTACCTACTACGAATAAAAAAGTTTTCATTTTCATTTTCATTTTCATATACTTTAGTACTTATATTCATCTATGACATCACTTTCGGTAAATAACTGTTAACGTGCGTGTAAATACATGTTAATGACATTTTGTAGTAGACATTACGTACGTGTTTTTCTGTTAATTATTTTGTCTTAGCTTTTAGCGCACCCATTTAACTACATTTTAAGTATGTGTTCTTACAGATTCAAGCAAGTAGTATTATATGCACATGCTGGATTTTGGCACAACAAAGCGTACAAACAACTTCGTTTCCAAAATTCCTTTTTAGTGCAAAAAATCACATTCCAACCAGCATTTTGCATTCCTATCTATAATTGGCTTTTTTTGACAAACTCTACAAAATGCAAAAACTCCCTAATGAGGAGTTTTCTTACAGGTCGTAAAGATTAGTTCAAAAAACCTCTATAGATGGCACTTTTAAAAAGCCGAAGGCGTTAAGTCTGTATACTATAATGTACTTAAGTGGTATATATCAATGGTTATTTATAAGTTCAATTTCTGATACAGACGTCAATTAATTTATTTTACTTTTAAAAACGCATAAATGCTTATATGACAGACAAGACTGCGCCTTTTGCAAAGTGCCATCTATCGAAGCCTTTTGTACCATTCTTAACCCTTTTATTCCTATCTATAATTGTTTTTTTTTGACAAACTCTACAAAATGCAAAATCTCCCTAATGAGGAGTTTTCTTACAGCTCGTAAAGATTAGTTCAAAAAACCTCTATAGATGGCACTTTTAAAAAGCCGAAGGCGTTAAGTCTGTATACTATAATGTACTTAAGTGGTATATATCAATGGTTATTTATAAGTTCAATTTCTGATACCGATGTCAATTAATTTATTTTACATTTAAAAACGCATAAATGCTTATATGACAGACAAGACTTCGCCTTTTGTGAAGTGCCATCTATCGAAGCCTTTTGTACCATTCTTAACCGTTTTATTTTTTTAATGAGCTGTCAGAAAATCTCTCTTTGCTATTGAGTCGATTTCAGGCGTAACGGCCTCGCCATAAAATCATCAATAGTAGCTTTGGAAGTCAGGCATTTACTGAGAATCGCTAAGCAGCGCTAGTTATTTTTATTAATCAGATAGGTAATTATTTTATTTAAAAACATCACACATATAATACCTACAGAACTCATTTTTATCATGTAATCAACTTTGTTTACACTCCGGAATTATTAATATTATTGTGATTGATGATAAATAATAAATGGTAATTTAAGCGTAGAGTTGCTTTGTGGCTCGTTTCACTAAATTATGAACAGACTGAGTCCCTGCTGGTACCTATGAAATTAATTCCAAATATTCAAAAAAAAATACGCACACATAAAACAAAATCTTATATTATGCCCAATCAATCAATCAATTCCAAACTTACACAAACTGCACACAGACACCTTCTTAAACACACACACACACACACACTACATTAACACTCGCATATCTCATTTACACACTTGCCTCGTCCAGTTAGGCAACCTTCAATATTAAAACAACAATATTATATTGGTCAAACAGAAGAAGAGTTAGCAAAATCACTTCTGGAAATGCTCCCGGTTTCCTCTACAGTCATTTCTTTCTTTTTTGCGCCCACTAGCCTCAATGAAATAATTTAAATTATAAGTAGCCTTAAGGTGGTTGGATGAGCCTACAAAAAGCTAAAGTCCCGCTAGATGGCGCTAGATCCACAAATTTCTGGTTTTTATTTATTTGTGAAATCAGCTTTCCAATTTTCTGACTTTAAAAATGAACCGCGACATCTTTATATGAATATAGAATTTCCAAAAAATAATTCACACGATTTATTGTATTGTGCTATCCAACTAATTCAATGGAGAAGAAAACTAAAAGCTCTAAATAGATGTCGCTTCATACGCTTGACACATAACAAACTATCAAATGAACAAGTCGTAATCTAAATTGCTTGTTCTGTGTTCTATTTTGGGGAAACCTATAAAATAATGTAAGCACATGTATCAAAATATGAAAAATGTGGACCGTAATATGTACATTCCCACAAAAGTTTAAATCAAGTAACATCCAAAAGTTCCGCATGTGTATATCCTCAGAGAAACTGTGGTATCCTTTTTCTATAAAACTTATGACTACGCAATGATGCATTTCTAATTTTTTTATCAAAATCACTTTAAAATTAACTTTTACTATGGTATTTGATAGTTATTATGGGTCAAGCGTAATCAGCGCCTCTAGTGGAATAAGAAGGCAGTTTTCTACCCCATTAAATGTTTCTTTACGTTGTGTAAGGATAACGCACACATGCACAGAAGAAACTCCCACAAGTGCGACAGAGAGCGCAACAGATAGCGTCCTTTTTTCATGTTTTATGGCCTCCTCGTAACGAGTGTTTGATATTTAGTTTGTTAATATTTATTTACGAATCTAGCATGTTTGCGTTTTATGCGTGGGCCCAGATTCTAAGCCGCGAGTTCTCAGTTCGAGCACCGAATTTCTTTTTTTTGTTGAGATAAAAAAGATGTCTATAATATATGTAGTATATTTTTACTCGATTTCAAATAAATACAAAAGGAGTCTGCGAAATTCTGGTGAACAATATTTTGTTTCCGTCTATGGTATTGGTATAATAAATACCCAGAGTAGTAATCCATGGCGCCAAAGAAAGCAATGTTTGTGTTATGGATTATCATATTATGAATAGCCAACTAGGCGGGTACCTAAAATTGCGACTGTTCCGAGTGACTCCCGCTCGTGTTCCGGCAATAATTTATAAAGAGCCAGTTCCTTCCTAAACCCGTGTGCTTTCATCTTCGACCTCATCGTTACTTACCATCAGGTGAGGTTGAGGTCAAACGCAGGTTTAGTCACATATAAAAAAAATACATAGATGTTGACGGACGACATCCGTGGCGCAATGCCTACAGTGCTAGCTGCAAGATAGTGAGGTCGAGGGTTCGATCACCGCACGGACAAGAATTAAAAATAAATATGTTATGGCTCTGGGTCTTGGATGTGTATTTATACAGGTAGATTTGTAAAACGCTGGTGAAACTCTACAGGGTGATCAGATATACAGTAGTTACACTGTAACCAAGAAGTTACAGTGGATTTCATTTGTTACGACCTTGGTTGTAGCGAATGTAATCATTTGTAACAAATTCTTAGAAATCCCATGCAGATATTGCGACCGAAGTCGGCCGCCAAAGACACAAAGATTTCTTTTATTTCACAAACATTTCTTATTTTTTGTTTACATACACACAGATGGTCAGAAAATGTGAAGACCTTTACCTTTTGTTCATAGATATCAGCTAATTATGTAGTTAGGGAAGCGTGTACGTTTCGGAGTTATTGTTCAGTTACAAAGTGAATTATGGTTTATTGTTTATGCAATTTATGGTTCAGTTACAAAATATTGAATATTTTTCAGTAGGCAATTTTATTTATATTGTAATAAATAAATTAGGTGTTTATGTAGGAAATAGGATAGGAAGCAGGATTATTGCGATTAGAAGTCAAGTCAATGATAAAAATCGAAAGATACACAATAGGTCAAATGGGTTTTAATTTCATGCAAACTTATTCTAGATCGATACATTTAGCTCCCTTTGGTATTCGCCTTAGTATTATTTCTGGCAATATAGAGTTTTTATAAAAGTAAAGTAGTTTCTCTAGTTTAGCTCTAACCCTTTTTCTAGATTTCGTTGGGCCGGAATATTTGTGTCTTCTGTAAAGTGCCTTTGAAGTTCCTTCCATTTTTATTTATTTTCACAACTAATTGGCGTTTTGTAATCAACGACAAAGTAAATGCACAAGTAATTCGGAAATAAATAAACTACAAATATGAGTAAAGACGCGATGTTGATATTATTTGCAATGAATGAATAATAAAACAAAGTAAGCTATAGAGTGACTGATTGAATGACTCACGATGAATTGGACGTATTTTAGCAATAACGATCCATCCCACACTGACTATGTTTTGAGATATTCAAAGTTTAGGAACAAATCATGTTTGCAAATAGACGACAGAATATTATTGTAATTTTAATTGTCAACTTTTAGGATTGATTGTTGAATTTTTAAATACAAGCAACATTTTTAGAATTTACTGACTAAAAATGTTTTTTTTTGGGTAAAAATGTCTTTGGATCCTAATTCGCTTTGTTCATAGTACTTATTCAAATTCAATTTAACTCAAGTGATCCAATGTTTACAAAATAATTTAATTACAGTTATTTATTAAACAATTCTATATATATTTAATAAAAAAATTTACTATAGGTTAGGGATTTAAGATGAAACTCAAATAGTTTTTATTATTTATATATTACGATGATTTCCAGCTTGATATAACTCGATCTTGTGAAAGACCTTTTTTAATATATTTTAACAGTATATATTAACAGAGATAATGTTATTAGGTACTTACATTAAGAATTTATACCTAAAAGCATTAGAATTATGAATGACTACTTATATCTGCTTACAGTAAGCAGGTTTGTTTATAGAAAAAAAACAATTATTAAAAATAATCCATATAGCTTGGCTCTTTTTTGATAAATTTTAAAAGAATTAAAGCAAATAAGTTGAATTATCAAAAATGATCCATACAGCTTGGATCTTTTTTGATAAATTGTAAAAAAATAAAAGCAAATAAGTTGATTTATCAAAAATGATCCATACAACTTGGATCTTTTTTGATAAATTGTTAAAGAATAACTGCAACTAAGTTCAATTACCAAAAATGATCCACACAGTTTGGATCCTTTTTGATAAACTGGAAAGAATAATTATAAAAAAAAAAGTTCAATTATCAAAAATGATCCATACAGCTTAGATCTTTTTTGTCATTTTGAATCGCAAAAAGCATGAAGTAAAATTTTATATTCTAAAAGATCCAAGCGGAATGGATTCTTTTTGATAATAGTTTTTTGTGACTGGCCATATATGTGGGATGGTATCGTAACAGTTTTTGTAATGTCATTTTTTATTTTTCTTTGGGTGTTTTTACTAAACCATAGCATTATACTCTGTTGCTTGTTCTGCATACTTAGTGAGTTTTTGACTTTTTTGTGGGTTGGATCCTTATTGCTAAACTACGTCCAATTGAATGAGCGAGCGCGAGTGAACAGACAGTAGTAAAGAAAGTAAGAACGGCAACATAGCACACGAGCAACTGTCCCGCCCGCCCGAGCGTTGTCTCTTTCGGTGATTGCATGGAGTGGCAACGTCGCTTATCGTGTTATTTTTACACACACATTCGCATTTTAGATGAAAATTTTCAGTTGATTTATTTGTGATTTCTAAATGAACGGTATATTTTTTGTTCATCTAGCGACAAATTCGACTAGAAAATAGTTTGTGGAACTCATAATTAAAACTTTAAACCATATCCTGTATCAGTGAATACCAATTGTTTTTTGTATGGAAATCCAACCACCTTAAGGCAAAATCAGCTCCAGGCTATGACAATATCTGTAATGATATGCTGATAAAAAATAAACAGGTATTAGCGGAACGAATAAATGCTTCCCTAAACGTAAATTAAAATTAATTCATAAACCACCAAAACTATGGTTAACAAGAGGAATAAAAATATCTTGCCAGTTCCGCGCAGGTAGCCACAGCGGACGCGCGTGTGTCACAGCGCTCAGCTTGTTATTACGTAAACAATTTATTCTTACGTCTAACTAATAACAAAGTGTTAAGTGATTTAAGGATACCCTGGTAACAGGGATCCTTTAAAGTGATAATAAACCCCAACATACAGTCTCAACCCAATCCAACGTATCAATCATCGAAACCCGTTACTTCAAGTTACGCTAACATCACGTCCACAACTTGCTTCCCAAAGAAAGACCAAGCAATTATTCTCGATTCAATCGATGGCATAACACTCAGAGAATATCTCCTGTCGTTGTCGTCTATAATACCTGCTACTAATATTAGATTTATATCTAGAATATCAAACGCTAGAGTGTGTATCTACTTAGATTCGAAGAAAACAGCTGAGGCACTAATTGACAATAAGAAAACAGTTAAAATTAAAGATCATGTCATTGAAATTAAACCACTTATAACGAGGAACAAACGTATTATATTATCTAATGTGTGCCCAGTAATACCAAATTATATTATTGAGGAAAAATTTAAAGAGTTGGGAATACAAATTTTGTCTACAATATCGTTTGTCAAAATAGGTGTAACTGATCCAGGATTTTCACACATTTTAAGTTTTAGGAGACAACTGTATCTCAGCCCGGAAGATGAAAAAATAATTCCAGAATCCTTTCAAGTAAGTTACGAAGGTACTAACTATTGGATTTACCTATCCACAGACTCAGTGAAATGTTTCTCTTGCAACACGCTGGGCCATTTGGCGAAAAACTGCCCACAGGCTGTATTAAATACTCCACTTCTAACCCAGGAGACCCAATTACAATTTCTGTTGGATAGGTATCGCAAGGGACGTCAATGAAACTCTATAGCTAGTAACACACTGGACTCTTTAATTCAAATCACCTTCTTATATGTACCTATCGTCACGCAGCGGGGACGCAGCCCGCGCTGACTTGTAGCTACCCACATATACAACATCCCTCACCCTTATAGCTAACACTAACACTATCGAGTCTCTAGTCTGCATCATCGTCGTCTTCGTCCGCTACTGAGGTGGGTGTGGAGAACCGCGGGCTCAGCTCCCGGCGCCGGGCGACGGGCGCGGCTGGCGGCGGCGTGGCTGCCGGCGACGAGTAGCCGGATATTGGCGAGCCGGCCGGCGGCGGCAGTGGCACTCCGGCAGCCACAGGCTCTGCCGACTGCATATCCTCTCTACTGCCATCTCCTTCCTCCTCCTCCGGTTCTTGGGATGTTGGTACGTTCGATACTTGGACGCCGGGATCGCTGTCGTAAATCCAATCGTCAGTTTCATCATCAGCTGAGGAAGTATAGCTCCTTATTTGATCTAGATGCCTCCTGACCTCTATTCCTAGTTCAGGTACGTATATCCTGTACATCATATTCCCAATTTTTTCTCTTATGGTCCCCTTTACCCAAACTATTTTCTTAATATTATTTTAATATTAATATTTTAATATTATTAAATTTTTTGTTGTCCACACTATGTCATTTACATTAAATTTGGATCTCTCTACCCCTTTATAATATTTTCTCTGTGAACACTGATTACGATCTACCGTTTGAGCGAGGCTTACAGATGAGGTGGATGAACTGATTGGAATTAGCAAATCCAATTTCGTACTCATTGCCCTACCATAAACTAATTCGGCAGGTGACAAATTAGTGGTAGTATTTGTTGAATTTCTGTAGTCGAATAAAAATTTTAATAACTTAATTTGTAATAGTTTATTACTAATATAAGGATTGTTTAAAATAATAGTTTTTAATCCCTTTTTTATAATTTTTACATAGCTTTCGGCTTGACCATTGCTAACGGGATGATAAGGCGGGGACAAAATATGTTTTATTCCGTTTAGATTGCAGAATGCCTCGAATTCACTTGATGTAAAAGAAGTACCATTGTCAGTCACTAAGACACGCGGCAACCCAACCCTAGATATGAATTCTACGAGCTTTTCTATAACCGCTTTCGCACCAAACGAGCCTACCATTTGAAAACAATTAACCCATTTACTAAAAGCATCCACAATAATCAGATACATGTGATTGTTAAACGGGCCCAGAAAGTCTAAGTGAATGCGATAGAACGGTTGCGGCGGGTGCGGCCAGACCGCGAGCGGCGCGTGGGGCGGCGCGGGCCGCAGCGCGCTGCACGCTGCGCACGCGCCGGCCAGCCGCTCCAGCGCCGCGTCTACGCCGGGGAACCACAGCCGCCGCCGCGCTTCCGCCTTCATCTTTACTATACCGAAATGCGAGCTGTGTAATTCAGCGCATACTAGATTTTGCATTACTGAGGGAATTACTATCTTATGCTCGCGCATTAGAACTCCGTTTTCCGTGGATAGTTGGAATCGACACTGAAAATAGGGTTTAAGAGCCACATCATGCACGCTCCGGGGCCAACCGTTTTTTACATACTCTTTAACCTTGGCCAGTATCGGGTCGCGCTCTGTCTCGCGGCGGAGGTCCTGCAACGTGGCGGGCGGCTCGCCGTCTGTCACGAAGTTGATATAGGTCGCGGGCTCGGGTGGCTCGTCCCCCCGCGCACCGCTCCCCCCGCACCCCTCGCGCTCAGCTGTGCCGGCGCCGGGCAATGACGCTCGTGATAAGAAATCTGCGCTATTATCATTACTTCGAACATATTCGATTACATAGTTATAGCTCGATAAAAAAATTGCGTAACGTTGAAGTCGATTCGCGGTGACCTCCGGAATGCCTTTATGAGGCCCAAAGATAGTGAGAAGAGGCTTATGATCCGTCTTTAAAATAAAAGGTACCGATTTACCATATAAATATTTATGGTAATGCCGTACACCAAAAATTATTGCCGTTGCTTCTCTTTGTATTTGCGCGTAGTTCTTTTCAGCCGACGTTAAAGTACGCGAAGCAAATGATATAGGCCTTTCACGACCGTCCGCACAGATTTGCGATAATATGGCTCCGAGTCCACTCGGGGAAGCATCAACTGTCAAGATCAAGGTCGCTTTGGAATCGAAATGTGTTAATACCTGATCTGAAATTAAAATATTTTTTATTTTTTCGAACGCGACGTTGTGCGATTCCGACCATTCCCACTTACTGTGCTTATGTAACAGACTATACAACGGCTCTAAGATAGCGGAGGCGTTTGGCACGAACTTACGGTAATAATTAACTAAGCCCAGAAAGGACTGCAACTGTACTACGTTCTGTGGCTTAGGTACTTTTACTAAAGCTGTGATTTTTTCAGGAGATTTTTGAATCCCACTCTTGTCAATCACATGCCCCAAGTAGCTAATACTATTTTGAAAAAAATCACATTTACTTTTTTGTACCGTCAACCCGGCGTCCTCCAACCGCTTGAGTACCTCGAGTAATCTTTCAGTGTGTTGCTGTCCATCCTTCCCGGTAACCAAAATATCGTCCAGTAGCACTACCGTACCTTCGAGACCCGACAGCAAACACTCCATCGTACGTTGGAAAATAGCTGGCGCGGGTGATAACCCAAACACCATTCGCGTGAAATTAAATAAACCGCGATGCGTGTTAATGCACGTGAGGTTTTTCGACGACTCCGACAAAGTCAGCTGATTATAGGCCATTGAAAGGTCTAATTTACTGAATTGAACAACCCCGTGCAGCTTCGAAAATAACTCATCCACAGTTGGCAACGGATATTTAGCTATTTCTAGTTGCTTGTTTATTGTGATAGAGTAATCGGCGCAAAGTCGTATTCCGCCATCTTTTTTAAAAAAATGACTGCCGGTGACGCATACTCCGAATATTCCACGGGTTCTAGAACACCTAAACTGACCAGTCGGTCTATCTCTGCATTCACTTTATCTTTCAGCGCAAAAGGAACCGTTCGATGTTTGATAAAAATCGGTTTAGACCCGGGCTTAAGCCGTAGGTTCACAGAGCACTTATTAAATTTACCTAATTTATCGGAGAATAACCGAGAAAATTTTTCAAAAATTTCTTTCTCTTGCATGCGATCTATTTCTCCTATTGAGTAAAGATTCTTTATCGCCGCCGGGGCGAATTCTAAATGGAACGTTTCTATAAAATCGCGACCTAGTAAAGGCGGACCGCCATTACGCACCACGAACACTTCAAGCATACGTTCACGCCCGCCATAGACGACCGGTAATTTAATAGTCCCTAAAGTTCCAATGCTCGCACCGTTATATCCTATCAACTTTTTAACCGTTGACGACAATGGTATTTCTTTGAAATTTTGATAGTACGTTACTGCCGACACTGCACTAACGGCTGACCCGCTGTCAATTTGAAATTCAAAAATCCTACCGCTAACAGTCACCTGCACCGTCATAGGCTTGCCGGCTTTGCAACGGATGTTGTAAAAAAATGTATTACCGTGTTTATGGTTCTATTAGTTTAGTGTTACCTTTTAATACTAGATGGCGCTGATCGTCTATTAAAGCGCGCATGAGAAGTTCATTATGAATTGTATGAGTTATGAGTGTATGGCTCGTCATTGTGGTTCTCAAATATAAAGGTGTCTTACTAAATATACGTAATAATAAAAAGTGAGTGGTTTTATTCAGTGCAAGTGCGAACATTTGGTCCTTCGAGCCGGATTGTAGATCAGTAAGTGAAGTGTTTTATTAGACTGTGACTTTGATTGAATATTCTGTGAAATTGTGGACTTATAAAATTTGTGTAAAAAAGATTAAATAATTTGATACAATTGATTTATGGGACTCAGAATATTTAGCATGAAAAAAGTGTTTGAAAAATTTAACTGTTTTGAAGACTTAGAAAGATTTTTGTTGATTTCAACTTAGAATATTTCGTACGAAAAAAGTGTTTGAAAAATTTAACTGTTTTGAAGACTTAGAAAAATTTTTGTTGATTTCAACTTAGAATATTTCTGGTGAATATAACTGGTGAATTGACTTGGAATATTTTTTGGATATTTTACCTTTGTTTACAAACATGGCGGAAGACTTAAAATCTCAAATAAACTTATTTGTCGATGTATCAAACAAGGTAATTAAATTAGTTGCAAATACAAAAAAGTGTGCAAAGGCAAAAATAACTAGAGGATATCTAGATACAAGAATGGAAACATTAAACGGTTATTGGTTTAATTATACGAAACAATATGAAACTTTAATTGGTTTATACACAAAAGAAAAACTTAAAATTAGTGGATTGGAAATAGATAACAATTATGATGTAACAGAAGAGGCATACTTGGATCTAAAGGCTCTCATTAAAGATTATATGTACGAATATAAAAAGCATGAGTCTGAATCTATGGATAAAAATGAAACCTCAGATGCTAGTGCTTCTACGGTTAAACCAAGACTTCCACCTATTCCAATACCTAAGTTTTCTGGCGATTATAATGATTGGCTGAGCTTTAGAGATCTCTTCAAGTCGCTTATACATAATGACAATAGCTTATCAAAAATAGAAAAACATCATTACCTCAAATCAAGTTTGTCAGGAGAAGCGGAACAGTTGCTTAAGAATGTTCTTCTCACAGATGCCAATTATGATGATGCCTGGAAAAAGCTAGAAGAAAGATTTGATAATAAAAGAGTAATAGTAAACAACATACTAAACCGTTTAATAAACCAAAAGAAAATGATGTTTGAATCCACAAAAGGAATTAAAGATATACTAGATACCACAAGTCAATGCATTTCATCATTGAATAATTTGAATATCGATACTTCCTCGTGGGATGCAATACTTGTACACATTGTTGTTTCTAAGCTAGACACGGATTCTCACAAGCTATGGGAACAATAACTTGGAAAATCTACAAATATCCCAAAGTATACAGAATTAGCTTCATTCCTAGAAAACAGATTCCGCACAATGGAGATGATTAATTTTACCACAAACAAGGAAGGAAGTAGAAGGGAAGTTCACAAAAATAATCACAATTTCTCACAAAAACAATCACAGAATACTATGAAAACATTTGCTACCGAAGTAAACACCACTTGTACTTACTGCTCTCAGAACCACTATATCTGCCACTGTAAAGAATTTGCCAATCTTACTGTTCCTGACCGACAAGATTTTATAAAGAAAAACAACATATGTTTTAACTGCCTAGTTAAGGGTCATCAAGTTTCAAACTGCAGACAAAGCTCTTTTTGTAAAAAATGCGGACGACGTCACCACACTTTGCTGCACGCCACAACCTTTACTAGAAGCATTAATTCATCAAATGAAATGCCATCCACGTCGGAGACGCCAACTAGCTGCAATTTTAATAATAATGATTCACAGAATGTACAAGTTATATTGGTTACAGCCCAAATTGCAATTAAAGGTAAAAACGGAAAAATGTACTTACTTCGAGCACTTGTGGACCAAGGGTCACAAGCGTCATTCATTTCAGAAGCTGCAGCACAACTACTTAATTTAGATCGCACTTCTGTAATTGGCAAAATCACAGGAATATCTAATACTTCAGTGGTCACTACGAAATCTATGGTTACTTTAGAAATCCACTGCAAAAATGAAACACCCACTCAACTTCAAGTCAATGCATACGTTTTAGGAAGACTCACATCGTTGCTACCTTCTAGAGAATTTCCACACGACACCTGGTCTACAACTAAGGAGCTAGATCTTGCAGATCCAGAATTTCACAAACCAGGGTCCATTGATGTACTTTTAGGTGCCGAAGTGCACGCACACATCATTCTTGAAGGTCTTCACAAACACCAGAACCTAATAGCCCTCAACTCACGATTCGAATGGTTAATATCTGGAAAGATTTCACAAACTGATGTCAATAAGCACAATGTAATAGTTACTCACAATAAAATAGAATTGGATCAGTTACTAAGAAAGTTTTGGGAAATTGAAGAACAAGTACCCCACAAAAAAGAACTTACACAGTTGGAAGTCGCATGTGAAGAGCACTTCAAAACAACTCACACTCGAAATGATGACGGTCGATACATTGTCCGTTTACCCTTTAAGGAGGCAACTCCCACGAACCTTGGTAATACCAAAGGTATTGCAGTCAGTCGTTTACTACAAATGGAAAGACGATTCACACGTAACGCTGATTTTAAAGAAGATTACCACAAATTCATAAAAGAATATGAATTACAAGGACATATGCAGAAAGTTCCTGAAAATGAGAAAGATACAAATCAAACCTATTACTTACCTCACCATGCTGTGCTCCGGCCGACGAGTCTGAGTACGAAGTTACGAGTAGTTTTTGATGGAAGTGCTGCACCTGAAACAAGAAATTCATTAAATAATGAGCTACTTATTGGATACCCTTTATTACCTGACATTCGAGATTTGATCACTAGATGGAGACTACATAAATTTGTATTAATAGCTGACATACAGAAAATGTACCAGCAAATACTTATCTCAGAAAAAGATGTTGATTGTCAAAGAATTATATGGCGCGAAACTTCTGACTTACCGTTTGAAGAGTTTAGATTGCTTACAGTGACATATGGAACATCATGTGCTCCATTTCTCGCTTCGCGTACACTACATCAGCTCGCAGAAGATGAAAAAGAAGAGTTTCCTGAAGAATCTGAAGTAATAAAGAATGACATATACATGGATGATCTCATGACTGGAACATCCACAGAAACTCATGCTGCACAACTGCAGAGGCAGTTAACCAAGCTGTTACTTCGGGGCGGTTTTCCGCTGCACAAATGGGCGTCTAATAGTGAAAGAGTGTTGTTTCAAATTCCTGATAAATGTAAAGACTCACAGGGTGTAGTGAATATTAAAATAGAAGATAAGGTTAAAACATTAGGGATAACTTGGAACTCACAAACAGACTGTTTTGAATTAAACGTTAATTTAGATTTCACTTTCAAATCTGTAACTAAAAGGAATGTACTTTCTGCTATTTCTAAAACTTTTGATCCACTGGGTTGGCTGGCTCCTTCCATAATCACACTTAAAATTTTTATGCAAAAGCTTTGGCTAGCTGGTTTAGATTGGGACGTAGAGTTACCTGAAAATTTGAAAGATGAATGGAATACTTACTATGATAATTTTAAACTTGCTGAAAGCATCCAGTTCCCACGTTGGTTCAATGTTTCAAATAATTTACAAAGAATGGAACTGCATGGTTTTAGTGACGCATCTTGTGCTGCTTATGCTTGTGTCGCATACTTAAGGGTTTTTGATGGTGAAAACGTAAAGGTTAGTTTAATCATGGCTAAGTCAAAGGTATCCCCTGTTAAACAATTATCCGTACCACGCCTTGAACTTGGTGGAGCTGTTTTGCTGGCTAACATGTTACAACATCTTAAATCTGTTTTAAATATTAAGGACGAGACTGTTTTTGCATGGAGTGATTCCACTATAGTTTTGGCTTGGTTGCGTAAAACTCCCAGTTCTTGGACAACGTTCGTTGCCAATCGCACATCAGAAATTTTACTTTGACTAACAGTAACCAATGGCATCACATTGACTCAGCTAATAACCCAGCAGATGTAGCTTCTCGAGGATTATCACCAGTCGATTTGCAACAGTCAAGATTATGGTGGAATGGTCCAAACTTTTTACATGATAAAACTTTCACCTTGCAAAATGAAATATTTCCTGAAACGAATTTAGAATCAAAAGTTAAATTATCTGTGAATGTTTTATGCAATGAACTAAATGATAGCGCACTAGAGTATTTAAATAAATTTTCAAGTCTATCAAAATTGATTCGTGTAACTGCTTATTGCTTGAGATTCATTCAAAATTGTAAACTAAAGATTAAAAAAAATACCACTTACCTCAATGCTGATGAAATTAAAAAATCTTTAATTGTTTGTACACGTCTCTCACAATTTTTAAGCTTTAAGGAAGAAATTGAATGTTTAAACTCTAAAAAACCTGTATATAAAACAAGTAAAATTTATAGCTTGAATCCATACCTTGACAATGACAAGTTGATCCGCATTGGTGGACGACTTCTGAATGCTGATTTACCGACTTATACCAAATCACCAATTGTTTTAAGCAATAACTGTAACTTTTCTAAATTGATTATTTTAGATGCACATTTTAAAACATTGCACGGTGGTAATTTACTTACACAAAATCACGTAAGACAGCGTTATTGGATTTTGCGTGTTAAAAATCTTATTAAGGCTGTTCTTCGTAAATGTATAGTATGTTTTAAGTATAAAGCTAATCCACTTGCCCCATTTATGGGTAATTTGCCGGAATTTAGAGTTAAGCCAAGTCGACCTTTCCTTACAAGTGGAGTAGATTTTGCTGGACCCTTTACTTTGAAGATGTTTTCTGGTAGATGTAAGAAAACGTATAAAGCTTATATTTGTCTATTTATTTGTACCGTGACAAAGGCCATTCACCTAGAATTAGTCACGGATTTGACATCACATGCTTTTTTAGCTGCATTTAAAAGGTTTACAGCTAGACGCGGGCACTGTAAAGATGTTTGGAGTGATTGTGGCACAAACTTTGTTGGAGCTTCACGAGAGTTAGATGTTGCTTTTAAAAATTTAAGGTCACAAGTAGTTTTAGAAATTTCGGAACTATTGTCTAACGACAGCACAACTTGGCACTTTATCCCTCCAGGATCTCCACATTTTGGTGGATTATGGGAATCTGGAGTGAAATCCGTAAAAGGCCATTTAAAACGTGTCGTTGGTCAAACTATTCTTACTTACGAAGAGTTTGCTACTCTTCTCACCCAAGTAGAGGCTTGTGTCAATTCACGACCTCTCACATTAATTAGTTCTTCACTTGATGATCCGCCGTTGACTCCAGGTCATTTCTTAGTAGGCGAACCTTTGGTTTCTGTTCCTGAACCTCAACTTAATGATGTCAAACTTAGTGTCTTAGATCGTTGGCATATGATACAACGAATGTTACAATGCTTATGGCAGCGATGGCAACTAGAGTACTTGACTACCCTCCAACACCGCTACAAATGGAATGTGCCACAACCAGATATAAAATTAGATTCCATAGTTTTAGTAAAGGATGAGCGATTACCCCCTGGCAAATGGCTTTTGGCACGAGTGATTCAGAAGCATCCTGGGCCAGATGGTGTCACACGTGTAGTAACACTTAAGGGCAATAGCAATTGTTTTAAACGACCAGTAGCAAAACTGTGTCCACTGCCCCTGGATGCTTAAAAGACTAGGTTAAGGCGGTTAGTTTTGTTTTTGCACTTTGTTGTTTTTTTTTGTTATTTTTGTTTTTAAAGGACTATGATCGTCCTTACGTCGCGGGATGTTTATGGTTCTATTAGTTTAGTGTTACCTTTTAATACTAGATGGCGCTGATCGTCTATTAAAGCGCGCATGAGAAGTTCATTATGAATTGTATGAGTTATGAGTGTATGGCTCGTCATTGTGGTTCTCAAATATAAAGGTGTCTTACTAAATATACGTAATAATAAAAAGTGAGTGGTTTTATTCAGTGCAAGTGCGAACAACCGTCATCCACATTATCTGTAGTAGCCTCCACAAAATTCACTTTACGGCACATACGTTTCAGATGTCCTTTTATATAACATTTTTTACATTTGTAATTTTTGAATCGGCACTGACTCGAATTGTGATTAGTATACCCGCACACACTGCACTTATTTCCACTAGAAACTACGAACACGCCTTCCGGACTAACCGCTGCCGTCGCGAGGGCCTGCCGCGGCGCTGCGCCGGCGCTGGCAGCCGCGCGCCGCGCACAGCGCACGCTCTCCGCCAGGTCGACCGCCTTCGCGAGTGTCAGCTCCCGCTGGTCCTGCGCAAACAGCTTGTCCTTCTCGTGTCCCGCTGCCATACCCATGATAAATTTATCTAGTAGGGCCTCTTCTAGGTTTTTAAACCTGCAGTTTGCCGCTAATCCACGTAGTCTAGCCGCCCATTGATTGTGACTCTCTCCAGAATTCTGCGCCGCTGAGTAGAATACTGACTTGTCAGCAAATCCAACACGTTTTGGAATAAAATGATCATCCAATATCTTTAGAATAATCGAAAAATCCAACTCTTCTATTTTCTCAGGCAGCGCCAAATCACTCGCTAGCTTATGTGTCGTTTCACTAAGGGCGCTTAGCAGGATCGCCCTTCGCTTGACTCCCGCCTTGTCTGTTACCTCGGTAACGTCATTGGCTATAAACCACTGCAATAATCTTGATTTATAGCTGCTCCAGTTCGACGATAAATGATCGAAATTTGACAAAATTCCAAAGGTTATACCGGTGGCCATCTTTAAAATACGTTGAAGTTCGACAACAAGTCGCCAATGTTGGATAGGTATCGCAAGGGACGTCAATGAAACTCGATAGCTAGTAACACGCTGGACTCTTTAATTCAAATCACCTTCTTATATATACCTATCGTCACGCAGCGGGGACGCAGCCCGCGCTGACTTGTAGCTACCCACATATACAACAATTTCATACTCAAGAACCCCAACAGACACAAATATTACAACAAATTGAAGACACCCCAATTGGGGTTCTTGGGACCCAAAATACACACAATATAGAACCTGAGTCCACAATTTTAAGTAAAGAAAAAAAACGGATACATTCACCCAGTGCAAGCGAATCTTCTAAGATTGAATTTATTACACCTTTATTACCACGTGATAGTTCTAAAAACCGTTTAGATATGGTAACAAGTGAAACAGATGATACAGAAGACAGTATTTTTTCAATAGAGGAGGAAATTACTACAAAACCCAAAAAGAAACTACTGAAATTAGATTCGAGAACCGATGACGACGTTTGGAATGACATAAAAGATAGCTTAAGTAAAACTGATAAAACAATTTTCCTTATAGACATAGACCAATTTATAAGTTTACTTGACAACACACGAGGTAAGCAAAATATTAAGGAACTCGTTTATTCATATACAGATAATATAAAAGACTTAATAAACATGTCGAATATACTTTATATAAAAATGAATAAAAGTTTAAAAAATAGATGTTCTAGGCTATCTAGAAAGTTACAGGATTTATAGACTATTCATTTTCATTTAATTTTTGTTTTTATTCATATAAGTTAAGTACATACTTTAAATCCAATACTAATATAATGGATCTTTTGCAATGGAATGTCAATGGTTACATGAACCAACACAGATAGCAAATAAATTTAATGAGTTCTTTGCCTCCATTGGCGAGGGGAGCCCCTCCGAAGAAAACGCAGCGGTGAGCGGCAGTCCAGTGCTGCACCCTACACAGAACTCAATATTTTTAAGCTCAGTCTGTTGGAATAATCAAAAATCCCAGTCATCAGTCACTCTGTCAATCACTCTGTACAAACCTATCAATCGATCACTCAAGCATTATTTAAAATTGTCTATTCAAAATGTTTCATTCAATAAACGATCATTGTCTCGTACACTTGTTTTTAACTTACCTTTGGTTCTGCATCCCATTTCCAACAGGTTATGGGCCCAGGCCACGCAATCTTAAATCAGTGCAACGTGTCTACTAAAAAGAGCGACGTGTAAAATCAGTGCTTTAAAATGGAATCCCGCAATAAACGTAACATCCAACAATTTATCGGCGAACGCTTCAGCACGTGGAAGTTTCGCATAAAATCTCTCCTGGAAGAACTACAAGTGAGTGCTGTGATCGAAGATCCTATTCCTGAGAATCCAGACGCTGATTGGCTAAAGAAAAATCAAATGGCCAAAGGTACAAACAAGTTTTACCAACACCCAAAAAGGAAGATTACACATCGAAATCCGAATTTCCCTGCCAACCGGAATTCTACGACATATAATATAGAATTCTAGTCATCGAACATGTACTGCGATTACTGCGGAAGGCGCAACCACTTCACGAAGGACTGCCGGTTCTACAAGAAGATACTCGGCGGCGGCGGCCAGCCAAGCAGTAGCTGCGGCCAGCCAAGCAGCAGCGGTGGCCCCAAGCGCGGCCCTGCCCACGTGGAGCCCTGCGAGGATGACGAGGGCAGTTTTGCTTTCATGTTCACCAACTATAAGTATTAAACCTAAAACTAATTCTACTAAGAAAGAAATATCTTTTCTTCTAGATTCTGGTGCCACCGACCACACCGTGAATACGCTGAGCGTGTTTACTTCATTTACCGAACTACCCTCACCGACGAAGATCGGCGTTGCGAAAAACGGAGAATCGATTCTAGCGTACGGTAAAGGGCGTATCAAGGTGACGACTAATTTTGGGTTTAATGGTTCAATTGATGATGTATTGTATTCACCCGAGGTACGTCATAATTTACTTTCCGTGAACCGAATGCAAAATGCGGGGATGATAGTGGTTTTTGCCAACAACTGTGTGCAAGTATACAAAAATAATAAGTGTATTATGTCCGGTGAAAATATTAAACACCTTTACAGACTGACCCACGAAATTAACGTACAGAATAGGAATTTAAATTTGGCTCAAAATTCCCCTGATTCTTACAAGTTATGGCACAGCCGATTAGGTCACCCCAATAAACAAAAGTTTTATATCCTTAAAGGTTTGCTAGACAAAAGTGATAGCTCGTTACTTAGTGATGTAATACCTAGTGAAGAAATTTGCGAGTCATGTATTCTGGGCAAACAATGTCGACTGCTGTTTGCGAAAGCTAAAGATAAGAGTAATAAAACTCAGAATAGGCCCCTTTACAGTATTCATTCCGATGTTTGCGGTCCAATCACACCAAGCACCATTGATGGCAAAAATTACTTCGTAAATTTTATAGACGATTATACCCACTACACTGTAACTTATTTAATGAACGCTAAATCTGAGGTACTTTACTGTTTTAGGGATTTCGTGCTAAAAGTGAGTATTTAACAAAAGAGTCACAAATCTGTATTGTGATAACGGCAAGGAACATCTTTCTAATGAATTAATGGCGGGTTTCAATATTATGAAAACTGTTCGTTTTGCCTACGAACAATAGAAATCACTACCAAAATGCCTTTCTATATTCAAAATCTTGACATCTAAACCACTGCTTACGAACTGTTTGACTGTAATGGGTTGCTAGGTTACATTTGACCATTTACAAAATAAGTCATTATATCTAGCCAACGACGACGTAACAAGTTATTAATTTAAACCAATGAGGTAAAGGTAGCATGGCAGTCAGCTGCGGCCAATAAGAGTTATCTTTTCATTACGTATGACCAATTAAAGAATAGGTCATTTTATCTAGCCAACGACGTAAAAATTAAGAAATAGCCTATCAAATATCTGTCAACATATAAATAATCCAGTTTTCTCTTTCTAACTTATCTATAACTGTTTCTGAAAAAAAGGACGAATATTATTGTATGACATCATTTTTCTTTTAAATATTTACTTTGACGTCATAAAAATTTGATTCAACCAATGGCAAAATTAGTCGAAGGAGTGGCGTTTCATTTTACGTAAGCAGTTAAACGCAATTATTAATAAAAAGCTCTAAAAACATACTATAATATATTTATCGAATACTAAAACATAGCAAACATAAATTGAATAAGTTTATATATTTCTTTAGTTCAAATATCATACAAATAATTTGCGAATGCGTGATATTCTATAAATCACATATCACCTATTTTCTTGGAAGAACGTCACGCAAGGAGGGCCCATGCCAAATTTGAGAACTTACAGCCCGTTGCTAGTAGATATTGTGAAACGCTACTTTTTTCCTACCAGTTTTGTACCTGTACCGGTTACGCATAGCAGTCAGTTGAATATTGAAACCCGCCATTAAAGAGTTTTTGTGTGTCTAAGGGCATAACGTACCATTTGACGGTACCATATACACCGCAGCAAAATGGTGTGTCAGAACGCATGAACCGCACATTGACCGAAATGGCTCGAACCATGGTCACAAGTGCGAAGTTAGATAAATCAATGTGGGGTGAAGCTGTGATAACATCAACTTACTTAATAAACGGACTACCCACCAAAGCGTTATCAAAAAAAAAAAAAAAACACCTTATGAAATGTGGCATGGCAAAAGACCTAAAATAAGTCACATAAAGGTTTTTGGTTCAACGGCCTATGTACATGACAAAACAACTAAAAGTAAGTTTGACGAAAAGTCGTCTAAAGCTATTTTTGTCGGGTATGATCAAAATGGCTATAAACTATTTAACGTTCAAAATAGTCAATTCTTCATCGCCCGAGATATTATTTTTGATGAAACAAATTATGTACAATCAAGGCCGATAAAACAAAAATCCTGATGCCAAAGTTAGTAAGCCTGACAATAATAACAAGTCAGTAAAGCTAGCAGGCACAAAACAGGTGATAAACCAAAATATCAAAATGTCCGCCGAAGTTGGTAAGCCTGACAATAATAAGTCAGCAAAGCTAACAGGCACGAAACACAAATCTCTTCCCGATGAACAATCGGATGCCAATTTGTCAAATTCGTCAAATAAAATAAGGCGAAGTGAAAGACTTCAAAAACTACCTACAATAGATTATAAAAAGATAGACGATCCAGATTTGTATCTCTTATCACTCACAGCCGTACAATCATTACCTACCTCCTTTAGCGATATATCTAATAGAAGTGATTCCGTTAAATGGTTAAAAGCTATAGAAAGTGAGATTGACTCTTTGTATAAAAATCAAACATGGACTCTTTTAGATAGGCCTAAAGATGTTAATATAGTAAGCTGTAAGTGGGTATTTACGATTAAAAATAACGAGCTCGGAGAACCTTCCCGCTATAAAGCTAATTTAGTAGCTTGCGGTTTTACTCAAAAGTATCAACAAGATTATGACGAAACATTTAAACCAGTTGCCCGCATCTCGACGTTTAGATTCATTCTAGCATTTTCTAACCAATTTGACTTACAAGTTCATCATATGGATGGACGTAAAGACAGCATTTTTAAATGGTAATCTCAAAGAGGACATCTATATGGAGGTTCCTGAAGGTGTCTCAGCCAAACCTAACAAGTTTGCAAGCTGAATAAGACTTCATATGGCTTAAAGCAATCGTCGCGATGCTGGTACGAACGTTTCGATCGTGTTCTCGAAGAACTAGGATTTAAAAGTTCTGAAGTTGATGCATGTTTGTATATACTTGATAAACAATGCATAGATAACAATGTATATATAGTATTATATGTAGACCATTTATTGATCGGTACAAAAATGCAAAGTAATCTAAAACTTATTGATGCAGAAATTTAGTATGACCGATTTAAATGAGATTAAACTATTCTTAGGTATAAGATTAGAAAGGACTAGAAATACAATTACTTTAGATCAATCAATATACCTACAAAATGTTTTAAGAAAATTCTCTATGAGTGACTGCAACCCATCTAAGTCACCTTTCCCTTCAAAATTAGACTATACAGCTCTAAACTCAGACGTGCACTACAATGCACCCTGCAGAAATATCATAGGATGCCTAATGTACGCTATGCTATGTACGCGACCTGATATTTGTGCCAATAAGTATACTGAGTAGATATCAAAGTAAAAGTAACGCAGAGCTATGGAATTGCTTAAAACATCTTCTAAGGTATATCAAAGGAACTGTTAATTTAAATGTTATTGTTATTGTGTATTTTTAAAAGATGATTGCTGTTGAGTTTCTTGCCACTTCTTCTCAACAGATCGACTTTCCGAAGTGGTGGTAGATTCAGTTCAATTTGTAAATTGTGACTTATTTCAAATGTATTTAAATACTTACGAAATAAAGATTCTTTTGACTTTGACTTTGACCTATAAAAGTGCGATTATAAGCAATTAGTTACCGGGTATGCAGATTCTGATTAGGCAAGCGATGAGTTAGACCGAAAAAGCACAACGGGATAAGTTTTCCAAGTGTTTGGAAACTGTGTAATGTCGTGGAAGACAGGCAAACAAAACACAGTAGCCGCCTCCTCAACAGAAGCTGAATACATGGCACTTTTCGAAGCTGTGAGAGAAACGATTTGGATTAAGTCCTTACTAAATAGTATTTCCATACAACACAGCCCATTGTAATATATGAAGATAACAATAGTTGCATTTGCATTGCCAATAATCCCACTAATCACAAAAGGTCAAAGCATATTAATATCAAGTACCACTTTACCAGAGAACAAATTACAAAAAAAAAAAAAGTAATAAAGTTAGAACATATTTCCACAGGAAACCAACTAGCTGATATGTTTACGAAAATGGTACTATCAGTCAATGTATAAATTAAAAAGGGTGAAGGTATTGTACCTAATGAATGAATTAGTTTTCTTTATTTTATAAGACTTGAATTTTTGAGGGGGACTGTTGGAATAATCAAAAATCCCAGTCATCAGTCACTCTGTCAATCACTCTGTACAAACCTATCAATCGATCACTCAAGCATTATTTAAAATTGTCTATTCAAAATGTTTCATTCAATAAACGATCATTGTCTCGTACACTTGTTTTTAACTTACCTTTGGTTCTGCATCCCATTTCCAACACAGTCCAATACAACGAAATGTATAAAATACTTAAACTGCATAGGGGTGTCCTTAGATCTGGCGAAAGCATTTAATACAGTACCAAGACCTATTCTACTGAAAAAGTTAGATAGATATGGGGTTAGAGGATTAGCCAACAAGTGATTTGCATCATATTTAGAAAATCGAAAACAATGCACAAAGGTAGCAGACTTTAGCAGTGATCACAACTTTGTTTATTTTGGTGTACCACAGGGCAGCGTTCTTGGAACCGCCCTGTTTCTGGTATATATTAATGACCTTTGCAAACTGCAATTACTACAAGCAAGAATCTTTACATATGCTGATGACACTGCTATATTTTTTACGGCAAATCCTGGTCTGAGGTTGTTGAGGTTTGCAGAGGGACAAAGGAAACTGCTTATCCTAAGCTCATAGGGATCTGCCCTTTATTAGGGAGTAGTGAATGCAGTAAAGTCTTTCCCTTTTTATTCATGTATACCTTTTGCTCCAATGCTCTGTAATATTTTTACTGTTTTTTGTGTCACTTCTTACTGAAATAAACAAATATTATTATTTATTTTTTCATTTTTTATCTCCTTTTTCAAGGGGTTTGCTTTATCTTGAGGGTTTATTATTATTATCAATGTCTACTAGTTTTAATCCATTTAAATAATATTCCTGCTAAGAGTTGACATATGTGAAAAGCTATTTATTAGTATTTTCTTGTAACATTACTAAAATAAAACAAAAAAACACTTATATACATATTTGTATTAATAAAACAATTACAGATGAAAGTCTTGGTATGGTTCCTGTATGCACTGAGACAGCTCGAGATTTACTCGGGGTATCTTTTATTTTTGACATCTGTAAAATTAAAATATCAGTTTGTCACAATTATTTAGAGTTGGTAATGAGAATGAGTAATTCAGCACGAAAAAGATAATATTTACAAAAATCTCTGAACTCTTGTGGTCTAATATAAAATGCCATTCCTTAACTAATGACAATAACATAATAATCAATAATCATTCCTAACCTTCTCTTAAATTTTTTTAGAAGGACTTTAACAGTGTGCCTCAAAAATGACATATTTCGAGGCATTTTGAGGAAGAAAGGCCCATCAAATAAGGTTTAGTAAAAGTTGTCTGGTTTTCAAAATATTACCGCTTTTGTGATTTTTTTTTTAATTTCCCAATTTGATCCTTCCTTGCAGCTGCATGAATATTTTTTAACGCACGTTTTACTTTTATTTAGTCTATCTTTGATAATCACTTGAGGCAATGCATTAATAATTTTGATAATTACTAAAACCCTAGAAGAAAGAGTGAAATATTCTTATTGTCTCTTATGTACCAAAATCCTGCTCATCACAACGCGATTTATGAAGCGCGCTTCCATGGGCTGTCCGATATTAATTGAATTTCAAATTGGAATGACTCCCTTTATATTGGCCTTTTTATATGGTATTCTTTGCAAACGCAGGTGTGACCAGCGATGCTGCAAATTTTTTTTAAATTTTCGGGAATTTCGACCGCGAACAGAAAGTAGAAATAGATTGAAGCAAATACCTATGCACGAGCAGCCTAGCTGCTCACCACAAGCTTTTCACCACCACATTTCGCGCCGCCTGGCAAGAAAGACTTCCAGCACTCAATTTGGAGCAGTTTACTTCAGTTGAATCCTGGATATTTTCACAACTTCCTCGAGACACAGAGACACAGTGGCTTGGAGGCACTGGCGGTCTTGGCCAACCAGTTGCAGGACATCGTCACCCACACAGTCCTTTGAAATGAGTATCGCAATTGGAGCCGTTCGTTTAGGAACTCCTGTACTGGTATCAGTTGAAAATAATATCAAAATAAAGTTACATACCCTGAGGCGTATCCACGGTGTAAAGTAAGAAACCTTAGTGTATACTCCAGGCCATATTTCACTTCCACAGTCACGACCAAATGAAACGACCCCAACGACGGTACCATCATAAATCAGGGGTCCTCCGCTATCTCCTTGACATGCATCTTTACCTGATAAAAAGATAAAAAAGATGGCCATTTCTGCAAAATTTAATAACGATCAAAAGCAGAGTCCCATGGTAGTTGGAACACTTGCTAAATATTAGTTATGAGCACATTTTTCATGTATAATGATCTGTAAGATGCCGATTTGTAAGGTGCAAGATAATGTGGACTGAGAACAAGTCGGGTGGAAGACAAAAAAAGTACTAAACGTTTACTGCTCATTGTCCACTAGATAAAGATCGGTTAGTTCATTTACGAATTTTAACAAACTATAAGTCAATGTACCTTATATGTAATTTATTGAATTTCAGAACATATTTTAAATAAAAATATATTTATATGTTTTACGTTACACTAATTCAGTAATTTTTTTATCGACTATCGATTAATTCTTTTTTCCATCAGTGCTATTTAAAATAAAAGTTTATTTAGCCTAAAACAATAAATTATTTACCCTTCTTTTAAGCAAGTTCCATTTTTAAACTTCCTTTACATTTAATTTCATTATAATCAGTTCAGCGACTCTGCTATCACAAATAGGAAAAAAATGTATTTGCTTTAACGGAAATGTTTAAATCATTTTTCAACATTCTTGCTCGTAAAGTGAGCCTTACTCTATTGTTTAAGAACTATAAACTGGGCTATAAGTTACTCGTGCATAATAAATTATACTCTAGTGCATAATATAATGAATCCTGCAAAGTTGAATTGTACCTTAGTGCAAATTACATGCAAGTAAACAGAGCATATTTTATTGATCCGGGTTATAAATTAAATATATGAGCGCGCGCGTCCAGGCGGCGCGCCTGCAGCAGCAGCAGCGGCACAGCGCCTCCAAACAACAATAGCGTGTGTATATGTAATGGGACAGGGCTACTGACCGGCGCGGCGCCCGGGGATCCGCTGAGCGCGCGCGTCCAGGCGTCATTAACTTAGAGCCGAAGCAGAAGAAGTTTTGTCCTGGCCTTGAAGCACAACCGTCGACATCTAGCATTAAATAGTTAATGCCAACTCATTCCAGTGATTTGTCTATTTCGCCGACATACACTCAGGACGAGCTGGCACTTCAAATAATAATGTAGAATATAAGTTTGTTAACTGTACCTTCAACAGCTGCTTCAAATAAATTTTATGACCACGTGTATGTCTGTCTTTTACTCACAATTACAATTACAGCGAACAATTTACAGTGAATTAGCAACTTAGAGCTTAATAATGAGCCGAGACTGTAATTAGCAACGCTCACGAGTTACATACGACGTTTTTCAACACACTTGGGAGTAAAAGACAGACATACGTGGTCATAAAATAACAAACACACTTGATAACAAAGCTGTGAATTGTGATTGAAAAATGGCGCCGAACCTCGCGCATGCGCGTAGGTTTTTTTTTTCGCCAAATATGTCAATGTCTATATAGCAATACAGCCTATTTTAAGTGAAAATGTTTAATTTGGAGTGGTAAAAGCAAATATTTTATTATTTTATAACAAATTATTGTAAATTGTGAATAATTTGTTTGATATAAAAATTTTGTTTTACTAATATAAGGCGCAAACATTTAAAAATGTATATGGATTTGAAGTGGTTTAAAATCTCTTTGTTGTTTCTGAAAATATTTCATGTATAACCCGGACCAATAAAATATGCTCTGTTTACTGGCATGTAATTTGCACAAAGGTACAATTCAACTTTGTAGGATTCATTATATTATACACTAGGGTATAATATATTATGCACGCGTGACTTACAGCCCAGTTTATAGTTCTAAATTCAATAGAATAACGCTCACTTTACGAGCAAGTGTGTTGAAATATACTATTAATTTATAGGTATAAATAATGGGTATAAAAAAATCTGTGTTTGATTCCAAAAGTCACAGAATTATGAACCCGCCCTCTTATTAGAAAAAATAAAGTGTCTTCTGTAAACTTTTGAAATTTGAAATATTTCAAAAATGGTTCATAAAAATGGTACACAATAACAAATAAATAAAAAAAGTCATAAAATCAAAACCAAAATGAAAGCAAACTAATTATTTCTTTTGAAGAAACAGTGAACCGCATTCAAAAACCAACCCACTAAAAATGTTCAAATAATTTTTATAAACGCCATCCTATTCCTGTTTCTATTCCATATTACTACCCCGTATAGTAAATTTCTGCCAAAAATTAATTTATTTTAATGAATGTAATAAGAACATTAACAATTTATCTGGGTAGGTATTTACATCGTTTTTGAAGTCGGTGCCAAACCAATAAAAGTAAGACTGCTGCCAAACAGAGAAAATTATAATGCGAATGTATCATTGAAGTTACATCCACTCACGACGACGCAACAACGACGACGTGTGGCCCTCAAGTGTGTGCCTTTCGGTATTTTTTCCGCCAAAGAAAGCGTATCACCCAAGTGAAATATCTGGCCCCTAAATTAGACAATCTGTATTTTAGAGAACAGCGCCCTCCCCATTTCAATTTCCTTACAATATTAACAGTTTTATTTAATTTATAGTTATACAAAACATGTAAGTACCACTGAAGCAGTGTGCTTTGTTGTCCTAAAAGTTTGGTTTGGCACCGACTAACAAAAAACCAGCTGATCAAATTCAAATTTTTGAATTTGATCAGCTGGTTTTTTGTTACTGTTAACGTATTTTGGTTCACTAACACTAAACATTGTTTTTCTGCGACTTTTTGGACTGATTTTGAAAAAATAACCATTCAGTTTACTTATTATTTATGCACTTTTGTTGGTCAAGATTTTGGTCCCAATACTTAATGTTTGTCACAAAATAATATTATGTAAAACGCCACATAAGAAATTGAATTTTTAAATTACCAATTATTAAACAGTAAATGTTATGGTAAGCACTAGCGCTACCTATTCCTTAGGTGTTTTATCACGAAAAGATAATAGATAAACAACTTATAACTTAATATAAATATACTATAATAGGGGCGTTCAATAAGTAGTGAGAATGAATAAGATGTAGTAAACTTTAAATAAAATTATTTTACTTTTCGACGTGGTACCCTTTAGTACCACTTTGCATATCTTTTATGCAAAAGAAAACACTTTCAAAAATATTTCATCATGGCTCTTGAAAAACCTTTATAGGTACTGCAATCATAGCTTCATCAGCGTCAAATTCGAAAAGAAATCACTAGAAGTGAAGTTTGACAAATCAGGCGGATCCTTTACTATTTCGAAGTCAGCCATCCAGGATTTCTTGACGCAATTCTTTTTGTTCTGCGTACAAAGTCCCGGTAGAAGTGGCCCCATAACTAAGGTATTCAATCATCATCACTCCTTGGCTGTCCTAAAAAAAGAGAATCCATGATTTTAGGCAGTGATGAGGGTATCTTCCGAGTTATGGATTTTTATTTAGTTTCTGGGTCATAACTTTGAAGCTATTTTCTTTTCACATTCTGGAATCGAGCAAACAATAAGTCAGGATCTTGCTGTTACAACTTGAGGCAGCTTCGTGTTTGGCAATTCTAGGCACTCAACGCGCTGATACTTTTTTCTTTCCCAAAGAGTCATATGCTGGACACTCAACTGAAATTCGAAGATTTTAGGTCTTCTGTTAAAAAACAAACAGTCTACTGAGACGATCTGCAAAGACAACACTTTCAACCGTTTTAAGATTTACTCAATAGCTGCGTTCGTAGGGCGCGCTGAGTGAGAGTCATCATTGGTTGTTTCCTGCTTGAAACCGGCACATCAATCCTTAATGTGTCTTACAAGTCCTTCTTTACTTGTTTTGCAGGTTTTCTTTTTTTATTTCAAGTGATGGTATTAAATTACTGTGCAAACGAAAATTTTCTAACGATCACTAGGTTTGAAACAATATTTTGATTTTATTGATATTTTAATAAGAAATCAATGTACTTTGTGTGCTTCTATTTAATTTAATTTATGTCTGTCTGTTTAAATCTCATTCTCAGTAATTATTGATCGCCCCACGTGCGTTCCATTATGAGCTCTATTTTTATAAAATGGCTAGTGCCAGATAAATTGAAAATAACCTCCAACATTACGTAATCCAGCACATATCATCCTTTGTGTGACCACAAGTTTCACTGCGCCGTATATTCTAATACACCACGCATTGTCCACCTCTGGAATGGTTACTTTTCGGAGAACCGGTGAGGTAGGATCTTTTGCTTTCTGTAAAAGTATTTGAGGTTAAAGTAAAAGTTTAGGTATAAATTAAAATCTGGGTTAGAGTTGATCTAATATTTACTGCTTTATTTCAATGAAAGTTGCTCATAAAATCCCTGATGGTAAGTTCTCCGCCTGATTCATCAAATTGTCCATACCTATTTTAGACAAATAACCCACAAAGTTAATTTACATTATAGGATACATTTTATTAGCTACTCTTCACTAAATAGGGCTCACTATGTTTTGGAACGAATTTTACAACTTATTTCGACGACAGAAAACGTATTTGCTGTAAGCTTCAAAATACAAAGTTTTCACCAGAGCAAAAAAAACTGCCCAAAAGTTTAAAAAAAATCTAATTAATAAACTATAGGTCGTAGAAGCATGAAATTAAAAAAGGTATTTTTATTTTTCAATCTTTTACATATTAAATGAAAAAATATCTTTCTACGTTAATTATTACTACCTTTTTTTTAAAAACAAGTTTTATTTTGCAAACTTAAGAAACGCTGTAACCGCCAAGGAATCTCTACGGCAACAACAAATTGGTATTGTGTTTTTAAATTTAAAATGCTGTAATCGCAGCATTAGATTTTCAAAGTTATACTAAATTAACGTACCGTATACTAAAGTAACGTAACGTGAATAATCATCTTGCATTTCCGTTTCGCTTTAATAAATGGAGGAGCTTTATAATATCCTACCAATAAAAAGCTATAAGTTACTCGTAGGTTAATTGAATTGTTGTATATTAACAGAATAAAAAAATCCTTTTTACTAAGTTTTAATTGGGTAAATTAACTTTTACAAGAAAATAAGAAAACATTTTCATTACAATTTCATTTAGTACCAAATAATTATTGTAACGTTACGTGCATATTACTTGTTAACGTCACAATATCATCTTAAAGCCCCAGCTAGACTGTTGGAAACAAAACATCAATTCAACGTGACCTTGCTAGTTTACAACAGTGAAGACGGTTGTTAACAACCAAATTACGCATGACTTTTTGGGTTGTAAACGGTGGCGTTAAGAAACACAAACATACATCTTCACATTAACGCCCACTTTCCAAAATGTATCTGTCCCCATCACTGACCATCTAGGGCTTTTAGGCGTAACTATAACATCCAGTTTAAACTTCGGTCAACAAATTGTGTATGGCTCAAGTAGCTTCGAAAAAGTTGGGAATCAGTTGCACAGCTTCTTAACTTATACACAGCTCAAGTGCGAGCATGCATGGAGTACTGCAGTCATCTTTGGGATGGTTCTGCCAAACATCAACTAGAAGCGCTGGACTCCGTTGACCGAAGAGCCCGTAAATTAATTAACGACGTCGACCTTACAACCAAAAAACTGCAGACCTTAGAGCATCGACGTAAGGCTGCGTGTTTAACCGTGTACTACAGGATACATTTTGTTGAGTGCGCCAGTGCTCTGTTTGAACAAATTGAACCCTCACCCTTTTACCATCGGACTACTAGACGCAGACGAAACTTCCATCCGTATGTGGTAGATATTCCGAAAAGTCGAACTAAGCGCTTTGACAGTTCCTTTTTGATACGGGTCGCCAAGGTTTGGAATGAACTGCCTGCGTCTATTTTCCCTAACCAGTATAGTCCTAGTACTTTTAAGCGTCGAGTGAATAGGTTTCTCGTGGATGGATGTGTACCACCTTAGTCTTCATGTTCACTTAACATCAGGTGGCATGGAAGACAAACGTCCCATCCGTAATTCATTGAAAAAAAAAAAAACAACGCAAATGTCACGATTTGTATTGAAAACAAGCGTACCGACTTTTTAAGACCTATTATGACGTCAAGGCGGATATTTATTACTGGGAAATACAAACAGATTCAGACACCGATGCCGCCGATGAAATTGATTACTAAGTACGATATCGATATTATAGAATCGATTTTCTAACAGACAGACATATATACATACGCGTGGATTAAATCTAGAGGCAACCAACCCTGAGGCTTGGTCGGGGTTCGGACACGCAAAGTACATGCATTTTCTAACAGACAGACATATATACATACGCGTGGATTAAATCTAGAGGCGACCAACTCTAAGGCTTGGTCGGGGTTCGGACACGCAAAGTACATGCATTTGCGTTATCGATGTAGATGTATGTCTGTGTTTAGGACTATGTGTAAACTTGTTATTGTATATTGGGTTGGGGAAAAAGTCTATTCGCATTTTTTAAGAAAATTCAAAACATTTGATAATATAGTTTATTGACATTTAACTAAATTATGTATGTACGATTTTGTTCGATAACCTTTTGCCATCTTTTGGCTATAGATGTGTGAGGTCTAGCGTTATCATGATGAAACACCACACTCCTTCTGTTGATCAATTCCGGCCGCTTTCTCTCAACTTCTTGTTTTAATCTCATGAGTTGTTCGCAGTAGAGTTCAGAATCGATAGTCCTGCCTGGTGGTAACAGCTCATAATGAATAATGCCCTTCCAATCCCACCACACACACAACATCACCTTATTGCGAGTTAACCCGGGTTTCGCTACAGTCTGTGAAGCCTGACCGGCCTTTGACCACGACCTTTTTCGCACGTTCTTGTCGTACGTGATCCACTTTTCATCACCAGTAATCAGCTTCTTCAAAAATGATTCGGTTTCGTTATGACGTAATAAAGAATCACAAACAAGTACACAGTTCATTAGGTTTCTTTCAGTGAGCTCGAGAGGTACCCAAATATCGAGCATTTTTGTGTACCCAGCTTTTTTCAAATGCGCCAAAACTGTTTTGTGGTCAATTCTCAGTTCTTCAGCTACGTCGTAGGTTGAGGTTAACCGGAAAAGGTCGGCTGGGTCGGTTGTGAGAATGGGAGTGCCTCAAGGATCAATTCTGGGCCCATTTTTGTTTCTAGTCTATATAAATGATCTACCCTATATGGTAGGCAATACTCATGAGATTGTATTGTTTGCTCACGACACATCATTAATTTTTAAAATGATAATACAGAAAATAAACTACGACGATGTAAACAATGCTCTCGCAAATGTTGTTCAGTGGTTCAATATAAATAATCTAGCGTTCAATGATAAAAAAACTAAATGTATAAAATTCTCTGCACCAAATGTAAAACAAGTTGAGTCTGATCTGCGGCTTAATGGGAACAGATTGAATCTAGTAGATAACTCTGTTTTTCTTGAAATTACCTTAGATTCTGAATTGCAATGGGGTGCCCATATCTCACAACTAGCGAGTAGACTTAGTTCTGCAGTGTTCGCGGTAAAGAAAATTCGCTCATTGACTGATATTAATACGGCGAAGCTGGTTTATTTTAGTTATTTTCATAGTATAATGTCCTACGGCATCCTACTTTGGGGCAATGCCGCAGATATTGACACGATATTTACACTGCAGAAAAGGGCTATTCGTGGAATGTATAAATTTGGAAACAGAGAATCTCTTCAAGAAAAGTTTAAAGAGATTGGTATCTTGACCCTTGCATCACAATATATTTATGAAAACATTATGTATATTTATAAGAATAGTAATAAATTTAAAACTAGGAAAGATAATCATGATACAAATTACTCTGTAAGGACTAGGAACGACTATAAGTTAGCGTTTCCTAAATTAAGGCTCGCTAAAAGCAGCAAATCATTTTTTGGAATGTCAATACGTATATATAACAAAAATCCGAAGTAAATTCAATCCCTGCCATTCAATAAATTTAAATCAATCATTAAAAACACTACATCTCGAAAAGCTTATTATAAAACTAAAGATTACTTAGATGATAAAAAGGCATGGGATTAAGCACAACAGGATATTTCTTAGAGTTTCTAATTAATTAATAATTTTGTTTACGGCTTGGCTGTGCAGTACATGTATGACATACTGGTGACTGTCCCACTCACTTTTTTTCTTGTCAAGACATCAGCAAGAACGTCATACTCCCTTAGGCGGCATGGCTAGTGGTAGCGTCGGGTATCGGGTCACCCTCTTCCCTAAAATATGGTTGAGGAGGGTGATGGCTGGTGCTTGCGTTAACTCGTGAACGGGTGCTGCTAGCGGTGCCAGGTCGTTTTGCTAATGATACTATGACTATTTTATTCCATTCTTGTTCAAATACTCTGGTCCCAGTTTGTCATGTTCGTATTGTGCATCCATTGTATTTTTTTCATGTCACGGTCAATTTGTACTGTACCTATTTGTATTAATTTGATAATTCTGACTGAAAAAGAGTGCCAAGAGTTTTTTTCCGCCGGCTTTTTTTATCTCTTGGTCTACTGTAATATCTTATTTAACAACAATCAACAACTAGTTAAAGCCGAAGTAAGTGATGACTGACTTCATCAAGTGTTTTGTGAAATTCCTAAGATGAATAAAACTTTTTGAATTTTTTGAATTTCGTAACTACTGATATGTCGATCTTGCTCCACTTTTTCAAAAATGGCATCCATTTTATCCGTAATAGGGCGACCAGAGCGAGGTTCATCTTTGACATCAAAATTTCCGGATTGAAAACTCTTAAACCAAATTTGTGCTACTCTCACAGACACTGCACTGGGTCCATAAACATCGCAAATTTTTTTCGCGGCTTGCGTTGCATTTTTACCTTTTTTGTAGTAAAATTTTAAAATGTTTCGAATTTCTTCATAAGATTCACGCATCTTGACATTACGAATAAAAAACAAAATAAAAATTTAGAAAAACCCACGACGCGCCGGTTAAAAAGTAATTGAAAAAGAATAAAATAATTTAAAATTCCCCGATTTAAATGATTTTTGTGACGAGAGATAATTAACGTGAAAAGCTTTTTTAAAAGTTCACTTGATCTCACACAGAGTCGGTCATATTATGAACAACATACTATTCGTTTTCATTGCACTTCCCTACGCTTACCTATTCGGTTCTCGAAGATGTAGATATCGCAATAACATAGGTATTCAACTCCCTATGAACTTTATAAGAAGAGCAAGTAAATCCGTCTGGGGCTGCCATTGAATGAATTCGTTTTGTTGTTTTATATTGAAATTTAAATATTGATGGCAGCCCTCGACGGATTTCGACGGATTTCTTATCGAAAATAATATCTTTGAACCCGTATTTTGGTCATACGTCAAAATAGGTGAATAGGTTTCTCGTGGATGGACGTGTAACACTATAGTTTTCATGCGCACTTTCCGTCAGTTGGCATGGAAGACAAACGTCCTATCCTTACATATAAAAAAAACGTCAAAATCTAAAACCAGTCGAACTCGCTGCCATCTCTAATCAGGTTTGCGGATAAGTCCTCGCACGAACCCAGAGGATGTTTGTGAAATGTTTAGCGGTTACTTCTATTCTACGTTTCAACATTCCACGACAAGCTGAACTTCCGACTCCCCGCTATGTACAGTAGAAAGTACGTGTGATATTCACATGCTTTCGATCTCAGAAGAAGAGGTCTATAAAATTCTTACTTCATTGGATAAAAACAAGGGTGCTGGCCCGGATTTTCAATTAGTATCCGCCGATACTTATCATGTAAATGGTGCAGGTAGCTTGATCCTTCCGTTATGTATTTTATTTAGGCGGCTCGAGTTGGGCCAAGGACCCCCATTTAGAAAACCGCGTTAATATCCCCGATACATAAAAATGGACCACGACACGAGGTTGTTAATTACAGGCCTATATCTAAATTTTGTATTTTTGCTAAAATTTTCGAAAAAATTATCCATAAACAAATCCAACTCTGTTATAAGTGCCAATTGTGAATACTAATTATAGGAAGAATTCTTTAATCGTCAGGGCATGCAAACGGGTTAACGCATTAAGGCCGGGTGACTTGAAGCTAACCGAGGTTTTTGGTACCGAGAGATGGCAGCACCAAAATGTTCAGACGGGATGTAAAAAATTCTCGCGCCATTCGATTGACATGACATTAGCGCTACTTCATAGTATTAATATTTCAGTGGGTAAAATATGGTGAAGTTAAAACTATATGTAAAATTAAATTTGCTATATTCATTACTGCTTAGTATATTTTACTACATCAAATAAAATTTAAAAGTTATAATTAGAATGTATTTAATACTTGAGTCTTAATTGTGCATTTTAATTTTATTCCAATACTTAATTGAAATTTAAAAAACACGCACTTTTAAGTTAGATTTTATCATCATATTGTGTTGACGCCCACTGCTGGACATACGCCTTCCCAAGGTTCTCCACGATATCTATCTATCTGAACTGAATATATATCAATTATCATTTTTATACGATAATTTCCCCTCAATATCCATAAATTCCGTAAATTATAAATGGTAACAGTCTCTGTATTTGTATTTTGAAAAAGGTTATGCAAGACTCAAACTCAAACTCAAAAATTCTTTATTTCGTAAGTATTTAAATACATTTGAAATAAGTCAAACAATTTACAAATTGAACTGAAGTGGTAGATTCTTCGGATCTTCGGAAAGTCGATCTGTTGAGAAGAAGTGCAAGAAACTCAACAGCAATCATCTTTTAAAATAAGAGAAAAGAAAATACATAATAACAATTTACAGCCAGGGAATACCAACTTCTTGCATCCAGATATCTTAAAGTAAAACTTTTCACATCAACACTTATCCATACTTATCTACCAAAGGGTTAATCTTCAATATTTTAGGATTTTATTATAAAATGAAGCGTACACATTGACCCATGAACGAGTTGATCTTCTGGAGTCTACTATTATATTTATACAATAGGCAATCAAGTACTAGACAGAAACGTAGACATAGAGGTAAAGATAGAAGCAGAGATAAACGTAGCGATAGAGATGAGAGAGAATACAGATAATGTGAATGGAGATGAGGATAGTCGTGGACAAAGACAGGACGACATAATACATAATCATAAGACATAACCATAATAAAAAATTATGAGCTCAACATTTTTGTTTGTTTCTGTAGTCTGAACACCTATCAATTCGGAACGTGAACGATATTAGCTACCTATCAAATGCAGTTTTCGGGGTATATGTCAATTTATTTTGTATGGATTAGAATAAATAAAATAATTTTAAGAAGAAAATAAAAAGTATTTTTAGAGGATTAAAATTGTTTATGGAGAAATGTTCGTTATTATATAAAAACTGGTTCTGAAATGTTAAAAGCACAATAAATTTCCAGCCACATACTTTGCTATCGGTAAATAAATTGCTGTTAGCAAAACCTGTCAGGAATGGTAAAGAAATTAAAAATAATGGCAATAGTTCTTTAGTACGAGCCACCATCATTTGTCAAACATCGATGACCTCGACAACTTATAAACCAACTAGCCACCGCGCGTGGTTTTACCCGCGTAACTTTTGATCCCATGGGAATTTCGGGATAAAGCCTATAACCTTCCTCAAGAGTTAGGCTATCAAATGCAAAAATATTTTTTAAATCCCACTTGTAGTTTATGAGATTAGCGCGTTCATACAAACAAACAAAACAAACTCTTCAGCTTTATATTTAGTATAGATTTTAAACTTAAGTGCTCTTCTAGCCAACAAACTTAAATAATTTGTACTTCTGATCAAATGTTTCATTTGACTTGCAATATTGACTTGATTTCCTCAGTTGCCTAGAGGAGGTTGAGTTTAATGTAGGTACCTCATTTCCTTTTTCCATAATAACTTTATTTCATATGGTATCTAAGACTTTTGTTGGTGTGGTGTAAGCAACATGTTTGTTTCTTTGTTTTATCAGGCGTGTATCTAGCTGTGCATGTGACTGATCAATTATCTGCCTTCAAAATAAATAAATAAGTTTCTTAAAGAACTTGTGTTATGAATAAACTTAAATAAAAATATCTATGACTCGACGGCTAATATCTGTTTTCATCACACCGATGTCCGCCACCGCCGGGATTCGAACCCAGGACCTCTGGCATAGAAGGCAATGTATGTTACCTCTACACCAGCCGGTCGTATACTTTAGGGATTATCGTAAGGGTCGGACTTGGTTGGGCGTTAGATTTTTTACTTCCTATGAAATGTTCACTGTAAATTTATTTTATTGTCGGTTTTTAAGATCATAACGATCCATCAAGACTAAAACAATAATTAGATACTCAAATAATCTTAATACATGAATAAAACTGTTCTGTTACTAAGAGTGTACCAATCGATCGACCGTCGATCAGTGGCAGAACGGAACAGCAGACGTCGATCGATAGATTTCACTAGACTATAAATCCGCTGCCTTATCATGTAACTTGCAAGAGCAAGGCGATGGCATGAATTGCGCAAGATTTGCTAAAAAAGAACTAATTCGTATTAGGTTACGGCAAAAACTAAGCCATAGCAATCCGATGACTGTGCTGTCTCTATCGTACAATGGATGTACTAAAAGTGCATATAATCCCTTTGACTTTCATACTTTTCGTGTGTACTTTTCTGCGAAAAAAAAATCTGTTTCACATTTGATTAGTTTCTTTTTTAGCTACCAAATTGTTTTTGGCACTTGTATCGTAGCAATAAATGCATTCTGCGATCAACGAACGATTGAACAGCTTTCGGTTACATAATACGATGTAAAGCAATGGATCGCGCGTCCATGGCGTGATGACTGCGCCATTATAGCTGATCGCTTATATTTACGTGATAAGGCAGCCGATCGTCGGTCGACGTTGATTGATTGGTGTGGTAACACCCTGAGTGTATGACAGACAACGTGCAGCCATAACTACTAGACGCTAAGATCTGAAATTTGGAACATACATTCTTCAGGGGGTGTCCTTAGAGGACCACTATGGAATCCGAGTCCCTTTGATGTTGTCTCAAAAACCGATAATTCACGGATTGCGTCGAGCAGGCTACAAGCGTCACGCACAAAGAAGCAAGTCTCACTCACACAGGCGCAATTCGTACTCGCGGCGCACGAACGTCCGTCCAAATTGAGCATCGAGCATTTTTTTATGTTATTCAAAAAACAGAAAATGTACGTATAGCTTAGATCAGGCCACGAGAGCGCTCTACTGCGGCTCGAGTTCGCGCTCGAGAGGCGTCCAAATCATGGAAACTTTTTTTTGCAGGTTACATTTCTAGTTGCATTACTAGCAATTTTTACGCACCCTTAGATGGAGCTACGTTAGCAATATAATGTAAAAAAAATGTGGTGAGTAGTCCAAGGCGTACCGCCAGGCTCCTGTAGCTCAGTGGAAGAGCACTCGTCCTGAAATCGAGACGTCCCAGGTTCGACTACTGGTCGGGTAATTTTTGTTTATAATTTTTTTTTCAGTTATTTACTTCAATATGTGTCTGGTTGCATTATGGACGGAATTCCCGAAATCTCACGGGAATGGGAAATATAGGACTGTTTGTTTTGTATGATTAATCTTATTTCTTGATTGTACCGATGTGAAACTTGGTACGAGTATAAAGATTCTTTCAATGTATGTCTAGGAAGAAATTACTTCAATTCTCTCAAGGAGGTTAGTTTAGCACGTACGAAGTTGCAGGTAAAGGCTCGTATCCTATAAAATGCAACGCAAATAAAATTGATTTAATTTTGAATGCAAGTTCAGGTAACATCTGATCGCTCACTTTTTTATTTTTACCAGCAGCTATCCATCTTTTGATCCAATTTCGAGACCTTTTAGTAAAAACATAAGAGGAGATCATTTTGGCTTCATATATGTTTGGGCCTTTTTGAAAAGTGCCGGCCAGCAAAATCAAATAGTATGTATGGTTAGTATTAATCCTTATGAGCAATAGTTATTATGGTAAAAAGGTTTTAAGATAACCCTAAGTCAAGTTATAGGTACAAGTTAACATTTTCATACATTCATTGATTTCGTTAAGTGTTAAAAAAACATGCTCAGAAGCATTGCTATGAAAGTGCTAACGCTATTAGTTAATTATATGTTGTAATAAAGCAGATTTGATTCACGTAACAATATGTGCACAGGGAGTTCAAAAAAGTACTTTGGGCAAAAACACCCCTACAAACAGGGCTAGCTTTTCCCATTCGACTAAAAAACCGTCGTTTAGTTTGACTCACAGTTTCTGTATAAAAAATACTGGCTAATGATACTATGACTATTTTATCCATTCTTGTTCAAATACTCTGGTCCCAGTTTGTCATGTTCGTATTGTGCATTCATAGCTCATTGCACCTGCTATGTAAGCAATTTGGTTGTTGCATGACATTGGCTCTCACAATTAGCTGTCTTGTGTTTGTTTCGTTTTTTCATATCACGGTAAATTTGTACTGTACCTATTTGTGTTAATTTGATAATTCTCACTGAAAAAGATCGCCGGCTTTTTTTGTCTCTTGGTCTACTGTAATATCTTATTTAAGATCTATCAACAACTAGTTAAAGCCGAAGTAGGTATGTGATGACTGACTTCATCAAGTGTTTTGTGAAATTCCTAAGATGAATAAAACTTTTTTTTTGAAATTTAAAGGAATGCGCGCACGTGCAACCTTTTAATAGCATTGTGTGATTGTAAAAGCGATAGGTGAAAGGTCAGGCGCTTGCTTTCTTTTAAGTTTTTCGAGTTCCAAATAAAAAATAATTTATTGTAGTCGAATGGGAAAGATCAGCCCTTTCTAGGATATTTTTTTCAAAGTACTTTTTTGATCACCCTGTATTACTTTAGGTGAAAGGAACTAATGGCAAAGCATAGTATTGACTAAACTGATATTTATTAGTTTCGAGGGTGGATTGAAAAGTTCGCGGCCTAGTCAAGAAAACAGAATAAAGTACATACAAAAATATTTTTATTTTTCGACGTAATCTCCATTTAGCTCTATGCACTTCTTTCATCTGCTTTCCAGAGCTTCCATACCTGTTTTAAAAAAAGATTCCTCAAGGTCTTCAAAATACAGGTAAACAGCGGCTTCGACCTCTTCATTCGTTAAAAATTTCTGCCCACCGAGGTGTTTTTTCAGGTTTGGAAACAGATGAAAGTCCGAAGGTGCCAAATCAGGAGAATAAGCTGGATGTGGCAACAATTCGAAACCACAATCACGAATTTGAGCCATAGACTCGACAGACGTGTGGACTCGGGCGTTGTCCTGGTGAAACAACACTTTCTTTCTCAGTAATCCTGGGCGTTTCTGTTTAATTTCTTCACGTAAACGGCGCAGAAGGGTGCTATAGTACGCAGAGTTTATTGTTTCGCGTTTTGGAAGGTAGTCCACTATAATGACACCCTTAGCATCCCAAAAAACCGATGCCATCACCTTGCCAGCCGACAGAATTGCCTTTGCTTTTTTCGGAGTTGGTTCACCTGATTTTTTCCATTGTTTGGATTGTTGTTTTGATTAGTATAGTGGTAGTAGTATAGGGGTATAGTGGTGAACCCAGGGTTCATCCATTGTCACAAATCTGTCAAGAAAACCTTGTGGATCAGCCTCGAACATCTCCAAACAGTCGCGAGAAATCGTGAGTCGAATTCGCTTTTGCTCTACTGAAAGCAATCTGGGGACCCACCTAGCCGAAACCTTAGAAAAGCCGAGTTCATGGACAATGATGTTTTGCGTTCGTTCATATGAGATGCCTATAGTGTCTGCAATTTCTCTGATAGTCAATCTACGGTCTTTCAATATGAGATCACACACTTTTATTGATGTTTTCTTCGGTCGTAGACGTCATTGGTCTGTCCACGGAATCTGCCATCTTGTGTGTTAAGCATGCTGTCAATTACTACACGGATCGCAAAACGCCAATCATTGCCTGTTTCCTTGACCTTTCGAGGGCGTTTGACCTGGTTTCGTATAACCTGCTTTGGAAAAAGCTTGAAAAAGCTCAATTACCAATAGAACTCTTAAATATCATAAAGTATTGGTATGGAAACCAGGTCAATCACGTAGGATGGGACGGGGTGCTGTCTCAGGCTTATGTGATGGAGTGTGGGGTGAGGCAGGGCGGATTGAGCTCACCCATACTATTTGACCTTTACATAAACGAGCTTATAGACGAGCTGAGTAACACCAGGTCTGGCTGTCACATAGATGGCGTAAATGTCAATAACATCAGTTACGCTGACGACATGGTGTTGCTCAGCCCGTCTGTATGTGGTATGAGACGACTATTGTCTATTTGTGAAAAATATGCGCAATCACACGGCTTGAAATATAACGAAATTAAAAGTCAATTCATGGTTTTTGAGGCCAAAAGTGTTAATCGTAACCAGCTCCCTACTCTTACAATAAACAACAGCATATTGCAGAGGGTATATAAATTCAAATATCTAGGTCATATTCTCACTCCCGACCTCAAAGACGATGACGATGTTGAACGAGAGCGAAGGGCGTTGTCAGTGAGGGCTAACATGTTGGCCCGCAGGTTTGCATGTTGTACAGATGATGTGAAAATATCACTCTTTCAGGCCTACTGTCCTATTATGTACACGTGTAGCCTGTGGGCCAAATGCACATGCCGCGCTTACAGCGCCCTGCGCGTGCAATTTAATAATGCATTCAGGGTGTTGTTGGGGCTGCCTAGATACTGTAGCGCATCAGGGATGTTTGCCTTGGCACGAATAGACTGTTTTTACACGACCATGCGGAAGCGGTGCGCCTCCCTGGTGCGCAGGGTGCGGGCGAGCCCCAACACCATTCTGAAAATGCTAGCGAGCAGGCTGGACTGCCATTACATGCGGCACTGCTGCACAACCTCTGCCGGTATAGTGCAGAGATAACGCCTTTATTATTATATGTATAATAATAACGTACTAACATAGCCGTAAGTAATATTGTTACTAACATAAATTAGTTTCTCTATTGTCCTAGTATTTAAGTAACTAACATAGTGTAAGTAAAATTGTTACTAATATAAATGAGTCCATGTTACTTGAAATAAATGAATTATTATTATTATTATTTATTTATTATTGGCCTGCCGGAGCGAGGGTCATCTTCGATGTTCTCTCGTCCACGTTTAAATTCTGCAACCCATTCTTTCACAGTGGTATAAGACGGGACAGATTCCCCTAATGTTGTTTGCATGTCATCATGGATCTCCTTTGGTGTTAATCTTTTTTTAAACAAATATTTAATCACAGCACGTTGTTAAAATTTGTCCATTAGTGAAAATTTGTTCTACACACGTATTTATATTGTTCGTAAAATTTTATTTAAACAAGATATCAAATTGAAAATTCGCGGGCTGACAATTGAATAATGACAGTTCAAAATGACGGCAGAAAAAATAACAAAAGTTTTTTTTAATGGCCAGGCCGCGAACTTTTCAACCAATGTAGTAGTTACCATCCTCCGTATTTTAACCACCATAATAACTGAGTTGTTGCAAAGTTGGGTGCCGGACAAAAGGGAACAGCTAACTATATAAGTACGAGGGCGAATCAAAAAGTTCTTAGAAAGAATACAAAAAAAAAGTTAAACAAAAATATTTTATTTCTCTATGTAATCTCCTTCTAATTTAATACACTTTGAATACCGCAACTCCAACTTTCTTATTCCTTCCGCATAAAAAAACATTTTCTCGACTATTAAAAAACTCCTCTACGGCAGTCATAACCGCGTCATCATCGTCTTTAGTTCCACGAATATGCTCCTTTAATTTTGGAAATAAGTGAAAATCACTCGGGGCTAAGTCAGGAGAATATGATGGGTGATCAAGGACTTCGAAGCCAGCACTGCGGATTGCGGTGAGCGCAACTTCCGAACGATGAGATTAGCGTTACCCTGGAGAAACAACACGACCAATGACAATTTCCCACGATGTTTTTCTTTAATCGCTTCAAGTAATTTCGGGATTAAGTTTGCATAATAGGATCCAGTTATCGTTTGCCCTTTTGGCAAGTAATAAAATAAAAAGGATTCCTTCACTATCCCAAAATACCGAATCGGTTAAAATTGACTGAATGCTACCAAACGATATCTTAAGGATCTGAGCTAAATATTTTATTGTAATTCTGCTGTCGTCTAAAACCAATTTTTCCACTTTTTTGGCATTTTCTTCGGTGATGGAGGTTGAAGGTCGTCCAGAACGCGGGTCATCTTTACAGCGCGATCTATCTTTTTAAATTCAGCAACCCTATAAGCCACAGTGGAATAGGGTAAAGCATCATTCCCTAATGTCTGTTGAATGTCCGAAAAAATCTCATCTCTTTCGTTTCGTTGACTTTATTACCGCGCGTAACTCGTTTTTCTCCATAGTTTCGTTTTTTTATCAGAACACTCAACAATAAAATTAATATTTTGCGAACGATCTGTCGAAAACAATTGAAAGTCTGGATAAATAATATGTAATTTTCAATCTTTGAAAAAAATATCGAACTGCCTCCAAAAAGGTAGGGTGAATCAAAAAGTTCTTAGAACATATAAGTTTCTAAGAACTTTTTGATTCACCCTAGTACTTCATATCTTAATTATTGAATTTAAAAGTGCATTTAAAAATATGCGCGGTAAAAGTCATGAAGTGACTTTTCCCAAGACGGTGGTTAGTTCCAATTTTTGCCACGCGCCAAAAGACCCTTGTCGGACTATAATAGTTTTTTCAACACACTTGCTCGTAAAGTGAGCGTTATTCTTTTGAATTTAGAACTATAAACTGGGCTATAAGTCACGCGTGCATAATATAATGAATCCTACAAAGTTGAATTGTACCTTTGTGCAAATTACATGCGAGTAAATAGAGCATATTTTTTTGGTCCGGGTTATACATCAAATATTTTCAGAAACAACAAAGAGGTTTTATACCACTTCAAATCCATATACATTTTTAAATGTTTGCGCCTTATATTAGTAAAAAAAAATTTTATATCAAACAAATTATTCAAAATTTACAATAATTTGTTATAAAATATTAAAATATTTCCATTTACCACTCCAAATTAAAAAAAAATCACTTAAATAGGCTGTATATGCTATACAGACATTGACACATTTGGCGGAAAAAAAAACCTTGAATCCATGGTCATACTTGATTTTTATTTAAAAAAATATGATACAAAGCGATAAGGTTATTTCTATGTGTGTTTATATGTTTTTGAAAGAGTTTAGATCTGAAATCAATCGGATTTGAAAATAAAAATACATTAAGTAATTCCTGGGGTGCAAATCTGCTCATTTAAAATAAAATCCCAAAAAGACTTCCCAAAAAGGAGGAGGTTCTCAATTCGTCTGTATGTTCCTTTTTTGTGTTTGTTACACGATATTTCGGACAATTATGAATTGATTTTGAATATTGTTGTTTCATATGACATAATATACTTCATAGTTAGTCCCATTTAAATTTCATCGAAATCGGTTGAGTACTTCATTGAAAATTTCAAACTTTTGAAAAAAAAATGTATGATTTCGGAAATTTTTTACGTTGATGACATTCTCAACTCAGTCAAAGTTTTGCTTACGATGCTAAAATTTTACTCTCTAATGTATTTAAGAAGACATTAATATGGCAATTATATAATACCATATAATAAAAATAGGGCCGATGAAACATTTTAAATATAGTTTTTACCTCAAAATATTTATAGGCGCTTTTATTTGTGGCTGGAAAGTCTCCTACACCAAGGCTCAAGTACATGGTGCATGGAATGAGACTAAGATATCATTTTATATCAATTATTTAGAAATTTTTACCGTTTGACTTTGCTTAGAGAACAATTTCATGAAGAAACAAAAGTTTACGTTGGCTCCAGCAATATTCTCCAGCGATTATAAGCCGCACCATCTCATTTGAAGCTGTTGACGTCAATTTCAAGTCTTAGCAAAAAAATTAACTAATATGCTTACTTATACATTTTTATTCCGTTCTTCGGTATTCAATGTATGCATTCGATGATGATGTATGTACTTCTTGGTTCTAGAATTTCATTGAGATTTCAGCCAAAGCACACATAACACCCATCGGACAACATTTTCTAATGTAGTGTGCGGGTCGATAAGTCAGTGACTTTTTGAATTTCTGACCTCTTTACTAAAAAAGCAACACTACTCCTGTCAAATTTGAACTTGCTGCACTAGTTAATTTGTGTTTGAGAGCTATCTTTACCAGACTACCCAGTAATTTTAGGAAAAAATGAAAAAAAAGTGAATTTCGTGTGCTTATTAAGCATTATTTTTTGCGAAAAAAAACCATTACCGAGACCAAGACTAAGCTTGATAAATACTATAGGGACTTTGCATCATCGATTTCAATGGTAAAAAGTGGTTTACTGAATTACGTTGTGGCTGTACAAGCACTGAAAATGCCGAATGTCCTAGACGCCCATTTGAGGTCTCTACACCTGAAACAATCGAAAAAATTCACGATATGGTGTTGGCCGACCGAAGATTCAAAGTGTAAGAGATTGTGGAAGCCGTAGGGATCTCGCATGGCTCAGTGGTTTCAATTTTGAAGGATCACTAGGGCATGAGAAAGCTTTCCGCAAGATAGGTGCCGCGTTTGCCCATAATCGACCACAAACGCAATCGTGTGACAACCTCACAGGAAGGTTTGGCGTTGTTTAATCGCGACATGGAGTTTTTATTGATTGTAGCGTGATAATAAGTATACTATAACCTGCCCAGGAGTATGAAGAATAATTTTACCAAGTTTCGTTAAAATCCGTCGAGTAGTTTTTGTTTCTATATGGAACATACAGACAGACAGACAGACAAAAAATTTACTGATTGCATTTTTGGCATCAGTATCGATCACTAATCACCCCCTGATAGTTATTTTGAAAATATATTTCATGTACAGAATTGACCTCTCTACAGATTTATTATTAGTATATAGAATAGATAATACTTATTTTAACTGTTAAAAATAAAACAACAATTACTTTGATAGTAAAATCTTTATAAAAACAATATTGAATTCTGCGAGCATATAAGTAACACAAAATGGCGACTTGAAACTTCACTTCGTATTTTTTAAAGGAAAGAAGACAGGCGAATTATGACCTGTCAACTGATTGAAGTGATTGATAGCTGGAAGACGCGTCTTAGTTTCAAATGTATCATAAAAAATCTTATATTTTTTACTGATTTTAAAGCAATTAAAACCGTGATCAGAATGTCCATGGAAAAAAAGAAAATAATTTTTAAATATTTTCGAGAAATTGTTTATTTTTTGTTTTTGAATGCAGCCAATCAATTTTTTAAGTTTTACATAAATCAACCTTATGAAGGGCCGAAACTAAAAATTATATTAGAGCAAAGATCATATAAAAATAAAATTGTTTATTTTTTGTTTTTAATGCAGCCAATCAATTTTTTTAAGTTTTACATAAATCAACCTTATGAAGGGCCGAAACTAAAAATTATATTAGAGCAAAGATCATATAAAAATAAAAATACTATTATGTCAGTAAATTCATACTTTTAATTATTTTTATTAAATATTAAAGCGGAACGTAGCTATAAGATATGAGATGTGGGTTCTGTCACTCACATAGATCAATCAGATCTCAACGTCAGATGTGATTGATTTTTATTTTCTTGCAGTCCTTTGTGTGCCTTGTTTATATGTTAATTATTTTTACATTGCAGTAGGCTTATTATTATGCAAGGATTAAGCTAATATCCTGATATTTGATACTATTCGGCTGCAAAACTAACACAATTGTTATTTTTATAAGTCTGAGTCTGAATTGATGTCTGACATTGACAGGTAAGGGCTATGTATTTATTTGATGAAATAATTTTATTTCTGCATCGAATTCAAAAATATTGATAACACATTTAGATATTTAATACAATAAACAACCGTTTGAAGCTCCAACAAATTCAAGACGGGGTCAATAAAAGAATTTAAGTGACAGGTTTTTGAATGTATGGACGGTGACCAGTATTCTTTGTTTTCTAATTTAGTCATTTTACGTTTCGATGATGGATAAATTCATTATCTATGGTTTAAAATATTTTTAGGTGAACCTAAGATACTACAAAATAGAGTTCTGAGTCGTTTAATGAGAGGTTTTCTGACAGCTCATTAAAAAAACAAAACTTTACAAAATTAGTACAAAAGACTTCGATAGATGGCGCTTTACAAAAGGCGAAGGCGAAGAATTTATTCCACACTGCGTTTTTTAAAGTAAAATAAATTAATTGAGGTCTGTATCAGAAATTGAACGTATAAATAACCATTGATGGTAGATACCACTTACCTACATTATAGTATACAGATTTAACGCCTTCGGCTTTTTAAAAGTGCCATCTATAGAGGTTTTTTGAACTAATTTTTATGAGCTGTCAGAAAACTCCCCATTAAAAATCAAATTTGGCAACGATTGTTGCCAAGAGCAAAGTTGGAGAATTTGGATTGAAAACGATCGTTGCCATTAGCAAGCGAGTGGTTAATTGTTGGTACCAGGGAGTATTTACAATTTTCCGAATCAATAAATATGTTTTATTTAAATGAATGCATCTTGAATATATGCAGATGTTGAATACATCTGGCATGTCAATTTGACAATGACCTTTGTTTGTTTACAAAAATACTCTTTAATCGTGAAATGGAATATTGTACCTCTTTGCCTTATGTATAAATATAATAGTAGACTCCATAAAATCACTAACTCGTTCATGGGTCAGTGTGTACGCTTTTATTTTAATGTTCCAATAATATTAATGATAAATTTAAGGATAAGTGCTGTGAAAAAAGATGTATTATAAAAGATATCCGGATTCAAGAAGATGGGATTCCCTGCCTGAAAATTGTTATTGTGTATTTTTAAAAGATGAGTTTCTTGCCACTTCTTCTCAACATATCGACTATAGGAAATGGTGGTAGATTCAGTTCAATTTGTAAATAGTTTGACTACTTCAAGTTTATTTAACGTAATAAACCAACGAAATAAACATTTTTTTGCTTTGTCTTTGAAACATACAAAAAAATGAACTACAGTTAAAGTAAAAATGGGATTAGGAATCTATACTAATATTATAAAGAGGCAACCTTTGTATTTTTGTATGTTTGTATTAAATAGGCTCAAAAACTACTTGACCGATTTCAAAATTTCTTTTACCATTACTTAGAGGGATTCTTCCGAATCCGTATAGCTACTTTTTATCCCGAAAATCCCGCGGGAATCGAAATTGCGCGGGTAAAACCGCGCGCAACAGCTAGTTCTAAATAAAAACTCCTGGTAAAAGTCCCCGATATACTAAAATATTTGTATGCAATTATGATTAGGTATTTGTACCTAAATAGTTTGTTATTGCAAACCGTACGGGAGGTTTATATTGGATTGATTTAATAAACTTTGAAGGTATTTATTTATACCCACATCATGTGTAGCTCCCAGTACTTATACACAGTATACCTTTCACAGGTTTTCCAGTTCTTTTGAAGGTCTTTTCTACAAAACCCGGGTGGACCTGCGAAGCGCAGCTTTGTTTTATTATAACAGTTATTAAAGTTACTCTGTCTGTCTATCTATCAGTACTTAGCGCTTTCACAGCTAAACTACTGAATTAATTTTGACTAAATTTAGAAATAAATGGCATTGATCTTCAAGGAGGATATATAGATCTTACTTATAGAACTGTAAATCAGATATTCACGCGGACAAAGTCGCATGCAACAGCTATAAACCTATAATAGTGTAAGTGGTCTGTCACAATTCACTTAAACACACGATTAACAAGTATATTGAGCTATCTATTGGGATTTGCTCTAAACAAGCGATAAATCGTGCACTTTGGTAAGACTGAAAGAGTCATCACACCAGTCTCATTGTCATCAAAATGAGGTTGAAGATATTTTAATCAGCGTGGTAATAATGTTCAATTTAATAGCAATCCCTATACCAATAACAAAAAGATCTATTAAAATAATTATATCAGGACTACTGGACTACAATCAAAATTTCAACGCGTTGCCGTGTAAAAGATCCCCGTATAAGTGGACCATTTGAGGTACCGAGGTAGGTACACTTAATGGTTTATATTTGCCTCCACTAAAGCAAACTTTATTAACAGTTTAGGACTAAGCTAAACTTTAAACGAGAAAAAAAATCTGACTCGTTGCTTTGTACATGAGCCATAATTATGTACTATGCAGTACAAAGACTGCTATCCATGACAAGAAAATGGCTACCATAAAAAATACTATAACTGTAAAACTGACAGTTTTTCATTATGTTATTTATTGGAATAACGACCTTATTTGAATGACTAACGGAGTGGTGCCATCCTGTCATTATTTATATTTTCTGACATATTAAGTCAAGAAATTATGATCTTATGTTTCGAAAGTGCATTTTTATTTATTTTATAGCATTTAATCATACATAGGTAAATATACCCTCGAACCATGCCCTACAATTTGGTGTCCATGTACCTCGCATATGTACACATATGGGCAAAATGTATAAAGATAACATATTTTCCTTTCCAGAGGCAACGTCCCACGCGCGTGTACCATGTGCAGCGAAGCTCAAGTTTTCATTTAGTAATCCTTATATTTGCAATTTGGAGCAGTTATAGACTAGAATGGGGGAGGCTTGTGTCCAGCAGTGGACTTCTCCTGGCTGAATGATGATGATGATAGATAAGAAGTAATGTCAACCAATTAAAGCGATCAGAAGTCTCCTTAAATTTCGTAAGGCCTAGTTCAGAGCTCTAGTTTAATTGAATAAGTCACACTTACTGGGTGTATTTTTCCCCAACCAACAGCAGTGACCGCGGATCGGGGATGCAACTCGAATCCTGCTTTAGGTATCTTAGCTTTGGACACAGATTTTCCCAAAACTAAACGCTTATGTAACTTCATAAGAGCAATGTCATAATCAAGGTTCTTACGACCGTCGAATTGTCTATGTCTCAAAATCGCACGCACTCCTCGTAAAATTCCACCTGAGAAAGAAAAAATAGTATACAGGAAAGTACAAAATAGAGGAATTTCAATATACTGGGGCTGCCATTGAATGAATTCGTTTTGTAGTTTTATATTGAAATTTAAAATATTGATGGCAGCCCCCGACAGATTTTCTTGCTCTTCTTATAAAGTTCAAAAGTACAAAGGGAGTTGAATACCTATGTTATTGCGTCATCTACATCTTCGAGAACCGAATAGGTAAGCGTAGGGAAGTGCTATGAAAACGAATAGTATGTTGTTCATAATATGACCGACTCTGTGTGAGGTCAAGTGAACTTTTAAAAAAGCTTTTCACGTAAATTATCTCTCGTCACATAAATCATTTCAGTTGGGGGATTTCAAATTATTTTATTCTTTTTCAATTACTTTTTAACTGTTGCGTCGTGGGTTTTTCAAAATTTTTATTTTGTTTTTTATTTCAAACTTTTTAAAGAGCATAATATAGGTACCATACATTACATTACACAACACCTCGTTCCTCATCAGACATAATTGAAAACGGCATTCAAATCGGACCAATGGTTTGCAAACAAATATTTACTGCAGCGCCCCCTGGTGAGTTATTATTGCACTTACTGAACATGCGCTAATCAAATCCAAAGCGATCACTGAAAACAGCATTTAAATCGGACCAATTGTTTTGCAGATAAATGGTCACATTGGCTTTTACAAACAAATGTTTACTGCAGCGCCCCCTGGTGAGATGTTACCGCTACACTATAATTATCTATCTAAGAACATGCACCAATCAAATCCAAAGCGATTACTGAAAACCGCATTAAAATCGGACCAGTGGTTCTGGAGATAAATGATAACATTGGTTTGCACAAACACCCTCTCACCCCAAACGCACATACCGTCTCCGTTCCGTCGTGGGTAAATAAAATGTATATATTTTCTGATTCTTTGCTAATATAATAATAACTTCAACTTACATATCTGTGGGCTTATAACAGTTTTATATTTGGCCTTGAAGCTTGTCCCCGCCTGCTGCCACAATTTTTTATTACAAATCAAATATATCAAAAATACACACAATAAAGATAAACATACTATGCGTATAAATAAATAAATGATATATAAAATCCCCAGACAATCAAACCAACTACATAGCCCCAAAGCAAGCATAGCTTGTATTATGGGATACCATGAAGCGAACTAGGGGGAAACTAGAATATAAATACATAGTAGGAATCGAACCCGCAACCACTGGCGTCCTAGGCAGGTAGGCTTACCCCAACGCCAAAGTGATCGACATAAACAATACACACGTATATTACATTATGTAATGAAATATACTACACAAATATGTTATGTGAAAGGTAAGGAGGCTGCTGGACAGAAGTTCGTCTTACAACCACTTGCTCTTTGCTATATTACAATTATGTAATCTTTTCTGAGAAATGTTTTTCGCACAGTTTAAATAAGGAGGAAGTGAGTTTCACAAACTAGTAGCATGCACAGTGAAAGAGTTGTGAAAAAAAAACAAACATGAGAGGGCATCGACAAGAACTTATTATCCGAACGTAAGGATCGATCGTGAGTTTCATGTTTTTTTAAATAATAAAGTGAATTAGGGTTAAATAATATATTTGGAGCCACTTGAGTTTATTGCGATACTCTGAAACATGGTAATATTTCCGCAATGAAAATATAAACCGTATGTTCAAGTTTGTCTATTTGCTCTTCGGACAAGTCGAGATAGCTAACATCTGCATAATCCAGTATTGGGAGGAGAAATGACCGAACGAGCGTTATCTTATCTCGGCTCCAGTCTGATATTTCTAAAGGGTCTTTCAATAAGGACGGGTCGATTTCAAAATGGAATAAAACAGGCTGTGTGCAAGATATTAACGCAATTATTCTTTTACTAGCTGCTGCCCGCGACGTCGTCTGCGTGAACGCTATGCAGCACCAAACGCACCTACGATTATAACACTGCTAGCGTGATAATATGTAGCCTATTTGTTGACCCGACTTCTTAACTATCTTCATGCCAAATTTGAAGTAAATCCATGCAGTACTTTTTGAGTTTATCCCGGAAAGACAAACAGACAAAAATTCTAAAAACTATATTTTTTGTTTCTGTTTCGATTGTAGATCATACCCCAAGTATTCTTTTAAAAAAATATTCAATGTACAGTTTTGACTTTCCTACCATTTTATTATATGTATAGATTTGAAAGACTTATTCATGCCATTTTGTTTCAATTATGACATCATTCAACAGCCTGCCGCGTCTTCAAACAGTGGCACAAATCGGAGAGGTCCAATTTTCAGCAGGATCAATCGCCCGACCTTGGTAACCAATTCAAATCACCTCTGTTCACATCACAGACACTCTGTGTAGTTTGATTGATTTAGACGTTACTTTGCGGAAATCAATGACAACTATACTATTATCACTAAGTTACCTTGCTAATTCCATAACAAAACTTGCACTAGTGATTCAGAGTTTTCGTGCGTTGAAATCAAACACGAGTTGGTGGTAGCTTGTGGTGCGGGTTATGGTGTTCCGAGTATGTGTTAATTGCATTCCTTGTTTCTTGAGGGAGGAAGGGCGGTGAACCAACACACGAAAGTCCTCACACTCGCAAGTGCGAGTCGCGGAATTAGCGAGGTTACTTAGTCATAGTACCCTATGTAAGACTTTACGTCTGGCAAGCTTCTAGTCCTGATCGTGAGCAAAGTTTTATTTTTCTTATCGATAAAATTTAAAATGGCAAAAATCTTGAAAAAACATTTACCTCTGAGATTATTAAAATTGAATCTTACCTTGCACAATTCTTGTGGTCCCGACGCGCACCAAGTAAGCACCCGCTGGGATAATTTCATTGGACCTGAAAATAAGTAAATAGGAAAGGAAATGAAATGAAATCCCCAGACAATCACACCTACAACATGACCACAAAGTGAACAACGCTTGTGTTGTGAGATAATAGCGAACAAGGGGAAGGCAAGAATATAAAATACAGGGTATGCCCTATGTCAAGCAGGACGTCACCAGGCTGACGATAAATAATAATAATAATAAAAACTTTATTTACTTACAAAAGAAAAACAAATGAAAACACAAAATAAAATAGATTTAACAAATAGGTCATGTAAGCAAAAAGGCCCGGACTCAGCATAATGTTGAATACCGAAACTAGGTTCAGTAACAACGCTGTTATTCTGTCAGAGCCTAAACAGAAGATAATTCCGCCTCACAAATTGTAAACTAATGATAGACAAGATAAAAACATACAAAATAAAATATAAGATTAAATTACAAATAAAACATTCAAAACCAAAAAGAAACATATCATGCAATAATATATGTTCAAACAAACCAACAACTATACATTGTAAAAATAAAAATAAAATAAAATAAAATAAAAAAGTAAGTTACATCATAAAGCAATAAGGGAAATAAATAAAACAGAAAAACAAAAAATCACTGCGACAAAGAGTCATAACTCAGACACCCTGCCACTTTTTGTTGGTTCAATAAAAAGTCTTTAAATAATTTCTTAAATGTACTTAAATTGTTTGCATTACAAATCGGTGGTGGGATATTGTTCCAGCATTTGGTGGCATGGTATCTGAAACTACCGCGAAAAGCAGCAGTTCTGTGTTCTGGTATCAAGAGTTCCTTTACACATGTTCTAAGCCCAAAACGCTTATGAGATGATCTCCACGACAGCTTCCTAAACAAATAAAATGGCAATTGGTTTTTGATAACCCCAAATAACATTGAAGCATATAGATAAATTTGTCTGTTTCGCATATTCAAAATATTTCCTTGGTCAAGAAATGGCGTAACGTGGGTCCGTGGAGGAATTTTATAGCAGAAGCGTGCGCACGCATTCTGCACTCTTTGTATGAGGTTTTGTGTTCTTCCCAGTAAGCAAGGACCATAAACATTTACGCAGTAACTTAGCCTGGAGAGTATTAGACTGTCACATAACCTGATTCTTAAGTCAGTTTTGATAAACTCTCGCACCCCGTAAAGGACCTTAAGTCGGTAGAAACATCCGCGAACGACCTCCACCACGTGGTTCTCAAATGTTAAGCCGCTGTCTACATTAACACCAAGATTACGTGCCTGCTCCACTCGGTCTATGTTTACTCCCATTATAGAGATGCTGGGTAATGGATTAATATTGTTATACGAGATAACGTGATTTTTCGAGCCAAGTACCATAAATTTGGTTTTATTTGGGTTAATCACTAAGCAGTTTTCTGCTGACCAACGAGATACCTGATCAAGATCATGATTTAGCTTAGAAATCGCATCAGGAACGTCACTCGGCTTAGAAGAGATGTATAACTGCAGATCATCCGCGTACAGGTGGAACTTACTATATTGAATAACGCTGGGAAGATCTGCAGTATATAAGATGAAGAGAAGAGGGCCCAGAATAGAGCCTTGCGGTACGCCTCTCTCCACAGGTGTCACCCGTGAAAATGACGTCTGCCCATCCTGACTATCAACTGATACCACTTGTGATCTACCGGTCATATAGCTGGCCAGCCAAGTAATGGTTGTGTTATCAAACCCATAGTAAGCAAGCTTAGATAGTAGAAGGTCAATATTAATACAGTCAAATGCCCTGGAGTAGTCGAGGAGAGTCCATATTGTCACCAGGCCCCTGTCACGAGAGTATAAAACATTATCAACAACATCAACAAGGGCAGTAGCAGTACTGTGACCCTTCCTAAAACCCGATTGTAATTCAGGTAAGATATTATTTTGCTCACAATATCGAACTACTTGATCATAAACTACCCTTTCAAGTATTTTCGACAAAAAACATAGGATGCTAATTGGACGAATATCTTTGAAGCTGCTTGGTGAACTATTTTTGGGTATGGGACGGATTATTGCGGTTTTCCAAAGAGTTGGAAAGCAACATGTATTCAAAGATTTGTTAACGATAGTGGTAATTATGTCAAGACAATGAGGTAGAACTAGTAGTATGAGGTCCAAAGACACACCATCAATACCGCGGGCGTTTGACTTAAAGCTTAAAATGACTTTGCCAACCGTCAGGGGAGATACAGTAGTTAGTTGGAAGGTATTCTTGTTATGATCATTGAACTCGAATTTGGTAAGTGTAGAAATCCGAACTGAATTATTCCCAGGGACATTTAAAAAGTGTGAATTAATAGTATCAGGATCATTTAAATTTATAGGGAGATCAGAGCTATGTTTGGAGGTTTTCAACACTGTTTCTTTTAGATTTTTCCAAAGTGATTTGGGATTATTTAGGTTGTCATTGATATGTGCGTCAAAATAAGCTTTCTTTTCAGCATGCATATTTACGATGACTAAGGCCTTTAGTTCCTTATATTCACGTTTATGCGAATCACTGCGTGTTCTACGGTATTTTTTAAAGGCTTCATCACGTAGTCTCATAAGGTAACGCAAGTTTGAGGTGAGCCAGGGTGTTTTACGATCACGTATTTTTGTTTTTTTCATAGGAGCAAACTTTTCAAAGAGGTTCAGTATAGTTTGAGTGAATTGATTCACCATTTCATTGACACAATCGAGCTGGGCGATTTCACTAAAATCAATGGACTGTAACTCTTGAGCAAAACTATCATGATCTATGTCTTTAAGTGGCCTATAGGTGATTGTTCTATATTGTGGTTTGGGTTTCCTTATTTTTAAATGAGCCGTTACTAATGCATGTCTCCCTAAGTCAATAACATGATGGATATCTACCTTCGATACTAATGCGTCTGTACAAATAAGATCAATGGCAGACTCGCTATATGAGGTAAAGTGAGTTGGATTCGTTACATAATTCTTGAGGTTAAAACATGTTAAAAATTGTTGTAATAATCTAAATTTACTGTCATTTGTATTAAGGACGTTAATATTTAAGTCTCCCGTGAAAATTATATAGTCATAATTTTTAAATGATGCAACGGTCTCGGACAACGCATTAAAGAAAGTTGTGCAATTAAGCCATGGCGGTCGATAAGCCGTACCAATTATTAACCGAATTTTGTTAACAACAACCGTTATCCACATTTGCTCAACTTCCAAGGATGTAATAGGATGAGGGCAAGTGCGAGCTGTGACGCCGCGTCGAACAAAAAAGCCAACGCCACCACCACGGGCACGGGTGCCTGTGTTAGTGCGAGGCAAATGTCGTAGACGATAGCCCGGGAGCGAGGGCGCTCGACCTTCCTGTCCAGTACGGAGCCACGTTTCGTTAATGCTCAATATATCAGGTGCTATTTGCTCCACCGCTACTCCAAGCTCATCATGACCCGTACTAAGAGAGCCTGCGTTAAAAAGACTAATGCTAAAATATTTATCCCTAGACATTATATCTAAATACGTCAATATAATACGGAGTAACAAGCGAAAAAACTCCCACATTACCAACATACAGATTTGCTATCAAATAATACCAAAACACAGACAGATATACGTACATAATAATAAAATATTTACCAATAAATAAAATAGAACGACTATAAATTTGCAAAACACATAAATCTGTATAGCTTTTACATAACCAACACTTACACTTAACAACATCAAAAATCAAATTAAAAACAGCAGGCGAACAGTATAAGTGAATAATTCCATAGCAATGAGAACAAAACAATACAATAAACAGCAATGAGGCCAAAATTATGCTCAAAATTATTATAATACTTAATTTTTTGTAAGTTATTAAATCGAAAAAAATAAATTTGAACCAGAAAACAACTGTGAGACTAACCGTATCATAAGAACAAAAAATTACTAATGACACAATATGCGTCGAAAAATATAAAACAACTACAAACATAAACTTAACCATCCAATTTACCGTTACCAAAAACCCTAGCGCAGTCTTCCTCTCCACGTATGCGATGTATAGCGGAAGTCTCATCTTTCCTGACAAAAATGTTGCCATCTCGAGTCCAGGCATATTTCCATTGCATTTGCCTTGTCTTTTCTCGGGTGGTATGGAACAATCTACGATTAGTTGGTGTTAATCGTTCATTTAAATAAATGCGTTGAGGCACTCCCGGGATTTCCAAGTCAGAGCTGGTAATATTTCGGCGAACTCTCGCACTTTTAAGAAGTTCATTGCGTGTTGATCTTCGCGTTAGTCTCACCGTAATTGATCTGCTTCGGTGGTCGTTTTCTTGGCGATTACGAAGTAGCAAGCCATTTCGACGAATAAAAACTACATCCCTCTCATCGATCGGAGTTCCCAGCTTAGTTGTCAGAATTGATACGAGTTGGTTAAGGTTTTCACCTGGTTTCTCTGGAACACCTGTTATATCTACGTCATTGATTAACATATCCTGCTCCCGATGGTTGTTTTCGTTTTTTAAGTCCTTAATTGTATTTTTAAGTGATATAATTTCGACGGAATCGAATGAAACAGTATCTTTAGATTCAAGTTTTGTTAATCTGGTCTCTATACTATCAACTCTTCGGTTACATTCAATAATGTTATCGTTAAGTAATCCTAATTGTATTCGAAAATCTCGCAACTCTTCTTTGGCTTCCCTTAATTCTCGGCTAAATATTCGAAGTTCAGATAATAATGCTGGCACGTCCATATTATCCACATACGCTGACGGGGAATCAATGTTAGTGCTGTGGTCTTGATCCTCAGTTGTCTTGCCTCTGACCGGAGTTTCCGAGTTATTACTTTGTCTAGGGAGCTTAATTTTGCATGCAGGGCACAGCCAATCCTTGGGTACAGTAGATGGCGCTGCAATACTAACACAACTTTTATGATAAATTGCTAGGCATTTATGACAACTAGCGACCCCTGCCGTACTCGAAATAAACTTCCCACATCCACCACATTTTGTTGATGGCGCCATAATAAATATACGATTTTGAAATGAAATAAAGTATAAAACCGAAAAGTTGAATCACAAAAAACAATGTGAGTTTGTGGGGTTTGAACCAGGACACTTCGGCTTAGGTGACGTCACCGCCAAGTTCAGCGCTTTGCACCACTCGTCCAATATGAATGTTAGTTGCGAGTCGAAATAAGACAATGTATTCTTCCGTTTACAATCTTAAATTCAGAACTGTGGGTATTTAGATAAGATGAACTTATTCCTGGCGTTTTCGAGCAATGAATATCACACAAGCACACTGTATTTCACTTTTATTTACACTAACACGAATTGTTCTTCCTATTTGTTGACTGTAAAGATGTTTTATTCAACTTTAAATGCGTAAAATATGACGTATAAAAATTAAAATCACTGGAGCTTAAAATTTGGTGTTTACACTCACAAAGCGGAACTCTTTGTTATAAAGAATTTTGGAATTTTGGAATTTTGGAATTTTGTTATAAAGATGACACAGGGTTATTTGTAAAAAAAGCAGGTATGATTATATCGTATTAATAGTATATTATGTAACAAGTGAGCGAAGTTGCTAATTACAGTCGAGGCTTAATAATGAGCCGAGACTGTAATTAGCAACGCTCACGAGTTACACACGACGTTTTTCAACACACTTGTGAGTAAAAGACAGACATATGTAGTCATAAAATAACAAAAACACTTAATAACAAAGCTGTGAATTGTGATTAAAAAATGGCGCCGAACCTCGCGCATGCGCGTAGGTTTTTTTTTCTGCCAAATGTGTCAATGTCTGTATAGCATATACAGCCTATTTTACGTGAAAATGTTTAATTTGGAGTGGTAAATGCAAATATTTTAATGTTTTATAACAAATCATTGTAAATTGTGAACAATTTGTTTGATATACATATTTGTTTTACTAATATAAGGCGCAAACATTTAAAAATGTATGTGGATTTGAAGTGGTATAAAACCTCTTTGTTGTTTCTGAAAATATTTAATGTATAACCCGGATCAATAAAATATGCTCTGTTTACTCGCAAGTAATTTGCACAAAGGTACAATTTAACTTTGTAGGATTCATTATATTATGCACTAGGGTATAATACATTATGCACGCGTGACTTATAGCCCAGTTTATAGTTCTAAATTCAATAGAATAAGGCTCACTTTACGAGCAAGTGTGTTGAAAAGAATAATATTGCATAATATAAAAGAACATTTAAATTTGGCTGTTGACTAAAAAACGAAATACGAATGTTCGGCCGAACATTCGTATTTCGTAAAACATTTGTATTCAGCCGAATTTTTGATTGATTTGCCGAATAATTACCGAATACTAGCAGTTTTCCGCAGATTTACCTGCATAACTCCTGATTAAAAGTAGCCAACTTACAAAGAGGAGTTTAACCTGTATGTTAATTATGTTTGTCATCGATTATCTTGCGTTTGGCTGAACCGATGTTGATGCGGTTTTTAAAAGGATATTTGTCCCATTTAGGAGAACCTTTTATCTTTTAATTACTTTCAATTTAGGGCTAGCTTTTAGTTTTTTCATAGTAAGTTAGTTTCCATATTTGTAGATATACGTGATAGATTTTGGATAAGTTCTTAGTTGACTGTTCGCACGAAGATTGTTCTTCAGCGAATCTCTTCTTGTCGTCAGTTTCTGCAGCACGAGCATGCTGGCGATACCTAGACAAGACCATCTCGTGCTGCATCAAGTCGTCGTATTTTTCGTTGGGATTTAATTCCTCTTTTTTCTTAAAGCGTCCTTCTCCATAGTTTTCTACCTAGGCCTCCATGTAAAACGTTTATAACAATAGCAGGTAGGTCAAAGTCATGATTTTACAGTACCAAAACATCACATTACCAGAAGAAGTAGGTCGATACTGATACCAGAACTAGCCTAAAACTTATCACTAATATCTATAACTGTAGAAACTAACTAACTATGAAAAACTAATAACTAGTCCAAAACAAAATCCCTAACACTAAAAAGTATGAAATAAAAAATAAATAAAAAAAGTCATAAAACCAAAAAAAAAATGAAAGCAAACTAATTATTTCTTTTTAAGAAAAAAGTGAACCGCATTCAAAAAACCAACCCACTAAAAAATTTTTAATAATTTTTATAAACGCCATCCTATTCCTGTTTCTATTCCATCCATATTACTACCCCGTATAGTAAATTTCTGCCAAAAATTAATAAATATTAATGAATGTAATAAGAACATTAACAAATTTATCTGGGTAGGTATTTACATAGTTTTTGAAGTCGGTGCCTTAAGGCACGGTGCTTTGAAGTCGGTACTTAAGGCTTCTTTTGACACAATATCATTACAATAAACAATATCATTAGTTAACTAATTTTTGTTTAATTTTCTTACGTAGTTTCGGAATCAAAAAAGAATTAATTCAGTCTTTGGCTTTAAGTGCGTATAAAAATGTAAAAAAAAAAAATTGTCTCCCGATTTCTCGCAAACTTTTCTAGGCTTTCCTCTTTTGAATGATATGCTACATGCTATAAAAACTATAGAGAACATCGCAAAATATTCTAAATTAGTGAAAGGGGTCGCGTTTAGCAAAATTCAGATTGTAGTAAAAAGCTCTTTTTGCATGAGTTGACTCATGGGCAACAGGTAAAATCTTATAATGTTAAACAGTATTGCGAAGTAAAATTATGTTTTTTGAATCGAAGATTATTTTTTGTTGAGTCTTAACCGCTTCTGCTACAAAACGTTTGTGCCTCTTTTAACCATTGGAAATCCTCATTAATACCTGGTCAAGGTCTTCAATAAAGCCGAAAAGGGTCTGAGATCTGTTAAATCACGCGTTATACAAACAGCATTTGGCACCTCTGGCCCCGTCATCACCCCAGTGATATCGTCCAGAATATCACCAGAATTTGGCCACGCCGGTGGAGAACATCTAGAAGGCAAGGAGACCTTTCATGGCATGGAGAGAAACTCCTCAGCCACTCATCCCTTAGGTGGCTAACTCTATAGCACCAGGGAAATCGGGTTTTATTTTTAGAGAGGTACTGGCAGGCCCCTTGTCCTTTTTCTGCTCAGGATTACTAGGTAATTCAAAATTCAAAAAAAATTCAAAAAGTTTTATTCATCTTAGGAATTTCACAAAACACTTGATGAAGTCAGTCATCACATACTTCGGCTTTAACTAGTTGTTGATAGTTGTTAAATAAGATATTACAGTAGACCAAGAGACAAAAAAAGCCGGCGGAAAAAAACTCTTGGCACTCTTTTTCAGTCAGATTTATCAAATTAATACAAATAGGTACAGTACAAATTGATCGTGACATGAAAAAAAAAACAAACACAAGACAGCTAATTGTGAGAGCCAATGTCATGCCACAACCAAATTGCTTACATAGCAGATGCAATTAGCTATGGATGCACAATACGAATATGACAAACTGGGACCAGAGTATTTGAACAAGAATGGAATAAAATAGTCATAGTATCATTAGCAAAACGACCTGGCACCGCTAGCAGCACCCGTTCACGAGTTAACGCAAGCACCAGCCATCACCCTCCTCAACCATATTTTAGGGAAGAGGGTGACCCGATACCCGACGCTACCACTAGCCATGCCGCCTGAGGGAGCATGACGTTCTTGCTGATGTCTTGACAAAAAAATAAGTGAATGGGACAGTCACCAGCATGTCATACATATACTGCACAGCCAAGCTGTAAACAAAATTATTAAGTAATTAGAAACTTTTAGAAATATCCTGTTGTGCTTAATCCCATGCCTTTTTATCATCTTATATAATCTTTAGTTTTATAATAAGCTTTTCGAGATAGAGTGTTTTTAATGATTGATTTAAATTTATTGAATGGCAGGGATTGAATTGACTTCGGAATTTTGTTATATATACGTATTGACATTCCAATAAATGATTTGCTGCTTTTAGCCAGCCTTAATTTAGGAAACGCTAACTTATGGTCGTTCCTAGTCCTTACAGAGTAATTTGTATCATGATTATCTTTCCTAGTTTTAAATTTATTACTATTCTTATAAATATACATAATGTTTTCATAAATATATTGTGATGCAAGGGTCAAGATACCAATCTCTTTAAACTTTTCTCGAAGAGATTCTCTGTTTCCAAGTTTATACATTCCACGAATAGCCCTTTTCTGCAGTGTAAATATCGTGTCAATATCTGCGGCATTGCCCCAAAGTAGGATGCCATAGGACATTATACTATGAAAATAACTAAAATATACCAGCTTCGCTGTATTAACATCAGTCAATGAGCGAATTTTCTTTACCGCGAACGCTGCAGAACTAAGTCTACTCGCTAGTTGTGAGATATGGGCGCCCCATTGCAATTTAGAATCTAAGGTAATTCCAAGAAAAACAGTGTAATCTACTAGATTCAATCTGTTCCCATTAAGCCGCAGATCAGACTCAACTTGTGTTACATTTGGTGCAGAGAATTTTATACATTTAGTTTTTTTATCATTGAACTCTAGATTATTTATATTGAACCACTGAACAACATTTGCGAGAGCATTGTTTACATCGTCATAGTTTATTTTCTGTCTTATCATTTTAAAAATTAATGATGTGTCGTCAGGAAACAAAACAAGCTCATGATTATTGCCTACCATATAGGGTAGATCATTTATATAGACTAGAAACAGAAATGGGCCCAGAATTGATCCTTGAGGCACTCCCATTCTCACAACCGACCCAGCCGACCTTTTTCGGTTAACCTCAACCTTCTGAATTCTATCACTTAGATAAGAATTCAAAAGTTTGAGGTCAGTGCCTTTGATGCCGTAGTGATGGAGTTTCCTGATGAGAGTGTCATGCTGAACACAGTCAAATGCCTTAGATAGGTCACAAAATACACCTAGGGCATCCTGTGACCCCTCCCAGGCACCAGTGATTATTTCAAATAGTTCAACACCAGCATCAGTTGTTGAACGGCCCTTTGTAAATCCAAATTGTTTATTATGAAGTAAATTGTTATAGGTGAAATGGGCCAAGAGTTGATTAAGAATAATTTTTTCAAAAATTTTACTACAAGTAGGTAGAATTGAAATTGGTCTAAAATTAGTAGGGTCTGTAGTGCTACCCGACTTAAATAAAGGAATAACCTTACTATGCTTCATTAAATCAGGAAACTCCCCACTAATAATACAGTTGTTAAATATTTCAACAAGGCAAGGAGCTATTACATCTATAATAGAATTTAATATTTCAACAGATATGCCCCACAGGTCAGTTGTCTTTTTAATATCAATTGTCTTAAATGTTTTAATTATATCCCCGGTGTCTATGGGTTGGAACTTGAAAGACGCCTTGCACTCACTCACATGATTTTTGAGCAATGATTCAGCCGCCACAGGTGATGAGCTTAATGATTTAGTAGTTGAAACTGGAATGTCAGCAAAACAGCTCTCAAATGCTGTCGCAACATTTTCATCTGCTTTAACTATTGTATTGTCAATAACAAGCTTAAACTCACTATTGCGATTCTTAACTTTCCCAGTTTCCTTATTAATTATATTCCAAGTAGTTTTAGTCTTATTAGCACTATTTTTAATCTTATTACCTAGATAGATTGATTTCGCTGCGGCACAAACTTTTTTAAATAACTTTGAGTAAGTTCTGACATAGTTGCAAAAGGTGTCATTTTTGTTATATGATTTCTCATGATAGAGATCATAGGTAGCTGACAACTTGGTAAAACAATCCAATTCACCCGTTCATAGCAGGTAGGCTCGATACCAGGGCTCCCCACCCCTGTGCCCTCAACATCGGTCTCCTCTGATAATCAAAAGGAATACCGAGAGGGTTTTGATAGTTGCTTAGTTTAGAATTAGATTCTGGTGATTTAACTCGACGCAATTTTACCGATCCTTGATCTCTTCCGGCCATAGTGTTCAACCTTGACCGGGTATCCATTAGAATTTCCCCTGGTTAAAAAGAGCACAGACGTTAGGTTACTTAGCAGACGCGGTTAAGACTTGTAGTAAAACCTTGTTTTATAGTATTACCTCTACGGTTTTTATAATCAAATTTAAAAATATTATTCTGTCTTCTAACAATTCATCTGTCGTATCATGACTTATCAATAAACAAATAATTATATTTAATGATAATTAATAATTAACTCCAACCGATTCCTTTATACCACCACTATAAGACTCAACTTAAATAAATCCTAAGAGAGGAGTCCCGGTGCGGCTTCAACTCATCGGTCTACCTATACGCAACTTATCCAAACAAGTTTTAATGATGGGCAAGATAACCTATTATGCTCAATTAAATAATATGTTATTACTATTTTATTTGATGGAATCTCTGACATACTATTCATTTTTGACAACACGACCATGGTCTTATAAGATTTATTATTATTTTATATATACAATCAAACCAATTTTTCAATATGTCTGCTAACAAAAATCTAATGTTATTCTATCAAAACGTCAGAGGTTTAAGGACCAAAACTAACACTTTTAGTAATAACACATTAATCCAGGGATTTGACATAGCACTAATAACGGAGACGTGGTTATGCGACACTAACAAGTACGACGTATTTAGAAAGGACCGTGATGGTGGCGGCGGGCCGGGCGGCGGCGTGATGGCGCTGTGTGACGTGCGGCTGCATGCGCGTGCGCGGCCTGAGTGGCAGTGCGACGCGCTCGAGTGTTTGTGGCTCACTGTGCCGGGCTCGAACCTCACTGCGCGCGCCCGCACCCCACAACCTGATTTGCATATCGCAGTCATCTACATTCCTCCAAATAAAAATCTTGCGAACCGCATCACTGAAACGACTGAATTAGTTCATAACTTTATTAAAGCTCACCCGCATGATAACTACTTGCTTGCTGGTGACTTTAATTTACCGTTTTTAAAATGGAGTTTAAGTGGCCCAATATTTTTACAAAAAGGTAGCACCGAAGCACAACAGTCTGCCGAAAATTTAATTAATAAATTTAGTTTTCACGGATTGAACCAGTTTAGCACTGTTCAAAATTTACAAGGCAACACTCTTGACTTAATATTTACAAACCTTAATATATGTGTCCGACGATCAAACTGCCCGTTAGTGCCAGAGGATAATTATCACCCATCGATTGAAATTGACGCCACCGAAGTATTAATTCCGACGCTAAAAAATAATTCTAGAACAATATATAAATATAATAATGCTAATTATGACGCTATAAATTCTGAATTAAATAAATATGACTGGTTTACCCTATTTAGTAAAACTGACATTGAGAATTGTATTGAATTATTTTATCGTATTTTATATGACATTGTAGATGAATTTGTTCCTAAATTGCGAGTAACAGGTAATCATAATTACCCGGTTTGGTATAGCACACCTTTAATAAATCTTACCAAGGAAAAGGCCAAATATCATGCTCGTTGGAAACGTTATCGAAATCCCAACGATTATAACTCATTCTCCGTCTTAAGAGCCCGGCAGAAAAAACTACAATCCAAATGCCTTGAGACCTATACAGAATGGACGCAGAATAAAATAAAATCATGTTCAAAATATTTTTGGTCGTACATAAAAGCTAAAAAAAATACTAAATCTAGCTATCCAGCCTGCATGCAATATGAGGGCGAAGTCTTGAGTGACGGTTTGGGTATAAGCGCTGCGTTTAACGACTTTTTTCATAAAAACTTTATTGAACCTTTACCTTCATCAGTGTATTGTATAATAGCAACTCTTCTGGTCAACTCACCATAAATAGAGACTACTGTAAAAAAATACTCTTAGGTCTAGATGTAAACAAAGGATCAGGTTGCGATGGATTGCCACCAGTATTTTTTGTTAAATGCGCCAACTCCCTTTCTGCTCCCATAACTTATATTTTAAACCGCTGTTTCACTGCTGGCTATTTTCCTACAGTATGGAAAACAGCACATATCACACCCATTCATAAGAAGGGGTCCAAACTATTGATAATTAACTACAGACCTATATCCAAATTGAATGTCCTAAGCAAAGTTTAAGAAAAAATTGTATACGATCACATCTACCCAATTTTTAAATGTTCTATTCCTCAACGGCAGCATGGTTTCATGAAAGGTCGCTCAACGCAAACCAATCTGGCCATCTTTACCCAAGATGTACTCAGTGGAATGGAAGGTGGTGGACAGGTCGACGTGATCTACACAGATTTTGAAAAGTGTTTCGATCGTGTGGATCACGTGATCCTTCTACAAAAGCTACAACAGGTAGGTATATCTGGAAATCTACTGAGATGGCTAGAGTCATACCTGAAAAACCGAAGTCAAGCAGTTGTTGTAGGTGGATACCGTTCTGACTATGTTTCAGTGCCTTCTGGGGTACCGCAGGGATCATTACTGGGACCTTTACTTTATTCTGTGTATTTATTTGACATAGAAAAATATATAATTCACTCAAATTTTATTATGTATGCCGATGACATTAAAATTTACACCAAAATTAATAACTTGACTGACAGTAATTATTTACAATCTGATCTTGACCGTCTATGCGACTATTTCTTAAAAAATCGTCTTACCATTAACGTAAATAAGTGTGCTCAGGTTAGTTTTACCCGTAAAAAGAAGACCTTAATGACTTCATATCACATAAACAATGCTCTAGTTCCCAAAACGAATATTATCCGTGACCTTGGTGTTCTTCTGGATTGTAAGCTTGCATTTACTGATCATATTAAAAACATAGTTTCCAAAGCTTATAAAAACCTGGGCTTTACTTTAAGAGTGAGTGCCCCTTTCTCGGACCCAAACTGTATAAACATTTTGTACTATTCCTATGTGAGGAGCACACTCGAATACTGCAGTAGCATTTGGAACACTCACTACACCACTTATAGCGAAAACATTGAATATGTACAAAAAAACTAATTAAACACCTCAATTACCGCACACGCAACGATCCAAACAAAACTTACGCAGATAATTGCAAGCAACATGCCATGTTATCACTTCATGATCGTCGCCATTTACTTGATATGCTATTTCTACAGAGTATTTGTAACGGTTCCCTTGATAGCATTGAACTCACCAGCACTACTCTCAATCTCAAGACACCTAACAAAAGAACCAGACACACAAACTTATTTCACACGAAACACACAAAAACTACATATGCACAGAACTCAGTCATAAACAGAATCCAACGAACGTACAATACAATGTTTGCCCCCGTAACAGACCTATTTCATGACCCTAAAAGTACTTTCAAAATAAAAGTAATTGAAGCCCTTAATAACTAGTCACTTTCCACGAAACACACTCACACTCACTACACACCCTACACTCACTTAATAACACTTAGTTTTTTTAATTGCTGTAAAATTTTTTTTATTGAATTAATTTAATTTTCATTGAATTAGGTTTTTTTTTTCATTTAATTTTATTGCTTTTCTTTCTTAAATTTTATAATTTGTTTGAATAGTTAATTGTTTTTGTAATTTTTGACATTTTAAGTTTTCTGTATTAAATATCTTCAGTTAGTAATAATTAGTTTTGTAAACCATTGACAATTATTTTTTCTCTCAATTGACATATTAATCAACCTTTTTTGTTAATTTTTACAAACTTATCCTTTTTATTATTTATCAAATCCTAATTTGTACTTAAATATTTAATTTGTTATTACTTTATATAATAATGTTTTGTATATACTAAATAATTTGTTACACGTCTAGAAGACATACTAAAATAATGTAAGTCCATAAATGGCTATCAGAATTATTCTATATTTTTTTATGTATTAATAATTAAGAGCTGTGGACTTTGTGACTGAATAAATAAATAAATAAATAAGTTTATCCTATGCGAGAAAAATATATAAAAAAGATTTTACTAAGCAAAAACCATTAGTAATAAAAAAATAATAAAATTGTTTATTTAGATAACAGAGATCCATTATTGTCAGTAACAATTACTTACTAGCTATGTAAGTAAAACAGTAAGGTAGCTGAACCATTTAATTCTTATTAAAAATATTTTATAAAATTATTAATGAAATTCAAACTTTAAATAATAATTAAAACAAATTATAGTGCCTATAGAAGTCACATTCAAATTTAAAATTAATCCCAACATCAAAACTATAATTACAATAAAAACAAAATTTAAATCGAGAAGTCAGAAATAAAATTAAGAATTGTATTGAGTTGCAATGCTACAGCACATTACATTATTTTTTTTTTGTTTTGTTTCAAATTGTATCTTTCTTTATTAATGTGTGTGCATGTAGTACCTCAATAGACGAGTTTATCTATCTATCTATCTAAACTTTAAATTAAATAAGTGTAATTACATTAAATTAATGTAAAATTTATGAAGATGAAAATGTTGCAACAGCATTCGAAAATTGTTTTGCTGACATTCCAGTTTCAACTACTAAATTGTTAAATTCTTCACCTGTGGTGGCTGAATCATTGCTGAAAAATCATGTAAGTGAATGCAAGGTGTCTTTCAAGTTCCAACCCATAGACACCGGGGACATTTTTAAAACATTTGAGACAATTGTTGTTAAAAAGAAAACTGAATTGTAGGGCATATCAGTTGAAATCTTAAGTTCTATCATAGATGTAATAGATCCTTGTCGTGTTGAAATATTTAACAACTGTATTATAAGTGGGGAGTTTCCTGATGTAATGAAGCAAAGTAAGGTTATTCCTTTATTTAAATTGGGTAGCTCTACGGACCCTACTAATTTAATACCAATTTCGATTTTACCAACGTGTAGCAAAATTTATGAAAAAAATATTCTCTACCAGCTGTTATCTCACTTCACAAAAAACAATTTACTTCATAACAAATAATTTGGATTCACAAGGGGTCGTTCGACAACTGATGCTGGTGTTGAACTTTTTGAAGTAATAGCTGGTGCCTGGGAGGGGTCACAGGATGCTCTAGGTGTATTTTGTGACCTATCCAAGGCATTTGACTTTGTTCAGCATGACACTCTCGTCTAGAAACTCCACCACTACGGCATCAAAAGCACTGACCTCAAACTTTTGAATTCATACCTGAGTGATAGAATCCAGAAGGTTGAAGTTAACCGGAAAAGGTCAGCTGAGTAGGTTGTGACAATGGGAGTGCCTCAAGGTTCAATTCTGGGACCATTTTTATTTTTAGTCTATACTAGCTTTATCCCGCAACTTCGTATGCGCTTAACTACCTTTCTCGTGAAAATTTCAGAAACTATACAACCAGACACCCACTGCAAAGAACTTTTATACCAAGTATCACACCCATGCACTCAAGGAATAAGTTTTTTTCACACAAACTAAAAATCATATATTTCCCATGCCTGTGGGAATTTCGGGAACTTTTTTCGTAACACAACATGCCAAGTATCACATCTGTACACTCAAGGAATAAGATTTTTCATACAAACTAAAAAGTCCCACCCCTTCCCGTGGGAATTTCGGAAATTCCTTTCATAATACAAACAGACACTTATTGAGGAACCTTCATATCAAGTATCACATCCGTGCACTCAAGGGATGGGATTTTTTCATACAAACTAAAACATCATATATTTCCCGTTCCCGTGGGAATTTCGGGAATTCCTTTCATAACACAACCAGACACATATTGAAAAACCTTAACACCAAGTTTCACATCGGTGCACTCAAGGAATAAGATTTTTCATACAAACTAAAAAGTCCTATATTTCCCGTTCCCGTGGGAATTTCGGGAACTTTTTTCGTAACACAACCAGTCACTTTTTGAAGAACCTTCATGCCAAGTATCACATGCGTACAGTCAAGGAATAAGATTATTCATACAAACTAAAAAGTCCAACCCCTTCCCGTGGGAATTTCGAGAATTCCTTCCATAATACAAACAGACACTTATTGAGGAACCTTTATATCAAGTATCACATCCGTGCACTCAAGGGATGGGATTTTTTCATACAAACTAAAACATCAAATATTTCCCGTTCCCGTGGGAATTTCGGGAATTCCTTTCATAACACAACCAGACACACATTGAAAAATCTTTACACCAAGTTTCACATCGGTGCACTCAAGGAATAAGATTTTTCATACAAACTAAAAAGTCCTGTATTTCCCGTTCCCGTGGGAATTTCGGGAATTCCTTCCTTAGTGCACCCCTACATCCCCTAAAAAATGTATGTTCCAAATTTCAGCTCTCTACGCCTAGTAGTTACGGCTGTACGTTGTCTGTCAGTCACTCAGTCACTCAGTACCTCAGTCACTCAGTCACTCAGTACCTCAGTCACTCAGTCACTCAGTACCTCAGTCACTCAGTCAGTAACGGAACAGTTTTATATATATTGATAAATGATCTACCCTATATGGTAGGCAATAATCACGAGATTGTATTGTTTGCTGATGACACATCATTAATTTTTAAAATGATAAGGCAGAAAACAAACATAGACGATGTAAACAATGCTCTTATAAATGTAATGCTCTCTTAAATGTAATTAACATGAGAAAAAAACTAAATATATAAAAGTCTCTACACCAAATGTAAAACAAGTTGAGTCTGATCTGCGACTTAATGGAAACAGGTTGAATCTAGTAAATAACACTGTTTTTCTTGGAATAACCTTAGATTTAAAATTACAATGGGGCGCCCATATCTCACAGCTAGCGAATAGACTTAGTTCTGCAGCGTTCGCGGTAAAGGAAATTCGCTCATTGTCTGATGTTAATACGGCGAAGCTGGTATATAATAGCTATTTTCGTAGTATAATGTCTTACGGCATCCTACTTTGGGGCAATACTGCAGATATTGACACGATATTGACACTGCAGAAAATGGCTATTCGTGGAATGTATAAACTTGGAAATAGAGAATCTCTAAGAAAAAAGTTATTTAATTAAAAGAGATTGGTATCTTGACCTTTGCATCACAATGCATCACAATATATACATGAAAAAATTATGTATATTTATAAGAATAGTAGTAAATTTAAAACCATGAAAGATAAGCAAGATAAAAATTATTCTGTAATGACACAAAAGTTAGCGTTTCCCAAATTAAGGCTGCCTAAAAGAACTAAATCATTTATGGGGACGTCAATACGTATTTATAATAAAATACCTAAGTCAATTCAATCACTTACGTTAAATAAATTTAAAAGAACTATCAAAGAAACATTATGCAAAAAAGGCTACTATAGACGCAAAGATTATTTAGATGACAAAAGAGCGTGGGATTTATGTCTCCACAGGTTATATCCAAATATTTAACATTAATCACTATATAAGCAGCTAGGCGGCGACATGATATTGGCAAGCACGAATAGCTGTCTTCTGTTTGTTTGCTCATGTAATAGCAGAGCTGTATTTCTGACAAATTGTACCTATAATAAGCACTTTTTACAAAAGAGTGCCGAAAGTTTTTTTCCGCCGACTTTTTTCCTCTCAGTCTACCTAGGGTTCAACTTTCATTTCGTTTCTTAAAGCCGAAGAAGAAGTAGTAGTAGACAACAACAAGACATTGGTGGATAATGGGCGATCATTATCTTCATGAGCCGAGAGATGCACACTTTTCGACGGAGACCTCCCCCCCCCGAATTCGTCATGTCGTCATGTTTTCAAAGGGCCTTGTCAAATGTACCCGTAACCGGCGATTATGTATACAAAGATTGATGAACGTGGAAGAAGCGAAAGAGGTATGTCTGGATCAAAGCAATTGGTGTTCCCTTGTCTCTGCCTACCTCAAGGGGAGACAGGCGCGAGGTTATGTATGTATGTATGTATTTTATATTTTTGTGTAAAAGCTTAATGCGTTCTTTATATTTCACAAAAATGTGGCTGTGTCATACGGACGGACAGGCAGACAGACATGATGAAACTTTAAGTATTCCGTATTTTGCTATTTGGATACGAAACCCTAAAAACTACCCTGGGTCTACAAATTAGATTACATTTTCAGTAAAATCAGATAGGCATAGTCTTCAATTACTTACTCCGTATCAGAAACACAATGTGCAGCAGTTAAGATATCGTTCACAGTAATAATCGTTCCTCCACATATGAAATGATTCCCAAACTGTATCTGTAAGAATGTTAAAAGATTATTTGATTTAGTTATTGATTTGATTTTGGTAAAGATCTTGCAATCTATGAGCGTTCTTGGTTTTCACTTGTAGTTGTAATTATAAATACACAAATCAAATCAAATAATTTATTTACTAGATTTGTGGTTACATAAGGGTGTTAATAGTATATTATGTAACAAGTGAGCGAAGTTGCTAATTACAGTCGAGGCTGTGATTTGAGCCCGAGCCGCAGGCGAGGGCTTAATAATGAGCCGAGACTGTAATTAGCAACGCTCACGAGTTACATACGACGTTTTTCAACACACTTGTGAGTAAAAGACAGACATACGTGATCATAAAATATCAAACACACTTGATAACAAAGCTGTGAATTGTGATTGAAAAATGGCGCCGAACCTCGCGCATGCGCGTAGGTTTTATTTTCTGTCAAATGTGTCAATGTCTGTATAGCATATACAGCCTATTTTAAGTGAAAATGTTTAATTTGGAGTGGTAAATGCAAATATTTTAATATTTTATGACAAATGATTGTAAATTGTGAATAATTTGTTTAATATACAAATTTATTTTACTAATATAAGGCGCAAACATTTAAAAATGTATATGGATTTGAAGTGGTATAAAACCTTTTCGTTGTTTCTGAAAATATTTAGTGTATAACCCGGACCAATAAAATATGCTCTGTTTTCTCGCATGTTATTTGCACAAAGGTACAATTCAACTTTGTAGGATTCATTATATTATGCACTAGGGTATAATATATTATGCACGCGTGACTTATAGCCCAGTTTATAGTTCTAAACTCAATAGGATAACTTTCACTTTACGAGCAAGTGTGTTGAAAAATATAATACAGATCATTCACAATCTAGCATAACAATGGTGTGTAAATATGTCAAAAAAAAATAACAAAGAATTATTATTACATATTAAATTATTATTATGGCACAAAAAAATATAAGCTTATAATCAAAAATTCCTAAGGTCAAACATTTTATTGAATTATTTTTATAAATATGTCAAATAGAAGTTTACAGTAAATTTTATTTTTTTAAGTACATAATGCTCATTGGATATCTAAAATTGTATTTAATTTTAGATTGATTGCCTAATTTATTAAATTATGTTCTTTGAATGTCAAATATTCTTTTAAAGTGTAGAAACATTTTTCTGTAAGCCAAACATTTATACTTTTTTTACCCACGACGGAACGGAGACGGTATATGCGTTTTGGGTGAGAGGGTGTTTGTGCAAACCAATGTTACCATTTATCTCCAGAACCACTGGTCCGATTTTAATGCGGTTTTCAGTAATCGCTTTGGATTTGATTGATGCATGTTGTTAGATAGGTGTAGCGGTAACAACTCACCAGGGGGCGCTGCAGTAAACATTTGTTTGTAAAAACCAATGTTACCGTTCATCTGCAAAACCATTAGTCCTATTTAAATGCTGTTTTCAGTGATCGCTTTGGATTTGACTGGTGCATGTTCTTTGATAGTTGTAGCGGTAACAACTCACCAGGGGGCGCTGCAGTAAACATTTGTTTGTAAAAGCCAATGTTACCGTTTATCTGCAAAACCATTGGTCCGATTTAAATGCTGTTTTCAGTGATTGCTTTGGATTTGATTAGCGCATGTTCTGAGATAGGTGTTACGGTAACAACTCACCAGGAGGCGCTGCAGTAAATATTTGTTTGCAAACCATTGGTCCGATTTGAATGCCGTTTTCAATTATCGCTTTGGATTTGATTGGTATAATGTTCTTAAATAGGTTTAACGGTAACAACTCATCAGGGGGCGCTGCAGTTAACATTTGTTTGTAATAACAACCACTTCACTATGTATTTAAATAAATTACATGGGTTTTCCAGCTTGGGTGGGGACATTAGAGGGCTGATGAGGAACGAGGTGTTGTGTAATGTAATGTATGGTACCTATATTATGCTCTTTAAAAAGTTTGAAATAAAAAACAAAATAAAAATTTTGAAAAACCCACGACGCGACGGTTAAAAAGTAATTTTCAAAAAGTAATTGAAAATCCAGACGGATTTTCTTGCTCTTCTTTTAAAGTTCATAGGGAGTTGAATACCTATGTTAGTGCGACATCTACATCTTCGAGAACCGAATAGGTAAGCGTAGGGAAGTGCAATGAAAACGAATAGTATGTTGTTCATAATATGACCGACTCTGTGTGAGATCAAGTGAACTTTTAAAAAAGCCTTTCACGTTAATTATCTCTCGTCACATAAATCATTTCAGTCGGGGGATTTTAAATTATTTTATTCTTTTTCAATTACTTTTTAACCGTCGCGTCGTAGGTTTTTCAAAATTTTTATTTTGTTTTTTATTAAATAATGTCAGTGGTAACTCTTTAAATTTATTAGGGTAATTTGTTATAAACATCTAAAGCTTTAATAAAACAATTATTTTCAAAAATATCAAAATGGTCAGTTCATAAGTCAGGGGTTGTATATAACGTTGAAAACTATAGGCCGGTCTCAATATTATGCTCAATGGCTAAAATTCTGGAAAGCTTCGTACAAAAAACTATTTATTCTCATGTCAATCAATCACTAATGCCAAATCAACATGGTTTTCGGCCTGGAAAATCAACTACTACTAATTTGATTGAGTTTGTGACAGATATAGCAGTAGATTTGGACAATGCCAAGGAAGTTCATGCTATTTATACAGATTTCCAAACAGCATTTGACCTCGTGGATCATGATTTGCTTATTCATAAATTAGCTTCTTTTGGGATACATGGCTCTCTTCTACGCTGGTGCGAATCATACCTGAAAAACAGGTCGCAAATGACGGTTATCCGGGGTATTTCATCAGATATATTTTTTATCCCTTCTGGCGTACCCCAGGGATCTCACCTTGGCCCTCTTTTTTTCCTTATTTATATAAATGATCTTGGCAGTGTCATAGACTCTAAATTCTAAATGTATGCGGATGAATTGAAGATATACCGAACTATCGATTGTACACAAGACACAAATTTGTTACAGTTGGATAACGACAGAGTTAGAGGGTGGTGTGATCAAAATTTGGTATCGTTAAATATTAAAAAGTGCTATCACATAAAATTTTCTCGCAAAAAGAACGTTTGTCCTGCATCTTACTACGTAGATGGTGTACTTTTAGAGGAAGTTAACAAAGTTAGGGATCTTGTAATTGTTATTGATCACTCGCTTACCTTTAGACAGCATTACGACTTCATGATTTTAAAAGCCTCTAAATTATCTGGATTTTTGGTGCGTCAGATGAAGATGTTTAGACAGCCTAAAGTGACAATAACTGTATACAACTGTATAGTTCGCAGCATTTTGGAATATTGTTGTCAGGTGTGGAGCCCAACCTACCAAGTTCACATAAACAATATAGAACGTATACAAAAGAAATTCCTGTATCATCTTGCATATACTGACAATAAGTGCAGAGTTTTACGTTCTTATCAAGAAGGTGTAGTTATTACAGAGTGATGCCGTTAGTAAATTGACGCAAGACATTAGATTTAATTTTATTGAAAAACATCATTCAAGGTCACATTGATTCATGCAAAATGATTACGTTAATCACGACATTTTAATTCAAAAACTCAATGCCTATGGAGTTAGAGGGGTAGCATTAGAACTCTTAAAGTCCTATCTCGAAAACAGGATGCAAGCTACCCAAATTAATAGAATATGTATGAAATCTCTCACGGAAATAAGTTATATTTCAAAATATAGACAGGTTAAACAAGGTGTTCCACAAGGTAGCATATTAGGTCCTTTATTGTTTATAGTTTATATTAATGACTTGCCAAATATTTCATCACAACCAATGGTGCTATTTGCAGATGACAGCACATTGATATGCAGCAATAGTGATATAAATTCATTAAAACTTGACATAAAAAATAATTTGGAAAATATAATGCAATGGTTAGGGACTAATAATTTGATGATTAATCTAAATAAGACTAATATTTTAAATTTTTATAACAGAAAAAAGAATGAATGAATGAATGAATGAATGAATGAATGAATGAATGAATGAATGAATGAATGAATGAATATATTTGATCTAGACTACTATGGACATGAAATTAAAGAGGTTAAATTGACAAGATTTTTAGGCATAATCGTGGATGCCAATTTGAACTGGAAAAGTCATTTAGAAAGTGTCTGCAATAGACTCAGTACTTCTTCATACGCTTTACGAAAACTAGCGGCAATTGTTAATGAAACGGCAGTTTTATCAGCATACTATGCATATGTCGAATCTCTTCTACGTTATGGAATAATTTTCTGGGGGAATTCCACAGATAAGGGAAACGTTTTCAAAGCTCAGAAGCGTTGCATCAGGGCTATTTATAACCTAAAAGCCACAGATTCGTGCAAACCGTATTTTAGGAAGTTTGGTATTTTGACGTTTCCATGTCTTTATATATTGGAAACTGTTTTGTTCATTAAAAAAAATTTCGTAATATTTGAAAAATTAAAAACAAAACGGAATGTTGTTCTTCGAGCCCAACCACGCGCAACTACCCTGTATTCGGAGAGCTTCTTTGGGATGGCCCCACGTATATATAATAAGCTACCAATTTCTTTAAAAAAAATAAACAATTATGACAAATTTAAAATTAATCTAAGGAATTTTTTATGTGATAAAGCATATTATTTGACATCGGAATATTTTAATGAAAATGACATGCAATAAAAATGTAATATATAAATGTAATTAATTATATATAATTTGTAATTGTAATTGAACGCCTTAATTATATTCTTATATTGTACACGCTGTCAAGGCAGAATATGGCTTAGACCAATATTTCTCTATAACACCTCATTATATTTCGCAGCTTAATTCTTAGCGATTTAAGTTTACATGTTGTAGTGGCGCCCCCAGGCGTCACCCTTGCACGTATTTTTATAGGATATTTTAATTTTTAGTTTGGTCACACCAGAGCAACACTCAAAATTCAAACAAAAAATATTTAACAACGCCTCTTTACTCGGAGTAACCTGCAGGACTTTCATTACGTGTTTCCGTGCCGAACCCTTCGCACGTCAACAGAGCTCCGACAAGCAATTAGTATTTTTTATAATTTTGGTGCCTCGCACTCAACATGGGGAAGAAAAGAAGTAGTGAAACAAGTGAAGAAAGGATTGAAAGAAAAATACGTCGTTTGGAAGACAAACTCAGGAAACGAAGAAAACAAATAATTTATTCGTCTGAGGACGAACTGGAATGTAAGTACCTATAGAGGCAAATATCCTCTTTTATTATTTGATGTACGTGTTGCGAGCAACTAAAATTGGGGTTGTTTCCTACACATTTAAAACCTTACCTAAGGTTTAATTTATGAAAAATGCGCAATTGCCATTCTTGGGGCTCTTGTCATTTTAAATATTTATAGGTAACAACATAGTTACCCAGTTAAGAATGAGACTGCTTTTTCACTTTATTAAAAAGAAACTATCATTCAACAGGTCCTCCACACCTTTCCGTCGAGACAAGTACGAAAATACCCTACGAGCACGAAATATTTTCACCGCCCGACGATGCACCGCACGCCGAGCACGAGCGAACATCGTCGATGATGCCCGAGCCCTTGTTGCCAACCGAGGCTATGTTGCCGACGGAGACCGAATCGCCGCCGCCTGCTACAGGCATCGCCGCTGAATCAATAGCAAATGACGAGGACATGCCTTTGGATGACGAAACTCTGTTTCTTTTGGGTGAAGCGCCAGAAGCTGATATTACTTTTTCTAAGCAAGTTCACAAAGATTTGGCCGCAAGATGGCGTGAAATTCTTAAAAAGGGACTTAATAAGGAAACGAAAGAACAATTACTTAAAGAGTACTTAATACCTGAGAACTGTGAACTACTAGTTCCTCCAGTATTAAATTCCGAAGTAAAAGTAGCTTTGGCAGAAAACTTTGTGAAGCGTGATGCTTCGATGGCCGCCAGACAAAGACATTTAAGTGTAGCCGTGGCAGCTCTAACACAAACTGTGAATAACTTGATTTCTAAATCGGAATACAAAGTATTAAAACAAGACGTTCTAAAGCCTGTAAGTGATGCCTGTCGCATTTTATGCGAAATGCACCATTTTGAAACGCAAACAAGAAAAAAATTCGTTATTTCGTCAATTAATTCCGATATAAAGGAGACCTTGATAAACTCTAAAACTGATAAGTATCTGTTTGGAGAAAATTTACCAGAGAAATTAAGAGATGCCAAAAGTATTCAAAAATCTGCAGAAGCCCTAAAGATAAATCATAAAGTCAACCAAAGAAACTCTGCTTCAACTAGTAAAAGCCGGGGAAACTTCAGGAGCCTGTATCTCCGGAGGCCGGATACAGCGAAGACTCAAATGGCCCCACGCTTGCAGACCGGATATGCACGGGGGCGCGCAGCATACCGCGCGCCTCGGGATCCACCGGCGGCACCGCCGCCGCCGTTCCAGCCATCGTCGTTCCCCCCACCGCCGCCTGCGCCGTACCGCAAGACGACTCGTCGTTAGACGAGGTAAGATTTGCTGGTCGCTTACGTCACTTTTACTTGAATTGGACTAATATAACTTCGGATACAACTATACTAAATTGGATTAATGGCTACCAAATACCTCTTAAAAGTAAACCCTTACAAGACAACTTTTTAAATAATATTAATAATTTTAAAAATCACACAGAATTCGAACCTTTGATCTCTAAATTATTAAAAATAGGAGCTATTCGTAAATGCACTTTCGATGTAAATCAGTTTTTATCGCCTATATTTCTAATTCCAAAGTCCAATGGCGATAAAAGATTCATACTAAATTTAAAGAAATTCAATAACTTTGTAGACGTCAAGCACTTCAAGATGGAGGATTATAGGACGGCGTCAAATTTAATTACAAAAAATTGTTTCATGGCTACTATAGATTTAAAGGACGCATACTTTTTAGTAAATGTTCATAAATCTCATCGAAAATACCTTCGTTTTCAATATCGGAATTGTATTTACGAATTTACATGTTTACCCTTCGGCCTTTGTACAGCTCCTTACGTTTTTACAAAGTTATTAAAACCGGTCATAGAACACTTGAGGAAACAAAATATTCTGTCGGTGATTTTTTTAGATGATTATTTGTGCTTTGGTGAAACTTATGATGAATGTGTTAATAATGTCCAAATTACAATGCGATTATTACAACAGTTAGGTTTTATAATCAACAAGGAAAAAAGCAGCCTAATACCAAGCCGTAGATGTCAGTTTTTAGGTTTTATTTATGATTCGACAGTTATGAAATTAGAATTACCCACCTATAAAAAAGAAAAAATAAAACATTTTTTAAATGGTTTTATCAATAGAGAAAAATGTAATTTACATGATTTCACAAGATTAGTAGGTCTATTGATATCAGCTTGCCCAGCTTTGGACTACTCATGGCTGTACACAAAAAACTTTGAAGCACTTAAGTTTAAATATTTATCCAATAACCCTAGTTATAATCAGACCGTTTTATTATCACAAGAAGTTAAAGTGGATTTAAATTGGTGGAAGAACAATATTAATAATAGTTGTAGTAAAATCAAAAGTAACAATTTTGTACTTGAAATTTTTTCCGACGCTTCTCGCTCTGGGTGGGGTGCATTCTGTAATGGTAAAAAAACCTATGGATTTTGGAATGAACGCGAAATAAAACAGCACATCAACGAGCTGGAATTAAGAGCTGCTTTTTTCGGGTTAAAATATTTTGCAAGACAGTTGACTAATTGTGAGATTCTACTTCGTATTGACAATACTACTGCAATATCTTGTATAAATAGAATGGGCAGTGTGCAATACGGCCACTTAAATGTTTTAAGTAGGTCAATCTGGCAATGGTGTGAAAGTAAAGAGTTACATATTTTAGCATCTTACATAAACACGAAAGACAACTATGAAGCTGATGCGTTATCACGTGTTAAATTTTCAGACACGGAATGGGAACTTGGAGATATGGCATTTAGTGAGATAAAAACTTGTTTTGGGGATTTTGATATAGATCTTTTTGCTAGCCCAATTAATACTAAATGTCCAAAATATGTAACTTGGCAGTGTGATCCTAATGCTTGGGCGGTTGACGCTTTCACTTTATCTTGGAAAAATATGTATTTTTACGCTTTCCCGCCATTCGCAATGATTTTGAAAGTTATCAGGAAGATAATTAATGATCAAGCTGAAGGAGTCCTGGTTGTACCCTACTGGCCAACACAGCCGTGGTTTCCCCTATTTAAGAAAGTCGCCAGCTCTCCATTGTTAATTTTTGAGCCGAATATTGAATTATTAAAATCTCCTTCCAGATTGCCACACCATCTGCATTCGACACTCCGCCTAGCTGCCGCGAAATTGTCAGCAAAACCTACTTGAACATAGGTTTTACAAGACTGTCTGTCGAAATAATGGTAAATGCCCTTTCCGAAAATACTTACAAACAATATAATAGCGGCCTTAAGAGCTGGGTCACATTTTGTAGAAACCACGGTTATGATTATTCCGTTAATTCAGTACCAAATATTGTTGAATTTTTAACTGAGATGTTTAACAAGGGTGCGAAATACGGCACTCTTAATTCAGCTAAATCCTCACTAAGCCTATTATTTAATAATTTACATAACGATCATAACATAAAGACATTTATGAGGGGGGCTTTCAGAATGAGGCCTACGAAACCCAAATACGATGTGAGTTGGGATCCCAACATTGTATTGTCATATTTAGCAGATCAATGGCCTAATGAGGACCTCACTCTGGAAGTCCTCACTAAAAAAACCGCTACGTTATTGGCTCTCGTCACAGCTCATCGAGTGCAAACTTTGTGTCTAATTAAAATAGATAATATTAATATCAATAATCCAAACGAGCTTTTGATTTATATTCCAGATAATATTAAAACCTCTAAGCCAAATGTATTACAACCAGTACTTAAACTGCCTTTTTATAAAGAAAACCTCCGTATTTGTCCAGCCTCTTGTTTAAATACATATTTAAATAAAACAAAACATCGACGAAGTTCTGAAAAACAACTCTTTATAAGTTTCAAAGAACCTTACTGCAAAGTAACCACACAAACCTTGAGCCGTTGGATTAAAGATATTTTATTTAAGAGTGGCTTAGACACCTCAATATTTAGTGCTCACAGCACCCGTCACGCGGCTACGACGACAGCCAATAAACTAGGGGTGAATATTGATATTATAAGAAAAACTGCAGGATGGAGTAACTCATCCGCGACATTTGCAAAGTACTACAATAGAGAAATTGTCGATTCGAACTTTGCCACATCCTTATTAAATAATTTCTCTTTATATATAAGAGTGTATCTTACTTTTGTTATATTTAATATGGTGATTATATAATTGCTATCAAGAAACTAGCAAAATGTGATAATATGTAGTTGATTAAGAGGTTTATGTACCATGTAACTATTATTGAATTTAAATAATTACTAGCGTAACTGAAATAATTTGATAATTAAATAAATTATTAGAATTGAAGGCATTTTATATTTGTATTCTCTAAACATCCTACAACATGTAAACTTAAATCGCTAAGAATTAAGCTGCGAAATATAATTGAAAATCAAACGAACTTGTGAAGTTCGATAACAATTATATAAGCAGCTTAATTCGACGCGATTTATTCAATCCCTCCCTGAATAACAATTGTTACTCATAGTATCTAGAGGTTCCTCTACCCCAGCCCAAGTAAATCAAATATAAAAAGCACAACACACGTAGGTAGGTATCTGCATACCTACGTGTGGGTGACTATGGATGGGGTATAAGGAGGTTCTTACTCTCAACTAATGAAAGTCCTGCAGGTTACTCCGAGTAAAGAGGCGTTGTTAAATATTTTTTGTTTGAATTTTGAGTGTTGCTCTGGTGTGACCAAACTAAAAATTAAAATATCCTATAAAAATACGTGCAAGGGTGACGCCTGGGGGCGCCACTACAACATGTAAACTTAAATCGCGTCGAATTAAGCTGCTTATATAATTGTTATCGAACTTCACAAGTTCGTTTGATTTTCAATTATACCTGTATTCGTGCAAAAATAAATAAATAAATAAAAAAAATAAATAAAAAATTACTGTCCCAAGTTAAGCTATGTGTCCCACGGCCTGGAAGTAGATTAAGGAATAGGAAAACATTTGAGCTAGCCTCAGTGAAGACTACCGCCGGCAGTCATGCTCCTATGCAGAGAATGTTAAGTCTCGCAAATAACATGACAAATGAGTTTGATGTATTTTCAAGTTCTTCGGCCTCAATTAAAGTTAAAATAAATAAATTTAGTATTTTAAGTTGAACATTACTTGATTTTTGGTTTTGTTCGATGTAATTTATGTTAGTAGGTACTACCTTATTTGTGTATCCTAATATAAGCATGCTGGATTCACATCTAGTAGGTAATAATTAAGAATTGATGTTTATTTATACTGTATAGAATTAAGTTTAAATTGTTACCAGTTTTGTGAATTAAATTAAAAAAAAATGGCACCTAGGGCGGTAAACTTTATATATGTCAAGAGAATTCCTACCTACTGCAACGGCATGTGTGTCAAAATATTTTGGATTCGTTTTAACAAAAATACAAAGGTCCCTAATATACATACATACAAACCAGTGGCAGTATACGAAATTTCTTAAATATAGCTTTACAGCCGTCTGCAGACCGAGCACCACAAATCGCTCTTACGAATTTTTTTTGGACTCTAAATGCTAAGTCAATCCCAACCCCAAAGCTTCCACACATTAGGAGACCATATGATAGCACCGATGATACGTATCCGTGGTATGCACTAAGTGCAGTTTCCGTTGACACGTTCTGCCGCAAACGTTTGATTGCTTACACAAATTTGTCTAATTTATCACAAACTAATTCTACATGGGCCTTCCAATTACAATGTTTATCAAGCATAAGCCCTAGAAATATAGCCATGTTTGTTTCGTTTATTTTATTATTGTGATAATTTATGTTTAAGTCGATATGTCTTCTTCTGTAGTTTTGAAATTGTATTATTTGAGTTTTATTTACATTAAATTTTAAATTATTATTCCTTAACCAACTTATCATTTTACTGAGCGTCAAATTAATGTCATCTTCATATTTTTCCTTATTTTCCTCCTTAATGATTACTGTCGTATCATCAGCGAACAAAACAGTTTTATGATGAGTTATGTTTGGCAAGTCGTTAATGTATATAAGAAACTAAAATGGGCCTAATACGCTGCCTTGGGGAACACCAAATTTATTTAGTCCGAAATTGGATCGGCTTACTATTTTTTATTGTTATGTAGTTTGGAAATTTCAACGCACTGATACAGATCTTTTAAATTACTCTTTATCCAGTTATTCGCACATTGTCTTAAGTGTTCGAGTTAGGGCCAACGCTGCGTCACGCGTGTCTACGAGCGTAATCATTCATAACTGCTACCGACGTAGCTACTCGCGTATGGTACGGACGTACGGAATACACTACGCGCGTGGGTCGTGGCTAGCTCCAGCGTGTAAGTTTTTCGATTTAAACTAAAGTTACCTACAAAGAAAGAGGTTGTATTCCATTGACACGACTGTACAAGCACACTAGTGAAATTTTACCAGCGAAATTGCGTCACGCGTGCCGTACGCGCGCAAGATACGGACGAACGGTTCTTTGAACGCAGTTTTGGCCCCAAGAGTGTTGAACTCACCATATTCACCTTTGTCAGCACCAAGCGCCAATCATAATATCATAATACTTAGGTTGTGCGTCAAATTGTCAATTTGCTTAGTTTGTAAGAAAACATCAAAGAAGTAAACATCAATTCAATTACTTCTCTTGAGCACCCAACAACGGAGCAATCAGAAGCGAGTGAGCCATACCGACAAGCGTATACAGCTTGGGCACTTACATAACTAAAGGAGCACGCGCTCGAAAATTGCAATATCTAAACTGTGTCTTAGCTACTATTTTTAATTCTACATAGGTAATCATAATTACCTAGTTTAGGTATTATGCCTGTGTTAACCTAGGTCACGATGAACAGATGAAATGACGTTTGATTGTATATTTATTTATTTATTTATTCTTCATTGTACAGCCTGCAACAGAATAATGTATACCACCATCTGACGTCGCACGCACACGCGCGTTCATCCATATTTACTCACACCACGAAAGTCACCCAATCTAAGCATAATAAGTGGACGTGCTTACGCACACACGCACACTGTGAAATAAATTTGTTAAACTCATTCTTAGCTACTCTCAAGTCTCACATGCATGACGAGCTATATGGATGAATAGCAGGCAGACAAGATAATATCATGCTAATTTCGCAACTTCATACTAACATTCAATTATGTATCAATGATCTGTTAATTGATTGAAATAAATAATTTGAATTTGAAAAGCGTCCATGGCCTAGCGGTTTAAGTGTCTTGAAATGAGATCTGGACAGGTCGGGTATCGAATCCCACAAAAAACTGAGATTTTCATATTCATTTTTAGAGATTGAAAGAAATATATTACAACTTTTTTGATGTTTTTTATTAAGTTTGAATTTGAAGTAGGTAGCAATTATTAGCGTAACTATTCGAAATAACAACGATACCTCATTTCTTAAGACAAAATAAGTGAATCTTCCCCCGATTATCTTTTATTGTGTTGCTAGATGTATTTTTAGCTTGTAATATCTTTAGAAAAAAAAAAGTTAACTCTACCTTCTATTATTACCCACGACGGAACGGAGACGGTATATGCGGTTGGGGTGAGAGGGTGTTTGTGCAAACCAATGTTACCATTTATCTCCAGAACCACTGGTCCGATTTTAATGCGGTTTTCAGTTATCGCTTTGGATTTGATTGGTGCATGTTCTTAGATAGGTGTAGCGGTAACAACTCACCAGGGGGCGCTGCAGTAAACATTTGTTTGTAAAAGCCAATGTTACCGTTTATCTGCAAAGCCATTGGTCCGATTTAAATGCTGTTTTCAGTGATCGCTTTGGATTTAATTAGCGCATGTTCTGAGATAGGTGTTACGGTAACAACTCACCAGGGGGCGCTGCAGTAAATATTTGTTTGCAAACCATTGGTCCGATTTTAATGCCGTTTTCAATTATCGCTTTGGATTTGATTGGTATAATTTTCTTAAATAGGTTTAACGGTAACAACTCAAACCATTCTACGTAATATGATATCGAGTTACGTTACAACAAAGCCCCAGCAAAGTTGAGCCACCAGCAAAGTTGAGTTGTAAATACTTATTATAATACTTCACTATGTATTTAAATAAACTACATGGGTTTTCCAGCGGTGGTGGGGACATTAGAGGGCTGATGAGGAACGAGGTGTTGTGTAATGTAATGTATGGTACCTATATTATGCTCTTTAAAAAGTTTGAAATAAAAAACAAAATAAAAATTTTGAAAAACCCACGACTCGACGGTTAAAAAGTAATTGAAAAGAATAAAATAATTTTAAATCCCCCGACTGAAATGATTTAAGTATGTGACGAGAGATAATTAACGTGAAAAGCTTTTTTAAAAGTTCACTTGATCTCACATAATATGACCGACTCTGTGTGAGATCAAGTGAACTTTTAAAAAAGATTTTCACGTTAATTATCTCTCGTCACATAAATCATTTCAGTCGGGGGATTTTAAATTATTTTATTCTTTTCAATTACTTTTTAACCGTCGCGTCGTGGGTTTTTCAAAATTTTTATTTTGTTTTTTATTTTGTAATGAAAACCTACAACAGCCAATTAATTATATATATTTTTTTAAATAAACATAACATTGTGATGACACAATAACTATTTTAGTGCAGTTGTTTTAAAAGTTGTTATGTAGTGCCCCTCCTGGGTTACGGGTTCACTGTCACGCCGAGCCCTAGGTAACGTCAGACACAGACTCCGTCGCTCGACCGACTGGCCGTTTCACGTTACTCCAACTTGCGGACATGAGACAGTGTACAGTATCTACTTAGCAGATACACAAACACTACTCGTTATACCATTAGATGGGAAGTACATTGTACAACCTCATGGGAACATTTTAGTTGCATTAGATGAGAAGTACATTGTACAATTTCATAGAAACATTTTATTTGCATAAATTGATTGATACAGGCAACCTGATTTATCAATTATCAATTCACTTAAATGCAAATCGCTTATATTTATTGTTTCTACAAGACTAATCTATTTATTTCTTATTAATGGGTTGATTATCCATTGTTACTAAGAAATTTTCAACTTTAACATTGTTTGACAAAAACAATTCGAATGGGTTGTTATTAACACGATGACTCATGAATATTTCAACCGATAATTTAGGATTTTTGTACTTTTGATTACTTGATCAAATTCAGGTAATCAGAGTTGAAAAATTTTTTTTCGAAATTCATGTTATTTTACATTAGTTTATCATTGAGTAATTTTTTAACCTCATTTTAATGATGAAACTGTATAACCATAGAATTTTACACGAAACATTTCATTAGTATTTATGTACTTATTAACAATCAATCTGGTAGAGATCGCTTTGAAGCGATAAGGCCGCCCATTGTACCATTCTTAAGTTTGTCTTTACATTGTTTTTTTTTTTTATTCCTTTTGTAATGTGTACAATAAAGTGTTAATAAATAAATAAAATAAATAAATAAATCTATCCAAAATGAGCAAATTTGCATTTATGCAATGAGAACTTTTGTACCTAATTAGTATTGAACAATTGTGATTCTAGATACAACTATTATTGAATTTTGATATTGATATGATAGTAAGCTTATTACTCAAAGCATATTATAAAAGTAAGGCACTTAGTAAGATTCACTTTAAATTTATTTTAAAAATAATTTTATACGTCAAGGGACTTATATACTTTCTCAAATAAATTTACAGAGTGTCAGTATAAATATTAATATTTTAATCTACACTTTCTCTTTTTTTCTTGTATTTCAAATCAAATATAAAAATTGCTCATTATGGACCAGTTTAAACACAGTAACACATTTTTTTCTGCTTTTGCAGAATAATAGTATATGTACTCACACATCCCATCCTCGTCGCCAGTTGTAGCGTTCCGCCGATTTCTACTAGCAATGGGTGAAATAAAACACAATCAGTACTTAGTCAGAGAAGTCGACACGTCCACTCGCACGTGCTGTCAACCGGTCAATGCCATAACAGAGATACGAGAGGGCGCCTCGATGCCTCAATCTTTATTCCATTCACTCGTTCATTCCGAGTCACCACAGGTATAATATTCTTAAATAGGTTTAACGGTAACAACTCATCAGGGGGCGCTGCAGTAAACATTTGTTTGTAATGAGACTCATGACATCATAGATATAGATAAACAAATCCAAAGCCATCACTGAAAACCGCATTAAAATCGGACCAGTGGTTTTGAAGAATGGTAACATTGGTTTGCACAAGCCATTCTACGTAATATGATATCGAGTTACGTTACAACAAAGCCCCAGCAAAGTTGAGCCACGAGCAAAGTTGAGTTGTAAATACTTATTATAATACTTCACTATGTATTTAAATAAAGTACATGGGGTTTCCAGCGGTGGTGGGGACATTAGAGGGCTGATGAGGAACGAGGTGTTGCGTAATGTAATGTATGGTACCTATATTATGGTCTTTTAAAAGTTTGAAATAAAAAACAAAATAAAAATTTGAAAACCCACGACGCGACGCTTAAAAAGTAATTGAAAAAGAATAAAATAATTTAAAATCCCCCGACTGAAATGATTTATGAGACGAGAGATAATTAACGTGAAAAGCTTTTTTAAAAGTTCACTTGATCTCACACAGAGTCGGTCATATTATGAACAACATACTATTCGTTTTCATAGCACTTCCCTACGCTTACCTATTCGGTTCTCGAAGACGTAGATGTCGCAATAACATAGGTATTCAACTCCCTATGAACTTTATAAGAAGAGCAAAAATTTGACGTATGACCAAAATACAGGTTCAAAGATATTATTTTCGATAAGAAATCCGTCGAAATCCGTCGAGGGCTGCCATCAATATTTTAAATTTCAATATAAAACAACAAAACGAATTCATTCAATGGCAGCCCCAGACGGATTTACTTGCTCTTCTTATAAAGTTCATAGGGAGTTGAATACCTATGTTATTGCGATATCTACATCTTCGAGAACCGAATAGGTAAGCGTAGGGAAGTGCTATGAAAACAAATAGTATGTTGTTCATAAATGACCGACTCTGTGTGAGATCAAGTGAACTTTTAAAAAAGCTTTTCACGTTAATTATCTCTCGTCACATAAATCATTTAAATCGGGGAATTTTAAATTATTTTATTATTTTTCAATTACTTTTTAACCGTCGCGTCGTGGGTTTTTCTAAATTTTTTAATATTGTGTAGTCGTGTTTCTAGGTGGTTTGCAATCATCGTTAGGTACTCGTTACTACTATCAGATTGTTGTGCCCAAGTGAAATTAAAAATGAATTATCATTTAACATTGCTGCAGAGAGCTGAAATCATTGTTTCATTCAATCAATACTTTTCCATCAGGGAAATTGCACGTCGATTGATGATATCTGTAAGTTTTAAGTTAATTATTATTCTGACTTAATCCTTGTATTAAACGTGATCGTCATTTCTATGTTAATTATTTTATTTTCAGAGAAAAACAGTGCAACTATCTGTTTGTTGTTAAGAGGAACCGGGGGATATATCCATTTTTACCCACTCGTTCGACGGCCACCACATATGGTGTGTGTTTGCAAACTGTGTGACGACATTTGAAAGCAAGTAACATATGTTGTTACAGGTAAATAAACAAGTATATAATCCGACGTTAGATAAACAATATATTATAACTTAAAATGAATTATCTTTCTTACGCATGCAATATAATTTGTTTAAACTTCAAGGGAACTTAAGTTTATTTATTCATTTACAGGCTAGCAAAAGAGATATTGATGAACAAAAGCAATATTTGGAATTTGATTGGTCTAACAATGTAGTTCTTTTTACGGATAAAAGACATTCAAGTCGGACAAAGATGGCCGTGAAATATTATGACGGAGAAAATGCCAACGTTATGATGCTCGAAACACCCTACCTGTTAGATTAAGCGGCCGCATTAAACGCCATCGAGAATTTGTGGGGTCAAATGATTTTAAATTGGGATTCATCTCAAGTGAGTTCCAGAGCCAAATTAGAAGGGCGGGTTATTTCAACTTGGGAGATGATGAGAGGATCTGCCTTAAGCTGGAATTCAGTTGACAGTATGAGATCTCGGTTGCAGCAGGTCATAGACACCGACGGCGCTCAAATTAGCTATTAATAAAATAGTGAGGTAATCGTTGTCTTTTAAAAAGTAGATAATCCAGAGTGAATGATGTTATTGTTGATTAGCTTAGAAATAAGCTTAGCTTAGCTTATTTATAGTTTCTGGCTAATAACATGTTGATTCATATTTACAATGGAATTATTACTTCAATTATATAATAAGTTCACTATGATTGTTTTTAAAATTACTCGTTTAATAAATTTGTGAAATAAAAATTTCTAGTCAGACGCAACATATTGTGAAATACAAAAAATAAATAAGTATCTGGAAAAGATTGTGTTGTTTTTATTACTAGTTTTTACCTGCACCTTATTTTTCGATTGCTTGCACTATATTTAATTTCATTTTTCATTTTTTCAATTTATTGATTAATTAGAATATAAATATAATTATAATATAGAACATAAAAATTATATTTATATCATTTTAAATTATAATAAATTTTTAAAATATTTCATAATTTAAATGAATAAATATTAAGGTTTATTAATAAATATTTCTTCATAAAATTTGAAAGAAAAAAAAGGGTATTGAAGAAATATCTTTAAACATTATTAGTTTAACAATCAATCAATAATTTAACAATAAAAAGACATATTAATATGGCAACGGAGAAAAAAAATGCAGACCTTTCAGAGTTCTATAATGTAAAATAATAATCTGCTCATTATACGGCTGACATAGGCTCGTCTAAACGTGAAGTACTGAAATTAAACATCTATACATCCGTGTAGTCATATTATTTCTTGTTGTGACACGATGTAGTTAGTTAGCTTAGTTAGAATTGATCTTTAGTTGTGTGCGTGCGACTATTGGTCGACATTATTCTGAGTCTTAGCACTTATTCTGAGCACACATACAACGTGAATGCATATTGTATGTGTGCGTGCGGCTGGGTGGTATACATTATTCTGCAGCAGACTGTACACATGGAGTGAGACATAACTTTATTAAAAATATAACAGGTACAGTGTACAATAGGCAGCCTTATCATCTACAGACAATCTCTTCCAGACAACCCTGTACTTTTCGATTATTTTTAACCGTCTTCCAAAAAACCGTCTTTTTTTTTTAGTCGAGTCGCGCTCGGAAACGGACGTGTCTCGCTAAATTGCAGTCTGAATTCAATTCAATTCGCGATACGCGCGGCATCAGCCGCTGCACGTCACTATGGCTATGAGTTCCGAAAAACTCATAGCCAATGAGTTGTTGGCGTTCATCCAACACGCCATCGACACGATGGATGAAGTCAGTATCTTGCAAATCTGCAAGTCTGGCTTCACTCAGGACGAGATCAGTAGCGGTAAGGAGCTGCTGTACCAGACGCTCGGCAAGACCGCGCAGATGCCTTCCCGCAGGAGGGATGGGGGTGAACGAAGTCTCCAAGATATCATCACCCTACTGAAGGAGACAGACCCAGACGAGGTGCCCGCATTCGTAGCGAAGGATCTGAATAAGCTACCAAGCATTGGATTCGACCACGTCGACGTAAGCAGGTTACTGAAGGACATTACGTTCCTGAAGTCAAGCCTAGCTGATGTTCAGAGGAAGCTGGAAGCGTCAGATTCTACAATCGGTGAACTTCGTACAGAATTATTACAATTGAAAAGTAATAACTTCATATGTAGGTCACCGGAGTTCGACGATTCTAATGTCAACACGAGGCGTCGCGGAGCGCAAGTTGCATCCGTCAGCAGTCCGGCGGCGTCGGCGTTGCCGATGACGCAGGTCGCTGCGTGCGACACCCCGCGCCCCGCCGCCACCGGCTCCCCCGCGTGCAGCGCCCCGCGCCCCGCCGCTCGCTCCCTCGCAATGACGGAGCCGATGACTCAACGCGCACCGACTTCCCGCGCGTATGCTACCGCCGCCGCTGCCATTACATCACAGCGGGCGATAACGGAGAAGAGGAAGGGTTGTAGCGGGTCCGCTCGCAATATTGAACCTCCGCGTCCTACGCAGGACAAGAAGTGCGATGAGGAAGGCTTCATCAAAGTTGAGAGGAGGAAGAAGAAGCCTACCGTCCGCAACCACCGCGGCACCGCACCGCCCGTGTTAGGTCAGCTGATGCGCGGTGAAGTACCGTCGACGCAGCTGTACGTATCCAGAGTACACTGGTCTACGAAGGTCGAGGAGGTCGTAGATTACGTACGAAAGAAAACCTCCTTTACTCTGAGGGTTGAGCGTTTGGAACCTCGCCATAAAGTGAGTTTCAGCTCTTTTGTGGTGAGAGTGCCGACCCAACATCTGCCAACCTTCATGAAGGAGGATTTCTGGCCGCAGGGAGTCGTCTTCCGGAAATTTCGAGGACGACTGTCTTATGACTCACGACACACGTCGCCGACTTTACGACAGCCTCAAGTGTAGTTTTTAAGTATTTTTATATATTCTAGTTTAAGGTATGTATCTGTTTATCTTATATGTATGTTAGACTGTAAGGTATTTATTCTATGGGCCTCTGTTTTCAATTGTTAAGATCTCATTGTAAATATTGCCTGAAATAAATGAATTTATTATTAATTTATTTATTTATTAAAAAAGGAGGAGGTTCTCCAATTCGTCTGTATGTTTTTTTGTGTCTGTGTTATACGTTATTTAGGACAACTAGATAGATAGATAGATAAAAACGTTTATTGTTACTAAAATCACACACTTGTAAACTTAATATTAAAACAATTCTTAAAAATACTTAAACTAAATCAGTGTGTGTTATAGCAGCGCAAAAAGCCATAGCTCAGCGTCCGTATTTACTTAAAAGCAATACGCTGATATTCTGCTACAGCTTAAGGAGGTTAAGTTATAACTTTAAATAAAGCATTATCTGGTTAATTTTGTACAATTATGCAATGAATATTATAAGAACATGTCCTATTTGAAGTTAATTCTAAATATATATGAAATTGAATAAGTACATGTTAGTAATAGAATATGCATAAAGTCACAGTATTTATTAGTAAAACTAGCTGTGACCCGCGACTTTGTCCGCGTGGATACCGGTTGTTGGAGTTGGATAAATACTATTATTATATCCTCCTTGAAGTTTAAACTAACCTTATTCAAAATTTCGTCAAAATCGATTCATTAGTTAAGTGTTACTGATAGATAAACAGACAGAGTTACTTCAAAAACTGTTACAACAAAGCTGTGATCCGCAGTTTCACCTGGGTGTTTTGTGAAAAAGTATAGATAGGTAGGTATATTACATAGATGATGCCTGCAACTTCGTCCGTATTGAATTAGTATTCCGAGTAGGTTATTTTCTTCTCCAAGGTCCTAAGTACTATCTTTAATAACAAAAATAAAAATGAAGGATCTTCGCCCAAATAATATGTATAGCTCCTAACCACAAACATAGGTAACTATATTAGGTACATTACAAACATAGGTAACTATATTAGGCACATTGCGTTATAAACAAATCGGGTGCCAAAGTGTCTTAAATTTTACATAATTCATGCAATACCTATCTTCGTTAATTATAGCTTATTGTTATTCTAAGTAAAGCTATATTACTGTAAAGTTTCAGAAGAATACATTCGTCAGTTTTTGCGTGAAAGAGTAGCAAAAATCCATCCATCCAGCCATTATCAGTGTATAATGTGTATCTATCTATAGTTATGATTGGCTACTTTTCACGGTAAGCCAATTTAATGTAATTTCTTTTGGTAGTTAACACATCTACGTTACTTTTTATTCTACTTCTAAATCTACGGTTTCTAACTTCCAAGAGCTAGAAATGATCACGAAATAAATAAAACCTTGAGTCCCATTATTTTTAGTTTAAATTTCTTACAATATATCTCTGTATGTACAGAAGGCAGCACATCAAGCGTTATAAATCGGTAATTTTCTTTTGGGTGCTAATTAAACAGACTTCTTTTAAATAGCATTATTTCCCTCTAAAAATGTTAGTTGCCTTCTAAATTACTATGTCAGCCACAATCCGGGCCACAAACCACGTCGGGGCTATTTAAAAACGCTCAAGGGTTCATGGCGCTTCGCCGGCCGCTGCCGCGGCACCGCTCGCTTCGCTCGCTCGGCTCGCGCACGTATATAACTATATGCAACCTAACTGCTCCTCCTCGCTGCGCTCGTCGTCGCACCTAACCGTACCGACTACGTCTTCCGGAACGGGAGCCCTTCTTGTCGCATAATATTTTTCATCGCAATGTTAATTAATATATTACTTAGTATAAATTATTATGCTTTAATATAAATTCCTTCAAGACACATTTTTTTGTCTCTTGGCTAAGTTATGCAAATAGAAGCTTGATCACGTGGCCAAAAAATATATTCTGTAGCTGCACTTATTATTTCTCTTTTCTTTTTACTTGAATCTAAAATCTATGCCCTCGACATTACCTAAGTTAAAATTGTTTGAGGAAATTTGACTGGTAATGTAACGCTTGACCTGCTGCCTTCTGTACCTACCTGTATTAAATCGCGCAAGAAGCTTTATTAATGATTTAGCCCTATCAACATAGCAAAATTTCGTATTCGACCTCATTTATAGTTACCATCAGGTGAGAATGAGGTCAGATTCTGACTTATTCACCGATTTGAAAAAAAACTTAGTATTTTTAATATTTTGGAATAGAAAGTTATAAAATTAAACTCGTGGGTAGTCTGACTCCCAACCGTTACAAAAAGGTGACGGGTTTTTTTTGCCTACATTCTGGTACTGTAATTCTAACCAGCATGGTTTGTGCACCAAATCAATGTTAAGACTTTTATCTTTGAGCAGGCTTAACCAAAAATTTTATATCACACCAGTTTTATTATTAAAAAATAAAATATGATAGCGATTTTTTATTTTCAAACTAATAAGTTGATTATCAGCAATACTGAAGTTCTTAACGTTTGACAGACCATTTGATGACGTTTGACAATTTCAAATTCACCGTAGCATTTGACAGTGACAAGGTTTCAATCACCAGATTTTGGTGTTCACAATAAATGGAATTTATAGTAAAAATGAAAATATTTTTTTAAATTATCAATGGCGAAAGATTTATTTTATTTTAACTTTAGATGTTTTTACTATTTTATTGTTAATAAAACCAACGAAGTGAGTTTAGTTATAAATTCTAAACCATTATTTTTGCATTAGATTTTAATTGTTTGTTGATAAAACGTCGCTTTTTTTTAATTTGTGGGAAACTAAAATCGTTCAATCGGTATCCTTGATTTCTTTCCTTGCCCTGTTTGTTTGTTGTCCTTCATTCATTCCTTCGTCTGCTGCAGGGGGAGTTTACTAATTTATTAGCCAATGCTGTCGATGGCAGCCGGAGCCAAAGTGGGACAAATCTATACGTATGAATGAGAAAGCTTTAAAGTACTTTGCTTTGACGTAAGTCTATATGTCAATCTTCTCAAAAGTGACAATCAAAGACAAACAATCATTCATCGCCAACGACTGACTGACGCCATTTGTAAAAACGGTTCATTGCGTTAACTGCGTAATTTCAGCAACCAATTTTTAATTTGAAAACCTGTAAAAATTTTGATTTGAAAATCTGTAAGCTGTGTGTTTTTACGGAAGTGCTATTTGTTCAGTGCGAAATTGACTCTTTATATTGTGATAGTGACACTAAATAGTTTGTAATTGTATGTTTGTTTATTTGCGAAATTGACGCTTTTGTGCAGTAGTTTTAAGATAATGGTTGGAAAATAAATTTATAAACACCTATGAATTTTTATTAAATATACACAATTTAAATGTCAAAAAAAAAATTATACATTAAGTTCCTATCTTAGAGTAATAGACTGCATAGATTACTACTGTGTAAAGTAGTAATCTATGCAGTCTATTACTACTTTACATTGGATCTATTGGATCTATTAATACACTGAAAAGTTGCGGATGGCATTAACTGAAGCGCTAGTGAGCTGTATGTATGCATTTACGAAGTATGAAGTAATCGTTCTTCTCTCGTAAGAGAGTATATTGTTCCATGGTCTGCTCTCGTGTGTGTTTGTTCGTTGCGCTTTTCTCGGTTATTTTCTACTATTTACTGACCTTCTGCTTTGTGTTCTGGATTTTTTGTTTGCCTTGTCATTTGGATACCGTTGAACCTGGATATTTGAACTGTGCGTTATTATTGGTACCTGATCGATTTGGATTATTGTAACGCAACATGTAAGTAACTTATTTTTTTTAAACATTTCCTGTTTGTCTTATTTCATAAAAGACGGTTTAAAAGTAGTATACTTTCTTTATTTGTTTCAGACTGTTGAATCATGGCGACTTGCTTCAAGTGCAATATTGTTTTGCGATATAATTTCCAATCATTTTTGATTGTTGATATGTCTCCTGAATTAGTTTCTATGATTGAAAGTTGGACTAATCGTGAGGTTAGTTTATTATTTCATAATTTTGATATTGATTTAAGTATCCATTTATTTATTACATAGGTTTTCTTATACAATGTGTTAGGGTTCCGACTTTTGATACTTTACCTACGTGATATACATCAAATTTCATCGACAAAAGTCACCTTAGGGGGGGGCGCACCCCTCACCCCTCGTGATGGGGGTGATTTAAAAATTTCGTTTCTCTGGTTTGCTTTAAGTTCGTAAAACCATTTTTTTTTCATATTTATTGTGTGTATCTTGTTGAATTACATCTCATTTTAAAGCTTATTAAATTTACCAACTTTTGATACCACATTCACTAAAAAGTCATAAGAAGAAAAGAATTAATTTTAATGACTTAGAAAAAAAATCTTACTTTTTTGTAGTATTTTTTTAGTTTTTTGTCATTAAAAAAAAAACGAAGCCCTTAACAATGCATTTTTTTCTTCTTAACTAGTACTATTTGAGTTTATCTTTTTAACGATGCCAAAATTTAGGCCCGGTTCCAGAGCCAAATTCACAAGAGCTGGGATAACCAACCACCGAAACCATCATTTGTGGCTTAATGAAAATCCCCATGCTGTGAGGCCCGCCTCGTTCCAACACGAATTCTCAATCAACGTGTGGGCAGGCATTATTGATGATGAGCTGCTAGGTCCCATCGTCTTACCAGACAATCTTAATGGTGAGAGATTCTTGGAATTTCTAAGAGGGGATTTCCTACATGAGCTACCATTGGAGTACAGACGTGAACGCCGGTCTTTTTATTTGCAAATGGATGGAGCTCCTGCCCATTTTGCCCGGAATGTACGAGCATATGTGGATGAACACTACACCCCCTGGATTGGAAGAGGAGGAACAATTGCCTGGCCGGCTCGTAGCCCTGATTTGACACCTCTAGATTTCTTCCTGTGGGGGACCATGAAACAGCGGGTTTACCTAGAGGTGCCTACAACAAGAGAAGAGCTGCTGCAAAAAATTATGACCGCAGCTGATGAATTAAAAGCCGACAGAGCTATGATTAAAAGAGCTACACAACAAGTAGCATTAAGGGCTACTTCTTGTTTATTAAACAATGGTGGTCACTTTGAACAATTGTTAAATTGACTTAAAATCGGCAAAACTAAATAAAAAAGAGATTGTAAATTTCGTGTCTTTTATTTTGATGTTTTTTTTTTTTTTTTTTTTTTTTTTTTTATATTGTAAGGATTGGACGTTTGTCTTCCATGCCACCTGATGGAAAGTGCGCATGAAGACTATGGTGTTACACGTCCATCCTCGAGAAACCTATTCACTCGACACTTAAAAGTTCCAGGACTGTAGTGGTCAGGAAAAACAGACGCAGGCAGATTGTTCCACACCTTGGCAATCCGTACCAAAAAGGAACTATCGAAGCGTTTTGTTCGACTTCTTGGTATATCCACTATATACGGATGGAAGTTCTGTCTGCGTCTGGTAGTCCGGTGGTAAAAAGGGGTGGGTTCAATTTGGTCAAAAAGAGCACTCGCACACTCACCAAAATGTAGCCGATAAAATACTGTCAAACAAGCAACCTTACGACGATGCTCCAGCGTCTGCAATTTTTTATTTGTAAGGTTGTTGTTATTTATGAGTTTTCGGGCTCTTCGGTCAACAGAGTCTAGCGCTTCAAGCTGGTATTTGGCAGAACCATCCCAAAGGTGACTACAGTACTCCATGCAAGACCTCACTTGGGCTGTGTATAAGTTGAGGAGCCGTTCAGGGCTGAAGTACCGCCGGACCTTCGAGATGATACCCAATTTTTTGGAAGCCGTTTTTGCCATAGACTCAATTTGTTGTCCGAAGTTTAATTTGGACGTTATAGTGACGCCCAAAAGCCCTAGTTGATCGGTGATGGGAACAGATACATTCTGGAAAGTGGGCGTAAGAGTAAAGGTGCTCTTTTTTGCGGAGAATAGACACGCTTGTGTTTTGGAGGCGTTGAATTTGACCAGGTTAGATTCGCCCCAATCGGACACATTCCGCAAGGTCGAATCAACGCGCTCAATCATAGACTCTCTCAAAACCTGGATTTCATGGGCGCTCGTTCGCGCATTGGATATATATCTCTCAACAACAGTGCTGTCATCAGCATATCCAATAATGCCTGGTGTTAGGAGGTCATTAATGTGCAGCAAGAATAAAGTTGCAGAGAGAACCGATCCCTGAGGTACCCCGGCATTAATCGCCATTAGGTCAGAGGAATAGCCGTCTAAGACTACTCGAATCGACCGTTCCCTCAGAAAATCAGATATCCAGTCGCAGAGCCCGGTCGGTATGCCATATGCTGGAAGCTTGCTTAAGAGACCATCATGCCAGACCCTGTCAAAGGCCTTGGAGATGTCTAAGGATACAGCTATTGCTTCACCATGACCCTCCAAGGCCTCACTCCATAAGTGTGTGGCATACACGAGAAGATCGCCGGTCGAGCGTCCACTGCGGAAACCATATTGGCTATCGCTTAGGAGCTCGTTGGTCTCAAGGTATGCCAGGAGTCGATTGTTCAATACACGTTCCATGACTTTACAAAGTATGGAGGTGATTGAAATTGGTCGATAGTTGACAGGATCAGCACGGCTTCCCTTCTTCGGTACTGGTTGTACGTTAGCCAGCTTCCAGGATTTGGGGACTTTACCAGATTCTAAAGAGAGTCTATAGAGACGCGTCAAAACGGGAGACAACTCAGCTGCGCAGCGTTTCAACACCACTGCAGGAATACCGTCTGGACCACTAGCTTTGTTCTCGTCTAGGTGCAGCAAGCACTTAAGAACCTCCTTTTGTCGAATATGAACGGTACCCATTGTAGGACCGAACTGAGGTAATTGGGGTGGGATTTTACCTTGGCTATCTAGACGAGAATTTTCCGCAAAGATACTGGCAAATAAATCCGCCTTTTCCTTAGCGGTGTGGGCCAGAGAACCGTCAGGTTTCCGCAGAGGCGGCAGCGACGGGCGACAAAAGTTCGTTTCGACCGACTTGGCGAGGGACCAGAAAGCTTTACTTCCCGAGGGGTATGAGGCTATTCTGTCTCCGATACAGCCTATGTGGGCGAAACGAGCTCTCTTGATCACCTTTTTGCAGGACTTGGCGGCAGCATTGTACCTCTTTTTGTGTTCATGCGAATCCACGGCTTTGCTTCTGCGAGCGGCTGCCCAGGCTTTGTACGCTTCTCGCTTACGCTTTTCAGCGGAAAAGCATTCAGCACTAAACCATGGGCGAGCTTTGGTTTCAAGGGATAGATCAGCGTAGGGAATGAAGAACTCCATTGCTTGACCTATCACACTTGAGACTGCATCAGCGCAGCACGATGGATCGGTTGATGTAAAACAAGCTTGCCGCCACGGATAAGATGCGAAGAAATGTCGCATTTCATCCCAATCTGCCGACTTGTAACGCCATACTCGCCTAGAACCACTTGGTCGGGTGTCAGGTGGCGAGTACTGCGATACAGATTTCACCAGACAGTGATCGGATGTCCCTAAGGGTGCAGTGACGGACACCGAATATCTGTCCGGATCGGTTGTCAGCAGAAGGTCCAGGCAGTAAGCAGTGTGGCCAGCAACGTCTGGGATGCGCGTAGGCTCGTCAACAAGCTGAGAGAGGCCATGAGTGAGCGAAAACTTAAAAGCCTCTCTACCAGCATGGTCAGTGTCCTGAAACGGGTATAACCACTGTCCGTGGTGTGCGTTAAAATCCCCCAGGAACACCAACTGCGCTGTGGGAAAACGTTGCTGAACCTTGTCCGCTGTACTGCTGAGATAGTCCATAAGCCTCGTTGTCTCCCGATCTCCGCTATGTGACCGATAAATACCAGCATATACCATTTGGTCTAGGCCGGTATCTATGTGAACCCACATAACTGAAAGGTCCGGCACTTCTAAGTAACGGAGACGCTGACAACAGATCTTGTCACTGGCATACATGCACACCCCGGCGTGCGGGTGGAATTTGGACTCCAGGATGTAACCTGGGTAACAAAGGTATGCCGAGTCTGACGGATCACAGATCTGCGTCTCCGTTAGGAAGAGTAGGTGGGGTCTCTCCGTCTCGAGGTGGTGGTGGACATCATTGAGATTGGAGTGCACTCCTCGGATGTTACAGAAGTGCACTTTAAACGAGAGGAAGTGCAACCGCTGTGTTACCTTACTCTTCTTTGGACCTTTCATTAGTTTTGGAGTGGAGTGAATAGGGAGGAGAACAGAAGTTGAGTGAAGCGCTGCAAATGGAACCAAGCAACTCGATAGGGGTGACGCACCATTGGGAAACTCGCTTGGAGACTGCGGGGACGCCCGAACCCCCCCGAGTTCGCCATCGGGTCCTCTCAAACCGGTCGCCAACCGGCACGATGGAGCCTCCCGGGATTTTTCGCGAGGTGGCGGGGCAGCCTTTTGCATGTGGCTGGCATGCTACTTGGGCCCCCTACTACCTGCGGTCGGCCAGCGGTGCACCGTGCTTCGGATCCCGCTACCCTCCAAAACGAGTTACCCGGTGAGTCATTATCCTACGAGTTGTAAACAGTTCTCCGATGCAGCACGATTACTCAGACCTATCCTCCTCAATGGCTACACTAGACATCATGCCGGAACGCAACTAGGTTACTTGGCGGCATGGTTTTGTCTAGTGGGTGGTGACAAGCCACGGCCGAAGCCTACCACCAGATTTTACTGCTCGTTTAGCACCACCCAGGGACCACGTACAAGGCATCGAGGGCTAAACCTTGCGGACGCGAGCGGTTTCCAGTCCCCAATGTCATTTTAGCTTAGCAGTTAGGACTGTTTCTTTGAAGTTAAACTGTCGTATTCTGTATCGTTAGAAAGATAAACTCAAATAGTACTAGTTAAGAAGAAAAAAATGCATTGTTAAGGGCTTCGTTTTTTTTTTAATGACAAAAAACTAAAAAAATACTACAAAAAAGTAAGATTTTTTTTCTAAGTCATTAAAATTAATTCTTTTCTTCTTATGACTTTTTAGTGAATGTGGTATCAAAAGTTGGTAAATTTAATAAGCTTTAAAATGAGATGTAATTCAACAAGATACACACAATAAATATGAAAAAAAAATGGTTTTACGAACTAAAAGCAAACCAGAGAAACGAAATTTTTAAATCACCCCCATCACGAGGGGTGAGGGGTGCGCCCCCCCCTAAGGTGACTTTTGTCGATGAAATTTGATGTATATCACGTAGGTAAAGTATCAAAAGTCGGAACCCTAACACATTGTATATTAACAATGTTTTAGGTGGCAAATGATCATCGACTTTGCAATGAATGCTTTAGTTTAGTTCTTAATGAACTAAACCAAGAGCATCCATCATCAGAGCAACGCTTGGGTCATCATTTTGTTTGTGTCTGGTGTGGTGTGTCACTAGCGCCAAGAAGTGGACGTAGAGCTCGATCTTTGCCGGAAGATCGTCCAGAACGAGGTAGAATTGCTGCATTAATTCACCCTCGTCAGGTAATTTATTTATCAGAATATTCACACTTACACACTTAAAAGACTTAGTTGTATAAAGCACATAGATAAGCTTGCCAATTATTTTATTAAGTTGCAAATTATTTTCCTTTACCTCTTTATTTCACAGTTAAAAGGCAGTTTAGAGGCTTTAATTGCCTCAAAGCAAGCAATTTTGCTAAACTTTTACGTTGATTAATCGTGAAATTAAATATCTGTATGTATAAAAATGTTTTACAGAATACTAAAGTTAAAATTCACATAACAATACTATAAGCACACTAAGAATTAAATTATATTTTATCTTAAATGATAAAAAATGACCGGCTGGTGTAATGGTAACATACATTGCCTTCTATGCCAGAGGTCCTGGGTTTGAATCCCGGTGGCGGTGGATATCGGTGTGATGAACACAGATATTAGTCGTCAAGTCATGGATGTTTGTATGTTTATTCTAATAAAAAATATGTATGTTTATATATTTCTTAATATATCAGTTATCTAGTATCCATAGCACAAGTTCTTTAAGAAACTTAATTTAGGCTAGATAATGTTGTGTGAGTGTCAGAAATATTTATTTATTTATTTAACTGATGATTGAGAATTTTGTTTCAGTTATTTATTTGCTTCTAGATAACATACATTCTTCTGAAAAAATAATAGTAATGCAGATGACAAGTAACTTCTTTTAAAAATTGTTACAGATTCCTTCGAATGCACGAGCTTGTAATGCTTGTTGGCTCAGAGCTCACTGGAATGTGGGAAATATTGAATTACCCACAGTAGCTGTGGCTGAAGCTATGTCAGATGAAGATCAGATGTCAGATGAAAATCTGGATGAAACTGATGATTTTCCAGTTCCACAAAATGAAAATGAAAACGAAGTTATTTCTAATGTGTTCCTCACTCTATTTAGGCGCACACCGAATACAAGCAGTCATTGTTTTGTGCATGGATGTACTAATATTGAAAGACTGCGAGTGCCGAAATATTTGAAAAGAAGAATTTTAATAGATATTAAATTATATGTCACCAAAAGTGCTAGAGTGTGTGAAGAACATAGTTCATTTTATAATTGGTCAGAATTAAATATTATGTTATACAGTAATGAATTTAATACAACACAGTTAGAAGAGATGTTGATTCTGCTTAGCGATACAAGTATGGATCGATTTGATTTTGAAAAGGTTGAACAAATGGACAACAATATTTGTATGTATTGGACAGGGCTTACCATTCAAAACTTTATGTCGATATATAATGTCATTGAAAGTAATGTAAATAATATAAAAAAGAAAAAAATGGCATTAGGACTATTTTTAGCAAAATTAAGAACTGGAGAGTCCAATATTCGCTTATCCAGCATTTTTAATGTTAGTTTAAGTGGAGTGAAGAAATACATAACACAAATTAGAAATTCTCTAAAGATAAATTATGTCCCAATGCATTTGGGTACAACACATCTCTCTAGAGAGGCATTGAGTTTGAGAAATCTAACAATACCACAGGGACTTTTTGGTACAGAGGAGAACAATCCTATTGTTATCTGCGATGGCACTTACGTATATGTTGAAAAATCATCCAATTATTTGTTTCAAAAGAAAAGTTATAGTTTGCACAAATATAGAAACTTAGTCAAACCATTTTTAATAGTAAGCACTGATGGGCATATATTGGATGTGTTTGGACCCTACCCTGCCACAACAAGTGATGCAAATATAATGATAAATCTGTTTGAAGATCCAGAGTCAGAATTAAGAAATTATTTTCAAAGAAATGATGTGTTCATTTTGGATCGCGGATTCAGGGATAGCTTAGGATTGCTCTCCTCTTTAGGTTATACTGGAATTAATGAAGGGCCACAGTTGTCAACAATAAGGGCCAATAAATCACGTTTGGTGACAATGTGCAGATGGGTGGTGGAAGTAGTCAACGGTCGATTTAAACGCGATTTTAAAATTTTTAGGTCTAATTATTTTAATAAAATGTCAAAACATTTGATTGACGATTTTAGAATTGCAGCATCAATTATTAATAATTTTCATCCAGCTATAACTGACCGGTCAGATGCCAACTCAATTTTGGAAAGAGCTTTACAAAGAATGGACATTCCCAACCATTTAGCAAACCATGTTGAGGTAAATCATTTAAACAGGCTTCATGCCAATTTTGTAAGCATTGATGGAGATTTACCTCAACTGGATATGTTCCCTGTAATGACTATGGATGATTTAGTATTATTTGCTTTAGGTACATACCAAATAAAACAAGCCCGATCATATTACGGGGAACATATCCGAACCAATGGGACATTTGTTGTAGAAGTGAGTAATGAGTTGACTACAACAAATATCCCTGGGGTATCAACGTCATCACATGAAACTTTATTGATTCGAGGTAGAATTAGGTCCCGACATCAAACCAACAAAATGTATTATACATATATTTCATTGAATTGTGTAGAGGGTATTTGGCAAGAGAGAATATCTGCATATTATTGTAGCTGCATTATAGGAAAGCGTACAGTAGGGACCTGTGCACATGTGATGACGATGGTTTGGTATTTTGGTTGGGCTCGGCATCAAAATAATATTCCACCACCAGCTGCTTTCTTAGATAGAATATTGTTGGGAAGTTAATAATAAAATATCCAAAAATTATAAATTCTTTTATTAAATATCCCCACTAGTCAAGGCTGAGATTTTAGCCTAGCTTAAGTACCTACCCTTTAATAAATTCTTAGTAAACAATTATTTCACAATAAGTCTTAAGGCTTTAGCTTATTTTGAAGTAAATGTATGTTGAGCTTTATAATAGCTTAACTTCCTAGTATCTTCAGAATAAAGTGATTTTAATGCAATTTCTTTGAGTTTCTTTTAAAGGCATCTAAGACACTGTCTACTTCATGTCGAGTACAAGCCTATTACTATGTAGTTCTTCTTTACTCCTTGGTTCAGAAAACATTAGCGAAATCTTCTATCTTTCTTGTTTATATATTCAAGTAACCTTTTATAAATATTTTTACTAAGAATCATAGTAAGTTTTTAATCTTTTGCTTTGTTTGAAGTGAATGTATGTTAAGCTTAATAACAAAGTGCCTTCAGATGTGTCTTCAGAATAAAGTAAAACCATGCAATTTCTTTGAGTTTCTTTTAAAGGCATCTGAAAGGCACAGCCTGTTTGTACTTACTTCGTATAGGGTACTAACCTATAACCAGTAACTTCATCAACTATTTTTTACTTGTTGTTTCAGAAACATTACATAGCAAAATCTTCTGTCTTCCTTTTTATATCTATACTCCGCATGAGAGTTATGTTTTAAAATCTCTACAAGGCAGGTAGATGTTTTACCTGTTCAACTATGTTTTATTGTAAAATGTATTCTTTTCAAAGACCCAATTACAAAACTTAGGGTCAAAGTAGGTTGTTATAAACATATAGTAGGTATATACTAACAAATAAAAACTAGTTGTCGTATTTATTGATTATTTTCGTCAAATCATTATATAAAAACATTTTTTTAACCATGTTATTTTGAAATAATAACCTAAGTTATGTCAATGTCACATTTGGCTTGAAATTGTCGTTTAAAAATGGCGAAATCTGATTAAATGAATATTTTTCCCACATTTTTTCAATTTTGGTATCTTTTTATCTGGGGTGAAATAAATTCCTAATAAATAAGATTTAGAACTAACTTTTTATTCTTTTTATATGTATAGTACTAGTAGGTCGGTTAGTGCTCTGAGACCACAAAAACTGGTCACCTTTGGTGGTTCATTCAGAGAAATCTTATTTCCATGTGAAATAATAAAAGTTGGGTCATAGGCACCCAGAGTTTGGTAGGTATCTCGAACAATTAACAGCGTGAGTGGCCGGCCATGCCAGCGAATCACTCGCTCGCCCGGCCGCGTCTTATCGAACATACCTACCTATTTTATTACGGAGTTATTTTAAAATTATTACGATATCTCTTTGGATCTTGATTGAAATCAAGTGGTGTCAAAGACAATTTTGTTCACAATTAAATATTTATGTAGACAAAATAAAAAAAAATATAATTAAAAAAAATTACGCGAGCAGGATCGAAGCCACGACCTTTGACTCATGGTCGGTCTACGCGCAACTGAGCAATTTATATACTTCTGATCTGTATGCCGAACATCTCCACCATATTCTAGTAAAGTAAGTTTTAGGCATAACTTTTAAAAATCTATTACAATTTTTTTAGATCCTAGATTTTTTTTATGTCTGCAGAATCTGCTCATCATTCTGGACAACTTTTGTAAAGGCATCATATCTATATTTCTTACGGTTTTGATGATCCCTTAAGGGTTCTGCATCAGGTGTTCCAGTAACGGAAATAAAATATACCCTATATGTTTCCCCGGCTTCACAGCTATACATCAAAAAAAGGTTCATTCAAATCCGTCCATCCGTCCGTTCCAGAGATTAGCGTGTGCAAACAGACAAACTTACAAACAAACAAACAGACAATTTTTTTTTTTCAGATTCTTACTCTTTTTTCATTTCTTTATAACCCTAGATAAAAAAATTTGTAAAAATATTAAGTGTACAGACACGTTTTTTTACTGTTTTATTATATGTATTGATGTCATGCTAGAAATTATAGTATATGAATTGAAAGTACATAATAAATAATAAATAATTATTAAAACATGTCAGAATATATTTGGTCAGCAATAAATTAAATTATATCCAATAAGTAATAAAAAGGGTAAGCCAGGGGGTGTTCTCTTCATTGGTCTGTCCGACTATGAAGAAAAGGCACTCGGGTAAGCGACCCCGGCCTCCCTAGCTACTGCATACACTACAAACGTCCCCTCCGTGTATGCAGTATCCTCAAAATACCTTTTTCCTCTCTCTCTTTCCTCATCCTCTTCAAAACGGACCTTATCCTTTCCTATCCGACGAAGTAGGAGCAGATACAATGAGGAAGGGAATTAAAAATATACTACCCCAGGAGGGTACCAGGTCAACTGGAGAATCCCTCCCTGAGGCCACCTCAGGCAGCCCCATCGTATCTGGGGGGGGGGCAAAATTCCCGACGGCGACGTGCATTGCCACACGTCACGTCTTGTCCCCCCAGTAGGCAAAAAGAGGGCAGGGGAATGCCTTTTTGCGACGATGAATGTTTGCGGAGGAATAGACGAAGTATGCGACGTGATGAATACCAGGAAAATTTATGTGCTAGGTGTGAGTGAGTCGAAAAAGAAAGGTTGTGGAATGTCCACGCATGGCCGACTCCTGCTTACTGGACGGGAGTAGAAGAGTTTGAGAGAGGGAGCCAAGGTGTGGGCATCCTTTTGTCAGAAAGAATGAGTGATTGTGTGAAAGGTTATGAGTATGTCAGTCCCAGGCTCCTGTGGCTGAGAGTGAAAGTAGGCTTGACCAGGATTTTTATCCTGTGTCTATATGCGCCAGATATGTCCAAGCCCCAGGCACTCAGGGAAGAGTTTTGGGATAATGTTAGAGATGTGCTTGTAAAGTGTGAAGATAATGAAAGAATTGTTATGTTAGGCGATTGTAATGGCTGGGTGGGAGTAAAGCGTGATGGGTATGAAAGGGTGTTAGGTAATTTTGGTGATGAAAGGATAAATGATAATGGCACTAGTCTGTTCGATGTATGTTTGGAGAGAAAGCTTGTGGTGACTAACACTATATTTAGTCACAAAATGATTCATATGTATACATGGCTGAGACAGTCTGAGCGAAGTATGATTGACTTTGTAATTGTGGATGAACGGTTGAGAATGGAAGTCAAGGATACGAGAGTGTACCATGGAGTAAATGTCGGAAGCGACCATTTCCTTGTGGTGTCACGAATAGTAGGTCTGCTTGAAAAATGGTGACATCGCCCACGGGTACGTATGTCTGGAAGGAAAAGAGTGAAAGAAAAAAAAATTTGCAAGAAGAGACTGTCCGTGAGAAATATAAGTTAGAATTGAAAGAAAGGTTGGGACAGCTATTGAATGATGAAGACTGCGAGATAGAAGAATATTGGAGTAGATTTAAGAATGGTATGGTAGAAACGGCCACCCGAAAATGTGGGGTAAGTGTGAAGAAAAATGTGAGAAGAGATAAGAACGAGTGGTGGGATGATGAAGTGAAAGGTTTTGTTCTAGAAAAGAAGAAAGCGTGGCTAGATCTACTAGCTGTGAGGGGCAGAAATAAAATACGAGATGACTTGAATGATAATGAAAGAGTAGCAAAATAAAAGTATGATAGATTAAGAAAGACTGTGAAAGATATTGTGAGCAAAAAGAAAGAAAAATGTAAGAACAAGCTTGATAGGAAATTCTCGGAAAACTTTCGAGCCAATTCCAAACTGTTCTGGCACTTAGTCAGAAGAGCCCGAGGGCAGGTTGGAGACTCGAAAGTGGGCGTGTTAAGAGATCAGGATGGGAATATTGTTAGTGAGCATGAAGATATTATGAATCAGTGGAAAGAATATTTCGAGAATTTATTTGAACGAAGTGCGAGTAATGTTTTGGAAATTAGGCCCTCACCTTCGAGTGGTGTGGCCAATCGTGAAAGTGAGATAAGTATGGAAGAAGTTATGAAAGCAATGGCAGGTTTGAAATTGGGTAAAGTGGCAGGGTATGATCGAATAGATGCAGAAATGCTCAAGGCGGGTGAAAGTGTCACTGCAAACCTGTTGTACCAGCTTTTTAATAAGTGTTGGCGGTCCGGCCGTGTTCCGGGCGACTGGTGCAAGGCCGTTATTGTGTCACTTTTTAAAGGAAAGGGGTCACAGCAGGAATGCAAAAACTTCCGTGGCATTAGCCTTTTGAGTGTTGTAGGCAAAATGTATGCAAAGATATTAATCGAAAGAGTGATGGATGAAACAGAAAGCAAGATCTGGGATGTGCAAGCAGGATTCCGAAAGGGGATGGGCTGCACGGATCAAGTCTTTGCCTTAAGATCAGTAAGCGAGAAGGTTCTAGCTAAACACCGAAAGGTTTTCTGCTGCTTCATTGACTTGGAAAAGGCGTATGACAGTGTGATGAGGAATGAACTTTGGTCAACTCTATCCGAGTTTGGGGTGGATAGTGACTTGATACGAGCACTCAAATCCTTATATAAGGACTCGAGTGCTTGTGTCAGGTTGAATGATGACTACACAGAATGGTTTAGCATCGATCGCGGTGTTAGACAGGGCTGTTTAGCGTCTCCATGGCTGTTCAACCTATTCATGGATAGCTGTATCTCACAACTAGCGAGTAAACTTAGTTCTGCAGCGTTCGCGGTAAAGAAAATTCGCTCATTGACTGATGTTAATACAGCGAAGCTGGTATATTTTAGTTATTTTTATAGTATAATGTCCTATGGTATCCTACTTTGGGGCAATGCCGCAGATATTGACACGATATTTACACTGCAGAAAAGGGCTATTCGTGGAATGTATAAACTTGGAAACAGAGAATCTCTTCGAGAAAAGTTTAAAAAGATTGGTATCTTGACCCTTGCATCACAATATATTTATGAAAACATTATGTATATTTATAAGAATAGTAATAAATTTAAAACTAGGAAAGATAATCATGATACAAATTACTCTGTAAAGACTAGGAATTACCATAAGTAAGCGTTTCCTAAATTAAGGCTGGCTAAAAGCAGCAAATCATTTATTGGAATGTCAATACGTATATATAACAAAATTCCAAAGTCAATTCAATCCCTGCCATTCAATAAATTTAAATCAATCGTTAAAAACACTCTATCTCGAAAAGCTTATTATAAAACTAAAGATTACTTAGATGATAAAAGGGCATGGGATTAGGCACTACAGGATATTTCTAAAAGTTTCTAATTAATTAATAATTTTGTTTACGGCTTGGCTGTGCAGTATATATATGACATACTGGTGACCGTCCCACGCACTTATTTTCTTGTCAAGACAACAGCAAGAACGTCATGCTCCCTCAGGCGGCATGGCTAGTGGTAGCGTCGGGTATCGGGTCACCCTCTTCCCTAAAATATGGTTGAGGAGGGTGATGGCTGGTGCTTGCGTTAACTCGTGAACGGGTGCTACTAGCGGTGCCAGGTCGTTTTGCTAATGATACTATGACTATTTTATTCCATTCTTGTTCAAATACTCTGGTCCCAGTTTGTCATGTTCGTATTGTGCATCCATAGCTCATTGCATCTGCTATGTAAGCAATTTGGTTGTGGCATGACATTGGCTCTCACAATCAGCTGTCTTGTGTTTGTTTTTTTCATGTCACGGTCAATTTGTACTGCACCTATTTGTATTAATTTGATAATTCTGACTGAAAAAGAGTGCCAAGAGTTTTTTTCCTCCGGCTTTTTTTGTCTCTTGGTCTACTGTAATATCTTATTTAACAACTATCAACAACTAGTTAAAGCCGAAGTATGTGATGACTGACTTCATCAAGTGTTTTGTGAAATCCCTAAGATGAATAAAACTTTTTGAATTTTGAATTTTGAAAGATCTGAAAGAGTTTAAAAGAAAAGGTGTGAAAGTGAATGTTGGAAAGACGAAAGTTATGGTTATGGAGAGGAATGAAGATATGACGGAATGCAATATTAAGATAGGGGATGAAAAAGTGGAACAAGTGAAAGAGTTTGTATACTTGGGGTCCTTGTTTACAAGAGATGGGAAGTGTGAAGGTGATATTGAAAGGAGAGTAAAAGCAGGAAATTGTATTAATGGCGCCATATACTCGATAATGGCAAGCAAAACTATACCAAATAAGGCTCGTCTTGCCGTACTTGAGGGAGTTTTGGCGCCAACGCTTATGTATGGAAGTGAATCTTGGGTGTGGCAGAAGAGACAGGAAAGCAAGATTAATGCTGTGGAGATGAGAGCGTTGAGAAGCATGTGTGGAGTGAAATTGAGTGATAAGGTGCGCAATAGTGAAATAAGAAAGAGATGCGGATTGAAAGAAGATGTAGTGACTAAGATTGAAAAGGGTATGCTACGGTGGTTTGGACATTTGGAAAGGATGAGTGAAATTAGATTTACGAAAGAGGTGTACAGAGCAAGAATGGATGGTGCTGTCGGAAGGGGCCGCCCTAGGCGAACGTACGCCGATCAAATTGGCGACGTTCTTAAAAAGGGCCTAGTTAAAAGTACCCGTAACCGGCGATCATGTATGAAAAGATTAATGAACGTGGAGGAAGCGAAAGAGGTATGTATGGATCGAAGCAATTGGTGTTCCCTTGTCTCTGCCTACCCCAAAGGGAGACAGGCTTGAGGTTATTTATGTATGTATGTATGTAAGTAAGAAAACAAACAATAAAGTCCAAAATGATGTTTTAAAATTATATAATATAGAATTGAATATAAGCTACTTGTAAAGTGGTTTGGAACTTTCAGTAACTATGAAATGACTTTGAAAATTCTTTTTGCACATGATAGAAGATACTTCGTAATTGGTCCTATATAAATTTCATCGAAACCGGTTATGTACTTCAGTGAAAATTTTTAATTTTTGAAAGAATATGTATGATTTCGGAGAATGTTTACGTTGATGACATCCTAACTCAGCCAAAATTTTGACGTGAAGTCGTTTTTTTTTTAATGCTCTGCATTCTTTGATCATTGTAATTTGATCAATATGAATTATGTTGTTTAAACCAGTATTAATTTCACTATTGATGTTATTCTTCGATATATGTTATTATTATTTTCCATACTTACAACTACAAGCCTTTCGGCGGAAAAGACTATTGCTGTTAGTCTTTTCCGCCGAAATATTATGATAATTATAATATTTTTATTATTATACAACCATCTTTTTTTGTAGCTTTTCTCTAAGATATTTTTAAACTTTGTAGCCCAAAGATAAAATTTTATTCACCTACTAGAGTGCAGTTGTTAACTGAATAAAGTTTATTTCCGATTCGAAGGGGTAAAAAAGCTATGATTTTGACAGCTGTCAGGAACGCAAACTCCCACCGGTCGCACTATATTGATAAATATGGTGAACTTAATGCTGCAGATCAAGCGCTCTAAAACTGTCAAAAAATTGTTCTGAACTCTAACTCTATACCCTGGACATTAAGTTAAAAATTGTTTTGGGAATACACACAGTACAATAAAGAACTTGGTACCCTCTGGGGCAAATAAAATCAATATGGGAAAATTATTTTAATTTAAAAATTATAAAATGCAAAATAAAACTTTTGAAATAATAGTTATGTAAATTTTAAGTAATCATTTTAAAATAATAAACATTACGATGTCTTATCGCGGTGTATCGCGGTCCCTTTGTCGCGGACCAAAACACTGACACCAACCGAGAAACGGCGCGAACCGGGAAGAGTGAACAACATCCAAACTCGCGATTAGTGGCTGTAGCGGGCTTTCGCGGCCGTTCGCGCCGCAATTGTAGAGCCAGCATAACATTTTCAAAGGGTTGAGTCTAGAGTGTTTGAGCCATCGGCTACAGATGTTTTTTGAAGGGTAGGCAGTGGAATCATTGGAAGCAAAAATAAATCTCTCAAGATAATTTAATAAATTTTATTGGATATCTACATTTATCCATATATTAAAGTACATGAATCACTTGTAAAAGGCAAGTTTTACCTCCCAAGCTTATATTCTCCAACTTCTTTACTTCACTTCACTGTTCATCACATTTTTTTTTCTCCTTAACCTAACTTCTTGAAAAATGCAATCCATTGAAAAGTCTGTGGTGGCAATGGCGGACTTTTTCAACAAGGAAATGTCAGAGTTTCGCAAGCAACTTAACAAGAACACACAAGAAAACCCTGCCTCAAGTTCTTCTTCACTAGCACAAGATTTTGAACGATTTCAATTATTCATCACTGGAGCTGTAGAGAATCTTCAGAAGCAGGTACAATATCTGGCGGCTGAACTTGATAAGATCCAAACACACAGCCGAAGAAAATTTCTCCTGTTACATGGTGTACCCGAACACAAAAATGAAGATGTGGCTTGTGCAGCAACAAAAATCATCACGGAACAGATAAAAGTTACTGGATTCGCTCAGACTGACATAAGTAGCTGCTATCGGTTGGGTAGCTCTGATAGGCCAGGCAAGGCTCGTCCCGTACTAGTCAAGTTTATAAATATGCAAGTGAAGGATAAGGTATGGAAGTCTAAGACGGCCCTCAAAGGTTCCGGCATAACGCTGTCGGAATTCTTGACAAAACTAAGGCATGACACGTTCCTCGCTGCTCGTGAAAAGTTCGGCGTGAAGCGGTGCTGGACCAGGGATGGCTCTGTATTCGTGCTGCGGCCTGATGATGTAAGACATCGTATCGTCACCATGGCCGACCTCGACGCGATATCACTGAATCCCTGCGAGGACGACGATAGAAAATCTCCGGAGCAGTCGAAGCAAACAAAACCGGCAAGAAGTAGACGTCCGACACGTAAATAGTTATCTTTCCTTTCCTTATTTCTTGCTATGTATGTATAGACAAAGATTTAAATCCATAGATGCGCCCTTTTAGTACAAAGAACTAACGAAATATTGTCATTACTGAAAGAGGTGCACGCACAAGTCTTGTGACAGTCTCTAATGAGCGCTTGTCGTGCACGTTCACATAGATTATTTTGTTTAAAATATTTACACATCGTCGGCTTACTGCAAGAACTCATTAACTGCAAAAAATCACTAAATGCGTTTTAATCTGTAATGGACTCCTTTTGACACACTTTACAAAATGCAAAAAGTCATTACTCGCTATCTAGTCAATTTTAGGAGTTACGGCCTCGCCATAAAATCAATAACTTCAACTTTGGAAATCAGGCATTTACAAACAAATTGCTAAGTTGCACTAGTTATTTTTATCAATCAGATTATTATTTAAAGAACAACATACATATTATACAGAATTCATTTTCACCATGAAATTAACTTTATCCAAACACGTGTAGCATAAATAGCTTAGAATTAGCTTTGCTAAAGTTAATTATTTGCTTTTAATTAGTTTTTGTAATGAATAATTTATCACAAGAGGACAATAAACAATCTTAATGAATTTTAGCGAAATTAATTTTATATAAATCATAATATAAAGATTTCTCTAAATCTTTTATTGTTGTATTTATCAGTAAGTTCCTTCATATTATGATTGTTTTAGTGATGTGTTTAGCTAAACTATGTATGTTGATCAGTAGCTATTTACATACCGTATGAAAAACAGGTAAGTATCTAACTTACCTGTTTTTCATACCTGTAGGATGATTCAGTTGCTGATCCTGACTGGAAGAATCCTACAGAAAATATAGAAACAGATAGTGACACTGAAACAATCCAAACTGAAGTTGTTGAAAAAAATGAAGACTGCAAGGTGGCACAAAAAAAAATAGATACTTATAACCGAAATGTGCAAAAAAGAAATCGTTCACAAAGTTTGCCTTACAAAAACTACAAAAACCTGACACCTACAGCACCTAAATCCGGAGAGTGTAAATGTAAATTAAATTGCTTATTAAATTTTCCTGAAGAAGAACGTAAGGAAATCTGTAAGTCTTACTGGGCACTATCGGATTACTGTCGACAGAAAGATTTTATACTCATGAATGTTAAGGTACAGGCGCCTAAGAGGCGTTTAGTAAATGCAACTAGGAAAAGGACTGTACTGTAACTCGTTATTATCACTTTAACAAGGACGACCGAAAGATCAGGGTTTGTGAATTGTTTTTTAAAAACACTCTTTGTATATTGAATGGTCCCATTAATAAGGTATTTTCAGAAGTAGGAACATCAGGCACTTTTGAAGGTCAGACAGACGTGGCAAGCAAGAACCAGTCAATAAAACAAAAGAAATAGATGTAGAACTCGTCAAAGAACACATCGAGGCTTTCCCTAAGATGGAGTCGCATTATTGCAGGAAAACATCATCAAAAATGTATTTGGATAGCAATCTTTCCATCCCCAAAATGTATGAACTGTACCAAGAAAATAGTAAAAACGCATCTAAAACGCCAGTTTCCATTAATGTGTATCGCAAAATTTTACTCAGTACAATTTAGATTTTCATAAACCCAAGAAGGACCAATGTTTAATGTGCCATAAATATAACCAAGCCAAAGCTGAAAACGCCTTCGACCTTGCTGTTTTGCAGCGAAAACATGATGAGCACATGTTTTTAAAAGAACAAAGCCGAAAAGCTAGAGTTGGACAAAGACCGGTCGAACGAAGATAACAGCTTTAACTCTGTTACGATCGACTTACAAAAAGTATTGCACTTGCCGACTAGTAATGTTTCTCTACTTTAATACCTGCGTAAATTAAACGTTTACAATGCTACAATTTATGAAGCCCGTTCTCCAAATGATGGCTTTTGTTACATGTGGTCTGAACTAGATGGAAAAAAAGGAAGTGATGAAGTGGGAACAGCGTTATATCTTTGGATCCAACGTCTTCCACCAACAGTTACCGAAATATCTATATTTTCTGATACTTGCGGCGGTCAAAATCGTAACCAATTTCTGTTATGCTTGATGCTATACGTAGTTCAAGTTACCCACCTTGAGGTGATCGAACATAAGTATTTAGAATCGGGTCACACGCATATGGAGGTCGATAGTATGCATAGCGCTATCGAGAATCAAATGCGTCTTATGCCATTTTTTTCTATGATAGACCTCTGTAATGTTATAAGATTGGCTAGCTCGAACAGAAAGCTAAACAAGAAAAAAACAGCAAAGAAGCCTTATGAACCTGTTGTAATGAGCATCTCTGATATCGTGGACCTAAAAGATTTAAGAAACAATGTAATGGTCAATAGGTCAATTGACTCTTAAGGGCAAAAGCTGCAGTGGCTGAAGGTTAAATGTTTCAAGTTCGAAAAAAAGCGGCCTAACATCGTCCAATATAGTTATGACTACGTTTCAAACTATAAAGAACTGGACGTATTGAAAAAAGAAACACCGATTTTGTCTAAAAACCTGCGAAAGCGCAAGCATGAGGAAACTGAAACAGTATTTGACTACAATGGCTATTCCCTTAAAAAAGCATATACCAGGAATGCCCAATTACCCAATTACAAAATCAAAAAAAAAAGATTTACTAAAAATGTGCAACGAAAGAATTATACCTGCAGAACTACACAATGGCATTGGTATAATAATTTACCTGACAAAGAAGGTCCAGATTATGTCCCTGAAGAAGAAATCTCTGATACATAAAATGCTTAGTGTTTAATGTTTTTATATTTTTTCTACGGTTTTTACCTCAGTTCCTTCTTTATATTGTTAGCGTTTATTCCAAACACCTCCGGTTATTTAGTTCGCAGAGCAACCACTAGAGTATACATTCAATATAGTCTGTAGTCACTCACTCATATTTAGTTCCAATTGTCGCTACTTGGCGCTGCTGGACTATTTTTATAAAATGTTCACTGAACTGACTTCCGGCCGCGTGCCACTTGGTAACTCAATTTGAAAAAGATACTAACCAATATCGGTTCAGCGGTCTAAAGCTGCGCATCAAGACTGACAGTCGTCTCCGTACTAATCTTTGAAAATCTCATTAATCTCAGAGCGCTGTGGCAGGATTGTGAATTATTTAATAAGGAGTTTAAATAAACTCAACAGATCTAAACTTATTTGTTTTTGTTATCACCTTCTGAGCAGGCCAAAAGCTCAGAAGTGGGATAACCGGGAATTTCTCTAAATCTCCCAATACGTCCACAAAAGTGAAAACGTAAGTAAGACTTTCGAATACTTTATTTTATAGTCTAGAGTCTTGTATACAAAAAAAGGAATGATTTAATTTCATGCATTTATAGATATAATTGACATTAACTTTTGAATGATTTTTTTTTTATTCTCTCTTATATTGAACTTACATTAATTTTCAATATTTTTTTTTTCTTATCCAGTGAGTATTTGAAAGGTTTATGTTCATTTAATTGCAATAGATTTTTTTATCCATACGTTACATAACAGAATATGGCTTTCCAATTTTAAACTTAATAGCATTGTTTGAAATAATGTTATTATGATGTAAGGATTGATGATGAAGAGGATTTATGAAATTTAAACTCATTTGTAATGTATTTGAAAATGAATTTCTTGCGATCTTGCGATTTTAAGACATTTGTTCGGGATTGGATTTGTAATATTCAAAACCAACAGTTACTTTACTATAAAAGTTAATGATTGTTAGAGACTTTGAAACGACATTTACTCACACATATTTTTGAAAGTTTCAGTGACAAGTAAAATGGAAACTGAATATGACAATGCGTTATTGAAGGAGGAGTCCTTACGTCAGCAGCTTTTAATGGATGTGCGAGTAAGGAACGCCAAAAGGCAAGGACAAATTGGTGAGCTAGAATACTATTCTAATTATGATCGTGATATTCGTACACCAGACGAGGAGCATGAGCAACGTCTGCGTGGTACGATGACAAAAAGGTTTCGGATTTTGGACGGTGAGCATGAGCGACGTCCTGAATCTAGTGTTCATCGTGATACTCGTACACCAGACGAGGAGCGTGAACGACGCCTGCGTGGTACGATGGTAAATAATTTTCGGATTTTGGACGGTGAGCATGAGCGACGTCCAGAATCTAGTGTTCATCGTTATATTCGTACACCAGACGAGGAGCATGAGCAACGTCTGCGTAGTACGATGATAAATAGGTTTCGGATTTTGGACGGTGAGCGTGAGCGACGCCCAGAATCTAGTGTTAATCTTGATATTCGCACACCAGACGAGGAGCATGAGCAACGTCTGAGTGGTTTGACGGAAAACAATCCTCGTATTTCGGACGGAGAGCATGAGCAACGTCCGAAATCTAGAATTAATGATTGTGGTTTTCGTGGTTCAGTCGGTGAGCATGAGCGACGCCTGAGCCGCGAAAGCCGCGAACCTCATCATGATTGGCGAAGCGGTGAGCTGGAGCGACGCTCGCCAAGCATGGTCAGGTGCGATATTGATGATGTGCGATCAGTTCGGTATAGAACTTCTAGAGAAGGCCAATGTAACTATGGGTCAACCATTCATTCACTACCGGGATTCAGAAATAATCGCCTGTGTTCTAGATCACCGGTTCGTAGACAACGGCTCGGTGATAACAGATCGTTTAACATTCCTGATAGTGACAAAAGGACTGATATGTTAAGTGAATTTATTCATGCGATCAAAGACTTGTCTAAGTTAGGTAGCTCTAGGTTGTCAAATATGGCTGATGTTGTGCCCGAATTTGACCCAATGTCTAAAAATCAACCAATTAGACATTGGATCACTAAAGTTGAGGAATGTGCAGATATTTACGAATGGAATGAACGTGAAATCATACACTATGCTTTGCCTAAGTTATCAGGAACTGCGAAATTTTGGTACCAAAGTCTTCCAAGCGTACGATTCACTTGGAGAGACTGGAAAGCGAAACTGATAGATGCATTTCCGTCTAGAGAAAATTATGCCGAATTATTGTCGGAAATGTTAGCTCTAAAAGTTAGGTTTGCTGAACCCTTGGAACCTTATTATTATTCCAAATTGAATCTTTTACATAGGTGTAGAATAGAGGGCATCTTAAAAGAGTACAACAAGAAAAAAAAAACACAAAAAAATCAAGAGTAATTTAATAAAAAGAGAAAAAGGGTAACTTTATATAAAGAAGGAGATCTAGTAAGGGTCAAAAGGGAAATAACTACCAATGACGGTAAATCAAAGAAACTTATCGGTAAATTTCAACGGCCGTACCGTATCTTAAAAATTTTGCCAAATGATAGGTTTGTTATCGAGGATACTCCATTGTCACGTAAAAATAGCCGCCGATATGAAGCCATAATTGCAATTGTAAAATACGTCCTTGGTTGAACCTATCCACAGATCTTGGCGGAAATTCTGACAGTGAAAGTGATGCCTAACTAAATTAATAAACCGCAGTGAAGTGATGAATGGTTGGTTGATCCATAGGTAGGGCGAATTAATATGAGAATGATAATAATAATATATATTGTAATAGTACCTAAGGTATAAAGAATCATAACAGATCACTGACTATTTCAAACAATGTTTTTGTGTCTTATCTGTAAAAATAAGAAAGAATAAAGTATTGATTTAATTCCAAAATTTTTAATGTTTGAATATGTAGATCTTTATTCAATAATATTAAAATAAATGCAAAATGATCAAGTTGACAAAATATAATTACAAATGTCTCAAATAAAAAAAGAGCTCGTTGTGCTACTTGTAAATAATGCCAAAAATTGTATAAGTCACGAATTGTAAATAAAACTAATTAAATTTAAGCTTAAAGTAAACTATGATGTATCAATTATTACATGTATTACTCTCTTATATAGTCTAAATTTCATTAAAATGTTTGTAACAATAGTATATGAATCAATATTACATTATTAAGGTCAAAATTAATAATGTCAAAGTGTTTATTATAAGATCTGTGAAATTGGATTGATTATAAAATGTATTAAATTAAGCTATATTTTCTGTAAAGTACGGGGACGTACCTTGAGTCAGATGGCCGAGCTGTTAGCGTTTATTCCAAACACCTCCGGTTATTTAGTTCGCAGAGCAACCACTAGAGTATACATTCAATATAGTCTGTAGTCACTCACTCATATTTAGTTCCAATTGTCGCTACTTGGCGCTGCTGGACTATTTTTATAAAATGTTCACTGAACTGACTTCCGGCCGCGTGCCACTTGGTAACTCAATTTGAAAAAGATACTAACCAATATCGGTTCAGCGGTCTAAAGCTGCGCATCAAGACTGACAGTCGTCTCCGTACTAATCTTTGAAAATCTCATTAATCTCAGAGCGCTGTGGCAGGATTGTGAATTATTTAATAAGGAGTTTAAATAAACTCAACAGATCTAAACTTATTTGTTTTTGTTATCACCTTCTGAGCAGGCCAAAAATATTAAAAAATAATTTGACTGGAGAATAAGGAGAAGAAAAATATTTTAATGTTAATATTGTTACTATGGATAACTTTTGAGACTGAGTAAGTTGTCGTCAGTACTTGCAATATTAGCTATCACAAGTGCTTACGACAACTGTTAAGATAGAATTGTTTGTCTTTATTTTTCCGAATTTATTTCGTTTTGATTATTAAACTTCCAATTGCTTATTCATTTGATTTTGTCTATGAGTAAATTACTTGCGTGAAAGCTCCGTAAATTGTATTTTTATTCGAAGACTGACGCTCGTGGAAAGTTTTTGTGGTAAAAAAATATTATTTTGTTTGTTCATAAGAATTTAAATTGTTTTCCAAATTACTAGCATGGTTTTGTCATCTTTGGACTGGAATTCCCTTTTTTGCAATAAACGTTTGATTAGAGTTTCGTTGTTTTATACAAATTTAAGAAATAATTATTTCACATACCGAACAGACTGACAGTAGCCAGAAGTCATTAACTTTTATTTTTTATTTTTTTTTAATAAATTACTTTGTATGACTATCGACTCTCACTTGTTTTTATAAGCATACATATTAGGCTAATCGTAAACATTAAATTTTTCATTACTGTAATTATATTTAGGAAAATATGGGAAAATCAACATAACCACTAACTAATTCGAACTAAAACACCGTTATATAACAATACGTCACATAATGACTTCTTGCAATAAGCCGACGATATAGACTTTATTATGCTGTCTTGTTCATTTCGGGGGTGTAAAAATACAAGTCGCAATACAAACAAGGATAAAGGTGTTACTTTTCATGCGTTAGTAATTATTATATTATTTAATGCATTTTTCGATTTCGTCGGGCAAGGAAGCGCCCGGCCGCCAAAGAATAAGTAATCAGATAGTAATAAAAGATCAACTCAATACTTAATGTAACCTATTAAAATCATATTAGAAAAAAGTTTGAAGTTTTTATTTTACTTTACAAAGCCGTCTTATTTTCTGGCTATTTTATGGAAATAGAAAAATATATTGGTTAATTTTATTCACAGATTTTTTATCATAACAGGTTTTAAGTAATATTTTTTTTATTCTTAATTGTTGTAGACCATTAAAAAATATCAATGAAAGTAGTAATATTCGCGGGGAAGATAGTTCTAGCACTATACCAATATTAACCCAATACGACGTAAATTGCAAAATTATATCCACGTTTTAGATACAAATAATACACTGAAATTTTGAAGCAATTCGTAGGATACCCAGGGTGACTGGTGGGTACTTAAGTTAACAATCCTGTACTTAGGTATTTTTTTAATAATAAACTAATTATAAATATTTATCTTTATTTTTATTACTCTGTAATCCTTTATAACTGTTGAGGCGTGTTTCTAGCGTAAGTTACATCTGATCTTATTCTATGACGTTTGTTGACGTGGACGCGCCGTGATTGTGTGAGTGAAAATGACAACCTTAAAACACGTACGGGCAAATCTATGGATTTAAATCTTTGTGTATAGACATATATTTATTTCTTCTTTTTTTTTACTAACTTTGTCTGCCACCGTCAAACTGATAACATTTATTTATTTATAACTTGTTGACTAGGTACTCATCCATACAGCCATCAATCAAGTCAATAAGCAATCAATGATCACTCGCCTGTCAGTGACAATGTATTGACAATATTATTGATACCATATATTGACAATCAGTATTGCATACATTTTTTTTACGTAAATATTTAAATATTTTTTGTTTTTACTATTTTAATATGTAGCTGGAGGTAGAACATGTTTTTATTCTTGTTGTTTTTTTTTTTTTTTAGTTTTATTAATATTAATTTATTATCTAAGTAGAATAGTATAATAATATATAAGTAATTAATAATTATCTATTGAAAAATATACATGTATTTATCTGATATTGAAGATAATGATGATTTACCAGGCTATGTTTCATGTACTTCACCCTCATCACAGAGTACAGGTAGCTACCACAGTCTATTATCTCCTTCACTAAGTACTAAACTCGATACTCAATTTTCTGGTTATCCCAAAAACTTTAATGTTGTTCATATAAATGCACAGAGTATTCCAGCTCACTATCCCGATATGCTGGCAGCTTTCGATAGCACTAATATACACGCTATCCTTGTTTCTGAAACCTGGCTTAAGCCATGTCTCTCCTCTGTTTCCTATTCATTGCCAGGTTTTCATCTTATTCGCAGCGATCGACCAGACCGAACTGGTGGAGGTGTAGCAATATACTTACGTTCACATATTCCATTTAGTGTGATCAATACATCATCCACATCACCGACTAGTGCAGTCGAGTACTTATTTATAGAGATAACGTTGAGCCACACTAAAGTGCTACTGGGGGTTATGTATAGTCCACCAAATGTTAATTACTTCGCGAATTTAGAAGATATCTTAGAAGACCTGGTACCCTCCTATGGGCACTCCATTTTGTTGGGTGATTTCAACACCTGTCTCCTCAAAACTGATTATCGCTCTACGAGACTTCGCACATTAATTAGGTCAACCAACCTTAATATTATCCCGTCTAAGGCCACACATCGTTACCCTCACAGTGCTCCTTCTCTTATCGATTTAGCCATCGTCTCCTCCTTAAACCACGTGTCCCATTTTGGTCAGTTAGACGCGGACGCTTTCTCATATCACGACCTACTGTTTCTTTCGTACAAAATCCGTCCCCCCAAAGCAAAGCCGAGAATCCTTCTGCGGCGCAATTTTAATGGCATTAATTTAGAAAAACTTATTGATGATGCTTCGAATATTGATTGGTCAGTTGCCCTCTGTAACTTATCTGTTGACGGCCAAATAAGTACATTTAATAATCTTATCACTGACCTTTATGACAGACACGCGCCGTTACGTCCTGTTAAAATTAAACATCTCCCGGCTCCTTGGTTGACTGATGATATCAAACTATTGATGCGCAAAAGAGACTATGCCAAAGCCAAATACAAATTAAACACTACTGACGAAAATTTGCTAGTGTATAGAAATTTGAGGAACCGCTGCAACACGATGTGTAGGGACGCACAACGGCGCCATATTCATAAATCAGTTTCAAATGGCGATCCAGCTAAAGTCTGGAAATTCCTCAGAACGCTGGGAATCGGTAAATCTAAAAGTGATAGCTCCCTCAAAAATGTTAATCTGAACTTATTAAATAGTTATTTCACTTCTTCTAGCTCTATAGACGCTTCTACAAAAATCCATACTCTGAATCACATATCTAGTTTACCGACGCCAAATATTCCTTCTTTTTCAATAAGTCAATTTTCGGAATGTGATGTTAAAAGGAAAATACTCTCCGTGGCCTCTAATGCGAGTGGATCAGACTGCATTAGTCGTAAGATGCTCATCCCTATCCTAGACATTATCCTTCCTATAATTACCTCCATACTGAATAACTCAATTGCTAACAGCGCTTTCCCTGATGTATGGAAGGATGCTAACATTATACCACTCCCCAAAAAAGCCAATCCTCTTTCCTTTTCTGATTATCGTCCTATTGCCATCCTACCTTTCCTTTCTAAAGTACTCGAGGGACTAGTTCATCAACAGCTCAGCACTTTCCTTTTAGACCATAAACTTCTCAACCCTTTCCAATCTGGTTTCCGTCCAGGGCATAGTACAACTACGGCCTTACTTAAAATTACGGAAGATATTCGCATGGGCATGGAGCAGAAGAAACTTACTATTCTGACACTGCTGGATTTCAGTAATGCCTTTAATACAGTAGATTTCGACATCCTTCTGCAAATGCTTCGTTCTCTTAACATATCTCCATCGACTATTGACTGGTTTCATACTTACCTGCATGGACGCCGGCAACGTATATCTACTGAGTTGGATGTTTCTGACTGGTGTGATATTAATGCCGGTGTACCACAAGGTGGCGTGTTGTCTCCACTCCTCTTCGCTTTATTCATCAATTCGATTACTCTTGATATATCTTCTTCCTACCATCTGTATGCGGACGATCTTCAAATCTATACACAAAGCAGTCTTGAAGAGCTGTCAAATGCTGTAGTGCTACACAATGCGGACTTGAAATTTATATCGGATTGGAGTCATGACCACGGGCTAACTGTCAACCCTCTCAAGACGCAAACGATCATCATCGGCAGCAACAAAATGATTCCTCGAGTCAACTTTAACACACTACCTCAAGTAGAATTTAATGGCATTTCAATTTCTTTTAGTGAAACTGTAAAGAATTTGGGAATCATATTTGATCGCACACTTTCCTGGATACCACAGATCACTGAAGTAAGTAGGAAGATGTTTGCCGCGGTGAATTCGCTCAAGCGTCTTCGCAATTTCCTCCCCGTTGCCACTAAAATTGCGCTAGCACAATCTCTCCTACTTCCTATTCTCGACTATGCTGATGCCAGCTATCTTGACCTAACAGAAGAACTTCTTAATAAGCTTGAGCGGCTCCAAAATCTCTGCATAAGATTTGTATTTGGATTACGCAAATACGACCACATTTCTGAATTTCGATCTAATCTCAAGTGGCTTCCGATTCGCTTTCGCCGGAATACTCACATCCTATCTGTACTTTACCGTATTCTGTATGATAAAGCTGTACCCGATTATTTGAAAAATCGCATCAAGTATCGGTTTACAAATAACGATCGCAACTTGCGGTCTTCTTCTAATCTCCTCCTAGCGACACCATCACATACCACCACCTTTCTGGGAAAATCGTTTTTTGTCCGATCAGTATCATTGTGGAACGAGCTACCGATGGAGATCCGCCTAGCTCGCAGTCCTTACACGTTTAAACGAATGCTTAAACAACATTACCTTGTGAAACATTGTTTACCTTAATGCTCTCATTGTATATTATATTTTATTGATTATCATTATGTATTAATGTCACGTGTATGTCATGTGTATTATTAGAATGTACCTATGTGTATATATTAATATGTGTATGTATGTATTATTAGTAAGTATGTGCATGTAATTATTCGTACGTAGTCTATTTTATAACCTGTATCCCAACGCCCATCCTCATTTCCACTACCTTATCCTGTCAAGACTCGGTTGCCTGGTAGAAATCGCTCTACAGCGATAAGGCCGCCTTTGTGCTAATGTTAAATTAAAATGTATTTTATTTTTAAATTTGTACTTTATGTTGGTGTACAATAAAGGATTATTATTATTATTATTATTATGTTTCAGCATAATGTCATGTTATAATTACTTTTATTTGAATAAAGATCTAGTTGAATACTTAACTGTCCAATTACCTGAATCACAAAATGTTTGGTTTTTATTTAAGTAACAATTTAAGTTGCAAGATCTCGCAGAAAATATCAACTTCAATTTCATTTCAATAAATGCAAATTATCATGTTTCACACTAAATATAGGTAACAAATAAGGCACAATACTATTTTTTACTGGATTTGACCTATATGTATAAGAGCATAGTTTAACTAACAGAATATAAGTGTTTTGAAAAACAGTTTAAAAGTGGTTTACCTACAAAACGAAAGAAGTATATTTTTGACGTGTGGTTGCGGGAACGATTCCCGCAAGAATAAGAAAAACACTCTTAACACTAGCTTTGCTTAATTTGAGGCAAATGTAGTTGATATGATTGTCTGAGAATGATGTTTTTTTTACATTTTTCCTTTTGTATTTTTTTAAAGCATGTTGTCCTAGTGACTAGCGGGAAAATTTATTGTGGTTTCATGTTAGTTTTGAAAACTGTCAAAATATAAGTCTGTGATGATAATAATATCTCAAATATGAGCAGCTCTCATAAGTTAGGAGTTTATTCCTTGATAAGAAGAAATAAAGAAAATTTCAATTGAGGGTTGCCGATTGAAGAAAACATTTCCGCAAATAATCTCGCCTAAGTAATTTAAATTAAATACTTGTATTATTTTGGTTAAATAAATACATCGATATTGATATTATACGATATTAACGTTGTTTTTTGTTTCAATATTTTCAAGAAAAAAATTGGTGTACAAAACACTTATAATATTATCTGAAAACTCAGCAGGTATCAAGCCTCTTTCTTGTGGTGTCTTACTTTTGTCTCACCAGCATTACTTGCATCCTAACAAACTGTTTTCAGGTTTCGTATAAATAAAAAAATAGTATATTTCATTACGAGTGCGGAAAGCCTGTCATTGCAAAGAGTTCCGACAAATGTCTACACGAGCCGAGGCGCAGCCGAAGGCGAGGGTTGACAGTCGGAACAAGTTGCAATGACGGTTCCGCACGTGTGAAAAAATTAAGAAATTTTATAAAATAATAAAAACACAACAAACTCAACTATAAACAAAATGGCGCCAACCGTAAAAGAATTTAAGCAGATTTTTATTTTGTTTTCTTCACCCATTCTGTCTGGGTAGGCAAGGGATCTATGCCCATACAGCCAAGTCTTTAGTAGATTTTTTTATTAATATGAAATAAAAATAAAATGTAATGAGATGAAACCTAACCGAACACATTGAATCAAATCATTAAATCTGATATTTAAAAAAATTTGTGGCTTCTTTTTAGAAATATTTGTATGAATCATAAAAACTTATATGATTTTTATTAGTAAAAACTTCTTGGTTGGTTTTTTCTTTTTATAGACATTATTTTGACAGTTGGGAAAGAGAACGCACGAGTTCGGAAAAGGTAAAGAAAAAGCACGAGTGTGTAATAGCCAACTTCCCGAACGCTATACGACCCTGCAAAACGTCACTTTTTGAGCAACTGTATTAAAAAAGTATATTTTCAGTATTAACTGCTCGATATTTCATTTAAATATATTATTTACGGATTGACTACTTTACCAGTTTGACACATCAGGGTATCTTGCAACTCGTTCATATGCACATATTTCCACCATTTCAAGAACCTTGCTGGGTCGGTAAAGTAGCACGACAATTTAATATCTTTTAATTTTAATACATTGAATGCTGCATTAGTTGGTTCAGATCTTTCTGATTATTTTTTATTAAATGTAATTCGAATTATGGAATATTTTTTATTTGAAAAAACTACTGAAATCTAAAATGGCCTGACATGGACTCCACTATTTCAATTATTGAAATAAAATATAAAATCCTTATGAATGAAAATACACAAGTATTAGATTACTTAGGTATAAGACTTACCTTCTTATTATGACTACTTTGAAATCTTAGTGTATGTAGTAAAACAAAAATATAATAAGACTTTTTTTTTATTTGTAACAAATTTTATTTTACGTATTGATTTAAACTGCACCATAGTTTACCAACTGAAATATTTTATACTATGACTAGCTGACCCGGCAAACGTTGTTTTGCCATATAAATAAAAAAAATAGATGTTGGCCGATTCTCACACATACCGGATAAGCACAAAAAATTTCATCAAAATCGGTCAAGCCGTTTCGGAGGAGTATGGCAACGAAAACTGTGACACGAGAATTTTATATATTAGAAGAAGTAGCGCTTCTGTCATGTCAATCGAATGGCGCAAGATTTTTTTAACACCTCGTGAGGATCTTTCATTGGCGCCATCCCTAGGGGCTTCAAATCATGGTTAGTCTCGAAAGACATTGCCTTAAATATTGTTTATTTATAATTTCAGCAATAGAAAATCCGAATTATCAAGCTTAGAGCAAAAAGGAGGTTTCATTATGATGCCCTGGTATAAAAAGGTACGAAAGAATGTGTATAGTTAGTATGTATAACACGGTTCATTAAAGAAAAGAATCTTAGATGACGGCCAGTTCTAACGTTGACAGATAGTACAGTTAGCAAAAAAAATATTCAAAATTGAAAAAAAATATTCAATTCACAAATTATGATAAAAAAATAATTACTTTAACTAAAATATGAGACAGCGGAATACCTATAAATACATACATACAACATAACTTCACGCCCGTATCCCTTATGGGGTAGGCAGAACACCAAAGGCTATAAAACCATCTGATGTCACGTTTGTCACATTTGTAGGTATATATTGTTATGATGGAGAGAGACTATTGCAATGAAAGGTGGTTAGCCTCTCACCCGCATAAACGGCAATAAAACCTCTGTCCCTTAACTTTCTTTTACAGTATGCCCGGGAAGAGAAGCAGCTGGCACATTCTATGTTTTTCTTTCGATCCCAGTCCAGCATGGAAGAAAAATAAAATCCCCAGAGAATCACACCAACTATATGGCCTCAAATTAAGCATAGCTTGTGTTATGGGATACCATGTAGTGAACTAGGGGAAACCTAGAATATTAATAGATAGAGATTCATAATATTATGTATCTCTATCTATTTCTGCACATTTTTTTTTTTTATGTTAATCCACAAAATCTTATTGCTGGAAGAATCGCATATAAAATGCTTTCCTATAATCAAACTTTTAATATTTAGGAATCCATATCCTGCAAATTGTTGCATATCCTTGAAATTGTATTTCCCTCCACATTTATTAACATTTATTAAAAAGTATACATTTGCTCCGCCGTAAGTATGATTTTCGTACTTTTAGCTCGTTATGTAATATTAATTTATGAAGATACAGGTAAACGACGAAAGTGTTTTTATTCTTCTGCCTTTCACATAACTGAGCGAAATTAGGTATGGGATTTCAGTACAACTCCTGTCTTATTGATCCCCTATGAAAAAATCGCTTGGAAACAAATTAAAAATTTCAAGTACATTTCAGACCTTTCTTACGACGATGTCGTGCTTGCATACAAGCAGAAGGACAACATTCAAACATTTAAAATTTAGAGTGAAGTTTAAGGGTGGCTTGCGCATCGTCGTTAAATACAGTTTAAGAGCGACGTAAACGCATTTAGTCTCCTAACTATAATTAGCGTCTTGCACAACAAAAATTTAGGCACTAATCACGTTTAACGAACTGTCAAACCTTTTTTATTGTATTTAGGCTAAACATATTTAGCAAGATAAACTCATTTAACTAAATTCTGTTTAGACCAAATGTTACGCAAGCCGCCCTAAATCCAAGTTTTGAAGTTTTATTTTAAACCCTTTTTACAAAAGATAACTATGAAAGTATTATTAGATCATTCTGTGATCACTCTTAAATGAATAAAAAAATGTGTTAAATAAAAATCACCCGACCAGTACTCGAACCTAGGACCTCTCGTTTGCCGAACGAGTGCTCTCCCACTGAGCTACCGGGGCTTGACGGTATACCTCGAAATTACTTAACACATTTTTGTTTTTTCTGTTTTTTCTACTAAAGCAACGATGATTCTTTTGTAATCTACTGTCATACGCCATCTGCTAGAAAAGATATGAAAGTGGTGAATATTCCATGTGTTGATACTTCGGTTCTATACCGTTATGGACCGTGCCCCCACGCACTGCCTCGCACCGCAGCCGAGGCGTCGCATCGCGTCGCCGAGTCTCGACGTGACCGACAAGCCAGTCAGCTGTCAAAAGCTACTGCGAGTGGCGACGCAACCTTTATACGCGCTCACGCATCTAATCTTGTCATCTTTATAAACTCTTTTTCTTTGTTGATTAAATCTGTAATACAGTCCACGCTCTCTAAATTATTGAACAACACCTTTTCAACATGGTCCTCTCACTGTCATAAGAGAATTAACAATCGATGAACAAAGAAAAGAAGAACCGTTGCAACGTCATAACCACAGTACAGATATCTATAACAGTAATTCAACTTCATACAAACGGACGAAACGCAAGCTATACCTACGTGGCTCGATCTCGGCATGCGGCCAGTCGCGAGTGTCTGTATACCGAAACAATTGTTGATTGAGCTTTACGTTAATATGCGGATTGTTTATACTTTAAAATGTAATAATAAATCTTTTCTTGCATCTCAGTCGAGGCGCAAGTATTTTTCGGTCACTAATTTCTAAGACCGATTTGTTATTCAAACGTAAACATGGTTTTTTAACACAAAACGTATTTTTGTTGAACACTTCCTATTCAATTTACAAAGTATTTTATTTGTTTATATAAAAAAGGTATATTTACAGTCACAAAACTAACTGGAAGTAAACACAAAGTAGAATAATAAAACCTATCACATGTGAACGGACCGTGCCGCTGCGCTGTAGGCATATAATTCAAAGATGCGGCCGAGTTGAATTACTGTAGACATCTGTACTGTGCCATTACGGTCGCAAGCTTACAGCTGATAGACGTGTAATACTGCGACTTCATTTTTTGACTTCGTGCATCCTATAGGATCCTATTGTGGGAATCAACGGCAATCATTTCAGCCGCCTTTTGGATCTACACGGACACAAAGGAATCGTAGCTACATAACGGGACACCTAACGGAATTTTGCAAACAAAGGAACTCACTTGAAGCAACTCATAGCAGTTTTACTTCTAAATCAAGAACAGAGTAGACAAGTATTCTTCGTTCTGCAGTGGATAGTGCCATAAAACCGTGAGATTGTTCCAACTTATACACTTTCATTGTTTCACATTCATTATCATCCTTCATCCTTCATCCATTTCATCTTCACATTATGTTCATAATTCGAATAGTTCATGTCTCACTTCATATCTCATATCAAATCATTTGCCTGATTCATCGAACATAATTAAATAATCGTTTTTTATTCAATCATACTCAAATATCCATAAGCATCGCCCTAACATATTTAGCATAGAATATTTCTAAATGTTATTGTTTTTCATCATTCATATATCATGAAAATCATCATAATACATTAGATTAAGCTAAATATATAAGACTAGCTTTATCCCGCAACTTCGTATGCGCTTAACTACCCTTCTCGTGGAAATTTCAGAAACTATACAACCAGCCACCCACTGAAATAACCTTTATACCAAGTATCACGCCAATGCACTCAAGGAATCAGTTTTTTTCATACAAACCAAAAATCATATATTTCCCGTGCCCGGGGGAATTTTGGGAATTCCTTTAATAAAACAACCAGACACACATTGAAAAACCTATACACCAAGTTTCACATCGGTGCACTCAAGGAATAAGATTTTTCATACAAACTAAAAAGTCCTATATTTCCCGTTCCCGTGGGAATTTCGGGAATTCCTTCCTTAGTGCACCCCTACATCCCCTAAAGAATGTATGTTCCAAATTTCAGCTCTCTACGCCCAGTAGTTACGGCTGTACGTTGTCTGTCAGTCACTCAGTCAGTAACGGAACAGTTTTATACAGTGTGTCCGGTCACGACCTAGCGATAATTTAAGGTTACAAAATATACCTAATTTCATCGACAAAAACACCCATATATGGGGGTCTATCTCCCCTCCTGTCGGAATGGCAGCCATTAAATTTTTTTTTTATTCTTGTAGATACCTCTGCTGAAAGATGCCGATTTCTCTGGACAGAAAGGTCCTACAGATGTAAAAAAAATGTTATTTTAAAGGTAAAAACAGCAACTATCAAATAAAAATAAACATTATGCAAAATTTTCCCTACAAAATATCTTAAAACATTAACAATGCTAATTGAAGTGAAAAAAATTGACTGTTTTTTTTATTTTTCTTAACATATTTCAAAAACTAGCACATTGATACTATTTTTTTTAATACTTTCCTAATACTTAAGGATATTAGTTACAAATTGACGTTAAAATTATTGTTGTTAATTGCATAACTCGAGAGTCAGGGCTGTTTGAACATGACCCTTTTGCGAGGATCATGAATGTAGAGCGCTATTAATTTATCTAACAAACATTAATCTTCGATATCTGAGCTCATCAAACATGATTTTTGTCCTACTTATCCACCGATCTAACAATAATACAAATAATTTTCCGTCCTTGTCTCATAAACCCTATTCAATGTAGCAGGTAGCTCTACATGGGTTTGGGACCCACACAAAAGGGTCATATTCAAACAGCCCTAACTCTCGAGTTATGCAATTAACAACAATAATTTTAACGTCAATTTGTAAGTAATATCCTTAAGTATTAGGACAGTATTAAAAAAAATAGTACCAATGTGCTAGTTTTTGAAATATGTTAAGAAAAATAAAAAAAACAGTCAATTTTTTTCACTTAAATTAGCATTGTTAATGTTTTAAGATATTTTGTAGGGAAAATTTTACATAATGTTTATTTTTATTTGATAGTTGCTGTTTTTACCTTTAAAATAACATTTTTTTTACATCTGTAGGACCTTTCTGTCCAGAGAAATCGGCATCTTTCAGCAGTGGTATCAACAAGAATAAAAAAAAAATTAAATGGCGGCCATTCCGACAGGAGGGCAGGTAGACCCCCATATATGGGTGTTTTTGTCGATGAAATTAGGTATATTTTGTAACCTTAAATTATCGCTAGGTCGTGACCGGACACACTGTATATATTGATTTTGCGTTGACTTAAGCCAGGTACCTAGCTAGGTACAAACATTACGCAGCATATTTATCGCAATCGTTTCCCCTTATTTAAGAAAAACAGCAAATCCTATTTAAAATTTTGTGCATATTTTAACTTTAAGTTAAGGCTTCTTTAGTACTGTATATTTTTGTGTATTTCAACGTATTCTACAATCTTTTAGTTTCTTTTTTTTTTTTTTTTTTATAAAATATGGATGGGACGTTTGTCTTCAATGACACCTGATGTTAAGTGAACATGAAGACTAAGGTGGTACACGTCCATCCACGAGAAACCTATTCACTCGACGCTTAAAAGTACTAGGACTATACTGGTCAGGGAAAATAGACGCAGGCAGTTCATTCCAAACCTTGGCGACCCGTATCAAAAAGGAACTGTCAAAGCGCTTAGTTCGACTTTTCGGAATATCAACCACATACGGATGGAAGTTCTGTCTGCGTCTAGTAGTCCGATGGTAAAAGGGTGAGGGTTCAATTTGCTCAAACAGAGCACTCGCGCACTCACCAAAATGTATCCTGTAGTACACGGTTAAACAAGCAACCTTACGACGATGCTCTAGGGTCTGTAGTGTTTTGGTCGTAAGGTCGACGTTGTTAACTAATTTACGGGCTCTTCGGTCAACGGAGTCCAGCGCTTCTAGTTGATATTTGGCTGAACCATCCCAAAGATGACTGCAGTACTCCATGCATGATCGCACTTGAGCTGTATATAAGTTAAGAAGCTGTGCAGGGCGGAAGTACCGCCGTACCTTCGAGATGATTCCCAACTTTTTCGAAGCTACTTGAGCCATGGACACAATTTGTTGACCGAAGTTTAAACTGGATGTTATAGTTACGCCTAAAAGCCCTAGATGGTCAGTGATGGGGACAGACACATTTCGGAAAGTGGGCGTTAATGTGAAGGTGCTCTTTTTTGCGGAGAATAGACACGCCTGAGTTTTGGACGCGTTGAATTTGACCAAATTCGACTCACCCCAATCGGATACTTTCCGTAAGGTCAAATCAACGCGCTCAATCATTGACTTTCTTAAGCTCTGGATTTCACGGGGGCTCGCTCGCGCATTGGATACGTATCTCTCTACAACAGTGCTGTCATCAGCATAACTAATAATGCCTGGTGTTAAAAGGTCATGAATGTGCAGCAAGAATAATGTTGCAGAGAGAACAGATCCCTGAGGTACCCCGGCATTAATTGCCATTTGGTCGGAGGAGAAGCCATCTAAGATTACTCGAATTGACCGTTCCCTCAGAAAATCAGATATCCAGTCGCAGAGCCCAATCGGTATGCCATAAGCTGGAAGCTTACTTAAGAGACCATCATGCCAGACCCTGTCAAAGGCCTTGGAAATGTCTAAGGATACAGCTATTGCTTCACCATGACCCTCCAAGGCCTCGCTCCATAAGTGAGTGGCATACACGAGAAGATCGCCGGTCGAGCGTCCGTTGCGGAAACCATATTGGCTATCGCTTAGGAGCTCGTTGGTTTCGAGGTATGCCAGGAGTCGATTGTTCAATACACGTTCCATGACTTTGCAAAGTATGGAAGTGATTGAAATTGGTCGATAGTTGACAGGATCGGCACGGCTTCCCTTCTTTGGTACTGGTTGTACGTTAGCAAGCTTCGAGGACTTGGGAACCTTACCGGATTCCAATGAAAGTCGATAAAGACGCGTCAAAACGGGAGACAACTCAGCTGCGCAGCGTTTTAAGACCACTGCAGGAATACCGTCTGGACCACTAGCTTTGTTCTCGTCTAGGTGCAGCAAGCATTTAAGAACCTCCTTTTGGCGAATGTGAACGGTACCCATTGTAGGTCCGAACTGAGGTAATTGGGGTGGGATTTTTCCTTGGCAATCTAGACGAGAATTTTCTGCGAAGATACTAGCAAATAAATCTGCTTTCTCCTTAGCAGTGTGGGCCAGAGAACCATCGGGTTTCCTCAGTGGTGGCAGCGATGGGCGACAAAAGTTCGTTTCGACCGACTTGGCAAGGGACCAGAAAGCTTTACTTCCCGAAGGGTATGCTGCTATTCTGTCTCCGATACGGCCTATGTGGGCAAAACGAGCTCTTTTGATTACCTTTTTGCAGGACTTGGCGGCAGCATTGTATCTTTTCTTAAGGTCATGCGAATCCAGGGCTTTGCTTCTGCGAGCATTTGCCCAGGCTTTGTATGCTTCCCGCTTTCGCTTTTCAGCGGCAAGGCAAGCAGTATGAAACCATGGGCGAGCTTTGGTTTCAAGGGATAGATCAGCGTGGGGAATGAAGTACTCCATTGCTTGAACCATCACACTTGAGACAGCATCAGCGCAGCACGATGGATCGGTTGATGTAAAACAAGTTTGCCGCCATGGATAAGATGCGAAGAAATGTCGCATTTCATCCCAATCTGCTGACTTGTAACGCCATACTCGCCTGGAGCCTTTTGGGCGGGTGTCAGGTGGCGAGTACAGCGATACAGATTTCACCATACAGTGATCGGATGTCCCTAAAGGTGCAGTGACGGACACCGAGTATCTGTCAGGATCGGTTGTCAGCAGAAGGTCCAAGCAATACGCAGTGTGGCCAGCAACGTCAGGGATGCGCGTAGGCTCGTTAACAAGCTGTGAGAGACCATAAGTCAGCGAAAACTTAAAGGCCTCTCTGCCAGCATGGTCAGTGTCCTGATACGGGTATAACCACTGCCCGTGGTGAGCATTAAAATCCCCCAGAAACACCAACTGCGCCGTGGGAAAACGTTGCTGAATCTTATCTGCTGTATTGCCAAGGTATTCCATAAGCCTCGTTGTCTCCCGATCTCCGCTATGTGAACGATAGATACAGGCGTAAACCACTTGGTCTAGGCCAGTATCTATGTGAACCCACATGACTGAAAGGTCCGGCACTTCCAAGTAACGGAGACGCTGATAACAGATCTTGTCACTGGCATACATGCACACCCCGGCGTGCGGGCGGAAAAGTGACTCCAGGATATAGCCTGGGTAACCAAGGTATGCCGAATCCGACGGATCGCAGATCTGCGTCTCCGTTAGAAAGAGTAGGTGGGGTCTCTCCGTCTCAAGATGGTGGTGGACATCATTCAGATTGGAGTGCACTCCTCGGATGTTACAGAAGTGCACTTTGAGGGAGAGGAAGTGCAGCCGCTGTTGAACCTTACTCTTTTTAGGACCTTTCATTATGAATTGTGGAGTGAATAGGGAGGAGAATAGAAGTTGAGTGAAGCGCTGCAAATGGAACCAAGCAACTCGTAGGGAACAACGCACCATTGGGGAACTCGCCTGGAGACTGCGGGGACGCCCGAACCCCCCCCGAGGTCGCCATCGGGTCCTCTCCAACCGGTCGTCAACCGGCACGATGGAGCCTCCCGGGATTTTTCGCGAGGTGGCGGGGCAGCCTTTCGCATGTGGCTGGCATGCTACTTGGGCCCCCTACTACCTGCGGTCGGCCAGCGGTGCACCGTGCTTCGGATCCCGCTACCCTCCAAAACGAGTTACCCGGTGAGTCATTATCCTACGAGTTGAAAACTGTTCTCCGATGCAGCACGATTACTCAGACCTATCCTCCTCAATGGCTACACTAGACATCATGCCGGAACGCGACTAAGTCACTTGGCGGCATGGTTTTGTCTAGTGGGTGGTGACAAGCCACGGCCGAAGCCTACCACCAGATTTTACTGCTCGTTTAGCACCACCCAGGGACCACGTACAAGGCATCGAGGGCTAAACCTTGCGGACGCGAGCAGTTTTCAGTCCCCAAAAACTTCTTTCCGGTGTATTCACTCCTTAAAATGAACGATATTAATAGCCTTATCAAAAAAGCGAGCTTCCATCAAGGCTAAGCTTACGCAGTTTGCTTCATACTTAAATTTTTCAAAATCATGCGATAACTTGAGCGAGTTACAACTCAAAGAAATTGAATGCAGATTTAATAAATTTGAAAATTCTTACGATAATTATGACGCGTTACAGAATGAGTTGGAGGAGTTATTGGTAGATCCCGAGGAGCAATATGCCGAGCGTGAAGAGTTCGAAAGGCAGTTGGTGGCTTCTGCACGAGAAACCGTCGATCACGCTCAAATGCTTTTTCCACGTCCCATGTAGGCCCTTGTAGTCAGACACATAAAAATTATACTTCAATTCCTTTATCTAAAATTGATTTGATTCAATTCTCCAGTTACGATTGGCTTGAATTTAGAGAAACTTATAAATCTAGAATACATAATAACGAAACCATAAATAAAATTAATAAATTGCACTATTTGCGTGCCTCTTTATGAGGAAGGGCGTTACTTGCGATCGATAATCTCGATTTCAAAGCGGATAATTACGATGCAGCTTGGAGGTTACTGTGTGATAGGTTTGACAATGAAAGGTTGTTAGTAAATGATCATTTGCAGGCTTTATTTAACGTTCAACCTATCTACAGGGAGTCCAGCAAAGCACTGCGTAACATAATTCACGTCACTAATAAAAAATTGAGAGCCTTGTCAACTTTAGACCAGCCCGTCCAACACTGCGATACACTTGTCATACACATCATGACAAACAAGTTGGATAAGGTAACTAACCGACATTGGGAAGAAGATAGAAATACTTTACTGAACCCCCATCCCTTTAAATTTTTACGAACTTTATTAGTAATAGGTCTGACCTCCTAGAGACTTTTGAAGACTCTAATTAAAAAAAAACATATTTGCAATCAAATTAATATTAATAAAACCAAGAGTTTTGTCGTAGCCAAACCTACAGAACAAAATTATAAAAATATTGCCTGTCCTATGTGCAAACAACAACACTGTTTGCCTGTGATGACTTTCGAAAACTGTCTGTAGAGTTGCACATTAAAAAGACTAATAATTCAGTTTGCTTAAACTGTCTTCGACCAGTTCATATCGCAAGCAAGTGTAAACAGGGTCTTACAAGTATTATAAGGTTAAACATAACAAAAATTTCAATATATAGGTCAGTATTAATATTACTGGTCTCTGTTCATACCAAACTTGTGTCAATTTAAAATAAATAAAAATAAGTAGCTCACTTACCTGGGCAGCGAATGGAAAGTTCTGTATATTTGTTTCTTCACCACCAACAATTCTTGCTTCATCGAACAGAATCGGAGTTTTGTTCATTTTACGTATAAGTAAGCCATTGTCTTCGTATAATGACTCATTTATTTTCACTGTTGACAAGGGTACAAAAAAAAATATTGTTATTTATGGAAAATATCCCGGCAATCTGACCAGTTGGTCAGGGTACATTGCAAAAGAGACAGAAACCATCAAATGATTCGGGCAGTCTCGAGCTTTTTTCATGCGTGATGATAGCTAACCAACCTTTCAAGGTATCTTACTAGTGTGGTCAAACAATTTGCGGATATTATAACCGAGATGAATTCTGTAGAAAGGATGACGAGGTGACCGAAATATTGGAAACATTTCGGTCACCTCGTGTGCAAGAGCCAAATATTTACGTTGCTTCATGGCCTCGGTCTTCACGCTACTGGTCGTGGGTTTGATTCTCGCACGGAACAAGACAAAAGTGTTCCATGTTTCGGTGTTTAAACACTGAGTCTAAATCGTAGCCATTGGTATCCTTTTGTCTCTTCCTACCACAAAGGGAGACAGGCTTGAGGTTATAATGTATGTATCATAAAAGTCAATGCCATTTTCAAATGGTTGAGAGTCTTAGCAAGAAATACAGTCTTATATCCGCACAGACTCCAGTTAACGGGTTACTATTGATTATGTATGACAGATCAGGTATACCTACAAATTTGTCTAACAAAGTCTTTACGAAATCGATAAATTTCTGTAAAAGATTAAGGTTTCATAAATTTTTTTGACAAACAAATGCTGATCATGTTTAGTAAAGTTTGCACCTTTTACTCTAATAGCAGCCTTTGTAATAACATTCCACCGCCTTCTCCCGCTGCATCATGTCTTCGTTAGACTTTCTAAGATAGCTTCATGATGTTTCCCTCAACACATAACGCAATTGTGGATAGGTATATTTTTCCCATTTATGAATAATATTTATGTATGTACACACCTACTTTTGAACTGCACTGACGGCACCAAACGACACAAAAGATTAACACAGACTTCCACATGTTAAACTGTTTTTTTTAATAGAATAATTATCCCATCGAGAATAGTAAAGTTAGGTTTACATGAAGTTATTATTTTTATCGCAAAACTATCACAAAAAATTTCGTCATTTCAGGGTTTGTTGTGTAAACAAAAATATTTTCTTCTACTTATTATTATTATTTATGGCAATCAGCCGTTGTTATGAGTCAACAGACTATTTTTGCCAGTATCGCGTGGAGGGGCGTGAACTATCTTTGACAGCTACCAGCCCTTACTGCTTCTTAAAATAGATTACGGCATATTTCGACTGTAGGCTCTTTCTTCGCTTGGATGACGTTGTCAAAATGGCGTGGGGACAACGACATTAACAAGACGGAGCACTATGTTTCTTAATAAATCATCTTTACTATAAGTACGACAAAGATCTTATGGCGCGTGGCAAAAATTGAAACTAACTACCGTCTTGGGAAATATCACTTCATGACTTCTACCGCTCATATTTGTTAATGTACTTTTCAACATATAATAAAATGGTAGGAAAGTCAAAACTGTACATTGAATATTTTTTTAAAAGAATACTTGGGGTATGATCTACAATCGAAACAGAAACAAAAAATATAGTTTTTAGAATTTTTGTCTGTTTGTCTGTTTGTCTTTCCGGGATAAACTCAAAAAGTACTGCATGGATTTACTTCAAATTTGGCATGAAGATAGTTAAGAAGTCGGGTCAACATATAGGCTACATATTATCACGCTAGCAGTGTTATAATCGTAGGTGCGTTTGGTGCTGCATAGCGTTCACGCAGACGACGTCGCGGGCAGCAGCTAGTTAAGAGTAAAAAGCGAGTTGCCTCTGCAATGTTTACTTACATATTGCCATACTTTGAAAAATACACTTTAAAAAATATTTTATTTCATTTTTTAAATCAAATCAAAAATACGATTTCATGCGAATTATCTCTTTAGAAAGACTGTATGAAAAGTGAAGAAAGATAAGGAGACTTTTTACAAACCTTTCAAAATACGAGCATTTCTAAATACGAGTAGATGTACCTAATAAAGAAAGTAGTAGGGACGAGGATGATGAAGAATATAGTTAATCATAAAAACAGGATACTATTTTCATGTTACTCTATTTTTAATACTTATATTTTCTTGCTTAATCTCCTATTTATATCTTCAACCCTGTGTTTGTCTCGAAATTCACGCGACTTGCCTTTTTGTAGTACATAAAATGAAATAATTTTTATGATTTAATGTATTTACGGGATTCTTACCACGATTTTCGATTTTATTTTTGCACGTCCGATATTTCGATGCTGTCATCGCCACCTACCTACATCTGCCAGTCCGCGATCATGGTGCTTGTAACAGCATCGAAATATCGGACGTGCAAAAATAAAATCGAAAATCGTGGTAAGAATCCCGTAAATACATTAAATCATAGTGAAAATAACCGCGATAGTTTAAAAGAAATAATTTTTGTTTTGAAACATGAAAAAAGTTCATGCATTCATATTTTTCCATGAGAAGAGGGAAATTATACCAAATAATAACCCTTATTTCACCCTCACGCTCCTCTGACGTCATCATCCAAGCGCCAAAAAAGCCTTGTCGGCCTGAACATTTTAATAATTAACGAATGCAGAGCATTAAAAAAACCGACTTCACGTCAAAACTTTGGCTGAGTTATCAACGTTAACATTCTCCGGTGTCTATCTGGCAGTAATAGCACGTCGCCTAGTATCGACGGCTGGTTGCCATTAAACTTAAAGAAGAAGAAGAAGAAGAAGAAGAAAATTCTCCGAAATCATACATATAAGTACTTCAAAAAAATTGAAATTTTCAATTTTTTTAAAGTACGTCTTGCCCTTAGTTGGGCAAGACGGTTCGTTATGACTCTTGCTTGTACACATGGCTCAACAAAGTAATCGGTCTGAAGTTCTTCAAGAGGGTTTTGTCACCTTTTTGACCTTGGAGCCACACTTTGGGCATTTTGCCTTCGAGGATGATGGAATTGAACAGATTGTGAAGGGTCCTAAGCACAAGTTTGCCACAAGCTTTCAGAAGCTTTGCTGTAATTCCATCATCACCCGGCGCTTTATTGTTCTTAAGTGGTGATCGCTGCCGATGTTTACGGCATCACAGAGACATCATGGAAAATTAGTTTTTTTGTCGACATGATAAAATCTATCTCGTTTTTTGTGCAACCGTCGGGGCTTATCTAAGACCATTTGCAGTGTTCCATTTTCTTGTATAAAGAGTTCATCATAAAAAAGCCGTCTTTCTCCCAGAAACCGGCCAGCCAGATGCCTCGAACATTCCGAACTCTAACTCTAAATTGCCCCATTTTCTGCTTACGCAGCTTCGTTTGCCTAATGAAATGACTGTGGGAGCTATGTATGGCTTTGGAGATGTCCTTATACATAGCCTCCACCTCATCATCGGAGTGTGTCGAAGTCAGAGCATAGACCTGTATGACCTTCAACGAATACCGTTTAATAAAATTCTGAGTATCAGGTACGCTACTCTATTTAGAATAGAATAAAATAGAATAGAATATATTTATTGGAACATAGTAGAAAAGAAAAATTACAATCAACAATGTTCAGATACAGATTTACCGATCTATGCCACCAATTGGTAACCACTCAGCTTTGTAGCTATAGCAACGCAAGGATGCTATGACGCTGATTTTCAGTGGCACCAGTAGTAGAAGATAGATTTGTCACAATAAAAGTTATAATTAAAAATAATAAGAAAACACATTAAAAATTGATACGTAATTAATGAATTAAGTAAGACATTATCAGTCAGAGATGTCATCAATACAAATATAAATATAAAACCAAAACCAAAGTCAGTTATAATATGTTCATAATATAATATATACCTATCTTATAAATAATACAATACATACCAGGAAATATACCTACCTAGGAAATAGAACGAACTCCTATGGTTGAAATATTTTATTATCAAAAAGCGGCTTTCAAGTTACCTAGGTATATTTCCTGGTATTTGACACGCTCTCGATTTTTTATAACATTGTTCACGAGGTTTTTATGGAAGTGAAACCTGACACTACCTTAGAACAGTTGGTCGCCCTCCCGGAAGTAGAGAAGACTACCGGAATTTAGGATTACCTATCGATTCCTTTCGCTGTCTACGGACTTCAGGTAACTCCAGGATATCCCAGTGCAATCCGCTCAATTCCTCCATCAGTTCAACAATCTTCTCGTCATCCCGCAGTGTCCTAACATTATATGTCGCCAAGGCCAAGGCCAAGGGTCGTCGTTGGTAGCCTGGTCGAACACGGGCATTCTTAGCACCCCCTGTCCCGCCGTTTTCTTGACCGCTACCTTGATCGAGACTAGTGGGACCGCCGGGGTCTAGGGGCCGGAGCCTTTGTTTGCGATTCATGTTTTGGGGGGAAATGCCGTAATCGCCACGATTGACAGGCGGGTTGGCGATTGCAGTAAGGTTTTGTAACTACGCAGAAGGACGCTGCTGCCCGTCCTCTGGATTGTTGTTCCTTAGTCGCCTCTTACGACATCCACGGGAAGAGATGAGGTAGCGCCATTCTCAAAGCGACGCCACACGCCTCGAGTAAAAAATTAGACTATAAATAATGTATATAGATTTGTGAATATAGATTTTAAAATTATGTTTAGTTTCCACGATAAATATTCTAAATAAAACACTTTAGGGTCTGCAAAGAAACCGAAACGTTAAGTTAAAATGCAAATCGGTAAATCCGTTAAAAAAGTGTTTATTTTAGTTAATATTTCTTAATGCCTTGAAGCAAATTCCTTTTCGAATTCCAGTTGTAGATGTCTGTTATTTTTCAACATTTTTACTCTAAAACAATTGAAAGAAAAATAAAACACATATCAAAACCAAATAAGTAATAGTGTCCGCCGATATATTTATGAATAGTTACGCCATACTGATAGACATGTTTACAGAATAGCCGTAGTTTTTTTTTTTGTTGTTCCGCCACAGAAGACATCCCCTCAGAACACCCGCAGGCCTATTGACCGTACGAGTGCTCACTGAGAGGAGGAGGAGAATACGTCAGAAGTACGAAGGGGCACTTGCTAGGGGGTTAAGTCCCCGGCCAGATGACACCCAACAGTGTGAGACTTCTACTCACTAAACTCCCCCTTAATTATCTTTTGTCTTTCTAGACACAATCGACCGAAGAAATGAGCAACAGCCAGTTGGTGGTGCAGGCTGCGCGTAGGATAGCCGTAGTCGCATTCCACCTATTACCGCAAAACAGATTCATTATAATACTTCGTCATTCACTAGCGGTTGCAACCTTTCTTTTAGTTCCAGTTTATACCTCTCACAAATAGTGTCGTCTTGCAAAGTTTTCGACATCGCCATTTTTCCATCAGACCTGTTGTTTGTGACACCACAAGAAAATGGTCGCTTCCGACATTTACCCCACGGTACACTCTCGTATGCTTCACTTTCAACCATTATACAAAATTCCTACTGAAGTAACATTAAAGTGGCATACGATCAAAACTTAAACAAAATGATAATGATTTGTTCAAGTGGTTCGCACTACTAAAAGGACCTTTTAGAAAAAAAGGGTATCATTTTACTTCTGTTCAGATGTGCCTCAAAAAATGGCCATTGTAAGTACTACATTACGATTAACGGCCCGTAACATCAGTTGTCTAATAGCTACCTTTATATGAACAAACGACGAGTTTATCGTTGCCTAACTTTTTACCGATAAAATGTCAAAGTTACCGTATTTGATCCCAGCGAAACACACGGAAGTCCCCATACCATACCCAAACAACATATCAAAAAGTACAGAATCGGGCCCCAGATCGTGCGAATCTTCCGATCTTCATTCCAAGTGTATGAGTCACTAAGTTGTAGAGTTTTAGATGTTAACGAAGATTTCATAAGGCGAATGATCAAACATGGATTTGATACCAAAAAAAGAAAAAAAAAACGCAGTCTACCGTCACCCATGCGATACATAGTAATCTGTGGTAATCTACAATATTTTTGTTTACACAACCTAAAGCTAAAATGATAACAAATTTTTTGTGATTGTATTTCGATAAATAAAATAGCTATATGTTAACCTTACTTTAATATACCTACTCAATGGAAGGACTATTGTAGTTAAAAAATATTGTTCAACATGTGGAAGTCTGTGTTTATATTTTGTGTAATTTTGTGGAGTCAGTGCAGTTCGAAAGTGGGTGTGTGTAAATATTACTTATAACTTAGAAAAAAATGTTTTTTTTTATTTGGAAGTCATGTTGCAGGAGGAGGCGGTGGAGCGTAATTTCAAAGGCTAAAGGTGAAAGTACTGACTAATCTGGCTTCGCAATCGTTTGAAAAAAAATGACGAAACTCTAATCTTTTTTAGTACGGAAATTAACCGGTATTGCGTAGATTTGTCTAGATTCATTTCTGCATATTGTTTGTTGTAAAATTTATTTTATTCTTACCTCAGTTATTAACAATTTCTCCTCAAGACTGATAGGCACTTTTTTTAGAAGAAGAAAAAGAAAGAACATTTATTTCATAGCCACGGTACACAGATACACAGATCTATATAATCTTATCTCTCTATACAGTCAGATCTATATAACAAGACAATACACAATCTATACATTAAACAATACATAATCTAAACACAAAAGAAATAAAATTGAATGACAAATTTTTAAGTAAACACAGTAAAATATATGATTTAATAATCCCCCGCAGCCATGAAAAAGGAACTGACTCAGCAACCGCTGCAGATCTAAAAGATCTACAACACTAATTTTCAGTCAGCACCTACAACAAAACTTAGGTCACGCACCTTAGAATGTGAACCCTGTTTACATATATATTTTAAATTAATATTTATATCCGACCATAACAGAGAAATACACTGTTAGTTTGCTAATTTAAATTAGCGAGAAATCCCTATTACTTATATTACTCATAAAAAGGAAAAGAGAAAAAAAATATATACGAATAACTCACTAAAATAAATAGAAACTTTGCAAAAGTTTGTACCTATCTTATGGGTTTACCTGATATTTTACTTTAAATGTAGTCAAATGTTGAAACGGATATTCGAGTGAATTTAAAAAAAATTGGATTGCGTCTCAATTCTTAATACAAATTAAAAATTGCTTTACATTTTTTTTCAAACACAAAGAAAGAAATACCAAATCGTCGTCCATTGCTTTCAACACCTGAGCCCTATTTCATAAAACTCAGATCGACTGACAATTGTATGTCGACAATTCATTGTAAAATTACAAAAATGCGTTTCATAAAAACCTGACGATTCATCCAAAATTGTCACATAAAGCGTTTCATAAAACAATTGTAGCGACAGGCGGTCTACTGACAAAAGTCATACCAAGCGCTATGAATTGTCGTTTATGAAACGCCCATCATGTGTAAAATTACCAAGAATTGTAGAATTGTCCTAACGATTCGGTACAGACCCACATGCATGAGAGACGTCGTCGCTTTGAATCAACATGCGTTTTGAAATTCTAAAAACCCTTTTCTAGTTACGTTTCTTTATCAACAAAGTTGAGTGAAATGAGGTATAAATGGATTTTAATTTTTTACATCTAGTAATACTTTAAGCCTTGACAATTGTCGTGACAATTTTTATGAAATATTTTTTACTGACACTTGTATGTCACCTGTAGAATTGTAGTGTTATTGAACGTAAGTCATGTGAAAATCGCTACCAATTGTCAGTTTATCACGAATCGTAGTTTTATGGAATAGGGCCCTGATATAAGTCAAACTTCGACATGAACTCGTGCATCACTGTGACCACCGCACGCCACTGGCCACCGCGCCCGCGTTAGGCCCCAGTCACGACGTATTCAGAGTGGCCGCACACTCTGAATTCTTAGAATTTAAAAACTTTTTCGACCAATTATCGAACAAATCAACAAGAATAGCAATGGTAATTTGATACAAATTACAACTAACCAAAGTCTGGAGTATAAGCTTTAAGTCTGGAGTATAAGCTTTTAAATTGACTATTCCAAAATATACAAGGTGTTCTTTTTGATATCCCTTTACTTTGAGGTTTTGTTCCGTACTAAAAATAATACTTTTTTCCAAAGAATATGTGGTTCAAAAGTGCATACTTTCCAAGATATCGTCAAACTTAATATAATGAGTTAATAAATTATCACCCTTGTTAAATCGCTTTAACATTTATTCAACAGACGCGTGTTACTGAAGCCATACAATAAACAACAAAAACATTTTAAACGTTAAAGAACCTGTGCATAGCGATAAAAAAGAATAGAAAATGCCACGTTGTCATGCTTCGCACAAAGGTGTTTTACATAAGAAGTTTCGACTTAATTGATTTATTTTGTATGAAAAATAAAGACAAAAAAATAAAATAAAAAATTATTTACATGTTATTTGATTCTATTACATCGGTGAAATTAAAAAAAAATTAGATGATTATGAGAACGCGTAATCGTCCGGTGCTAATTGCGTACTGAATATGTTTAATGTTAAAATTATTAAAATCTACAATATTGCGAAATGCTGACGCGTGACCTAGTTTAGGCTTTATTGTACTCCGTACAAATAAATAGCAACAATAATATTTTTGTGTTCTTGTCAACAGTTAAAATAAATGCGACATTTTACGTAGACAACGGTTTACTAATACGTAAACTGAATAAAACGCCAACTACTCTGTTCGATGAAGCAAGAATCATTGGTGGTGAAAACACAAATATAGAGAGCTTTCCATACGCTCTTCAGGTGAGTGAGCTACTCGTGTCTATGTTTTTAACAAAACAAATAATTTTATCGAATACAGTGAATAGTCAATAATTATTCCTGGAAATCATATCCCACCATCTAGCCCACATAAAATTCCTATATGACTTGTCCTATGTTTCCCGTTTTCTTAAGAATTTTTGAAATTCTTTCCTTAATAAGGTTGTGCATATTGACTAAAAGACAATGTGAAATTTTACCAAACTTTCGGCTAAACTAAAGAATTTCATAGACTTTTCTGCATTCACTAAAGCTAAGGATATAACGAAGGCAACACGATATGGAAACCGCTTAGTCTATAATTTAATACCACGCCTTAAAATGTATAAAAGGCAGTGCTACGCTATGTGCGTCAAAACATAGAGGGTTACTTTTCATTGGACCCGCATCTGTTGAGGGGGGTTATAGAGTAGGTCAAAACAAAGAATTTTCACTATGGAAATACCGTTGGAAATTTTAAATTTTATCATCGTATGGAAAATTTATTATTTTTGAATTATTTCACTTTGTAGGACCGATTTTGTACAAATTTTTGTAAGAAATAAAAACAAATCTTCGGTATCTAAATGCTTTTTTGACGATATCATGCAAACGATGAATGATTTAAATGAGATGAAGAAAAAAATCTCTTAATAACGTCATTGGAGCACATGTTATGGTTTTTTAAGCACAATTCTCTTCTTTAATTAAGTTAAGTAAAGTGGGGTTGTCTGGTAGAGATCGCTCTGAAGCGATAAGGCCGCCCATTGTACCATTCTGAAGTTTGTGTTATCATTGTATTTTTTTTTCTTCTTTTGTAATGTGTGCAATAAAGTGTTAATAAATAATAAATAAATTAAAACATCGAACTTAAAATGCGACTCCTGTAAAAAAAGTAAAAAAGTAACCTTGTCTTAAGTTTTCGCGATTCATACTATTAAATAAAACACTTTTGAACCGGATTTATCGCGTATATTTTCACGAGCGCGTCACGAGCGACTGACCACGGGGTCTGCAAAGACACCGAAACGTCGAGTCAAAATTTAAAATGTAAATACGCGATAAATCCGGTCAAAAAGTGTTTTATTTAAAAAAGTAACCTGTACGTAAATTACTCCTACTAATTTACTGTACAGGTTACATCATAATAAAGTACATTATTTAAGCTATCCAACGAGGTATAATACATAGGTAAACTTTTTTAAATTCCTAGGTAAAATAAATTTAAATGTTATGCAACTATTATGTAAAGAACTTACAGTAGGCGCCAAGGGACGAGTCTAGTCAAGAAAGGGGTATATTTTTGAAAATTTTGACCTGTATATTTGTATGTGGGTGCGGATGTTCATCTTTTCCTTCATAACTTCTAAACTAGTTACCATAATTGGACTAATGAGCTTCGTGAATTTAGTCTTAAAACATGCAGTAAAGTGCCTACATTACAGCCTGATCTCGATGAAAAACTTAGCGCCCTAGAAGATCTGGCATGAGAACCATCTTCGAGTTTCCAGTCTCAGTTCAACGTGTACCTCTACCTTCAGGGACAAGACTACTCTGTAATAGTAGTGACAGCGAAAACACACACCATGCAAAGAATCTCAGTACATGGTCGGAAAAAAAGACTTGTAAAGACTACCGCAGTTCGTAGGGGAATAAGGCGTGGACGTCTGCTGAAAGATCCTCCTATTGCTACAAAAAAAGAAGTGGCCAACAAGCACAAGTAGCATTACAATAGATCACATTCAGTATAAATTCTGAACTTGAGGAATGAATAAAAAGTTATAATGGTTCAACCGAGAACTTAGAGTTCCGAATTACGCTGCGGTCTGTATAAGAGCATTATAGAAGTAGGAACGGATACTGTTGTTACGGGATCAGTGTTACAGTAGTTTCTAAAAATGCCTTCTTACAACCCTTATCGAAATGGTTTCATATGAGTATTTTAGTGGCTGTAAAATATGATAAATGCTGAATAAAGGCGTACAAATAAACTACACTAATGCTAGCATATTAAAAGAGTCACTGTGAACTACTGTACAGCCAACAGTTTTAGAATGGTGCACACTTAGAGCGATTAAACGCAAAAATTTCCATATTGGTTCATCCTAACTCTGTTATTATTCAAAGCTGCTCAAAGGTGTTTTATTAGCACACGCGAACACCAAAGGTATTTCGAAATCCTCATCTAAGTTAGAAATACAGCATGGCTATTATATTGGCTACAGAAATATCACTATATTGCTCTAGTCGGAATAGGTACATCTTTCTCAGACAGCATTTTATTTTTAGTGTTTGATGTTTTAAAAAGGATTCCTAAAACTACAAAATAATAATAGCAAAAAGTAATGAATTAAAGCAGTTGACATATTATGGCTTTAGTTTTGATAGGAAACAATATAAAACTAACATAAGGCAAGCGAGCAGTATATTTGCTCACTTGCCTTATGTTATTAGTGTCTTATTTAGTGCCACAAGCGTTAAAGTGGAATTAGAGTATACTTTTTTTCAACCATGGTAATTAATTCAGCATTAAAAGGTTTCACACAGGTTTCTGATGAAATCGCCATTTTATTACAATCTAAATTGATATCACTTATTTTATACTTATAATAAATCTATAGAAGTAAAAATTCTGTACATTGAAAATATTAAAAAAATAAATGGTAGGGGGTATTGCTAGACCGACACCGAACCCAAAAATGTGATTAAAAATTTTTGTCTGTCTGTCTGTCTGTTTTTTCAGGCATCACGCAAAATCTGCCGGTTCGATTATGGTGGAACTTGGTTTAATTATTCTTTAATATGCTGGGCACCACACTGGGTACTTTTTATCCCGAAAAAGTATATACAATAAAAAACAAACTTAATTTTGCATTTCGATCCCTAGACCCGATTACTGAACCAACCGCAAATAATAGGTTTATCACACGCAGACTCACGAAGTTCACTAAAAGTTATGCTGTAATAGTATATTGTGTAACAAGTGAGCTAAGTTGCTAATTATTAGAGTCGAGGCTTAATAATGAGCTGAGACTGTAATTAGCAACGCTCACGAGTTACATACGACGTTTTTCAACACACATGTGAGTAAAAGACAGACATAAGTGGTCATAAAATAACAAACACACTTGATAACGAAGCTGTGAATTGTGATTGAAAAATGACGCAAAACCTCGCGCATGCGCGTAGTTTTTTTTTCCGCCAAATGTGTCAATGTCTGTATAGCATATACAGCCTATTTCAAGTGAAAATATTTAATTTGGAGTGGTAAATGCAAATATTTTAATATTTTATAACAAATTATTGTAAATTGTGAATAATTTGTTTGATATACAAATTTGTTTTACTAATATAAGGCGCAAACATTAAAAAATATATTTATTTAATATTCATTTATTTAATAATTTATGTACACACATAGAAACTTATTAAAGAAACATATAAATTAAAAAAAAAAAAGTACAAAGGCAAAGCTTATTTCTATAAGAAATTTCTACCAGCAAGCCTGGGGCTGGAAAATGATATTAAAAAGAACAAATTAAGTGCGTACAACTTACTTAAAAGCAAATAAATATACATTACATATACTACATACTAAATACATAAATACAATTAAATATATAAATACATAAAATATATATCTATGAAATAGTGTTGAAATATTATCAATGAACGATCTATAATATAAAAATATATAATTATACGATTTAAAAACCTAAGTTAGAGAAAGATAATGTTCTCTAACTCTTTTTTTGAAAATATATAGTGTTTTCGACTCACGAATTTTGTACGGTAAGGAGTTCCACAATCTGACAGCATGGACAGTGAATGAGTATGCAAAGAAATCGGTTCTATGGGACTTCATTTGTAGGAGTGTACGCTTATGTGCTCTACAAAGCGCATCTACAGGATTAGTAAAGGCAAACCGCTCACATAAATAAAGAGGAGAGGAAGGGTTAAACAGAACATTAAAAAGGAGACAGAGGATACGGGTATTTCTACGTAGACGGATCGGGAGCCATTGTAGTTTTTTGCGATATTCTGTAACATGGTCGAACTTTTTCAAACCGAAAATGAAGCGAATACACAAATTCTGTAGTCGTTCCAATTTATTTAACACCTCTTCTGTGGCATCTAAGTAACAAACATCTGCGTAGTCGATAATGGGTTGGATAAGTGTTTGTGCCAAAGAGATTTTCGTCTTTAAGGGTAAAAAGTTTTGGAGACACTTTAGCATATGAAAAGAGTGATGTACTTTTCGACTGATATTGTTCACGTTATCACTCCACGTAAGATTAGCATTTATTATTGTGCCCAAGTTCTTTGCCGTATCAGTAAGTATGATGGGTGTGGTGTCGAACATAATTGGAGGCAAATTTTTAAAATCAAGACTGCTGCGCATGTGTCGACTGCCTATAATCATAGCCTGAGACTTGGAAGGATTTACACATAATCCATACGATTTAGCCCAGTCGCTAATGCGGGAAAGATCATCATTGATCCTAGCAATAGCAGTATTAGCATTGGAAACTGTGAAGTGGTGATAAATTTGCAAGTCATCGGCATATAGATGAAATTTACTGGATAAAACTGTGGTAATGGTATTAATAAATACAGAGAAAAGTAATGGAGAGAGCACGCCACCTTGGGGTACGCCCGCAGTTAGGTCACACCACTCAGAGTAAGACTCATCAAGGCGAACCCGCTGAGACCGACCCCGAAGATAGGAATTAAACCAAGCGACTGCAGAAGAGGATACATTGATGGACTTTAATATAGCAAGAAGGATATCAAAATCGACGGAATTAAAGGCATTACTGAAGTCAAGCAAAACAAGCAATGTAAGGGACCTATTCTCCATAGCCCAGCGAATATCATCAGTCACATTTACCAGTGCAGACACTGTGCTGTGACCGGGACGAAACCCGGATTGAAATTGACTGAGGACTTTATTCGTAGTCAGAAAAGTAGAGAGTTGATGATGAACAACATGCTCAAGGACTTTAGACAGGAAGGAAAGTATGGATATTGGACGAAAATGGGACAGTGAAGTAGGATTAGAAACTTTAGGCAGTGGGATTACGTGGGCTCGTTTCCAGGAGGTTGGGAACGTACAGGTTGTAAGCGAGTAATTAAAAATGTGGGTAAGAATGGGCAATAGTATGGGTAGAATCATAATGATCATCCTTGAGCACAGTTGATCATCACCAATGGCCACTGACGAGATAGAGAGAATAGCCTTTTTTACTTCGTCTTCAGTAATGCATGAGAAAGAAAAGGATGGATGCGAATTAGATATGTTCGATAAATTACGTAATGATTCTGCTCTTAGATGTGAACTTATAGCTACTGGAGGTTTACTAAAGTGATTATTAATAGAATCTAAATCAAAATGATTATATGACGTTGGATTATATTTATTAATACCTACGGATTTTAAGAATTTCCAAACTTCTGCAGTGCTACGGTTGACGAGGGAATCGTGGAAGTAGCGTCTCTTAGCATCACGACACAAGCGGGAGCAACGATTTCGAAGATTTTTATAAGAGAGCAAATTACGTTCCGAAGGGCAGTGTTTGTACCGTCTTTTCGCCTTATCTCTGAATGACATAGCTTCTATAATTGAATCTGATAACCAAGGAGCAGGGTTGTGTTTAACTTTAATTTTTTTAATTGGAGCATGACGGTCGAAAAGTTCCAGAACCAGTTTGTTGAAGCCCTTTACCTTATCTTCAATATTGTGTCCACCCAATACCGGTGACCAGTCTATAGCATTAGCATCATGTTGCAGAGTATCCAGGTTGATATTTTTGTAACTACGAAGGAATGAGGTGGGTGGTTTACGTTTGGGGATGCGGATGCGGTAGGATAGGAATATTAGATCATGGTAGGAAAAGGGTGCTGTTAGTTGACCATGATTTGCTACATTATGAGGAGATGACACTATCATAAGGTCGATCAAGGAAGGGACACAATTTGGAAAACTATGGGTGGGGGATAGGGGTAACAAAGAAAGGTTATAAGAGGATAGGAGGGATTCAAGCTTGCGGGAACGGGTGTTGTTCTTAATTAAACATGTGTTGAAGTCACCTAACATAAGCACATGATCATAGGAAGGCAAGAAATCATAAAATAGCTTATCAAGAGTATCAAAATAATCAACATACATGTTCGCGCTGTAGAAGACTGTAAGCAGCAGTTTTGTGTGACGCACAGTGACTTCAATAGCTAAATATTCAGCAGACTCTGAGTAAAGAGAGGGGGAAGTGCTGATAACTCTGAACGGAATGTCAGAACGAAGGTAAATTGCAACTCCGCCACCTCCCTTACCGGTTCTGTCATTGCGGATAAGAACAAACCCTGGAAGGGAGTATTGAGTGGAGAGGAGAGAAGGCTTGAGAAACGTTTCAGATATAAATAATGCATCTACATTATTCACACTGAAAGTAGTAAGAAGATCAGAATAGTGTTTAGGTATACTTTGAGCATTTATGTGGGCGATTTTCAAATTAAGTGGATGATTTAAATATGAAGAGGAGAGTTGGTCATGCAATGTCAGTGGTGGTGAGTGAAGACTATCTGCACTTGTAAAACTACATGAAGATGAGCAAGAGAAGAAACTCTCGTTGAGATCACTAAATATGTTCATTAAAATAAGATTAAAATATATACTAAATATAATACAATAAGTATGTAACAAAATATATACCTATATATAAATAAATAGGCAATTTGCACAACTCACTACTCACAAATAAAGAGACAAGAGTGAAATGGAATTAAACTAATAAACACAAACAAAAGGTTACAATACTTTCCACTATTGGTAACTACACACAAATAATAAAAAATAAAAAGTAAACTTAAAAGCTTAATACGGAATGCAGCCTCGACTATTGAGCGACTGTCAAGTGACATCTGACACAACGTAATGTCAAAGTGGGTAATGATGGATGGATGTCAAAATACAAACAAAGATTGTTTACATTCTTACTGTCATGTCAAATTGATTTTAAACATCATCTCTAATACCGTGTCCATTTCATCACGTGATACTGGCAGTAATAGCACGTCGCCTAGTATCGACGGCTGGTTGCCATTAAACTTAAAGAAGAAGAAGAAGTTTACATTCTTACATACTGACATTTTAAGTAAAAAACAAAATGGAAAATTTAGAAATACCGACATCAATACAGAAAAGAAGGAAGCTAATTTATTGGTATAAAACGGGCAAATTAAAGAGTTACCTAAGGAATTAACTAATATAAGTTGTTGTCGGTTGATGTACAAGCCAAAGTTTTGAACTTATTTGATAACAATACTAATTACGTCGGCGAGTTTTCTTGGCTGTTGGTGCGGCTGTCTTGGAAGCGCTAGCATCTGAGCCCACCGGGTGCTGCAATATAGTTTGTTGGAGAGAACCTAAAGTTTCTATCTTTAATCGGGAGTTGTCAGGAAGATTAATCAAAATTTTACCTTCCATAGTCCAACAGTTAGTGATACCGAAGTGTTTACGAGCCGTTGTAAAGATCTGTTGTCTTATCTTCGTCAGAAACTCAGAGACAGTGATGCCAGTGCCCTTAAGATTTGTTTTGCTATCCCAAATGCGGTGACGAATCTCAACATCCGTAAAACGTGCAAGAATAGGTATATTTTTACCTGTTGATGGCATTCCCAAGCGATGACAAACACGTAAGTTATCTTTGTTAATATTGGACATCTTCATTTGGTCGGTTATTACCTGGTGAACCACATCAAAAACCTTTTCATTTTGTTTCTCAGGGATGCCATGGAATAGAAGGACCTTCCTTCTGGATGCAGTCTCCAGTCTATCCTGTCCAAGCGTAAGAGATTCAATCTCTAACTTCAACTGCTTAAACATCTGCCAAACCAAGGATTTAAATGATGTAAAATCTTGTGACAACGTCTCCAGGTCAGGATGAACAGGAGATTTTCCAGCAACTTTCTCCAGCCTGCTCTCATATTCACTGAACCGTGATTCAAACATTTTAGCAAGTGCTTCCATATTTCACTTCTTGGAGATGCTTCTGTAGATATGTGATATTTTGATTGGAAAAGGTGTGTCCGTGAGTACTAGTGAGTTCTGCCAAGAACTATAACATTTGTTTGTCAATAATACTAAGAAAATATATTAAATTTAATAAAAAATAGAGAGAGCACTTAATTTGCGTATTGATGGCGCGACTACCCGCTATTTGATATATATGGATTTGAAGTGGTATAAAATCTCTTTGTTGTTTCTGAAAATATTTAATGTATAACCCGGACTAAATAATAAAAAAATCATAAAAAAATCTAAATTTTTGACAGCTGGCTTCATAAGAAAAAAAATTTCGGACCGATGATACTTGGATCAAACATAGACTACTTTCCGAGTATGAGAAATGAAATAGTAGATTGTTAAACTAGGGTCGGATGACATCAATTCCCATACGAGGTGTTTAGACGCCCGAGCGCAGCGAGGGCAGATATAATCCGAGTATGAATTGATGTCATCCACCCGCGGGGAACACTCTACTTTTCATTTCGAATATAAGGAAAGTAAAAAAAATAATTATATATAATTAAGAAAATTATATATTTATATTTTTTTTAAATGATAGTATTTTTTAAATTACTTCTTTTAACTAGTTCTAAAATAAAAAAATAAAAACATAAAAAAATCAAAATTTTTGACAGCTGGCTTCATAAGAAATGTATTAATTAATTAAAATAAATAAAATAAAATAAAAATAAAATAAAAATAATTCTAATTTTGAAATCCATTCCAGCCCTTGGTTCGGAATAAATTTGTATGAAACATTCCGACCCGCGGGTCGGATGAAGCATTTTCAGACCGATACTTGGATCAAACATAGACTACTTTCCGAGTATGAGAAATGAAAAAAATATTTTAAGCTTTGCTCTATGATAGTGATGCATCATAGTTTAAGGTTTAGAAAATATATTCTCACGAATAGTGAAAATTAACGTGTTATCGGTTTGAACGTGCGAATCTATTATTTCAGTAGAGTTGTAAATTGGTACACCGCGTGGTAAACGCACATATTGGTGAAAAGGTAATTTTAAAAATATTCTGCACTTAGATTCTACCGACAAATCATTTCCGAGACGTTGTTGTCATCTAATTTAGTAGGCATAAAATTACACTTTGTAGTATCTCTCTTGCTCACTTATCGCTTTATTTTATCGTCATCTGTTATTGAATAGATTTCATCGAAAGGTAACAGCTGTTTTTAAGGTTGACACTTAGATATTTTGATCGAAACTTTGAACTTGTTTTCCAAACGACACGTAAGGATTACAAGTTTATGTTAGTGTCACTTATAAACTACACCACCAAACATACAATCCTCTCAAGTATTATCTCTTCATTATGTTACACGTTGTATACAGTAGTCGTTAGGGTTTGTCAGCACTGGGCCAGCTTGGTGAATTATGGCCCAAACCTTCTCGTCATCTAGGAGAGAGATTCATAGCCCTGCAGTGTGCTCATTACAAAGAGTTGTGATGATGATGATAAGCGTTTTTTAAGACCAGCAGTCACCCAATCGTAGTGCTTCGTCTGTATAACAGGACACACGTATTCTGTCAAGCAGCTGATATACAGCCTGGTGGCCTATAATAATTCTATTATAGTACTACTATAATACTCTTATGGAGAAATGTGAACCAAATTAGAACCACAGGCTGAATAATTTGTGCCCAAATAAGAGTTATATTGGAATTTACAGAGCTGTCAACACCATTATAGAACTGTCATATTCAGCTCTTAGTTTCCGTGTATACCAAAAGTGGTCTCTTATAATACTAGTTGTACTTGTTGGGTGGATGTAACATTTATTTAAGTAAAATTTTGATGAAAGATGAGAAGATCAGAGGTTGTAGACGGTTCCTTTTAAATACTCTTTGTTTGAAAGAGAGGATACCTTAAATTTTGGTATAAAGAAGCAAATACTATTCATGATGATAACAGCATTGAAGATAGATTTACTAATGATATCGAAAATAGACCGAGTACACCCAACCCAGTAGTTCTTGTACCAAAATACGCTCATCTGACCAAAAAAACAGAACATGGTTAGATCTGCATCCCAAAGTACCTAGCCATTATAGCAGAGCCAGTTCAAGAAAACTATATGTTGAGTCAAGCTTTAGATCCAAAAAACACACGCAGGAAGTACTTGTGGAATTGTGTAGAGAAAAATGTTATCAAGCAGTTGTAGTCTTAAGGCAGGCAATATTTCAACAAAGGAGTATGACGACCACATTATTAAAAAGAACGAAGTGCTTCAAGTAAAAAAGAGGCTACTAATTTAGCGATGACGAATGACAAGGTAGCAGTGATAGCGATGGCTTTGTAAAACGTCTTGCTTGCACCAAAGCTTTTGGCCAGGGCTTTATATTACATATTGAAATAACAGGGTCATAATTTTACTGTTTGTTACTGTAAAACAAATACTATTTGCATGAGGCTGATGACTGCGCGTGCGCCAACGAATTCACTTCGTGTTTAATTGATTACCTACTTAAACAATTTGCCACCAGAAACGGGAAGGGTTATTGTTGTTTCAGACGGATGTGGCCAACAAAACCGCATTCGACTATTATAAAGTGCTATGAGTCATGTGTCTTAATGAAGGAAACTTATTGTTGAGCAGTATTATTTAGATAAAGGCCAAACTACGACTAAATTGGAAAGCGGCCACTCCACAATAGAGCAATACATGAAACTCTCTATCTTCACACCTGCTGAGTATATAGCCCGAACGCAGCAAGCTTGCCCAAGAAATCCCTACAACGTCAGTCTATTTTGAAAAATTTAATCATTATGAGGAGTCCAATTTCAAATCTATAAGGCCTGGTAAAAAAAGGAGATCCTGTTGTGGTAGACATTAGGGGACTTAAATATTTGCCTGATGGGAGCGTGTTCTACAAGTTGCGTCACACTTTCACTAACCAATCGCCTGAATTTTATGCAGCTTAAAAAATTTAAAGTAAATTTGAACACTTACGGGAATCGAAATTATACGTCATAAACAGGGCCTATCATCGTTTTTACGACTCACTTTTATGTAATCCAAAAACTTACGCTCATTTAATTTGTAACATGAGATTTTATTATTATCTGTTCTGATTATCATTATTAGGGTGATTAAAAGTTCCAACAATTTATTCACAGTTAGTTTATTTATTAATAATTACAAATAACCTCACCAAAAATTATTCAAAAATTCACAATTAAAATCTGCTATATGCAACAAACATGATTCAATCACTTTTATTGATAATTTAAACATATATTAAACAAAATCATTGCTTGAGGTTGCTTTTAATTACATTGTTTTAACATATAATGGAACGAAAATATTTTCTTTCAGATTTTTTTTCAGGAAAAAGTTTTTTTCGATTTTCTCAGTTATATACTTTTTACACAGAGGACATTGTAAATCTGTAACGACGATATGGCAATAAATATATCTGATTTGATTTAATTCTTAACAAACAATATTACAAGTGTTAGAAAATATCATGATATTGCAGAGAAGACCGTTAAACTAAATATACCAAAAAAGAGTTATGTGTGTAGAAGCGAAATGAAAACATGAATAAAATGGGTTTCAGTGAACTCTTCCAAAAATTAAGATACGAGACATTAAACTTTAAAATGGCTTTCATTCTGAGGAATTAGGAGAGAGAAACCTCTTTTTATAGTATTTTGTCCATAAATATAACTACATGTGGGTCAACTATCGGAAATCCAGTCCCTAACACACTGTATAACACAGTTCATTTGCAATTTTTTTCGACCTTTATTCAGACACTTATTTTAATTTTAGTGTCAATAATCTCAAAGAAATCACTTTAAATGTAAAAAAACTGAATTTTCAAAAGAAATTGGATTTATATCTTGATTTTATTTATAAAGGCAAGTCTAGTTACATATACCGTTCATAAAATGTACAAAAACAATGCTTATTTACACAGATACACCTGTAGCGACATCTAGTATCGCTACATAGTAACTGCGACGATGACGACACAACAGATCCTACAACGCGCTATCAACTAATTTAATAGCAGCGAGTATATATACAACATCCTGACATCAATCGTCGGGCCGTGGGCCACGGCCTGCCATCCCTTTTCTGGGAATTGGGAACGAACACCTTGTTCCCAAAGTGGTGACCCCTAGCTGAACTACCTTCGCAGCCTTCGAAGAAGAGGACCAACATCTGGTCGTCGTCATCGTCACCATCACTCTACATCCACCAGCAGCGAGTACAACGCGCCAGCCGCCGACAGCACACACCGGGCTACCTTGGTGGACCACTACACTTGTTGCGCTGCAAACCTGGTCTACCACCTCCAGCCTCCACCGACAACTCGGCACAGCACCCTGCACTTCGGCCGGTCACAAGCAGAGTACTCTACTCTCCTGCCCGAAGCAGCCGCCAGCCACTGGACGCACTGAGGCACTCCGACGCACTGGAGCTTGCCCCGACTCACTGGGACCATTACCTCGACATTGTGCAGGACAGCACCGCATGCAGTTCCGACGCACCGCGAACTATACATGCGGCATTCTCATCCGGTTCCAACACACTGAGCCCTCACTGGCACACTGGCAAGCATTTCAAGACGCAAGACCGTTGGCGGACCATAAACCATATCGACCTCCGGTCGCGGAGGGGAGCGATGTAGCGACATCTAGTATCGCTACATAGTAACTACGACGGTGACAACACAACGTATCCTAAAACGCGCTATCAACTAATTTAATAGCAGCGAGTATATATACAACATCCCGACGTTAATCGTAGAGCCGAGGGCTGTGGCCTGCCATCCCTTTTCTGGGAATTGGGAATGAACACCTTGCTCCCAAAGTTATTAATTTTTCTCAAGGTATTAAGTTTTCTTTTATATCCGCCAACACTCCTCACATCGATGGACTATGGGAGTCTGCGGTTAAATCTGTAAAGCACCATCTTCGTCGTGTGTTAGGTTTAACCCATCTAGATTTCGAGGAAATGGCTACGCTACTGATACAAATAGAGGCTATACTGAATTCTAGGCCACTCACTCCACTATCCAACGATCCAAACGACCTTACTTCCCTGACTTCCGCTCATTTCCTTATTGGACGATCGATCGGTTCGTTGCCATGCCAGCAATATCAGGATAGGCGAATCACTTCACTACGGCAATTTGATTGCATCGAGGCATTGAAGCAACATTTTTGGTTCAGATTTGAGCATGAGTATGTTTTACTTCTACAGAGACGAACAAAATGGCACGAGTCTCAAGGGGAGCTGAAGGAGGGATCACTTGTACTGGTGATGGACAAGACATCACCTCCACTGATGTGGCCATACGGTCGCATCCTCCGGCTGCGTCCTGGCAGAGACGGCGTAGCAAGAGTCGCTGACATTCGAACCAGCAGAGGGATCTTTTGTCGTGCATACAACACCATATGCCCCTTGCCAACTTCTGTTGAAGATAACTCTTCAAGGCGGGGAGTATAGTTTGCATACGGTTGCGCGGGAACAGCAGGGGTCGGCGCGGTGGCGCGGCACCTTCCGTCCCGCGCCCTTTTCCCCGTGACTGGACCCTGCGCCCGCGCCTCAGACCGCGCGACGCTCCCGCCATACCTCTCACGGACCTCTATCGAGAGCGCACGGACAACTTAGGCTAATATTAAATTGTTATACGTGATTAAAGCCAGTTTCCTATACAGTCCGCACTCTTTTCTTTCTACTTATGTAGTTAAGACCTCTTTATGGTACTACTAGATGTCGCTACACACAGCTTCCAAATTCAAGAATATTTTTTAACTATTATTACAAGCCAATTTGCCCCCTTAATATGGCCACTTTATTTGTTTTGCGCGTCATATAAAATACCATCATGTCATTAGCTTTCGAATTAGGAGTAAAACCAAAAACCTAAACAGCAATGTCAATCACTAAGGTAACCAAAACAAATAACTATTTAATCGATAGATATAGGGTACAATGATTTTACATATAGATAACTTCTCGCCTGTCACCCCTTGTGGTAAGCAGAAACTAGGGAACGCCAATTGCTACGATCTAGAAATAGCTCTTTCGATTCCTCCACCACGTTCATTAATCTTTTCATGCATAACATGATCGTCGGTTTCAACCGACTTCCAAAAAAGGAGGAGGTTCTCTCAATTCGTCTGTTTTCTTTTTGATACACGATATTTTGAACAATTATGGATCGATTTAAAAAAATTTTACATGATGGAGGATACTTCATAGTTGGTCCCAAATAAATTTCATTGAAATCGGTTGAGTACTTCATTAAAAATTTTTTTTTTTTTAAACTTTACTTCCACATGAGTAGTTTCAGAAAATGTTTACGTGGATGAAATTCTAAGTCGGCCAAAGTTTTGACGTGAAGTCGGCTTTTGTAATGCTCTGCATTCGTTGATTACAATGAGGCCCTTTTTAAGTATGTCGCCAATTTGATCGGGATACGTTTGCCTGGGGTGACCCCTTCCAAGACCACCACCCATTCGTGGTTTGTACAGTCACGTCTAATAATATGTTTACATTTTCATTGCATTTTGAACCTTATCACAACCGAATAAGTTGCGAAGTATGTACATATTAATGCACGTGACTGTACACATCCTTTGTAAATCTACTTTCATGATTTTTAGTCCACCATTTTATCTCACTGAATTGAATTTAATTTAATCCTTATATAGCATAGTTTTAAAAATATAGAAGAAGAACGTTCGAAAAAAGAGAGTAGCTAGCGCACTGTTTAGATACTGCAAACTGCGAGCATGTGGAACGGCGCTGAGTGACCAAGCTGATTCGCTCGTTCGCTCATGACTCACTCGCTACTGACCACTCCATCATGTGTATATACTAACGAAAGTGTATTTACAATTACAATTTCAACTATAAATAAAAGCCATGCACACAGATTGTAAGATCTATACCAAAATCAATTCAAAAAGTATTATCGAACCAATTGAATCATGGCCAACCATAAGCTCATTTTGGCAAACCATCATAATGCTAGTAGGTCGAAATTCGCTTCAAGATTTTCGACCTACTAGCATTAGTTTCGAACTTACCTATGAACTTGCTATCATTTCATTGGACACTGACATTTACTGAGTACAGAATTCGTACAGTATCTAAAATATCCTAAGTGTATTGACCTTCTCCCTCCTGGCGCGGAAGTCGTCATCGTGTATGTAGCTATGTGTGCCTACCTGGACCCGGCGGTCCACCTCCTCGCGCGCTCCTGGCGCGGAAGGACGCGATAGACTTCACAAGTTTGACAGTTTCAAAAGAATTATCAGCAAAATGGGTCATGTCATCATTCAGTTGGTTCGATACTTCATAAAATTATAGTGTTTTATCCTTTTCCATGTTTTCAGTTAACGTATAAAGAGAAGTTCTATTGTGGAGGATCGATTTTGACGCGATACGATGTCTTAACTGCGGCACACTGTCTTACATATAAGTAAGTAATTTGCTAGTAGATATACTGATATGTTTCTGCAGTTTGAGTACTTCAGTAAATGAGTAGTTTTATTTTTTATTAAATTTAAAATTTGTGTAGTGTGTGAAGCACCTCCTCATTATCACAGTGTTTTCACTAAATTTCGTTATTATCACTAAGATATAGATGGCGTTGTTTATCTATATCTATACTTATAATAAATCTGTAGAGAGGTCAATTCTGTACATGAAATATTTTTTCAAAATAACTATCAGGGGGTGATTAGTGATCGATACTGATGCCAAAAATGCAATCAGTAAAATTTTTGTCTGTCTGTCTGTCTGTATGTTCCTTATAGAAACAAAAACTACTCGACGGATTTTGACGAAACTTGGTAAAATTATTCTTCATACTCCTGGGCAGGTTATGGTATACTTATTATCACGCTACAATCAATAGGAGCAGAGCAGTGAAGGGAAATGTTGGAAAAACGGGAGAAGTTACTTCATTTTTTAAGCTTCCGTCGCGTGTGCGGCCTTAATTGTTAAAGCTACATAGAAATCATGTATGACAGAAATATTCTTCATAAAATTATATACAAAATATCCCACAACAGTATATGTCTATATTTTATGGTTGACTCACAATAACACGTGTAAATCCTGATAGCTTAGCAGTTCGGAGCTTTCTGATTATATTTGTTTACTCTTACATTTATAATACTCTCACTCATCCCTAATTAAAAAAAATTAACATTATTACCTATTCAATAACAAAAGAATCATAGAAATCGGTATAGAAACACCAAACTTATACCTACATGAAATACGCTAATAACCAATCGCGCGTGAATACTGAATGATATAAGGATTATTTTTGCGTAATGGTTGCCGCGCTCGACGCGGCTCGCGGCACGGCGGTAGGGTATAAAACGGCGGGAGGCGAGCGCAAGCTTTTGCGCGATTTAATATAGGTAGGTAGGTACAGAAGGAACAAGCGTTACATTACCTGTCAAATTTCCCCAACCAATTTTAACTTATTATCGAGGGCATAGAGTTCAAATTCAAGTAAAAAAATTTGACAGATTTGTAACGCTTGATGGACTGCCTTCTGTACATACAGAGATAAAATGGAAATCAAGGTTTTGTTTATTTCATGATCGTTTTGTGCCTCTTGGAAGTCAGAAACCGTAGACTTCTTCGGAATAAAAAGTAACGTATGTGTCAACTACTATATCAAATTACATTAATATTGGCTTAGCCGTTTGGCAGTGAAAAGCAGCCATACATAACTATAGGTAGTATTATATGTACACTGATAATGGCTGGATTAATGGATTTTGCTATTCTTTCACGCAAAAACTACTTAGCTTTACCTAGAATAACAATAAGCTGAGTATAATTAATGAAGATATTGCATGAATTAAGTAAAATTGAAGGCATTAAATAAAACACTTTTTAACCGGATGAATGGCGTATAATTTATATTTTACATTTTAACTCGACGTTTCGGTGTCTTTGCAGACCCCGTGGTCACGAGCGACTGTTAAAATTTAAAATGTAAATATACGCGATAAATCCGGTTAAAAAGTGTTTTATTTAATAGTCATACATAATAGTCATCGCGAAAACTTAAGACAATATTAAAATTTAAGGCACTTTGGCACCCGATTTGTTTATAACCTACCTATGTTTGTGGTTAGGAGTTATACATATTATATGGGCGAAGATTCTTCATTTTTATTTTTGTTATTAAAGATAGTTAGGACCTTGGAGAAGAAAATAACCTACTCGAAATACTAATTCAATACAGACGAAGTCGCGGGCATCATCTATGTAATATACCTACCTACCTATACTTTTTCACAAAACCTAGGTGAAACTGCGGATCACTGCTTTGTTGTAACAGTTTTTGAAGTAATTCTGTCTATCTATCAGTAACGCTTTAACAGTTAAACTACTGAGTCGATTTGGACGAAATTTAGAATAAGGTAAGTTTTAACTTCAAGGAGGATATAATAATAGTATCTATTTATCCAACTCTAATAAATGGTATCCACGCGGACGAAGTTGCGGGTCACAGCTAGTAATTTATAAAATTAGAAAAATGCCATAGACATAGACTCTTTCATCCTACTTTTCATTCTTCGGTTCATTCAATCAATCACCCAACCGACTCATTAAATCTATCTTTCATTCGTTACCTGTGTTCGTTACTGCGCACCCGTTTTCGAATGTTGTTTTTATCGCTTTTTTCTTGGATTCCTTTTACCCACAACCCGGCCACCATTTGGACTCTGAAGCTCCCTTTTTTAATTCTGACCCGGCAATTCTACTGGATTTCGAAAACAACGCTGCAATTTGACCTTTGCATGTTTATTTGAATTTTAATCGTGATAACGATTTTCTGATATATACATATTTCATATAATCATGATAATATACATATTTGAGGAGTCTTAAACTTTCTTAAAAAAAATACAGGGAAAGTTCCCGATTGGTTGTAGTAAAAGTTTCAGTCACTGAGTTCTAGATGGCGCTAGAGCTCCGTTTTGGCTGATATCTCTATCTCAACCTATAAAAGTTACTTTATGCTCATTATATACTACTCAAGAGAAAATAGGGCCCACCTCGTTTTTTTCATAAAAAACGATCGTATGACACTTTAAACTTAATTTTAATCTAGTTTAAGTATAAAATTGATCTGTTTATGTATTTTTAACATTATTATAAACAACGTTTTTTTAATCTTTACCCTCCAGTGGGTAGACATTAACAAATCAAGTTAAAATTACCCTATTCACTTGTGTTTAGACTTTCGTTACACACGTTTCTCAAATTGTTTCACAACTTTTTTGAGTTTTATCATTAGAACTCAATATAATGCCACGTATACGGCACCATATGAGCAAAGAAACAGCTTGCAACTGGGTCATTTACAACTGGAGGGTTGTACTCTTCATAGACGAGAGTAAAGTAAAGCTTTTTATAAATGATAGACGGGTCCGTTTGTGGAGAAGACAAAGCCAACGATTTACTGATCGGTTTGGTGGACCAAGAGTCATGGTGGGGGGCGGAATTATCTGAATGGACAAAACGAAGCTACTGATTCTAAGCAACGGTACGGTAACGAACAACATGTAATCTGGATCGTTGCCCATCTTCAGTTGAGGATTAAAAATGGATCGTTTGGTCAGTTATTCCTGCACTATAGCTTGCTGCAGTTTTATTCATTTATTTTTATTTATTCATTCACAAAATGCACAGCTCTTAATATTAATTAATACATAAAATATAGAGAATAATTCTTATAGCCAATAACGGATTTACATTATTTTTGTGTTTCTTCTAGGCGCGTAGGTAACAAATTATTATATTCAACACATTAAAATTATAAAATACTGATAAAAAAATATTGACAGTTACATATATAAAAATACAATTATATTTAAATTAATTTATAATTATTAAATATTAATATTAATTATTAATTAATATTAATATTTAATAATATAAAAAAGAAAAATGAAAATGTCAAATTTTAAAGAGGTAGTCATTATTAATATTTAATAATATTGTCATTACGAATGACACTTTAAACGAATGTATTGGTCTTCTTTAGTGGTTGTTGCCCAGTTGCTTCCTGACCGCGTCTTCTAACAACACTACCATTCTCCTGGTAGAGAGCCCAAACGTTTCGGATAGCTCGCCTTGATGCACTTAAGCGTAGAGCTATTGATCCTTGAGAGATCAATTGTTTGTGTGTGTCTGACGCACACAAACGTGGCCGCGCCATTGAAACACAACGAACCGCGCGGCCACGTAGTTTTAAAACCAAACATTGCAGAGACCTGAAATTTTGGTAAAACATAGATTGAATTTGTAAAAAAATTGTAAAAATTTAGAAAAAAATCCTGAATTTGTATTTAAGCAGCTGCAAGGTTATAACCCCATGGCCGCGCCATCGAACAGGTAAAAAATACGTTGTCGTCGATATCTCGCTGGAAAAGCATTGCAGAGGTCGGAATTTTTTTGTAAAACGTTGATTTGAATTTGTGAAAAGTAGTAAAAATATATTACAAAATTATAGGTTCTTACTATGGGAGCTGTAAGACCAAAACCCCGCCATTGAAACGGTGAAAAAATACGCAAAAGCATCGCAGAGTTTCTTTTAACCCCGGTTTTGAATTTGTAGAAACTATTAAAGATGCACAAATAACTCCTAGAGTCATTTTAAGGAGCTGTTGAACTAAATCTTTAATACGGCTTGAATACGTGTATAGGGTGACCATGGCTTAGTATTAACCGAAATCTTTCCATCTGTTTAATAGAAATTATATCACAAATCCATATTTATTTCGCGTAGTAAATTTTATTTTATTTTAGAGCCCGATTCGATTATTGTTCGCACCAGTTACCCAAGGGTGGCACTACTCTGTGATTTTGTTGAATGAATGACGAATTGCTTTTGATAAATGTCAAATGTCATGTTGTTGTTGATCACTCTCTCACGACTTGGCGCCTCAAATGTAGATTGATTTTATACGGTGACTGTGCAGTTTTTGTTAGTAAAAACGCAAATTATTTTGGTGCAATCGGGTCCATATTATATACATTAATATAAGTATAAGTATTTCCTACATATTTCATCAATTCCCCTCCTTATTATATATATACATCGACATACGTGAATGTTGAGGCCACGCAATATCGACTATCAATGCTGTCGAACCATCACGAAAGAAAAAACTTTTATTTAAAATTGTAAACTATCTAATGACAGACTTTATTACGATGCACTAAATTATAAAAACTATGTGTGATGATTTAATATTAATATCTTCCTTGATCAAACCAATTCTATTACTACGTTACTAAATTAATGATTTGAAAATGTATCTAAAAGTAAGCTACTGATATCGTGATTATGATGTATGATTTTGTTTTAAATGCGATGAAGTTTGATGTATGATGTAACTATTTAAGTAGGTATGAATATTATTTTATCTACTCTCATATCATAATATTCAAAATATAAAACTCAGAACGAATATATATTGACATACTTTTTAAAATAGTATAACGAAATGAAATTAAAAAATTAAATTATAACACACTACCTCGAACAATACAATGTTATAATAATTTTTTTTTTCATTTCGATACAGATAACAGACCATAGATTTAATTTTTTTATCTGTGTCCTGCGAGCGCCGCGCGCGCGCTAGGTACGTTACATTCTGTGGCCGCGCGGCGCGTTTTGGCGCATGCGCGATAATGGCGGGAATAAATATCTTCAGTTTAAATAAAACTACTTTTTAACCGGATTAATCGCGTATAATTTATATTTTACATTTTAACTCGACGTTTCGGTGCCTTTGCAGACCCCGTGGTCACGAGCGACTGAGGTGTCAGGCGTCAGATTGATAGTGGAAAAAGTTATACATCATCTCCATCTATTTCTCAGTCTTCGAGCGTAGCGTTCAGAGTTAACACAAAATGAGCTGACAGTGTCTCGAGTTTCAGGTCGTGCTTCCTTTCAAGATCCCTTTACAAGACCCAGGTGTATACAAGATTGACTGCGGCTGTGGGCTTTCCTACATTGGTCAAACTAAAAGAAGTGTATCAACCCGTGTAAAGTGTAAAGTGTATTGACATTAAAAACCGAAGAGTAACCAAGTCTGCAGTTTGTGAGCATTCCATAGACAAGCCCAACCACTACTTAAGGTTTGACTCTGTGAAAGTTCTATCTAGGGAGACACATTATATACCTAGAATGATCAGAGAAGCCATTGAAATTAAAAAGCACCCTAATTTCAACAGAGAAGATGGTTGGAAACTATCACCAGCATGGGACCCTATTCTCAAAGATATTAAGTCAAACATCCAGCAAGCAGCACGACCTGAAACTCGAGACACTGTCAGCTCATTTTGTGTTAACCCTGAACGCTACGCTCGAAGACTGAGAAATAGATGGAGATGATGTATAACTTTTTCCACTATCAATCTGACGCCTGACACCTCAGTCGCTCGTGACCACGGGGTCTGCAAAGGCACCGAAACGTCGAGTTAAAATGTAAAATATAAATTATACGCGATTAATCCGGTTAAAAAGTAGTTTTATTTAAATTATGAATCGTGAAAACTTAAGACAATACTAAATATCTTCAGTGTATGAGATTAGATAAAGTAGTGTATGAAACTGCACATAACTAGGTATTATGTGACAGTTTCATAAACTACTATAATGAGAATGGAATAATTTATTTATTTATTTATTTATTACCAATAACAAAATCCACAGACCTTAAGTATAGTTAGATAGTTCACATAAGAGATACGAGCTTACGTCTAATGACGGATTTACATTTTATTATTAAAAACTTGAGAGCCTAATATATTTTATCGTAAAGAGTTTATACAGATTTTGTTTTTAATTCAGTAATTAGTTCTAAAAAAAAAAAGAGACGAAAGTACGGAGAAATACAAAATATCTAAACTTGAATTAAGTACATGGTTTGATACAATTTGGTAAAAAATAAAATAATAATAATAACGTAAGTTGCTAAGTAACTTCCTATTTAATAAGAATTATTGAGTCAGAATGAGTGTGTGTGTGTGTGCGTGTGTGTGTGTGTACGTGTGTCTGTATGTATGGGTGTAAAGATATGGGTAAGTTTGGATTTTATTGTTATTCTTTTCTGTCTGAGTTTGAGATCACTTCTGTTAACTGTCTCCTAAATTGATTTTTGCTAGCATTAAATATATCAGTAGAATCAAAGTATTTATTATAGGTTTTTTGCGTTCGATAGATAATTGCGTTCTGATTATAATTTGTACGTGCGCTGGGCAGATCGAACAAGGCTGTGTGTCTTGTACGGCGTGAGGGGACTCGAAACCGCAGAAACAGTTCCGTGAGCTCGGAGCAATCGATTGCACCATGTACAACACTGTGCAAGAACATCATGTCGTTTAAAACTCTTCTATCTTTAAGTGACAGAATCTTATGAGTTCGACATGCGTTCTCATAATTTTGGATTTTAAGTTGGCTTCGATAATTCAAATTCTTTATAAATTTCAGTTGAATTTTTTCCATGCTATTTATATTTATTAGGTACTGTGGATTCCAGATATTACTACAGTACTCAAGTACACTTCTTACAAAGGCGAAGTATAACATTTTGATGCAGTTAGTATCAGTAAATGGTTTACTGACTCGCAAAATGAAACCTAAGTTCCTGTATGCTGTACTTACGATGTGAGTGATGTGGTCATTATATGATAGTTTGTCGTCCAAAATAATGCCTAAGTCTTTTATTTGTTTTACTTTTTTTAAGTTTATGTCACATATTTTATAATTAAAGTTGATAGGGTTTATTTTACGAGTAAAAGTCATTGTCATACATTTATTAATATTAACGTCAATTTTATTATCTGTATTGTACTTATTTAAACTAATAAGGTCATTTTGAAGATTGATGCAGTCTGAAATTGAACTAATTTTATTATAAATTTTCGTGTCGTCGGCATACATTAAAAATTTTGAAAATTTAAAGCATTTACCCACATCGTACAGGTAAACAGCATACAGGAGCGGCGATAGAATTGAGCCCTGGGGCACGCCTGAGGGAACATCTATATAGTTTGACCGATAACCGCCTACTACTACAGCCTGGCTACGGTTTCGAAGGTAGGATTCTAGTTCTCGCATATGCCTAGTTCTCGCAACTTGCGCAAGAGAATGGTGTGATCTACACGGTCGAACGCTTTTTCGAAATCCGTATAAATCACATCTACTTGCGAGCCGCCATCCATACCTTGCAATACGTCATTGGTAAGAACAGCTAGATTGGTGTTGGTGGAACGTCCTTTAATGAAACCGTGTTGGTTAGCTGGTATATTGCGATAAAGAAAAGGGTGTAAATAGTGATGGACTGTTTTTTCCATAAATTTACTGATTGTATTTAACCTGGATATGGGGCGGTAATTCTCTATAGCTGATTTTGTGCCTTTTTTATGGACAGGAGTAATGTGTGCGGTTTTCCATATGCGCGGGACGTACCCCTCTTTAAAACAACGATTGAACAATAGAGTTATAGGTTTGGTTAGAGATTTTGAGCAGTTAATATAAAAAATGGGCGGAATATGGTCACTACCAGCGCCTTTGTGCGGATTCGTGGATTTAAGCAATTTAAAAATAAAATCGGCTTCCACATGGATTGAATTTAATGTGTCAGAACTTATAATGTTTACCTCGTCATTAGCTGTGGAATTCAAAATGGATACGGGTTCACTAAAATTTTTACAAAAGCACTCGTTGAATGATAAACATATATTTTTTGGGTCTGAGATTGACTTATTTTCGTAAATCATTAAATTAGGGAAGTCAGTGTTATTCTTTCTTCTAGACTTGACATATGTCCAAAGTAGTTTAGGACATGCTTTGATATTTTGTTGAGAACGTTCTATGTAGGTATGGTAACAATTTGTTTGCAATTTTTTGGCCTGGGCGCGTAAATATGAAAAAGTTTCGTAATCTTGTTTATTCCCATATCGTTTCCAGTTGGAATGAGCCTTAGATTTTTCTTTGATTAATTTTATTAAGTTTCGACTATACCAAATTGGATAATTATATTTTTTGAAATAGTTTTTTTGGGTACATATTTAACAATAGCTTCATTAATACGTTTATAAAAAATATTCACCGCAGTCTCCAAGTCACAAGACAACAATAGATCCTCCCATAGTAATGCCTCTAAATCATTATTTATTGAGGCATAATCTGCTTTAAAGAAAAGTAACTTAGTTTGTGGCGCTTGTTTTAAGGGTGGTATCAATATGTCAGTTGCATCTACGATTAATGTCGGGTGATAAATATCTTCTTTAACAAATGCTAAGTTAGATCTTTGTAAACCCAGTGAGAAGTTAGCGAATATTAAGTCTAGAGTATTGTTATGCGAGTTTACGATAGAGTTAAACTGATTGAAACCAACATAGGATGTGTAATTAATTAACTGAGAGGCAGAATTCTGTATTTCTATTGATCCTTTTTTTAGTATAATAGGGGAACCCGTGGTCCATTGGATGCAAGGTAAGTTAAAATCTCCAGTTAAAATAATTTTGTCATTCGGATGTTCTTCCGTAATAATCGCGAGTAAGTCTAGTAGTACCTGTAAACGTGTAGTTAAATGTTTATCGGGCAAGTCATAGCAGGGAGGACGGGGGCCGGAGGGCGCGGGCGAGGGAGCAGCGAGCGCCTCCCGCGGCACAATTACCCACACGCACTCGAGCCCTTCGCGCTGCCACTCGGGACGCGCGCGCGCACCGAGCCGCGTCGCACTCAGTATCATAACTCCACCGCCGCGAGGGCCTCCGCCGCCGCCGGCGCCCACGCCGCTGCCGCTACCGCGGTCCCGCCGAAACACCTCGTACCTGTTGCAACTCAGTTCAGCATCGTAAATGCCATCATGAAGCCATGTCTCGGTGCAAAGAACAACTTCTGCTTCACAAATCAGTGTGTTTTTATAGAATTCTGTGATTTTAGTTCGAAGCCCGCGCACGTTTTGATACATCAATTGTAATCTAGTAGTCATTGTTGGATATATATATATGTATAAGTAATCCATGCTTAATGATCTATCGAGCGTTGGCGGTAAAAATGAAGTCGAGACTGAATAATAAAAATTTAAGAGACTTTGAAATAAAAGTGAAACTAAGTAATATGAGTAAGTGATGTGCGTCAAATCACAGACAGTGTTATTTGTTTCTATTGTAATATGTTTATTGAAAATTATTGTGGTGATAAATGAGTGTGATGGACTGTAAGGCGAGTTGTAAAATTGTAATTTAAATGGATAAGAATAAAGATGACTGTGTGTATAGTGTGTTATTTTGTATAATAGCTTTGGACAAAGATATTTTTTTGAAGTACTTACAAAATTGATAAAAATGGTAATGATGAGTAAATAATTAATATTGATTATTGTTCGTTTTATTTTAATTCTTCCAAGTCCCTTAAACTTAATATCGGGATGGGTGGCGAGCTGTCTGTTTTTCGTATATATATCCGGCAGTTTTTTGTCCATACGTGTTTGATATTGTTTTCAAATGCTTTAGTTTTAAAAGATTTTAATAATTGCTTATTTTGCTTGGTAAGGTGTTCATTGATATATATCTTTTTTATCTCGCCACCCACACCGATGTCTTCAGTTGTTATATGACGCTTCCGCGCTGCAGCGATGATGGTGTCCTTTGTTGCCCGCTGCCGGAGGCGCGCCACGATGGCGCGGGCGCTGCTACTGCCGCCGGCCGCGGCGCCGCCGGGCTGCCGGCGTCGCGGCTGCACGCGGTGCGCGAACTCGATGTCGGTGGGTTGCACTGTGACTCCGATTTGGGCTGCGATCTTAACTACCACATCGACAGTGGACTCGTTGGCATTCTCGGGCACTCCGACTACCTCGATATTCTGCGCGCGGGACCATTGTTCACTACGCGCTTGGGAGTCCTCCAGTGTCTTCGTTCGTAGCTTTAAGGAATTAATCTCCTCTCTGAGCAACTTATTTTCCTCGTTCAGTTGGGACATCCTTTCTTTAGTCTCCGAGTAATACTTAAAAAAGTCGTCACATTGTCCACTCAGATATTTTACCGATGCGTCGAGGTCGGTAATACGCTCCCCGAGCGCACGGAACTGGACCTCCATTGCTTCCGTTAGAGATTTGGTAGCCTCACCGTGGTACGTGTCAGGACGTGGGTCGGCGGGAGCGGCGATATCCTCGTGAGATGTAGGTGCCGGCGTGCCTCGCTTCACGGTAATATTGATATGATCCGTTTCAACAGGAGGTAAACTTATCTTAACTGGGGTATCCGAGTTGTCTCCATGCCTGGGTTGTTTGCTAACGCATAGGGGGCAAACCCATGCTTGGGTTTTCTTGTAGGATTCTGCCGATAGGTTTACACACGCGAAATGGTACGTTTTGGCACAAGTTGTTCGCGAACAGGTTGCTTTTTCGGAGACTTTAAGGGTCTTTTTACAACCGCTGCATGAGACCATTTTAGCTGATATTTAGGTAAAATTCACTTGATTTTAAACTGTTTAATTGTGAATGTAAAACAGAAATTGTATTAACAAATTTTAACGTAATCGAATCGGTTAGGAAAGAACTAGTACGAGTAATATACGTCTGCTCTCAACGACGGTTGACCGTTTTGTGTAATGGTTTTAATGACTCGTATTGCACACTGATACTAACAAGCGACTAACTAAACTGATGTTGGTGAAATGAGATGGAATGGGTGAGGTTAAGATATGAAATTGATGGAATGAAAGAAAAAAATTGGAACAATCTCACGGTTTCGAAACTGTGTTCTTCTTCGTTTTCGAGATTTTTCCCTAAACTGCACTTGTAAAACAGCTAAATTATTTTTGTCGTCATCGATGGCTGCGTAGACACGTAGACTCGTTGCTGCTCAAAGTTCAGTAACAGCTTGTAGAAGTTCCCTTATCTTGCTCGGCTGCCTTGCGAAGATATGACGCGACGTGACTTTTAATTTAGTGGCGAGTAAAGGACCATAAAGAAGTCTTAACTACGTTAGTAGAAAGAAAAGGGTGCGGACTGTATAGGAAACTGGCTGTAATCACGTATAACAATATAATATTAGCCTAAGTGGTCCGTGCGCTCTTGATAGAGGTCCATGAGAGGTCTGGTCAGGAGCCGTCGCGCGGTCGGAGGCGCGGGCGCAGGGTTCAGTCTCGGGGTGAAGGGCGCGGGACGGCAGGTGCCGGGCCGCGTATTTACAAAGTCTATATTGAGTGAAAGTGCGAACTGAACTGGATTAGCTTTTGTATGACAAAAACTTACCGAAACCCTAATCTATTCTAGTACCTACAGAAATTGACCGAAGTCGTATAGACTTTGTGAGATTACTTCAATGTAACATTGCAGCAACAAATGCTATACCACTTGATACCGATATTTACCGATCGTTAACTTCAATTTGATACTTAAATGGCAATTGTTCTGATTTTAAAGATAGGAATAAAATGGGCATGCATTATGACCATCGTTATTTTGATGACTTAATGTTTGACTTTTGACCATGTCGGGATTGTCCAGGGTTGACTATAATAGCTGACCAGGTTTATGGCGCTTCGCCGGCCGCTGCCGCGGCACCGCTCGCTTCGCTCGCTCGGCTCGCGCATGTGTGTAACTATATGCAACCTAACATGCTCCTCCTCGCTGCGCTCGTCGTCGCACCTAACCGTACCGTCTCCGCCTTCCGGTGCGGGAGCCCTTCTCGTAGCTTATCTCTTTCATCGCAATGTATATCAAACAAAGATATACCTACTTTTCTTCTTGACAAAAGCTTATCTATTTGAGTGAATATGTATTATACAGTACTAGGTTTTGTCTTTGCATTTCTTTGAAAATTGAGCAAAAGCTAATCCATTTCAGTATTTTTTTTTACTGAGTTCGATTAGGTATTGTCGAGTAATATGCATAAACAAAAGCTCCTCTATTAGAGTCTGACTCGTGACTCAAATAGTATAGCCTTTGTATATTCGCCGCCGGGCCGCAGCGCCGACCCCTGCTGTTCCCGCGCAACCGTATGCTCCACTAAAGCGTATTGTTAATTTTATAACTTTGCTGTACAATAAGTTTGCTATAGGTTTCCACTTTATCTCAACGGCACTTTGATGTAATTACAAAATGATAATATAATATGGTGCGTGTATTAGTCGATATCACAAATTATATTTAGAACAAGTTAATAACAAAAGACTATGTTTCTACAAATAGCATTGTTTGATAATTGACCGGCAAGCCTTTGAGTGAGTGGTACTTATTAACATGAGCTTTCACACCTGATTTTACCTTCTTTTTATTCCATTATCTGGAGGGTGTGTGTTAGAGATGCCATAGCTATAAGGCAAATATATATATAGGCTTATAGGCAAATGTGGGCCAGAAAACTTAAGATGTTCTATACTGAGTCCATCGTGGCCAGGAGATTTCCCTCTAGACATGGATTTAATTGTACGTGCAATGTCTTTTGCGGTAATTTGAGTTTTCCTTTTATCGTGTCTCAATTGCAAATATTCATGAGAATAACATTTAGGTATTATCTGTTTGTCAACCAATTTTTTGAGGTCCTTATATTTTGCATTGAAACAGGGAGTTTCGATGAATACAAATTAAGCTTTGGTTGAGTAGTGTTCAAACTAAAAAAAGGCACTGAAGTAGTTTCAGCATCTGAGAGCATGGATGTTTTTATGAACATTATATCGGGATTTGTCTTTTTTAAAGTTGCAACGAAATTTCTGATTCTTAAAAGTTTTGCCTAAAACTTCGTCAAATCCCAAAAAGTCTTTGATAATATGCACTTGATATGGGTTTGGTTTTTTTCGCGCCAGTTCTATGACAGAAGCCCATTAAGTAGGTGCCCACACGGTAGTTTTCTTTACAGCGCGTTGTATGGTAGCATGCATGCTGTCAACTGGCATGAATGTATGCCCTGGTATAAGGTAATTTATTTGGATTGTCTCCAAATTCAGAGCAATGGACAAAAAATATCTCAACACACTCAACATAGTTTTATTTTTGTTTTGTCCGAAGCATGAATCGGAGTACAAAAATACAGATTTCCATGATTATCTACCTCTTGAAGGTAATTGTATAAGCATGTATCTCATTAGCCCCAAGATGGGCATCAACTCTGTCCATAGATTAGAAAATCCCATCTGAGTGTTAATTTCATAAACTGTAAGATTGTATACAGCTATCTTTCTAGAGTAGTATAATGCCATATTATCACCATGTGGTGTATTAAGGACTTTTTGCATATCAAAGCTAGCACATATTACACTGGCATCCACAGAATTCAGTTGTTGGTGACATTGGAACCTTTTGTAGGATTCTTCTTTTTCTCGAATGTGATTATCATATTTAATCATCTCATCACAATTTTTGATATCATATGTCTGTGTCATACACAAAACACACTTATCCTTTCTGGGAACATGGAATCCTATATTATAATTCTCCTGTAGCGAATTTGAGAAAACCTTGAATGACATACTCTTCACGTCTTCTTCGTGACAGTTATATCGTAAATACGATATAAGTTTGAAATATTTTTGAAATGATCTGGTAAATAAAGCTTCTTAGAATCCTTTCTGCAATAATGAGATGGAACCAAAGGTAAGGACGTCATAAATTGTTTTGCATGGTTTATTGTGTTTTCAGCAGTTCTGTTACCACCACCATTTATTCCTCATTCACCTTTTTTTGCAAACCCTTCGACTGTGTTTGCAAGGGTATACAATATAAACCTTTACGAAATATTCTGCGTATTTATTAAAAAAATTTGGAACACTTGTCTCCTTCCATCTCCCTCATTTATGTAATACTCAAATGTAGAACTTCCTTTGGATGATTCACCTTTATCTTTAGTATGTTGAGAGATATTCTTTTTTATTGCGCATTTAAATATCCAATCTCTTTGGCGTTGAGAATTGCCAAGATTCCAATAAAAAGTAAATAATTGTTGACGTCTTGTATCTGGAATGTCACCACACTTTCGCTTACAAACAACATCTTTGCAGGGATTACTTTTCATACATTTAAATGGCACTTTGTCTCCTTTTTCAGTAGTATAAGTTTTACCTAGATTTTTTTTTTTTTTATTTTCTTTTTTAATAGATTTCTTTGGCTAGATGTTTTACTTCACCATAAGAGCATCGGTTGGTAAAACAACTAATGTAAATACTTAACTCAGAAAAAACACTGGTACATGGCATCCGGTATAAGGATCTAATCCACCCCCTATCGTTCAAGATTCCGACTCGATCGTCACTAGACCACCAGGGCTCCCGTTAACTATTTATTTTTGAAGTATTGGTTGCCAAGTGGCCAACGGTTTGAACTCGTAATTGAGGAAACTCGGGTTCGATCACCGAATACAATACACCAAATACAATAGAGAAGTAATTTTCTCTATCATAAAAGTAATATTTATCCAATGAAATATTGAATAGGTACTGATTATCTCTCAATTAACTTCAAGAATATATATAATATTATTTAGTTTGCTACTCACCCAAACTCCTGATTTATTGTTTTTATTTTTATTACGGTAATAACGCGTAAACAAACTTAAATAACGAATATTTTTTATAACAACAAATACAAATACAACAAATACGCTTTCCTACTGTCGGCGCTCACGCACTAACTGATCCGCGATCAAAATGGCGTACCCAAGGAATAAATCGGGTAGGGGGAGGAGGCGAGTCCATCTAGAATGGCGTAATTGATCACCGTACACAAAACAATGCTCTATTCTTAAGGTGTAATTATAATTTTAGCTATTATTGAAATGTTTAAAATGTAGTATCTGTTCGATGAACGCAAACCAGCCCGGAATGTATTGCTGTATCTTACATTAAAAAATTGCAACGTAAAAAACTGAGGCGGCAGAAATGCTGTATCTCTTTAGAATAAATATTTTTAATAAAAACATATTGCTGTATCTGTATTTTTATATTGAACACATTGTCGTTTGTATTTTATTTTAAAAAGTTTCGATTTTTCGTCTATTCACATCATTTTTTTTCTGTACATAGTAAAAAACTAGAAAAAAGTCAATGGTGTATCTTATTTTTTTTAATCGTAGAAAGACGAGGCATAGACCGTTCGACGCAGTTTTTTTTTCTGATTAAGAATATGGTCTTAAGTAATTTAGCCCAGTTATTGAGATACGCCATTTCCGCTTTCTGCCGTCGATATATTCAACTCAAATTATCAAGTTTTACTATTATTATCGATTTAAATACACAGAACAGTTGTTTATACGTATTTGCGCTTGGACTACCCTCATGTTTATTAGCTGTTCATACGTAGGAATGGTGTTCATACGTAGGAATGACTTGGTGAAATAACTACAAATTGCTTGTTAAATAGATATTTTAGGTGTATTAATACGTGAAAAGTGACTCGTTGGGATTTATATGTATTTCGAGTACTGTTCAAACAGAGCCTTAGCACACATAAAGGCACATTTGAAAAATATTCAACAGAAAACACAAACGTATTTAATTGTTGTGACAAGCGCTCGTCACACACGAACTTATCCGAGTAGATAGGGCAGAAAGCCCATACTCGAGGATTGTATAAGATGTCCTCTCTATACGTAATACTATATCTCGATGGGTATGGTAGGTAGCTACTCAAAATACATATATCAAATTATAATTTCATACATACATACCTAACTTCACGCCTGTATCCCTTATGGGGTAGGCAGAACACCAGAGGTTATAAGACCATTTGATGTCACGTTTGACAAAGGAGGTACCTATTATAATGATGTAGAAATGATATTGCAGTGACAGTGTGTCAGCAAATCGCCCACAAAAACGCCAATAAAACCTCTGTCTCTTAACTGACTTTTACAGTATGCCTGGGAAGAGAAGAAGCTGGTACATTCTATGTTTTTTTTTCCATGCTGGACTAGGAGCGAAAGAATTAATTTCAAACCATCTTTAACATCCTCTACTAAAACAGCCATACGTCTTTTGTATATGAATCTGATTTTAATCAACGTGTTATATTAAATAAACACCTCAAAATATTTGTCGCTTTTGAACATTTTATTTTGATTTCGTGGTTTCAATGATCTGTAACAACAGAGTTTCCGACTATTTGCTTGCGCAATCTACATACAAATGATACGGTATTTTAAGTTTTTTGCGTCTATGACTAGCATGACTAGCAATTATTTTACATACATAACTTCACGCCTGTATCCCTTATGGGGTAGGCAGAACATCAGAGGTTATAAGACCAACTGATGTCACGTTTGACTAATGAGGTATTATAATGATTGCGAGAGGCTATTGCATTGACAGGGGGTCTGCCTATCGACCACAAAAATGCCAATAAAACCTCTGTCCCTTAACTGACTTTTACAGTATGCCCGGGAAGAGAAGCAGCTGGCACATTCTATTTTTTTCTTTCACTCCCAGTCCAGCATGGAAAATTTATTTACTTACCAATTATTTTACTTACTTTATTATTTTCAGACACAAAATTATAGAGACGACTCATCTTTCGGTGCGCGTTGGAGCTACAGAAACAAACAACGGTAAGATTATTAATTAAGTTAATTAGGTATAATAATCTCGGAGCTAACGAAAGAAATTTTTGATAAGTTCGATATTATTTTTAAGGATTTTTAAAGGTTTTTGTTTTTTTAATGCCCGAATATAATTTCATAGATAAGAAAAATACTTAATAATTTTGCCTCGATCGTGGTTTCAGTCCCGGGTTCTTATAAATTTCCCAACTTTTTAAGTACTTTCGCTGCCATTTCTTCAAATTTAGGTATATTTGCTGGATTTTATATGCCCATAATCTCAGTATTTTAATAAGTATTAATTGTTTTTAACTATCGCGGTTATTTTCACTATGATTTAATGTATTTACAGGATACTTACCACGATTTTCGATTTTATTTTCGCACGTCCGATATTTCGATGCTGTTACAAGCACTTGTTAAATAGCAGTCCGCGATCATGGTGCTTGTAACAGCATCGAAATATCGGACGTGCGAAAATAAAATCGAAAATCGTGGTAAGAATCCCGTAAATACATTAAATCATAGTTTTAATTAGTATGTGTTTATTCCAATAAGATATAATAATGCGTAGTTTATTGGCAATCTTAAGTAACAGGAGCGAAATAAACTCATTTTTTTGTGCCTTTTCTCAAAGTGCCGGCCAACAAAAAGAAAATGATATTATGTGTCGTTAGAGCTAACCAAACTGAACAATAGTTAATATGGAACAAAAGTTGTGGGATTTTTCTATGTCAAGTTATACAAGTTTATATGTCGTTGTTCGCGCCAGTAAGGCGCTTTTAGTTCGTAGTTAAGGCTACCCGCATTTTTCTATTTATTTGACCATTAGATGTCATTCGCCGCATACATTTTATACTTCAGTACATCGTCATACAGCGTCACGAACGGTTCGCGTCTCACGTGCCCAACACGCGCCTGAAGGCTGTGTACTCATCATATAGATAGGGTGCTCCTTAATGCCCCTTGACCGCGCCGCCAGTGGATGCTTCTCTCGCATGAGAACCCACAAACAAACCGCAAGTATTGGACTAAACTGCTTACGTTGTGAAGTGACGTCATATTACCCGGGCCCGGAAGAAAGAAGCAATAGAAGAAGCAGACGTACCGCTCCAGGGTTCGTGTATGGGTGAGCGTTGCCGCTCTTTCCGCTGTAAGTCTAGCATAGTCCAATTCTCTCTTTTTATTAATAGATATTAGATGCTCCCTAACCGCATTATACTCTCAACCGCATTCAAAGAGGGTGTGTATCCCTAGCGATCCGAGGGTGGTTATTTGCCTCCATACGAAGCAGTGGCCGCCACATACCCCATTCTGGTCCTTTCGAGCCTGATTTATACCCAATCTAGTCCTTTTGAGTCCGATTGATCTCCCAATCTGGTCTTTTCAACCTAGATTTCTTTCTTTATAACCTTAGGTATTAGGTATCGGTTCCAAGCAACCGCCCTAACCTGGCCAACTGCGCCTTCCGCCATATTTCTATAATCGCTTTCTTACGCTAATATATCAAATTACTACACCTAATTCCCTTATTATAATCAAATACAGTCCACTGATCATAATTTGTACCTTCCTAAAGCAAACTTTAATTTCGCAAAACCTATTGAGTTATACACTACTTTATAAGTTGTTTTTTCAACTATTACTTTACCGCTCATTCCATTTTATTCTCTTTGTTACGTTACGGAGTGTAAAAACTTGTTTTAAGCATACTTTTATAATTTCTTACAATAATATTTACATGTAGGTAGTTTCAAAACTCTCGCGAAATTGTTCTCGAACATTCCATTTTTAACTAAATCTAAGTAATTTCTAATCTTTTAACATATTCTTTTAACTTAATGACGTCTAAAAGTGCAACTGTTTCTAAGGGCGTTGACAAAATGTCGTTAACACTAAAAAAGTTAACTCGAAAACGCGATGAAATATTCTCACGGTTACAAATAACCTATAACTATACCAAAGACGCTTTACACGATGAATCTTCTTGCGAGTTATTTATGTGTAACATGATTTCCTTAGACGATTTACGTTCTGAATTTAGTAACATAATCGAAAATATTAATGATCTTGAACAAGAAATAAATCCTTCGTATGAACCTAGTTTTCAAAGCTGGTCGGCATAGACACACCGCTAATAAATTATTTAATAAAACTACAGTTTCTGTACCGCAACAGCCTTATTCTAAAAAGGCCGTCATCAATTTGCCTAAACTAGATTTGGTTAGTTTTTCCGGTGAACCTACTACATGGCCTACATTTTATGAAACCTATAAAAATACGATTCACGATAATCCTGACATAACCGATAAAGAGTGCAATATTTGTTAGGTAAATTGTCAGGTCGTGCCCTGTCCATCTGTAGCGGTATAACACCTAACGCCGACAACTACCAATTAATATGGCAGACGCTTGTAGATAAGTACAACGACAAACGTAGTTTAGCAGCAGCATACCTTGAACAAATGTTCGAGTTTAAACCATTTAATACCGCACACTCTAATAATATTGACTTATTCCTAGATAAGTTTTGCGCCGCAGTCTCATGCTTACAATCTCTCAAACTTAATAATCTATCAGATTTTATGCTGCTACATATCGCTCTTAATAAAATTGATTCCGAAACCGCCCGCTCCTTCGAAATGCAAAATAGAGATTCATCCATACCTACCTACAATGATTTAATAACTTTCCTTCATACACAAACTAAAATACTTGACCGTACTGCGTCACATTCTAATTACTCTCATAGTAAAAATCGTGCACCGACCTTAGCTCGTCAAACCAATAATAATTATTCCCGATCCGTAACTAAGCCTATGCATTCCTTTGTAACTGCTTCTCACTCGCACTCGCAGAGTTGCTTATTATGTAAGCAACCTAATCATTATCAATTGTTTAAATGTCCGAAGTTTATGGACCTATCTATCGATAAACGCCTTGAATTAGTTAAATCTTATAAAGCATGTACCAATTGTTTAAGTTACAGTCATCATTTAACTTCATGTAAGTCGCTGTTTAACTGTCGATACTGTAATGACAAGCATCACTCACTGCTATGCCGCAAGCAAGTATCGAACCGTGCGCCTGCGCCTACAACCACTGCGCCGACGCGACGGGGCAGTCCGCGCGCGACCGCGATGACTCACGCGCTTGTCTCGATGCCGCCGCGAGGACTCAGCCGTCCGCACAAAATAATGTTGCGTTATGTAATAACTTAGATTCCTTTGTTTCACGCGCGTCGACTTGTTTACTTGGTACAATCGAACTTTTAGTTTATGACACGTCTGGTACATCGCATAATATTCGTGCCCTGCTAGATTCGGGATCACAAAATCATTTTATAACCGCAAATGCTTGTTCAAAACTTAAACTTAATTGTAATAAAATTTCCCGCGCTTTTGTTAAGGGTATAGGTTCATCGCCAAACCCAATAAAAGGCAAAACTTCGTTTATAATTAACTCGCTTAATAATAATAGTGTCTCTTTTCCGCTCGAGGCTTTTATCATAGACCGCATTACTGATAGTTTACCAAATATCAATATTGACATGTCAGCACTTTCTTACTTACAAAATATAACCCTAGCTGATAATAAGTTTTATAAACCTGGAGATATTGATCTTCTTATAGGTGCCCCACTATTTACTGAAATTTTGCTTTCTGGTCGCATTACCGGACCTCCCGGGACCCCGACGGGTCTGGAGACGGTGTTTGGCTATGTTTTAATAGGCAATGCGCCAGCCGCTAATTGTTTAACCGTAAATAATATTTCTTTATGTGCCTTTGCTGAACCCGCGCCGCAAATAGATAGTATTCTACATAAGTTTTGGCAATTAGAGGATTTTTCTTGCGAGCCTGCCTTAAGCCCGTCCGCTCGCGAATGCGAACAAATATTTATCGATTCCGTGTCGAGAGACTCGACCGGCCGCTACACGGTTGCTTTGCCGTTTTCTCATGATACTGAACTTCTAGGTAGTTCATATCAAACCGCTAAACGACGTTATGCGTCGCTCGAACGTAAGTTTGTAACCGCTCCCGAATTACGCGCTCAATATAACGCTATAATTCAAGAATATATTTCCAAGGATTTTGTTTCGCCACTCGCTTTCGATGATCGCTCTGGTTATTATATTCCACACCATGCCGTGGTGCGTAACGACAAAGTTTCCACCAAGGTACGGATGGTAATGGATGCAAGTTGTAAAACAGATACGGGTTACTCTCTTAATGATATATTACATACCGGACCTAATTTACAAAACGACTTATTTTCAATTTTACTTAACTTTCGTTTATATAAAATCGCTTTTACCTCAGATGTTAAACAGATGTTTTTAAGTATTTGTGTGAAAGAAGATCACCGCAAGTTTCAAAAATTCTTATTTCGATTCGATTCAACATCGCCGCTAGTTAGTTACCAGTTCAACCGCGTGTGCTTCGGTCTCCGCAGCAGCCCGTACCTCGCGATGCGCGTGCTGCGCGAGCTGTGCGCGGACGCGGGCTCGGCCGCCGCTGCCTCCGCTGGCGCTGACCGCGTCTCTGTGCGCCCAAGCGCCGCAGATGTCATACTCCGCCATTGTTACATGGATGATATCTGTTATTCTACTTCCACTATCGAAGATGCCATTCTTTTAAAAGATCATCTGCTAGGGTTGTTCTCAGCTGGAGGTTTCGAGTTGGTTAAGTGGTCCAGCAACTCGACTGACCTACTTGAGTCCTTATCCGCGTCCCATCGATACTCGTCGAATGTAAATTTCGAAGAAAACGCAAATCAGAGTTTGAAGGTGCTTGGACTCCAGTGGTCTCCTGTATCTGACGAATTTTATTTTACCGTTTCTCTCGTAAACCGTCCATGCACTAAACGTAACATTTTGTCCGTAATCGCTCGTCAATTTGATGTACTCGGATTGATCGCGCCCGTTATATTATACGCTAAATTAATTTTACAAACTCTTTGTATATTAAAGTTGAACTGGGATGACACCCCGCCTTGTAACGTTATTCATATTTGGAAACAGTACATACACGAATTACCTTTAGTTCAAAATTTACGAATACCACGTCATTTAAATGTTTTTAAAAATTCTAAACTTTCCATAGTAGCCTTCGCGGACGCTAGCGAAAGGGCCTACGGTTGCGTCGTGTATTTACGTTTAATTAATAATTTTACGTCACCGCCAGTTATTAGCTTAGTGTGTGCTAAGTCTAAAGTCGCTCCGCTTCATACTATTTCTGTAGCTCGGCTCGAGTTGTGCGCCGTGTTACTTATGTCTAAATTAGTTAACTGCGTTATTAATAATTATAAAGCACGTCATAATATAGATAATATATATTGTTTTACCGATTCCATGATCGCACTTCATTGGGTGCACTCATCACCGCACAAATATAAATGTTTTATAGCAACCCGTATCACAAAAATTACTAATACTCTTCCTGCATCATGCTTTTATCATGTGTCAGGTAAAGACAACGCCAGCGACTGTTTGTCTCGGGGATTGACTCCCGCGCAAATAATAGATCATCCGCTTTGGTTTAATGGCCCTGATTGGTTAACTCAAGAGGTGTCTCGGTGGCCTATCACCGCTATAGATTCATCACGTTTAGATGAAAATTTACTCGAAACTAAACCTGTGGTTTCGTTTCCCGCTATAAAAAACGATGTCAATATTCATCCTCTTATTTTATTATCGCGCCGCTTTTCTTCGTGGATGAAATTGCTTCATTCTATTGTTTATATATATAGATTTTTACGAATCTTACCGCCTTCAAATACGTTTTTATTTACCCCCGACATTTCCAAACTTCCAAAGTCATGTCTTCCACACTGTGTGGAATTTGGTTCGTTGTGACATTCACTAGTATTTGGGCCAAGTTCCTGACAGTCCAGTAAGGGTCGATCGATCAATTTTTCAGACCTGGCTTCCAAAATACTTGGTTTCATCTCGGGGCCACGATTAGACAACTTAACAATTTTTAAGAAAAATATACTTACATAAAATATCTAAAAAATTTTTATACATATATAAAGTTATGCGCTGGAGTAGACGATTTGCATATTCACAAACCTTCGTGGTATATTTATGCACTATCAACATGTTTATTTTATAATTGTATTTGTGAATTGATAAAAAATGAATAAATAAAAAGATGAACTCTCCTACAGCCTGTTTATGTGCAGTAGAACTTTTGGCATCAAGAACGGAGGTAGAAATACCCAAGCTATTATAGAAATATTGCTTGCCTTGAATGTTTGAAATTGTCTTTAACAGGGATTGGGAGCAATATTGCACTGATTTTAGAATGGCAATCATCACCTTTTGATTGGAGTGCAGAGATTTTTCTACTCTTGTCCATGTTCCCGATATATGCTGGTCATTTATTCGGGCACCTCAAACGGTATCGGAAGCATCTGTCGCTACGTGAGTTGTTGGGTGAGGAGTTTAAATATAAGATGTGGTTTCGAGATAAACATTCCACCAAAGTAATTCTTTCTGGGTTTAGTGCGGCAAACTTTGTAAAGACGTGGGTTTTACTTGTAGCCCGCTAATGCGCAGTCAGTTGCACAGTGACAACTTTGTATCAAATGACAAGACAAATGACAGGTTTGACAATATTGTCAAAAATGGCGAAATGTAAAGGCGACTTTGCAGGCCAGTTGCCATTTACATTAAACTTTAACATTTTTGTGCACCATTAATAAAGCTTACTGTAATTTTTCGATATTTTTATCGAAACCGGCATAATTTTAGCTACGTTGTGATCAAGTGTTTATTAAATATTCCAATGTTACCATTGCCTTTATAGGAAACCCAATCACGTTTAGAAGCAAAGGCTTTTGGTGCAAAGCTGAGCCCGAAGGGCAAGCAAGTAATTTGCAGTAGGTAGTTGGCCATTGTAAATGAGGCACAGGAAAGTTCTGTGCGATTTGGCGATCGAAAGTAAGCCTGTGATAAATCTATTTTTACCATCGAATCTTGGGTTTGAAGAAATTCCGGGGACATAAGTATGGATTATGTCTGTTTTTTTTTTTATTATTATTTATACGAGTATGTTGATCAGTTTGAAAGTGGAATTGCTTAAGTATCGGTTCATAGCTTTCAGGTTGAATATTGGCCGAAGCTTTCTATCTCCCTTTGGCACCAGAAACATGGGCGAGATGAGGCTCGGACTAAGGGTTACTACATGTAGCACCTTTTCTGCCAACATTTTTGCGACAGTGAGATCCATCTCCGTTGAAGGAGGTGTGGAATGCGCTCGGTCGTATAGGTTGGGGGTTTGAAAAGGCGGCTTTTTCATAAAGGGAAGACGGTAGCCGGATATAATTTTTAGAATGTAGTCAGGTGCGCTACTTTCTTTCCACCGATTGTGAAAGTTTTTCAACCGACCGGCATGGAACAGACTCATAGAGTCAGTATCGACTGGATTTTCCTCTTCTATCATGGTGGGATGAGAGAGAGCCATGTGAAGATTTTTTGGAGTTACGACTGTAGCTTTTCTTACTTCCACGAATTTGAAAGGGCTTTCTAACATTATGATAATAAACCTTGTTAGGTTTCATACCCATTTGTTTGGTGTCGTAGCTTCTGTGGTTCTGATAAGGCAACTTTCATTAAAGTACCGTCATGATCATGGCACTGACATTAGTGCCTAAATATCGAGAATTCAAAATAAAAAACAAACATGGTAAAAATCCCGTTTCTAAAGTAAATTTTAATGTAGAAGACCATGACAGTTTAATAACCTATAAGGTAAAATATGAGGTTCGTTGAGTCACAGAGCTATTTATATTGGTCTGCGGTGCAGAATCACGATAATGTACCTTTCGTTGAGCCAAAGAGATATTTACATCGGTCTGCGTGGCAGAATCGTGATACGGTAACTTCCGTTGAGCCACAGAGCTATTTAGATCGGTCTGTGGTGCAGAATCGTGATACGGTAACTTTCGTCGAGCCACAGAGCTATTTAGATCGGTCTGTGGTGCAGGATCGGGATCTTTTTTACTGAGGCCATAGCACTTTGTTTGTACCAACTGCGTTAATGAGTGTGGGTGTAAATTGTTCCGCCTCAAATGAGTAATGCCATGAGGGAGGATTTTTTCTTAACATGACCATATTTAAAATATCAGTGACAGAAGCTAAAATGGTACGAAACATTTGTCCTATTATGATTGCCTAAGCGATGCACATCTTTAAGAATTTCTAAATAATTATTGGGTGTTTTTGAAACTTCTGGTTCGTTAAGCTTCGTTCCGAAAGAAAGGGAAAATTCTGGCTCTAGGTTTTGTGAATCCCAGTTATTATGTTTATAAGGTAATCATTATAAAGATGTCTACTAACCGAATCATCGAAGGTTTCAACTGAATCAGGACCGTAAAATAATTCATAGCCACGTGGTTCAAAACGATTCTTTAAAAATGCTAGATCTTGAATTAACTGTTCTATTATGCGATTATTATGATTTCGCTTACGATTCTTACGGTGACGGCAAGAAAGTTTTTGATGAGAACAATTTTTCGAGCTACTTGATCCAGAACTACTAGACAAAGAACTACTTAAAACACGAACATTACGTTTTCTTTTTCGAGAAGGCTCTTTATGTTTTTGAGTGATATCTTGTTCATATGAAATACTAGGTAAAACATTATTTTGATCTCTTATTTTTAAACCACGATGCAAATAATAAATTTCGCTTACCAAAGGAAACTAAAAGGTAATTAGTGAATAAAAAACAATTCTAAAACGAACGCTGAAAACGTTCAACTTATGTTGAAGCAGGTAAAAAACCCAACAACTGTTTAACCTTTGTGTAAAAAGAAAAATAACATTTTAAAATAAAAACATCATTCTTGAATTCAAAGCACGATAATGGACACTATGAAAAAAATTGTAATAAGATTGTCTAAAACCGACGATTTTGAAAATATTTAACGTTAAGAACACCTGAAATTGTATCAAAATCAAATAACTTTTGTTTAAAGAATATAATTCAGTGAAAAATACCTACATTTGATGAAATGGCAGCGAAATGAACGAAAATGTTAGGAATATTTATGAAAGTATTAAAGTCTCCGCCATTTTCATATGGCTGAGTATCCTGCCAAAAAGATAAGATTTTCTTACAGTCTCACATCTGGACCAACTCCAGATATCGGGTTATCTATTTATTACGGCACACCCTGTAATACCTCAATATATATAAATAAAATACGTAATAATATACATCACATAAAAATATAAAGATAGTTAAGATGGACAGGGTTTTACCTGGTAATGCCGCTTCAGCATTCGTTTAAAAATGTGCAGTGTGCGCGACAAGCGGCTTTCAAACGGGAGATCATTCCATAACGACATCGATCGAATGAAAAAGGATTTACCTAAAAATGTGGATGTTATGTAAAAATTGAAATGCTTTATATATATGATAGCTAATTCTACTGTTTTTAGACTAAAACATTACACATACAAATAACTTCACGCCTATATCCGTTATCAACAAAAACGCCATTAAATCTCTATCCCTAAAATGACTTAAAGGTATGCTCGGGAAGAGTAGCAACTGGTACATTCTATGATTTTCTGTTGCTCCCAGTCTAGCATGGAAGCAACGAACGAACAGTGTTTCTGATATTGAAACGTGGCATAAGTAGATTAGATGTGAAGGCGTTCAGATAGCTAGAAAAAAAAACTCGACTACACTAAAAATTAACATGGGAATAAGATTTCTTAGGAAATGCTCCTGGTAAAAGTACTGGGTGCTAATAAATAATAAGTCTGAAAGAGTGTTGGTATGTAGTAGAAAAGTTAGCTATGTTGATAGGGCTAAATCATTAATGAAGCTTCTTGCGCGATTTAGTGTAGGTAGGTACAGAAGGCAGATCAAGCGTTACATAACATGTCTTTCCCTAACCAATTTTAACTTAATATCGAAGACATAGAGTTCAGATTCAAGTGAAAACATTGACAGATTTGTAACGCTGGATGTGCTGCTTTCTGTACATACAGAGATATATTGTACGACAATTAAACTTAAAATAATGGAACTCAAGGTTTTGTTTATTTCGTGATCGTTTCTGCCTCTTGGAAGTCAGAAAACGTAGATTTCTTCGGAATAAAAAGTGACATATATATTAACGACTATACCGAATTACCTACTACATTGGTTGAAAAGTTCGCGGCCTGGCCATTAAAAAAAAAACTTTTGTTATTTTTTCTGCCGTCATTTTGAACTGTCATTATTCAATTGTCAGCCCGCGAATTTTCAATTTGATATCTTGTTTAAATAAAACTTTACGAGCAATATAAATACGTGTGTAGAACAAATTTTCACTAATGGAGAAATTTGAACAACGTGCTGTGATTAAATATTTGTTTAAAAAAATATTAACACCAAAGGAGATCCATGATGACATGCAAACAACATTAGGGGAATCTGCCTCGTCTTATACCACTGTGAAAAAATGGGTTGCAGAATTTAAACGTGGACGAGAGAACATCGAAGATGACCCTCGCTCCGGCAGGCCAATGACGTCTACGACCGAAGAAAACATCAATAAAGTGTGTGATCTCATATTGAAAGACCGTAGATTGACTATCAGAGAAATTGCAGACACTATAGGCATCTCATATGAACGAACGCAAAACATCATTGTCCATGAACTCGGCTTTTCTAAGGTTTCGGCTAGGTGGGTCCCCAGATTGCTTTCAGTAGAGCAAAAGCGAATTCGACTCACGATTTCTCGCGACTGTTTGGAGATGTTCGAGGCTGATCCACAAGGTTTTCTTGACAGATTTGTGACAATGGATGAAACCTGGGTTCACCACTATACCCCAGAATCAAAACAACAATCCAAACAATGGAAAAAATCAGGTGAACCAACTCCGAAAAAAGCAAAGGCAATTCTGTCGGCTGGCAAGGTGATGGCATCGGTTTTTTGGGATGCTAAGGGTGTCATTATGGTGGACTACCTTCCAAAAGGCGAAACAATAAACTCTGCGTACTATAGCACCCTTCTGCGCCGTTTACGTGAACAAATTAAACAGAAACGCTCAGGATTACTGAGAAAGAAAGTGTTGTTTCACCAGGACAACGCCCGAGTCCACACGTCTGTCGAGTCTATGGCTCAAATTCGTGATTGTGGTTTCAAATTGTTGCCACATCCAGCTTATTCTCCTGATTTGGCACCTTCGGACTTTCATCTGTTTCCAAACCTGAAAAAACACCTCGGTGGGCAGAAATTTTTAACGAATGAAGAGGTCGAAGCCGCTGTTAACCTGTATTTTGAAGACCTTGAGGAATCTTTTTTTAAAACAGGTATGGAAGCTCTGGAAAGCAGATGTAAGAAGTGCATAGAGCTAAATGGAGATTACGTCGAAAAATAAAAATATTTTTGTATGTACTTTATTCTGTTTTCTTGACTAGGCCGCGAACTTTTCAATCCACCCTCGTACATTAATATTGACTTAGCCGTTTGACCGTGAAAAGCAGCCAAACATAACTATAGGTAGGAACACATTATACATTGATAATGGCTGGATGGATGGATTTTTGCTACCCTTTCACGCAAAATAGCTTTACCTAGAATAACAATAAGCTATAATAGATGATTAAACGAACTTCTAAGTGAAGTTCTATCGCTATTATATGAGTCGCTTCATTCGAAGATATTATATAACAGGTAGTCCTTTTTAGGTACTAGGTAACTTCGCACAATTTAAAGTATCATAAAAAAAAACACTGTGGCGGGGCGCCGCGTGGCATGATCCACCCGGTTCGCGCCAAGCCCTCATTCTTTAGAGACCCTAAACGAAACTTTTAAATGGGTTCCGGGGTGGGTGGGTACGTCATATCTTCGAATGAAGCGACTCATATAATAGCGATAGAACTTCACTTAGAAGTTCGTTTAATCATCTATTATATTTCGTCGCTTCATTCTTCAGATATTATATAACAGGTAGATTTTCAGAGATAGAAAGTTTTGTTTAGGTATATACTTGGAATTGAAATAAGTAAAGATATAAATATGTAATTACATATTTTATTATTATAGTACTTAATAATTAGTATTATTGCATAATGAGCTTCAAATAATCTTACTTTATTTGAGTTGCTAGAAATTATAATCAGCTTAAATTAATGAAACTTAGTGATAGTCTATTTATAGACACATAATTTTTAATGTAGTAATTTACTTAATATCAAAATACGTAATATTCAATAACTATTTTTAATATTAGGTTAAGTATTGTTAAGTATCGACAAAGCAAAGTTATTTTGTTGATCATCTAAAGGCCGATGGTAAAACTTTGCGAACACCTGTGAGTTTTGTGTCCACCCGGCCGTTTTTCGAATGACATCGACACTGATACCGGCCGCGCGCGCGGCTGAAGTTGACGCGTGTCGTGTGCTGTGCGCACTAAAACGCTCATGTCAATGCCACTCGTGGCGAGCGTTTGCTTAATCCATCGACTTAGCGTCTGACTTGATGCAGTTCTGTGGGGCTTTTGCTTTAGCTTTGAATGTTACGAAGAGATTCCCGGAGTTTGAACCTCAGATATTTTTTGTAATAAAAATATATTCTTTTAAAGTTGATACTGGGCATATATCAACATATGCTTTGAAAGTTTGAGAAGAGGGAGAGATAATAAGGGCTGTTCACGATTTGGAGCGGAAGTCTTGATTATATCTGTTATAATAATATTTACTTTATCAGATTGAAAAACAATATTTTCTAATTTAATTAAAGACAATGTCTGTACTCTTTGACCGGTACATAAAGCTAATAATGTAACGAGTTTTTTTTTTTTTGTAATATTTTCTAATGATAAATTAATATTTGGATACCAAGAAGACAGTTGATTTAGTACTAAATTTTGATCCCAAGTAAATGAATATTTAGGCTTAATAGGTTTAGTTTTATAGGCTCCTTTTAAGAGGCGTTTAACACAACTATTATCACTTATCTCTTCTCCTAATAAAAGAGATAATTCAGATCGATGCGTATTTAATGAACCGTTAGAACATCCCTTATTAAATTGCTCGTTTAAGAATCAAAGAACTAATGGAATGGATTTTTCGAAACTATTAATTCATAACCACACTTCTTGAAACCATAACTTCAATGAGACGTTGTACTAGCGAATAGTAGTGTCTGCGAGCGAGGCGAGCATCAACGTGAGAGCCTCTGGTGGGCAGCCGCGCCGGCTGAACGACGCCCGGAGAGCCTCGCGGCACCCAGGGTAAGGCTGGAGTGCAGTGGGTGCTGACTCCATGGCTGAGAAGGCCAGAAGGGGAATACAAGTACCCCTTCGGCTTTATCATCAATGATTTTTCGTAAACATTTTAATACAAGAGAAAAGGGAGGAAATGCATAAAAATCCAAGTCAGCCCAGCTTATTGTAAATGCATCAACTGCGACTGCATCAGGTTCAGGCTTCTAGGTGACAAATAATTTACATTTGGCTCGACTTGAGAACAAGTCGATCTTAATGGGCCCGAAACTATTTACAATAAGTTGGAAAGCGCTATCCGAGAGGGCCCATTCAGTATCAGGGTTAAGTTTTCTGGACTCTTTCTTTCTTTCTTTTCTTTTTCTTCACTAGCTATACTTTTGAGACCTAACAAAACCGCGAGTAATTCTAAAAAGTTAATATTATTTTCTTTTTCACTGTTCGTCTATGAACCACTATATTTATTATTTTTGCATACTGCTCCCCAGCCTGTCCTAGATGCGTCGGTGTAAATTTCTAACTTATAATTTTGAGTAATGATTGGACAAGAAATAATATTAATATTATTTTTCCACCACCATAAATCTTTTAGTAATATCTTATTGAGATTCATTTTTGCCTCATAGTTTCCTCCGAACTTATTTAAGGCTAAAAAATTTTGTCTCTCTAATATTTTTGTATATAAGAATCCATATTTTGTGGCTGGACAGGCTGCGATCAATACACCTATAAGTTTAGCGAAATTTCGTATTGAACAAGTTTTAAGATTAATGTACCTATTTATTAACTGTGCAATGTTATTCCGCTCATCGCCAGGTAACGTAATAGACATCTGTTCTGTGTTGAACATAAAACCTATGAATTTGATTGACTTTTTTGGTACAATGTGACTTTTATCGAAATTTACAATAAAACCTAGACAATGTAATAACTTCAAAGTTTCTCTTACATTAATCATGCATTCTTCATATGTATCTCCAATAAGAAGATCGTCTTAATAGGTAGTAGACTTAAAACCTTGTTTTCTCAAATGACTCATTACTTCACGCATAATTTTTGTAAATACCCACAAAGCTATCGATAATCCATACGGCATTGCTGTGAACTCGTAAGTGATCGGCTCAGACGAATCATTTTCTTGGAATTCGAATCGTAGGTACTTTCTGTTTTATAAGATTCCATTTTAAAATGTACTTTTGTTACGAACTTGTTTAAAGATTTTAAATTTAGTATAAACCTTTTTTCTCCGTTAGGTTTCGGAGCTAAAAATATATTTGAAATACATTGATCATTTGAAGGAGAACAAGGTTTTATAGCCCCTAAGTCAAATAATTTATTTATAGCTATTTTCATGTCTCGTTTTTCACATGATGACAAATTATTTTTAGGAATAGAATACTGACAAATTTGAGTATCGAATGGTATTCTAAATAAATACTTTAGCCACTTCAATATAACTTCATTTTTAGTTATTTTTGTCCAACAATCATAAAATAAATTAATTCGACCTGCATGTACCTTGATTAATGTTGGGTCGGAGCACGCATCCTGGATGAAGTCTGCGGCTGGAACTTGGCGTTGAACGCAGAGTTCGATTGTGGGCGCTGCTGTGTTTGAGCTGCTATCGGTTTCCTCTGACCTCCCCGCCCCCCCCTGAACGACGGGTAACGAGGAGGTCCTGTCCAGTTTCCCTGCTGAGACGACCGGTTGACCGTTGATATTTGAGAGGCGGCTGTTTTGGCTGGGCCTTTTTTAATTAGGGCTCCCTGCTTTTCAATGGCTTTACTTGCCTTTATTTTTTCCGGCACTGAACTTCCGAATAAAGTTTTGTCTCTTTCGGAGTCTTGTATAACATGTTTAAAGTTTGTATCCAAATTCGGTAAAATCAGTTTTACCCTATCTTTGGTTAAAATAAAGTGGAGGTCTGATAATAGGCGGCATCCATCACTTACGTGACGGAGGGCCTTCATTTGTTTTCTTCCTTCCCAAGGAGGACGTCAATCCCTCGATTTATGGCGGTAATACCGTACCCCAGCTGTTGCTGAAAGTTTTGGTTTTTTTTTTTTTTTTTGTCACGTGCTCGTGCTATGTCAGTTATGGCTGCCAAGATTTCCGCATTTAATTTTGGGGCTTGCAAGTTTTTGCAGTTTTCGGGTACCGTATTTTCTATGGTTAATTTATCTTTGTCTTCTTTGGACAGTCCTTTTCTTAGTAAAGGTGTCCATAAATTTGAGAGCGTATCGTGTATTTTAGCGCCAAATTCGGGTGTATCGGAATTTGCAGCTCCAAGTGCAGTAAGCAGCTCTGGATCCAGATCGGGATTAGGTTCTCCCGATATACCTGGTGCGTCTTGTGATATTGACGGCTCCGGATTAGGGAGCGTCTTTGCAGATAGCTTTTGATCCACAGTGAATGACGCGGCAGTCTTCTGGTTATCCAGGTTTACATCATCCAGCGGTAGCGGTAACTCATACCTTGGAGGCGACATGTTTATGTTTTAACAAACATATAATTCATATTAATATAACGCTCATAACGTATTACAGACAACGAGATAAATCTCCTTGAGATTACCCGCATTTTCTGTAGTCGTATTGAAAACAAAAGGTGATCGATAAGATCAGATAAAATTTATTAAAGTTTACATCACAACGATATTGAGCAGTTAACGTGATATATCTATTATAGATTACACGCATTTTCTGCTCTGATTTTTTAAATAACCTTGGAGGCGACATGTTTATGTCTAATTCATATTAATATAACGCCCATAACGTATTACAGACAACGAGATAAATCTCCTTGAGATTACCCGCATTTTCTGTAGTCGTATTGAAAACAAAAGGTGATCGATAAGATCAGATAAAATTTATTAAAGTTTACATCACAACGATATTGAGCAGTTAACGTGATATATCTATTATAGATTACACGCATTTTCTGCTCTGATTTTTTAAATAACATTTTTACACTGAATAAGTAGCTCTTGCCTTGTAAGATTTCTTCTTCATCGGTAGAAATAATTCGCTGTTTCCGTTTTTTATTTATTTTTTGTTCCAACTTTTTTATCTTTATATTATAATGTTGAAGCTGTTCTTCTGCTGTACGTTTAACATTTTGTAAAAACTTAAGTAAATGATTAAAGTAAATGACGTATGCTTGTTACCACGCACGAAAAAAGAATGAGGGCTTGGCGCGAACCGGGTGGATCATGCCACGCGGCGCCCCGCCACAGTGTTTTTTTTTATGATACTTTAAATTGTGCGAAGTTACCTAGTACCTAAAAAGGACTACCTGTTATATAATATCTGAAGAATGAAGCGACGAAATATAATTAATGAAGTTATTTCATGAATGAAGCAAAATTTTGGGGACTTTGACAACCGATTTGCTAATAACGCAATGTGCCTTTGTAATGTACCTAATAAATAGTTACCTATGTTTGAAGTTAGGAGTTATACATATTATATGGGCGATGATTCTTCATTTTTATTTTTGTTTATAAAAGATAGTAGGACCTTAGATAAGAAAATAACCTACTCGAAATACTAATTCAATACAGATGAAGTCGCGGGCATCATCTATGTAATATACCTACCTACCTACCTGTACTTTTTCACAAAACCTAGGCGCAACTGCGGATCACAGCTTTGTTGTAACAGTTTTTGAAGTGATTCTGTCTGTTTATCTATCAGTAACGCTTTCACAGCTTCACTACTGAATCGACTTTGACGAAATTTAGGATAAGGTATGTTTGAACTTTAAGGAGGATACAATAATAGTATTTATCCAACTCCAATAACCGGTAACCACGCGGCCGAAGTCGCGGGTCACAGCTAGTGTTAAATATACGATGTTCAAAAAAGAACTTTAGAGAAAAATATTCCAGATAGGCATAGACTTTCCCATTCGACTACAAAAAAAAACGTATTTTTGTACTTATACCATTTAAAAAATTTAAACATTTGAATGCTTTCACTTATCCTCAAAACTACGTCATAGCTCCAGAACAAACTAATGTATTAATATGTATTACTTGAGTAAATTTGGAATGAGATGTGTAGATGTCGTCTATGTATTGCGGCATCTCTTTCTAGAGCTTCTACATATTTAACTTTGTAAGTGCGTGATTTTACCGCGATTCCTTCTATGATACTTTGAAAAATTGCAGTGATAAGTATAATGAATTTATTCTTTTAGGCTTTTATTTTGAGCTTCCGTTTGATTCCGATGACTTTCGATGATGTCAAAAAATTAAGTTTAAAACCTAACACGCACTTTTTACTTTTTTCGTACTTTTTAGAGCGCATTTTTAGCAGTCGGGTTTTTGAACTTCATTTTTTTTGACTCATTTTGGAGAAATAGTGTCTACATATTTGAAATGTGCCAACGAAGTTCTTTAATTTGATATCCCACACGAAACCCTCATGAAAAATTTTTAGTTCTTCACTATAATTATTATTTCATTAATTTTGGAATAATATTTTTTACATATTTGAGCTGTGCTAACAAAGCGCTTCCGTTTGATACCCCACACGAAACAGAAAATATTTTTTTTTTCTCATTTGTCCAGTTTTGATTACTAGTTTAGAAGTTCTGAGGGAAAAGATGAACATCCATATCCACCTACACGCCAAAATCATAACCCTCTTTTTTGCTTCGCCGCAATTGGGTAAAAAAGTCTTTCCTTTAATTTTTTTGAGTTTTTTATAGGGAAACTGTAAGTATAAATAAAAAATTGTTTTGTGTATTTGAATGGGTAAGATTAGCCCTATCTTGGATATTTTTCTCCGAAGCACCTTTTTAAAAGCCCTGTATATATTGTTTTGTGAGTCAGATCTCTGTTATTATTACAAATAATTACCCAACAGCCTTAGCACTATCATAACAATGCTTCAGATCATGCTATTTTTACACTTTTCCAAATCAATGTATGTATGAAAATGACTGATTAAACTTGTATAACTTCACTTAGAGTAATCATACAACTTTTCTACAATAATAACTATTGCTCAGAACAATTAGTACTAACGATGCGTATCATTTTATTTTGTTGGCCGGCACTTTTGAAAAAGATCCAAAATCATTTTGTTCAGAATTTTAATTTTTCAAGTAATGTTATTCAAATAGAAATTCAAATTCATTTATTGCTCAATGAATGGTATAAATAGATGTTTACAATTAATACTTAATGTCCTACATACAAAACTGGTCACCAGCATGCAATATTACAATATTAGTTTATTATAAAATACCATATTGAAAAAACGAAAACGGTAGAATTTTTTGGCAAATTTGAAGATAGTTTAGAAAGAAAAATAAACTATTGAATGAGTAATTGTTTATTAATTATTTACAGCTACTTATTTGCCTATGGGAAACACTGTGGTTGACGGTTTTTATAGCGCCGATAGAGGAGCCACTCATAAGTAATCTCTTCGATGTCCATTTTCAAACTGAGCCGAAATGTAATGCACACCCTACTAACGCTAGCCGAATGCCGCCCAGAGCGCGGTGTGTGTACGATATTAACGCGCGCTCAACGCAGCGTCGAACGCCCAATGTGTACCCGATCTTAATGTTATCGTTATCGCAAATTCTAACATTACTGGACAAATAAAATTTGTGAGTTTGATCTGTGTGTGTCAGTATAATGTATTGTATATGTATTATGAATGTGGAGCAATTGTGTGCTATTAATATCACTAAGGGCCAACGGGATATTAGGGGTGAAACCTACGGGGTGAATGAATCCGATAACGACAACGCTATCAGGAATAATGCGGTATATTTTTTCTTTCTCAGGTGGCATATTGAGAAAACTCTCACAAGTATATAGGCACAGACGTTATAATAGTCGTGGTGGCCATGAATTTGACATTTGTATTGTAAAGTTACTTGGGCCTTTGCCTATGGGAAAAACTGTGGTCAGAGCTACGATGCCTAAGGCAGGATTCGAGTTGCCTCCACGTGCTCTGCTCACTGTTGTCGGTTGGGGCAACATGGTAAGTGTAATTTGTAATATTAAACTAGAAGTCCTCATGTTGCGTTTGATTTCCTTGGTTTGCAGTGAAAGTAATCTTAGCCTTGCGGAATGTAAGGTAACATGCAATCTCTTTAATCGTCTTACATTAATGTAAATCTCTTACGGATATTAATCGCAAATATAAAAAAAATAACTAAAGTTCGCATAAATATGCGTATTTGGCTCCAGTTAGGTATTTTATTGGCTCAACGAGCGACTTAAATGATAGTCGCATTGTTGACATGGTGTTTATTGTACCTGATTTAATTAGTTTAGGTTCAAGTCAAGGGCTATATTGCATGATCTTACTAATATTATAAATGTGAAAGTTTGGATGTATGAATGTTAGTTACTCAATAACGGCAGAACGGCTCAACGGATTTGGATAGAATCTGGCATGGTGATACAGTCTGGAATAGCACATAGGATTTTATCCCGATAATACGGGATTCAAAATTCAAAATTCAAAAAGTTTTATTCATCTTAGGAATTTCACAAAACACTTGATGAATTCAGTCATCACATACTTCGGCTTTAACTAGTTGTTGATAGTTGTTAAATAAGATATTACAGTAGACCAAGAGACAAAAGAGAAAAAAGCCGGCGGAAAAAAACTCTTGGCACTCTTTTTCAGTCAGAATTATCAAATTAATACAAATAGGTACAGTACAAATTGACCGTGACATGAAAAAAATACAAACACAAGACAGCTAATTGTGAGAGCCAATGCCATGCCACAACCAAATTGCTTACATAGCAGGTGCAATGAGCTATGGATGCGCAATACGAACATGACAAACTGGGACCAGAGTATTTGAACAAAAATGGAATAAAATAGTCATAGTATCATTAGCAAAACGACCTGGCACCGCTAGCAGCACCCATTGACGAGTTAACGCAAGCACCAGCCATCACCCTCCTCAATCATATTTTAGGGAAGAGGGTGACCCGATACCCGACGCTACCACTAGCCATGCCGCCTGAGGGAGCATGACGTTCTTGCTGTTGTCTTGACAAGAAAATAAGTGAGTGGGACAGTCACCAGTATGTCATATATATACCGCACAGCCAAGCCGTAAACAAAATTATTAAGTAATTAGAAACTTTTAGAAATATCCTGTTGTGCTTAATCCCATGCCTTTTTATCATTTAAGTAATCTTTAGTTTTATAATAAGCTTTTCGAGATAGAGTGTTTTTAATAAATAAAATAAATAAAATAAAATCGATTTATTTCAGACGTTAGTCCATATGTTATTAATTAAATTAGAAATAGAAAAACCTTATGACGAAATTCTTAGCATATAAAATTAAAGGAAATATAACTATGAAAAATAAAATAATTTAAATCTGTAACATAATTTTCACTAATTATAATTAAATAAAAGTAAATGAAAAGAGGAAACTTTATGCAATTTATAAATTAAAAATTAAATCCATTTGTTTTGTAAAAACAATATAGAAAAAATATATAGAATTATGAAATTATGAAAAATAAATTAAAGTCAATTACTAATAAATTACAATCAATGACCACTTAATAAAATATTAACAGCAATAATTAAATTAATTTAGGTATCTACCTGGACTGCGGTGCACACCAGCCACATTGACATGTGCGTGCACCCAGTGGCGCATTATCGGACAGTCAGGCTTTTCACTGATAGTTTTGAGAATGATGTTGTTGCTCCCACGCACAGTGCGCAGAAGGGAAGCGATTCGTTTGCGCACTACTGTGTGAAAACCGTCAGTGTGCGCCAGCGCGAACATCCCCGACGCGCTGCAGTAGCGTGGGAGCCCCAACAACATCCTCAGACTATTATTATATTGCACTCGGAGGGCGTTGATAGCCCGCCGCGTGTAGTTCACCCACAGATTGCACGTGTATAGTGTCTGGCAGTATGCCTTAAAAAGTGTTATTTTAACGTCAGAACTGCTATGTGCAAATCTGCGAGCCAACATATTGCAGCGGACTGCCATCGCCCTCCTTTCTCTTTCAATGTCTTTGTCATCTTTCAAGTCCTCGGTGACCACGTGACCAAGATACTTGAAAGATGACACTTTGACCAGATTTATGCCACTTAGCTTTACGGGCGGTAGGCTCATCACCTTGCTGGACTTTGCTCTAAAGACCATCAGCTCACTTTTCTTAACATTGTACAGAAGGCCTTGGGATTTCGAATACTCCTCACATATGGTAATCAGCCTTCGCAGAGCCGCAACTGATGGACTCAGCAGCACCATGTCATCTGCGTAACTAATACTATTAACACAGCAACCATCTATGAAACAGCCGACATTGGTACCGCCGAGCTCTACAATCAACTGATCCATATACAAGTTAAACAGTGTCGGGGAGGTCAGGCCACCCTGCCTCACACCACACTCCAACCTGTATGGATCCGAAAACCTGTCTAACCATTTGACCTGGTTAGTCTGGTGCCCATACCAATATTTTAACATATTAATAATTTCACCTGGAACAGCTGAATTTATTAGCTTTTTCTAGAGGATGTCATATCTAACCAGGTCAAACGCCTTTAACAGGTGAAGGAAGGCTGCGTACACAGATGTTTTTCTGTCAGTGTAATACCTGACAGTATGCTTGAGAGCCAGGATAGCGCACTCGGTCGATAGTTTAGGCCTGAAACCGAATTGAGCATCGTGTAGGACCAGGTGACGCTTAAGCTGTCCGTCAACCAAACCGTCAAGTACCTTGGCTGTAACGGTAGCTAATGAAATCGGCCGATAGTTGGTTTTATCAGCAACGTTTCCAGTTTTATTCTTTACGATGGGAACTACGACCGATCTCATCAGCTCCGCAGGTAGGTATGCGTGTCTTATACAGATTGTAAATAATAGGCCTAGAAGTCGTGGTAGGTGTGGCCCAGCATACATGAAATGCTCAATGCTGAGACCATCGTGCCCAGGTGATTTGCCTCTCGTCATACCTTTAATTATTGTTTCAATTTCTCGAGCCGTCACGCGTTGTGGCACACCGGACACGGTAACCTCAACATCAGCATTCCCCGTTTTCAGCGGCGATTGAACCTGAAAGTGTGAGCTGAAAAGGTTGGCTATGTCGGTATGGTCTTGTACACCCTCAATGCTCACCGGTACGCTAGGCTTCGGACTTAACTTTCTGGTGTGTTTCCAGAAACCGCGAAAATCTTTATTTTGGTGGTGACTGGCTAAAATATTCATTTTAATTAAGTTTTGGTTGTTTTGGCAATATTTTAGTTTTTCTTTAAATAGTTTTCTCGAACTGTACATGGCCTCGTAAATAGGACCCCTAGGGGGACGTCCGTACCATATCCAAGACAAAAACTTCTGCCTGGCGTCCCTGTGAGCATCGCGGACATACTTATTCCATCCAGCAATAGGCCTACCAGCTTTTCTACCGCCCCCACCTCTACCGTGGCTGAAACTAATCTCCGCGGCCTCCTGTAGTGATGAGATTATATTGCTATACAATTTATCTATGTGTTTTGTGTGTTTTGTGCTACTATCGACACAAATGATTGATTTTAATTTATTAAATGGCAGGGATTGAATTGACTTCGGAATTCTGTTATATACAGGGTGCTAAGCAGAACGTTGAACATACGCAAATGGTGGATGGGTGGGGTCATGTGCTACTTACTCAGCCCAAATTATTTGACCTTGGCCCCTTGGTTTTTTTTAATTTTTTTTTTGTATATTTTTCGAATTTCACCACTTTTATGACTTTGAAGGCGAATATATTTATTTACAATAAGTAAAACAGGCAACATTTTATTTTGTTTTTATTTTGAACGTTATCAGATTCTCATGTAATTATCGCTTAACGCTGATGTTACCTAAAAAAAAGTTATGGGTCCTCAAAGTCACAGAAACATGTATGAAAAAACTTAAAGCTTAATTTCAACTTTCATTTAAAAAAACCAAAAGAGATTAAGGACTTCCAATTCTAGCAAAACATCCCTAATGTGTGACCTTTCTAACGATATTTAATTTGTTTTAATTTAAAAAGAACTTCAAGAGTTATTCAAATTTTTTAATCAAGTAGATTTTGATTTTGACAAAACTCTACTTTTACGGAAAGCGAAATGTTTTGCGAAATTTAATACTGTTGAGTTGGTAATAATTAAATGACCGATGAAAAATAAGATTTTTTTTAACTAATTACAAGGAAAACACCTTAGGCGTGGTAATGAAACAGATAACATTTTAAGTAATTTTTTTATTAACAATTACAACAATTGTTCAAATTGCCGTCCTTCTACTTCGATACAAAGGCAACATCTGCGCCTAATTTCTACAGTTGTTGTCCGCAGCTGCATCTTCTGCTTCATAACCTCGAAAGCAGTATTAATGCGATTTATCAAGTAGATAGATAGATAGATAGATAACTATTTATTTACATCAAGCACACATACAACAACATTATAAACACCATAAGACACCAAAGAAAAATTAAAATTACATACTTAACATCAGATCCTAACCCGATGTTGCGAGGAGTTCCTCAGGGATCAATATTGGGCCCACTCCTTTTTATAATTTACAGTGCCGATCTGCCCGACGTGGTACAGCATTGCAGATACCACTGTTACGCAGATGACATCCAACTATATATATCTGGTATCTGCAATGCTGTACCACGTCGGGCAGATCGGCACTGTAAATTATAAAAAGGAGTGGGCCCAATATTGATCCCTGAGGAACTCCTCGCAACATCGGGTTAGGATCTGATGTTAAGTATGTTCCATCTGGTTGACGCAACTTAACTGCTTGGATCCGTTCACATAAGAAACTATGAAACCACATGATCGAATGTGTATCGAAACCATAGAAAGATAATTTAGATAGGAGCAACGGAACGCACAAACTGTCGAAGGCTCGGGAGAAATCAAGGAGTGCCATTAAAGTACCACGCCCTTCATCCTGATCAGCGAGAATGTTGTCAGTCACATCCAGCAAAGCTTGATGTGACTGAATATACCGCCTTCTCTAATATTTTAGATAAGAAGCATAGAATGCTAATTGGTCTAATATCTGTAAAGTCAATCGGGTTATCGATCTTAGGCAAAGGGGTGACCAAAGCAGTCTTCCACTGGATCGGAACCACACCGGTTATTATTGATACATTGACCATCCTAGTGATGGCAGACAAACTTTGAGGCAGTGTAAGTAGCACCATATCATGACTAATGCCGTCACTCCCAACTGCATTTGATGTTATCGCTAGGATATATTTAGCGACTTCATTCTCCGTCACCGGCTTCAATGAAAAAAGACAATTTGAAGGGATTAATTTATTATGGTACTCAAAATAAGTAAGTTGAGAAATATTTATCTTTTCTGCATCAGCCAATGTTAAAAAACTATCGTTAATCGCGTTAGCATCATTAAAGCAGTCAGGAAGACATTCAGTTTTATTAAAATCAGGCAGTATTTTTGATTTTATGTTTTTCCAAAAAGTTTTACTGTGTTGTACGTTGGAATTGACCAAACCATTAAAATAGGCACGTTTTTCATTAGCAATACTGACTTTTACAGTCTTAAGCAAATCTGTGTAGAATTTTTTATGCACCTCAGACTTTGAATGGTTATAACGTGTATGAGCCTTGTTCTTTAGGTTTATCATATGTTTTACGGTGTCCGTTATCCAAGACAACGTTAAGTTTTGTCTGATTTTTCTGGTAGTCAGTGGTGCATGTTTCTCCACAAGACTTAAAAGAGTGCCGTTAAAATAATCAACAATGTCGTCTACATTACGGAGTTGAAAAATAGGTTGCCAGTTTACCGCACAGAGATCTTTATTAAACGAATCGATATGAATTCTCTTTAGGGGTCTAAATTCTATTGTAGTAGGTGGCAATTTAGTCTTTTTCAATAGTAGAAAGATATTAACCATGGCGTGTCCTAGTGAATTAGTTATATTAGTTACCGAAATATTGCGTGTTCTGCAATTTGTACAAACCAGGTCAAGCAGAGTATGAGCATTAGTGGACAGATGTGTTGGCTCGGTTACATCTTGTTGAAGGTCTAAAAACTCAAGGAGTGAATCTATTTTGGATGTACCTTAATTACAAGTATCCAACATATTAATATTAAAATCCCCCATTAATACTAAATAGTCATAGTCTGTAAAAGTTGCTATAGTGTCCAGTAAAGCATCAACGAAAAAGTCCACGCTCAGCCATTGTGGCCTGTATGCCGTTCCAATGACAACTTTATAACCGTTAGACCTACTTGATAACCACAACTGCTCAATCCCCGCGTCGGGGTGCTTTTCATACCTGACACGTAGGTCTTTTTTAACGTAAAAGGCGACGCCGCCGCCCCTGCCGCGACGCATGTGCCGCGGGCGAGGGGCGTTGCGCAGGCGATAGCTAGGTAAATCAGGTGCCAGCGCCTCTTGTCCAGCCACTATCCAGGTCTCATTGATGGCTACTATGTCTGGTTTGAAACGATCCAATGCAATGATAAAGTCGTCATGGCCTGTGTTTAGAGATCCTGCATTATAAATAGCTAATTTTAAAAAGCGCGTTTTGTTAGCCATTTGTATATGATTCAATGAAAATCAAGTATATTAAATAATAAAAACCAGTATTGTGAATTGTAATATAAATTGTATACAGTGTGTCCGGTCACGACCTAGCGATAATTTAAGGTTACAAAATATACCTAATTTCATCGACAAAAACACCCATATATGGGGGTCTACCTCCCCTCCTGTCGGAATGGCCGCCATTTAATTTTTTTTTCATTCTTGTAGATACCTCTGCTGAAAGATGCCGATTTCTCTGGACAGAAAGATCCTACAGATGTAAAAAAAAATGTTATTTTAAAGGTAGAAATAGAAACTATCAAATAAAAATAAACATTATGGAAAAGTTTCCCTACAAAATATCTTAAAACCTTCACAATGCTAATTTAAGTGAAAAAAATTTACTGTTTTTTATATTTTTCTTAACATATTTCAAAAAGTAGCACATTGATACTAATTTTTTTACTACTGTCCTAATACTCAAGGATATTACTTACAAATTGACGTTAAAATTATTGTTTTTAATTGCATAACTCGAGAGTTAGGGCTGTTTGAATATGACCCTTTTGTGAGGGTCCCAAACCCATGTAGAGCTAGGTGCTACATTGAATAGGGTTTATGTGACAAGGACGGAAAATTATTTGTATTATTTTAGAGCAGTGAATAAGTAGGACAAAAAATTATGTTTGATTAGCTCAGGTATCGAAGATAAATGTTTGTTCGATAAATTAATAGTGCACTACATTCATGATCCTCGCAAAAGGGTCATGTTCAAACAGCCCTAACTCTCGAGTTATGCAATTAAAAACAATAATTTTAACGTCAATTTGTAAGTAATATTCTTGGGTATTAGGACAGTAGTAAAAATTTTAGTATCAATGTGCTAGTTTTTGAAATATGTTAAGAAAAATATAAAAAACAGTCAATTTTTTTCACTTAAATTAGCATTGTGAAGGTTTTAAGATATTTTGTAGGGAAAATTTTCCATAATGTTTATTTTTATTTGATAGTTGCTATTTCTATCTTTAAAATAACATTTTTTTTACATCTGTAGGATCTTTCTGTCCAGAGAAATCGGCATCTTTCAGCAGAGGTATCTACAAGAATGAAAAAAAAATTAAATGGCGGCCATTCCGACAGAGGGGAGGTAGACCCCCATATATGGGTGTTTTTGTCGATGAAATTAGGTATATTTTGTAACCTTAAATTATCGCTAGGTCGTGACCGGACACACTGTATAAAAACTTGAATAAATATGTATCATTAAATAATTGAAACGATTAAATAATATGAAAACAGAAATAATTATTATAATATACAGTCTTACAACCGTTAGACCTAAGAAACTATGTAATTTCATGAGGATATGGCAATTTTGCATCAGCATACGTAAATAAATTATCATTATAAAAGGATAAACATAGATGCATTTCATTTCAGAAGTTAATTGAGACACAGACAGTAACATAGGAACGGTTTTGTAAAAATCTTTAATATCTATATGGGTGTGGGTTGTAAAATTATTAACTACTAGCTGCTGCCCGCGACGTCGTCTGCGTGAACGCTATGCAGCACCAAACGCACCTACGATTATAACACTGCTAGCGTGATAATATGTAGCCTATATGTTGACCCGACTTCTTAACTATCTTCATGACAAATTTGAAGTAAATCCATGCAGTACTTTTTGAGTTTATCCCGGAAAGACAAACAGACAAACAGACAAAAATTCTAAAAACTATATTTTTTGTTTCTGTTTCGATTGTAGATCATACCCCAAGTATTCTTTTAAAAAAATATTCAATGTACAGTTTTGACTTTCCTACCATTTTATTATATGTATAGATATACATAGGGAAACTTTTGAAAATCTTATCCGTAATGCAGAATACAGATTTATTTATAAAAAAGATACAGCTACAAGAAAGTAATATTGAAATTAGCAAATGAAGAATAAAATAAAGCAAACTTCCATAAATTAATACAAGCGAAAATAATAATAAAATATCTTTTCAACACACTTGCTCGTAAATGAGCCTAATTCTATTGAATTTAGAACTATAAACTGGGCTATAAGTCACGCGTGCATAATATATTATACCCTAGTGCATAATATAATGAATCCTACAAAGTTGAATTGTACCTTTGTGCAAATAACATGCGAGAAAACAGAGCATATTTTATTGGTCCGGGTTATACACTAAATATTTTCAGAAACAACAAAGAAGTTTTATACCACTTCAAATCCATATACATTTTTGAATGTTTGCGCCTTATATTATCTATCTATATCTATCTTCTATCTTCTATACTAATAATAAATCTGTAGAGAGGTCAATTCTGTACATGAAATATATTTTCAAAATAACTATCAGGGGGTGATTAGTGATCGATACTGATGCCAAAAATGCAATCAGTAAAATTTTTGTCTGTCTGTCTGTCTGTATGTTCCTTATAGAAACAAAAACTACTCGACGGATTTTAACGAAACTTGGTAAAATTATTCTTCATACTCCTGGGCAGGTTATAGTATACTTATGATCACGCTACAATCAATAGGAGCAGAGCAGTGAAGGAAAATGTTGGAAAAACGGGAGAATTTTCTTCATTTTTTAACCTTCCGTCGCGTGTGCAGCCTTTATGGTTAAAGCTACGTAAAAATCATGTTGTTGTATCTTAGTTCCTATTTAAGTTTTGCATATTGTAATATTAGACAGAGCCAATAAAGATTTCGTTAGTGACAGACGTGTAGTTTCTATCATACAGTCCAAACTAAAAGCAACCTTATCACCGTAACATATGGTCGAATTTCGAGCCGGATAGAGAAGACCTCAAGACGTAAACAAATCGAGCGAATATTTTTTGCGACAGTTTTTTGTGTGAACCTTCCGGGAATTTTGTTGCACCTGTGTATTGAACAAAAGGTGTTTACTTGTACTTTGAACTTGAACTGGAATTTGCCGTGATAACAAGTGATATTAGACGTTTGAATTAAATAACAAACCCCAGATACATGCCTTAATCACTCCGACTGAGTTAGAAAATGCATTAGATGTTTGCGTCAGGATAGTGCAAGCTAGAGAATTCACGGAAGATATCAAATGTTTGAAGAAAGGAGAAGAAGTCGGTAAGGCAAGTAGAATCAAGAACCTTAATCCGATCCTTGATACAAATGGAGTCCTCAGGGTGGGCGGCCGTCTACGCCATGCTCAGATACACGAAGATGTCAAACATCCTATTATTTTAGAACATAGTAGCCCACTAGCAAGCTTGATCGTCGCTGAGGCTCATAAGAAGTCACTCCATGGTGGGGTACAACTTACGATGAATACAACTCGTTCGCGCTATTGGATACTAAGGCTGAAATCTCTCGTAACAACCATAATACACAGATGTATCATTTGCGCTAGACAACGGGCTGCATGTCGAACACAATTAATGGGTGACTTACCAAGAGTACGAGTTACGCCGGCGCGTCCTTTTTTGCATTCAGGAGTAGACTTTGCTGGGCCATTACAGATACTGATGTCTCGAGGAAGAGGAGCTAAATGTAACAAAGCATATATCTGTATATTCATTTGTATGGCTACAAAGGCCATACACCTTGAATTAGTAGGAGATCTGTCATCAAATGCATTCATAAGCGCTTTCAAACGTTTTGTCGCCAGAAGAGGTCGTTGCAGTCACATTTGGAGTGATCAAGGGACCAACTTCGTTGGAGCCAACAAGGTGCTGGCAGAAATGTGGCGCCAAGCAGAGTTGAACATACCTGGTGACTTCGAAGACCTGCTCGCTGAAGATGGCACGCAATGGCATTTCAACCCACCGTACAGCCCTAACTTTGGCGGGTTGTGGGAAGCCGGTGTGAAATCGGTCAAATACCACCTAAAAAGAATATTAAGCACGAACCTTACATTTGAGGAGATGTCGACAACCCTATGTGAAATAGAAGCTTGCCTGAATTCCAGGCCATTGTGCCCTATAGATTCTTCAGATCCTGATAATCTAAACATACTTACCCCAGGGCACTTTCTCATCGGTGAAGCTCCAATTAACGTTCCTGAACCTGACATAAAGAATATTAACATCAAAAGATTATCCCATTGGCAGCATACTCAAAGACTGAAACAAGACTTCTGGCACAGATGGCATTCAGAATACCTTACTCGGTTGCAACAACGACCCAAATGGCTAAGTCAAAAGAAAGAGTTTCAGCTTGGAGATATTGTTCTAGTCAAGGAAGAAAATTTACCTCCTGGCAAGTGGATGTTGGGTAGAATTGTCATGAAACATCCAGGTGCAGACAACGTTTGTAGGGTTTACAGTGTTAAATATTGTGGTAAAATTATCAAAAGATCAATTTCTAAATTATGTTATCTTCCAATCAATGATTAAAATTTCATATAAACTTTCATATAAAATGTATTTAAATTTCCACTTACCATTTATATTAAATGTATAATTGAGTAAAGTAATCAAATTATGTAAGTCTGTATAATAAATCAAATAATTAAAATTTCAGCTCAATTATAAGTATAAAATTGTATGTTCCATTTTTCCCAGCTTGCCTCTATAGTAGTAAAATATAGAATAGGTCAAGTAAATGTATGATTTAAGTTCAATAATTAAGGGTTAGGTAAAATGAATTTGATATTGTGTTCATTCTTGAATCAAACTATAATTAAGAATGTTTTTATTAAAATACACTTGTTTTGAGTAAGATATTAGTAAGTATGTCCGTCTTGTTTAAGTTTGATCATTCACTTAAGAATATTAGTATGCAGAGTATTTTTCATGTTTAAGTTTAGTATTTTAGTATTCTAAAGTTGTGAAATGTAAATTATTTATCAAAATTATAAAACTAAAGTTTTGGTGGGCGGTATGTTGTATCTTAGTTCCTATTTAAGTTTTGCATATTGTAATATTAGACAGAGCCAATAAAGATTTCGTTAGTGACAGACGTGTAGTTTCTATCATACAGTCCAAACTAAAAGCAACCTTATCACCGTAACACATGTATCACAGAAATATTCTTCATAAAATTATATAAAAAATATCCCACAACAGTATATGTCTATATTTTATGGTTGACTCACAATAACACGTGTAAATCCCGATAGCTTAGCAGTTCGGAGCTTTCTGATTATATTTCGTCGCTTCATTCTTCAGATATTATATAACAGGTAGTCCTTTTTAGGTACTAGGTAACTTCGCATAATTTAAAGTATCATAAAAAAAAACACTGTGGTGGGGCGCCGCGTGGCATGATCCACCCGGTTCGCGCCAAGCCCTCATTCTTTTTTCGTGCGTGGTAACAAGCATACGTCATTTACTTTAATCATTTACTTAAATTTTTACAAAATGCCTAAACTTACAGCAGAAGAACAGCTTCAACATTATAATATAAAGATAAAAAAGTTGGAACAAAAAATAAATAAAAAACGGAAACAGCGAATTATTTCTTCCGATGAAGAAGAAATCTTACAAGGTAAGACCTACTTATTCGGTTTAAAAATGTTATTTAAAACATCAGAGCAGAAAATGCGTGTAATCTATAATAGATATATCACGTTACCCGCTCAATATCATAATGATGTAAAATTTAATAAATTTTATCTGATCTTATCGATCACCTTTTGTTTTCAATACGATTACAGAAAATGCGGGTAATCTCAAGGAGATTTATCTCGTTGTCTGTAATACGTTATGGGCGTTATATTAATATGAATTAGACATAAACATGTCGCCTCCAAGGTTATTTAAAAAATCAGAGCAGAAAATGCGTGTAATCTATAATAGATATATCACGTTATCCGCTCAATATCATAATGATGTAAAATTTAATAAATTTTATTTGATCTTATCGATCACCTTTTTTTTTTTAATACGATTACAGAAAATGCGGGTAATCTCAAGGAGATTTATCTCGTTGTCTGTAATACGTTATGGGCGTTATATTAATATGAATTAGACATAAACATGTCGCCTCCAAGGTTATTTAAAAAATCAGAGCAGAAAATGCGTGTAATCTATAATAGATATATCACGTTATCCGCTCAATATCGTAATGATGTAAAATTTAATAAATTTTATTTGATCTTATCGATCACCTTTTGTTTTCAATACGATTACAGCTGAAATAAATGCTGAAATCTCAGCAGCCATAACTGACATAGCACGAGCACGTGACAAAAAAAAAAAAAATCCAAAACTTTCAGCAACAGCTGGGGTACGGTATTACCACCATAAATCGAGAGATGGACGTCCTCCCTGAGAAGGAAGAAAACAAAATGAAGGCCTTCCGTCACGTAAGTGATGGATGCTGCCTATTATCAGACCTCCACTTTATGTTCACCAAAGATAGGGTAAAACTGATTTTACCTAATTTGGATACAAACTTTAAACATGTTATACAAGACTCCGAAAGAGACGAAACTTTATTCGGAAGTTCGTTGCCGGAAAAAATAAAGGCAAGTAAAGCCATTGAAAAGTAGGGAGCCCTAATTAAAAAAGGCCCAGCCAAAAGAGGTCAACCGGTCGTCTCAGCAGGGAAACTGGACAGGACCTCCTCGTTACCCGTCGTTCAGGGGGGGGCGGGGAGGTCAGAGGAAACCGATAGCAGCTCAAACACAGCGGCGCCCTCAATCGAACTCTGCGTTCAACGCCAAGTTCCAGCCGCAGACTTAGTCCAGGACGCGTGCTCCGACCCAACATTAATCAAGGTACATGCAGGTCGAAGTAATTTATTTTATGATTGTTGGACAAAAGTAACTAAAAACGAAGTTATATTGAAGTGGATAAATTATGGATTTAGAATACCATTTGATACTCAAATTTGTCAGTATTCTATTCCTAAAAATAATTTGTCATCATGTGAACAAAGAGACATGAAAATAGCTATAAATAAATTATTAGACTTAGGGGCTATAAAACCTTGTTCTCCTTCAAATGATCAATTTATTTCAAATATATTTTTAGCTCCAAAACCTAACGGAGAAAAAAGGTTTATACTAAATTTAAAATCTTTAAACAAGTTCGTAACACAAGTACATTTTAAAATGGAATCTTATAAAACAGCCTCGAAATTGATTCCTCGTAATGGATACTTAGCCAACATAGATATGAAAGAATCATATCTACTTATGCCGTTTGTTGTTAGTGACAGAAAGTACCTACGATTCGAATTCCAAGAAAATGATTCGTCTGAGCCGATCACTTACGAGTTCACAGCAATGCCGTATGGATTATCGGTAGCTCAGTGGGTATTTACAAAAATTATGCGTGAGGTAATGAGTCATTTGAGAAAACAAGGTTTACTACCTATTAAGACGATCTTCTTATTGGAGATACATATGAAGAATGCATGATTAATGTAAGAGAAACTTTGTAGTTATTACATTGTCTAGGTTTTATTGTAAATTTCGATAAAAGTCACATTGCACCAAAAAAGTCAATCAAATTCTTAGGTTTTATGTTCAACACAGAACAGATGTCTATTACGTTACCTGGCGATAAGCGGCATAACATTGCACAGTTAATAAATAGGTACATTAATCTTAAAACTTGTTCATTACGAAATTTCGCTAAACTTATAGGTGTATTGATCGCAGCCTGTCCAGCCACAAAATATAGATTCTTATATACAAAAATATTAGAGAGACAAAAGTTTTTAGCCTTAAATAAGTTCGGAGGAAACTATGAGGTGAAAATGAATCTTAATAAGATATTACTAAAAGATTTATGGTAGTGGAAAAATAATATTAATATTATTTCTTGTCCAATCATTACTCAAAATTATAAGTCAGAAATTTACACCGACGCATCTAGGACAGGCTGGGGAGCAGTATGCAAAAATAATAAATATAGTGGTTCATGGACGAACAGTGAAAAAGAAAATCACAAGAACTTTTTAGAATTACTCGCGGTTTTGTTAGGTCTCAAAAGTATAGCTAGTGAAAGAAAAGATTGTGCAATATTATTACGTATTGACAATACTACCGCCATTAGCTACATTAATAGGATGGGAGGTATTCAGTTCCCACATTTGAATATTTTAAGTAGAGAAATTTGGCAATGGTGTGAAAAACGCAATTTATGGATATTTGCTTCTTATGTTAACACCAAAGAAAATCGAGCAGATTTCGAGTCCAGAAATGGGCCCTCTCGGATAGCGCTTTCCAACTTATTGTAAATAGTTTCGGGCCCATTAAGATCGACTTGTTCTCAAGTCGAGCCAATGCCAAATGTTAATTATTTGTCACCTGGAAGCCTGAACCTGATGCAGTCGCAGTTGATGCATTTACAATAAGCTGGGCTGACTTGGATTTTTATGCATTTCCTCCCTTTTCTCTTGTATTAAAATGTATACAAAAATTATTGATGATAAAGCCGAAGGGGTACTTGTATTCCCCTTCTGGCCTTCCCAGCCATGGAGTCAGCACCCACTGCACTCCAGCCTTACCCTGGGTGCCGCGAGGCTCTCCGGGCGTCGTTCAGCCGGCGCAGCTGACCACCAGAGGCTCTCACGTTGATGCTCGCCTCGCTCGCAGACACTACTGTTCGCCAGTAAAACGTCTCATTGAAGTTATGGTTTCAAGAAGTGTGGTTATGAATTAATAGTTTCGAAAAATCCATTCCATTATTTCTTTGATTCTTAAACGAGCAATTTAATAAGGGATGTTCTTACGGTTCATTAAATACACATCGATCTGCATTATCTCTTTTATTAGGAGAAGAGATAAGTGATAATAGTTGTGTTAAACGCCTCTTAATAGGAGCCTATAAAACTAAACATATTAAGCCTAAATATTCATTTACTTGGGATCCAAATTTAGTACTAAATCAACTGTCTTCTTGGTATCCAAATATTAATTTATCATTAGAAAATATTACAAAAAAACTCGTTACATTATTAGCTTTATGTACCGGTCAAAGAGTACAGGCATTGTCTTTACTTAAATTAGAAAATATTGTTTTTCAATCTGATAAAGTAAATATTATTATAACAGATATAATCAAGACTTCCGCTCCAAATCGTGAACAGCCCTTATTATCTCTCCCAAACTTTCAAAGCAATATCAACATATGCCCAGTATCAATTTTAAAAGAATATATTTTTATTACAAAAAATATCTGAGGTTCAAACTCCGGGAATCTCTTCGTAACATTCAAAGCTCCCCACAGAACTGCATCAAGTCAGACGCTAAGTCGATGGATTAAGCAAACGCTCGCCACGAGCGGCATTGACATGAGCGTTTTAGTGCGCACAGCACACGACACGCGTCGACCTCAGCCGCGCGCGCGGCCGGTATCAGTGTCGATGTCATTCGAAAAACGGCCGGGTGGACACAAAACTCACAGGTGTTCGCAAAGTTTTACCATCGGCCTTTAGATGATCAACAAAATAACTTTGCTTTGTCGATACTTAATCGAGACATGAACAATACTTAACCTAATATTAAAAATAGTTATTGAATATTACGTATTTTGATATTAAGTAAATTATTACATTAAAAATTATGTGTCTATAAATAGACTATCACTAAGTTTCATTAATTTAAGCTGATTATAGTTTCTAGCGACTCAAATAAAGTAAGATTATTTGAAGCTCATTATGTAATAATACTAATTATTAAGTACTATAATAATAAAATATGTAATTACATATTTATATCTTTACTTATTTCAATTCCAAGTATATACCTAAACAAAACTTTCTATCTCTGAAAATCTACCTGTTATATAATATCTGAAGAATGAAGCGACGAAATATAATAGATGATTAAACGAACTTCTAAGTGAAGTTCTATCGCTATTATATGAGTCGCTTCATTCGAAGATATGACGTACCCACCCACCCCAGAACCCATTTAAAAGTTTCGTTTAGGGTCTCTAAAGAATGAGGGCTTGGCGCGAACCGGGTGGATCATGCCACGCGGCGCCCCACCACAGTGTTTTTTTTTATGATACTTTAAATTATGCGAAGTTACCTAGTACCTAAAAAGGACTACCTGTTATATAATATCTTCGAATGAAGCGACTCATATAATAGCGATAGAACTTCACTTAGAAGTTCGTTTAATCATCTATTATATTTGTTTACTCTTACGTTTATAATACTCTCACTCATCCCTAATTTAAAAAAAATGACATTATTACCTATTCAATAAAAAAGAATCATAGAAATCGGTATAGAAAAACCAAACTTATACATGAAATACGCTAATAACCCATCGCGCGTGAATACTTAATGATATAAGGATTATTTTGGCGTAACGGTTGCCGCGCTCGACGCGGCTCGCGGCGGTAGGGTATAAAAAGGCGGGAGGCGAGCGCAAGCTTTTGCGCGATTTAATATAGGTAGGTACAGAAGGAACAAGCGTTACATTACCTGTCAAATTGCCCCAACCAATTTTAACTTATTATAGAGGGCATAGAGTTCAAATTCAAGTAAAAAATTTTAACAGATTTGTAACTTGATGCTTGATGTACTGCCTTCTGTACATGCAGAGATAAAATGGAAATCAAGGTTTTGTTTATTTCATGATCGTTTCTGCCTCTTGGAAGTCAGAAATCGTAGATTTCTTCGGAATAAAAAGTAACGTATGTGTTAACTACTATACCAAATTACATTAATATTGGCTTAGCCGTTTGGCAGTGAAAAGCAGCCATACATAACTATAGGTAGTATTGTATGTACACTGATAATGGCTGGATGGATGGATTTTTGCTATTCTTTCACGCAAAAACTACTTAGCTTTACCTAGAATAACAATAAGCTAAGTATGATTAATGAAGATATTGCATGAATTAAGTAAAATTGAAGGCATTAAATAAAACACTTTTTAACCGGATTAATGGCGTATAATTTATATTTTACATTTTGACTCGACGTTTCGGTGTCTTTGCAGACCCTGTGGTCACGAGCGACTGTTAAAATTTAAAATGTAAATATACGCGATAAATCCGGTTAAAAAGTGTTTTATTTAATAGTCATACATAATAGTCATCGCGAAAACTTAAGACAATATTAAAATTTAAGGCACTTTTGCACCCGATTTGTTTATAACGCTATGTGCTTTTGTAATGTACCTAATAGATAGTTACCTACCTATGTTTGTGGTTAGGAGTTATACATATTATATGGGTGAAGATTCTTCATTTTTATTTTTGTTATTAAAGATAGTTAGGACCTTGGAGAAGAAAATAACCTACTCGAAATACTAATTCAATACAGACGAAGTCGCGAGCATCATCTATGTAATATACCTACCTACCTTTACTTTTTCACAAAACCTAGGTGAAACTGCGGATCACTACTTTGTTGTAACAGTTTTTGAAGTAATTCTGTCTGTTTATCTATCAGTAACGCTTTCACAGCTAAACTACTGAGTCGATTTTGACGAAATTTAGAATAAGGTAAGTTTTAACTTCAAGGAGGATATAATAATAGTATTTATCCAACTCTAATAAAAGGTATCCACGCGGACGAAGTTGCGGGTCACAGCTAGTTAATAAATAAAGCTTCTTGCTAGATTTAATGTAGGTAGTGTACATACAGAGATATATTGTAAAAAAGTTAAACGTAAAATAATAGAACTCAATATCGTTTAGGTTTTCTTTATTGATCGTTTTTGCCTCTTGGAAGTCAGAACCCGTAGAATTCTTCAGAATAAAAAGTGGTGTAAGTGTCAAAACTCAACGCAGGACTTAATGAACTACCATACCAAATTACATTAAAATTGGCTAAGCCGTTTGACCGTGAAAAACAGCCAAACATATAGGTTACTAAACATATTATACACTGATAATGGCTAGACGGATGGATTTTTGCTACTCTTTCACGCAAAAACTACCGAATGGATTTTTATGAAACTGTACAGTAATATAGCTTTACCTAGAATGTGCCTTTGTCATGTATTGGTTAGGAGTTATACCTACATATTATATGGGGGAAGATTCTCCATGTTTATTTTTTTAGATAGGACCTTGGAGAAGAAAATAACCTATTCGAAATACTAATTCAATGCAGACGAAGTCGCGGGCACCATCTATGTAATAAACCTACCTACATATAAACCTACTCTTATACATACTATAATAATCTTATACATATATACAAAGGCTGCAAACTGGACGGCAGCGACAGCGACAGCGAGAGCAACAGCGGCGCGGGCAGCGACGCGAGCAGCGATTTCCACGACACGATAGAAAGTATTGAGTTTGTATGAAACCGCGACAAATCGCTCGAGCGCCCGCTGGCGTCAAGAACGGCCTAGCAGGGCTAGCAACCATCGATAAATAGTCGAATCGACAAGATCAATATGATTTTGTTATTTTATCCTATTATCTATACTAATATATAAAGCTGAAGAGTTTGTTTTATTGTTTGTTTGAAAGCGCTAATCTCAGAAACTACAAGTGGGATTTTTAAAACTATTTTTGCATTTGATAGCCCAACTCTTGAAGAAGGTTATATTTTATCCCGAAATGCCCACGGGATCAAAAGTTACGCGGGTAAAACCGCGCGCGGTGGCTAGAGTAAGCTAATATGCGCACTATAATAGATAGAATTACTCGATTTGATACCACGATTAAGACTACAGAACCAAATATGTCATAGTCTTAATAAATTACTAACTCTAAATACCATATTCTAAGAAAATATCGATAATAGGCCCGATTTATCATTGTCGACGGTAGCGTGCTAGCCCCGCAGATTCCCCGCTTCGCGTCGCTGCCCGCGCCGCTGTCGCTGCCGTCCTTGCAACCTAACTTTTACCCAGTGTGCCTTTCGTAGGGTATTCCTGTTTGGTATATACTTTTTTTAGGTTACTTTTTCTATTTTATTTTTTGTAGGTCTTTTTCACAAAACCTAGGTGAAACTGCGAATGACAGCTTTGTTGTAACAGTTTTTGAAATAACTCTTTCTGTTTATCTATCAGTAACGCTTTCACAGCTAAACAACTGAATCGATTTTGACTTTGAACTTCAAGGACGATATTATAATATTATTTATCCAACTCCCATAACCGGTATTCACGCGGACGAAGTCGCGGGCAACAGCTAGTTAGTAAAATAAATTTGTAAATTAAACAAATTATTCACAATTTACAATCATTTGTCATTAAATATTAAAATATTTGCATTTACCACTCCAAATTAAACATTTTCACTTAAAATAGGCTGTATATGCTATACAGACATTGACACATTTGACGGAAAAAAAAAACCTACGCGCATGCGCGAGGTTCGGCGCCATTTTTCAATCACAATTCACAGCTTTGTTATCAAAGGGTGTTTATTATTATTATTATTTATTTAAAACATTAAGTGTACTCGGTGCTAGGTACGTATTATTAGTAGTTTATTATTCTCGGCTCATTATTAGGCCCTCGCCTGCGGCTCGGGCTCAAATCACAGCCTCGACTGTAATTAGCAACTTCGCTCACTTGTTACATAATATGCTAAAAAAGCATCCATAAGAGATTATTCGTGTTAACAGAGATATGAAGAAATTTAAAATGCCAAGCTGACTGATGGCAGTCTCAAAAGCTAATATGCAATCAATAATAAAATAAATATAATCCGATATTAAAAGTATAAAATAAAAAAGCTTAAATTTAAGATACACACTAACCCTCACAAGCCCATCAGTCATAAAAGCTAATATGCAATCAATAAAATAAATATGATCTGATATTAAAAGTATTAAATAAAAAAGCTTAAAATTAAGATAAACACTAAGCCTTGCTATATCTTTAAATAAAATGTTTGCTTGTGGCATCATATGAGAAAGCCGCTGTATTTCCAAATACTCTTTCGATGTCGGCACTGTTTCGAAGACGATGTCGCACGGAGTCCGGATCCTGGCTGCGACGCACGTAGACTCGCCCCTCTCTGGTCCACACGAAGCGCCAGTGCAGGCGCGCGGCGGCGTCTCGCGCCTGCCGAAACAACAGCCGGTTGTGCCGCTTCAGTCTCTCGTTCACGTAGAACCTGTGCGGCTGCAGCGCCAGGCCGGTGCCCTCGGTGGTAGCGCCGCGACGCACGCGGGCCGCACGCAGCAGGTCGTCGCGCGCCGGCCGCACCACGATGGCGCGCGGGCGCGGCGGCGGCGGCGTCCGCTCCCAGCGCCGCCGACACCACGCGCCCCGCCCGCGCGCAGCTCACTATGTCGTGTTCCGCTAACTGAACGCCAAGCTTGCTCGCCAGGGTAATGGCGACATGGGTGAGACTCTCGCCGGGCTGTTCGGGGATGCAAGTAATTTCGACATCGTTTAGTAGCGTATCCTGGTCGCGATCATTCAGTTCCGACTTCAATTGATCAATCGATTCTAATAAGTTACTTATTTGAACTTTGTCTGAGTTTTCCCCGGTACTAGCTTCTGCTCGATCCATACGCTTCTCTAGTTCTTCTACGCGAGTTTCACATAGATCTAATCGCTGCGTAAACTTAAGCAAGGTGTCGTTAAAGGCCTTAATTTGTAGTCGAGTGTCCTTCATCTCATTTGAAAAAAATACGCATTTCAGCTCTCATGCTCTGTATTTCCGAAAAGCTCATTGCATTACAGGCCGCTTCGCAATCATGCGAGAGTGTAGGGAAGATCGGTTCAGAATCCGACGAGACGGCCTCGGGCGGGCTGACAGCAGCGGCCCCGCGCCTACGCAGAACACTACCCGAATCCGCCGCTCGCACTGGAGTGTTAGTATTATATTTTTTAGGGACCTTACTAATACAAGCCACACACTTCCAGTTGTCTTTATGTTATTTGGTCATGGTATTAAAAAATCTCTTTTCGGAAACGTTTGCACAGTTCAGGTCATAGTTTTTTTTACATTTATTACAACATAAAAAAAGTTTATCACTAATAGAGCTCATGCAGCCAGAGCAAATTTTGGAACTCATTATGAGTGATTAAATAAACAGAAATTAATAGGAGAAGAAAAAAAAAACAAGTGATACTATTGCAGGTCTCGAACCCTCAACTTAATGTGTGAAAGGCACTGACTTAAATACTGCTTTATCTGACCGTTGTTTTAGTAGTCGAAATTAGCTAATCGTATGTGCAACGCTTCCGTCAACGGTAAATTGTCGGTTGGAATTTTACCGTTATAGATATTGACTCACACACTGCTCACAATTGTTAACGTTTATAGTTGTATGTTTTTGGCACTTTGTTAACACTCCACTGCACTTATTTTCACGTAAGATATATTGTTTGGAAGGGAATTTTATATGTTTATACCGGTATAATAATTTTAACGTAACACTGGGTGTTTACACTTATTTACTGACGAAATCTGAGGAGTACAGATAAACACGTCTAGCACCGTTACCGCGCTCCGCGCACCCCCACTTCTGTGACATACACGAGCTCCTTTGTACTTCCCCACACGTAAAAATCAAGTGGAGTGAGGTCAGGCGATCAGGCAGGCCAGGGTATGGGTCCACCCCTGCCAATCCACGAATTGGGAAAACAGTTGTCCAACAACTCACGAACTGCCAGACTCCAGAGTGCTGGGCAGCCATCATGTTGAAAGATAATAGGCCTGTCTTCTTGGAATACTTCTTCCAACAATGGTGGTAGATCATCCATTAAAAATCGCAAATAGTTGTTCCCATTGATGTGATCAGGCAAATAATGAGGCCCTATTAGTTTATTGCCTATCACTCCCGCCCACACATTTACACCGAATCGTCTTTGGAAGCCCCTTTTGTCTTTTTACTCGAGGATTTTGTTCTAAAGGTGCCCAAAAGTGTAAATTGTGAACATTTGTAATTCCTTCTTTGTCAAATTTAGACTCGTCTATCCACAGAATACTTCTTAAAAAGTTTACATCGTCCACATCAGTATGCAGCAAATGGCGACAAAACTGGACACGTCTCCCAAAAACCAACACTTAGACTGCTATTGGAGAGTGTCAATCTATACATATAATAAAATGGTAGGAAAGTCAAAACTGTACATTGAATATTTTTTTAAAAGAATACTTGGGGTATGATCTACAATCGAAACAGAAACAAAAAATATAGTTTTTAGAATTTTTGTCTGTTTGTCTGTTTGTCTGTTTGTCTTTCCGGGATAAACTCAAAAAGTACTGCATGGATTTACTTCAAATTTGGCATGAAGATAGTTAAGAAGTCGGGTCAACATATAGGCTACATATTATCACGCTAGCAGTGTTATAATCGTAGGTGCGTTTGGTGCTGCATAGCGTTCACGCAGACGACGTCGCGGGCAGCAGCTAGTAAAGAAATAAATTATTTATTTTGATGATAATTCAATTATTCGCAAAACATTTCGCTTTCCGCAAAAGTAGAGTTTTGTCAAAATTTATCTACTTGATAAAAGTTTGAATAACTCTTGAAGTTCTTTTTAAATTAATTAAGTCCTCAATCTCTTTTAGTTTTTTTTAAATGAAAGTTGAAATTAAGCTTTAAGTTTTTTCATACATGTTTCTGTGACTTTGAGGACCCATAACTTTTTTTTAGGTAACATCAGCGTTAAGCGATAATTACATAAGAATCTGATAACATTCAAAATAAAACAAAACAAAATGTTGCCTGTTTTACTTATTGTAAATAAAAATATTCGCCTTCAAAGTCATAAAAGTGGTAAAATTCGAAAAATATACAAAAAAAAATAAAAAAAAAACCAAGGGGCCAAGGTCAAATAATTTGGGCTGAGTAACACATATTTGATTGAATTAATTTTATTAAATAAAAACGTTTTTATGATTTTTTGTTTTTCTTACAAGAATACAAGAATACAAGAATACAAAGCTCAATTCTACATGATCACTAACATTTTCTACCTTCTTTCATATGGTATAATAAAATATTTGCGAAAATTTATTTAATTTTCTTAGGGGGCAGGTTTTATGCTATACGTTCAGGTAATTTTTGTTGGAACATTATGCCACGTTCATAACAAAAATAAATCCCAAATAAGTAACAAAGGGACAGTTAAGTTGTTAAGGTTAGATTTATACGTGCACAAATTGTTACTCTAGTATTGACGGTATCTGAAATGAAATGAAAATGAAAATAAAATGAAAAATTTTTATTCATCATAAGACCATCGAATGGCCGCTTAATGACGTCATATTTTATACTTCGGCTTTAACAAGGTGTTGATACTTATTGAATAAGATATTACAGTAGACCAAGAGACAAAAAAAGCCGGTGGAAAAAAATTTTGGCACTCTTTTTCTATCAGGATTATACGAATGAAAACAAATAGGTACATACAGTACAAATTGATCATGACAAGAAAAAAAACAATCACCAGACAGCTAATTGTGAGAGCCAATGTCATGCCAAAACGAAATTGCTTACATAGTAGGTGCATTAAGCTATGGATGCACAACACGAACATGACAAACTGGGACCAGAGTATTAAAACAAGAATGGAATAAAATAGTCATTGTATCATCAGCAAAACGACCTGGCACCGCTAGCAGCACCCGTTCACGAGTTAACGCAAGCACCAGCCATCACCAGCCATCACCCTCCTCAACTATATTTAAATGTTGTTCTTTTCTATTCTATTCTATTCATATTTTAGGGAAGAGGGTGACCCGACACCCGACGCTACCACTAGCCATGCCGCCTGAAGGAGCATGACGTTCTTGCTATTGTCTTGACATGAGACAGTGTGCAGTATCTAAGAGTGTATAAAAACCGTAACATCCATAGAAAAAAAACAAAAATTCTCCTCAAGTTTATTTCAAAGGCAGTTATCACAAGTTTCCATTACTAACCAAGTCAATGATTTCTTCATAAATATAGGAAAAAATCTAACAAATTCAACTCAAAATCATGCCTCTCTTACCTACCTCTTTACCTTTATCTACCTCTTAATCCACCTTAAATTCTTTCGTAATTTTAGAAACTGATGAATGTGAGGTAGAGAGAATTATTTCAGGGCTGAAGAATGATTCTGCTGTTGGTTGCGACGGTATTTCCAACAAGATCCTTAAGCACTTCAAACATAATATTTTTAGCTCCGCTTACCCACATTTTTCAAAGATGCCTCGAGAAAGGTACTTTTCCCACTTGCTTAAAGAAAGCAATCCCAGTGCACAAATCTGGCAGTAAAAAGGAAATATCTAATTATAGACCTATATCTATTCTTCCCTCCTGTAGTGCCTCTCTTGGGCAACGGGTTCACTGGCTCACTGTCACGCCAAGCACTAGGTAACGTCAGACACCGACGGAAGCAACTGACCGTTCCACGTTACCCCCATATATAATTGTTAGCAGTCAGTTAATTTAAAATTCATAAATTGCATTATTTAATTAGAAAATATTTTTGCTTAACGTTAGTCTTATAACCACTGATTAAGAATTTATTTTTGCTTTTTTTTTACTCATCCTTATTATACAAAAGATATAGTCTACATAAGTATTTATTTTAAGTTTTATTTTTATATTGTATACACTCCGACCCCTTTTCGCCTGAAAAACAGGGTAAATCTAGTTCAGGCACTTAGACATAAAAAAAATGCAAAAATACCCACATTTGAAGATCCGAACCTAGGCTTTACGGATCAGACGTCCGAACACCGTAGTCAGTAACCAATAGACCACACGTTCTATATTGACGATATCGAAATAGTTGGTTGCTTTCATACAGATGACGTAGGCTTACACAGCAGACGGACCAACGTCAAACTTTCTTGTCGAACTGGTTGTATTAAATATAATAGTAGATTATGCATCAAGGGGTTAAAGCAGTGTATTATGTCACGGGCATCATATTGAAACCTGTGCGAAATGAAGGATTCTGTAGATAATTGCGTGAGGGAATTATGGTAAGAATCCTGAATGAAGCGAGGGATTCAAGACTGCCCAAGACTAGACGCTGTTATCCCCGAGGAGCTTACTCTACTTTATACACCATCTTGTAAGATAATTAGGAAATTAAACGCAGGAATTAAATCAAGTACTTAGGTATTTAATAATTTAGAAATTAAAGATAATATTAGAAACAATTGACCAGTTATGTAAAGATAAAGTGATATTTCTATTTGGTATATTCATTGTTTACTGTTGTCTTTAACATTGAATAAACAGTCCACAGGCTGCTAGGTTTATTTGTAGCAGAAAACTGTTGAAAATATACTAAAAGCAATGACTCCTTAATAATTTTCACGGCTTTTTTAGTTTTCCAAGCAAAGAAATCTTCGTAAAATTTCATGTACAGATGCTTCGATTTACACGGCAAAATATTATCGACGATACTATTTGCTTCATTTCTAATATCTTCTGGTGTTAAATCGTCACTCGAGCTCGACATATTTTATTTATTTGAATACTATTGAAATAAAAACTTTGAAAAATTTTTTAATTAGGCAAAGCAACTAGTCATACAGCCATGTCCATGTAGGTATTATTAAATTTCGCTCCAATTGACATTCCAAAATCAAATGACATTATAACCCTTAGGATTAAAGTATTTGTTTATTCCCTGTAAGATACTTTTTTTAATCTTAAGGGATTAATATCTTGTTTTAGGTGGAGTTCATCTCATACATAATGCGAATTTTAAACAAATGTGTATAAACAATGTTTATGCGCGTACGAAGTTGCAGGCAAAAGCTAATTAAAAATAAAATTCTATAATTAAAATGGAAAAAAGAAGTTTTAAAAATTGTTATAAAACATAGTGAACCCTTTTAATTTTTTTAGTAGTTTATTACGATTTTAATGGAGAAGAATACAAAAAGCTCCAAGGAGCTTCATACGCTCGACCCATAACTGTTTTTATTATAGTTTTAATCGAAATTGCTTGTTCAGAGTTCTATTTTACGGCAAATGTTGCAAAATGTGGAAACTGTGGACAGTAATAATATAACGGTCCATATTTTATGTAGGTATATTTCCAAAAAAGTTGAAATCAAGTAAGTACATCCACAACTTTCGCATGTGTATATCCTCAGAAAAACTGGTCATTTTCTATGTAACTTATGATTAAGCAATGATGCTTTTCTATTTTTTTTTATAAAAATCGCTGTAAAAATAACTTTAACTATTCAGGTATTTGATTGTTATGAATCAACCGTTTAGAGGAATAAGTAGGCAGTTATCTACCCCACTGAAATCAATACAGAGTCAATTGTCAAGGTAATTGCTAGACTGGGCCACTAGCTAGAGTTGTCAGTTTGGCGAATCAGGTCGAACATCGTCAAATATTTGATGAAAAATTCTGATTAAAATTAGGCTACGAAAATGAGATCAACTTACATCATATCCTTTGAATTTAACCTTAAAATACTTTTCCAGCGTTTCAGTAAACTGGCGAAGGTTCTTCAAAAAGTGGACATTCCAGAAGTGGACAATAAATGGTGTTCTGATTTATTCAAAAAGATTCGAGTGAAAGTCACCGCTAATATGATATGTGCTGGCGGTCTTAGACATGCAGGTAAGATGACCCAAGTACAGCCTGCAACAGAATAATGTAAACCGCCCGGTTTCCCGCACACATACAATATGCATGCATGTACACCATCATCCATACTAACTCACACCACGAAAATCACCCAATATAAGCATAATAAGTGGACGTGCTTACGCACACACGCACACTGAAAATACTCAGGCAGACAAGATAATGTCATGTTAATTTCAAAATTACAAGTCATAGCGTCCATGGCCAAGCGGTGTGTCCAGGAATGAGCTGGAGAGGTCGGGTTCGAATCCCTCAAAAAACCGTGGTTTTATATTTGTTTTTAGAGATTGAAAGAAATATTTAGCAACTTTTTTGATGTTTTTTATTAAGTTTGAATTTGAAGTAGGTAGCTATTATTATCGTAACTGTTCGAAATTACAACGATGCGTCATTTTTTTAGACAAAATAAGTGAATCATCCCCCCATTATCTTATATTGTGTTGCTTCATTTATTTTTAGCTTGTCATTTCTTAGAAAAAAAGTTAAATCTACCCTCTATTATTTAATATTGGGTAGTCGAGTTTCTAGATGGTTTGAATTCGTTGTTATTCGTTACTACTATACATTTTTTACGTCCTAGTGAAATTAAAAATAAATTATCATTTAACAACGCTGCAGAGAGCAGAAATCATTGTTTCATTAAATCAAAACTTTTCTATCAGGAAAATTGCACGTCGATTGATGATATCTGTAAGTAAATTTACGTTTATTATCATTCTGAGACTAGGATTAAACGTAATCTTTATTTCTATGTTAATAATTTTATTTTCAGAGAAAGACGGTGCAACTATGGGTTCGTCGGTATTAGGAATCGGGGGATATAGAACCTCGCAGGCATGGACGGAATCCTATAACTTATACACAACCGTCGACATCTAGCATTAATCGCCGACACACACTCAGGACGAGCTGGCACTTCAAATAATAATGTAGAATATAAGTTTGTTAACTGTACCTTCAAAAGCTGCTTCAAATAAATTTTATGACCACGTATGTCTGTCTTTTACTCACAAGTGTGTTGAAAAACGTCGAATGTAACTCGTGAGCGTTGCTAATTACAGTCTCGGCTCATTATTAAGCTCATTAACTCAAATCACAGCCTCGACTATAATTAGCAACTTAGCTCACTTGTTACATAATATACTATTATTTATTTACAGGCCAGCAAAAAATATATTGATGAACTAAACTCAAAAAACGAAATAGAATTCGTTTTGCAGAGCAATATTTGGACTTCGATTGGTCTAACAATGTAGTTATTTTTACGGATGAAAAGACATTCAAGTCGGACAAAGATGGCCGTAAAATAGTATGAAGGAGAAAAGGACAATATTATGATGCTCGAAACACCCCACCTGTTAGATTAAGCGCCCGCAATACGTTAGGATATTGTGGGTGGATGAATGCTGGTTGGCCCAATGAGCTAGTGGAAGTAGGAGGACGAAATACAGCAGAGTGATATTTAGACATTTGACACAATTTGATGTTGCCTTGTGTGCGTATAGTATTTCCTGACTCGCATATCGCCTCTTTACAAGAAAACCGTGACATCTCATCAAAAGCGATTTTTTTATTATTTGATGTTCAAAACCACGATGTCGAATTTTATTTTCTACGAAAACGCGGCATTTTTAAAGTGAATATTCGAGGAGTTATGAGTGAAAGAGACGGCACGACCGTGGCAAATGCCGTTGTCACGATGTCTCATTCGGTGTGGCGCTCGACTTCGACAACGCGACGCGCTAGTTGGCCCCACACGCGCGACGAGTGAAGTGCTCCGGCTTTTCACCAAAAACGTGAAATCACGAGTATACCACGTTTTTAGTGCAAAGGTATGTATTCAGTATTTGTTTGCTTTAACTTTTATAATGTGATATAGTTATTTAACTTGTTTTTGTTGTAAAACTCGAGTGTATTGAGGGTGAGATAACTAATGTTATCACATAATTGATGAAATAGTCACAAGTTTTCTTGGTGATATATTTGACTGTAACCATGTTGTTGATAAATCTTTTTAAATACTATGGGTCATCTTATTTATTATCACTATTCTTGAATATCTTTCTTTTGAGGTTATAATTATTCTAAAATGCCACATTATACATGCTAAAATAAAAATTACTTTTACGAATTTGTTTTTCAGATGGGATCGCGATCAAGGATGTTAGTTAAATTAGCTACAGAAATTGAAAAAAAATTAGATGTACAAATAAATGATTTAAACTCTCATATCGTCGCTTTTCTTACGAAGTGACCTATCTGACATTGAGTTAATTGTTGGGGAATAGCTATTTGCGGTTTCGAATGCATCATTTTCGTTTGTTACTTAGACAATTATGGTATATACTTGATGTACTCCATGACAACTGTGCCGTGCATCGTGCTCAAGTTGTCCGAGCATGGTTAAGTGCTCAAGAAAACTTCAGCGTCATTGAGTGGCCTGCTAAAAGCCCTGATCTAAACCCCATCGAAAATTTGTGGGGTCAAATGATTTTAAATTGGGATTCATCACCAGTGTGGTCCAGAGCTGGTTATTTCAACTTGGGAAATGATGAGGGGATCTGACTTGTGCTGAAATTTGGTTGACAGTATGATATCTTGGTTACAGCAGGTCATAGACACCGATGGCGCTCAAATTAGCTATTAAAAAAATAGTGAAAGAAAATAGTTGTCTTTTAAAAAGTAGATAAACCAGAGTGAATGATGTTGTTGTTGATAAACTTAGAAATAAGCTTAGCTTAGTTTATTTATAGTTTCTGGCTAATAACATGTTGATTCATATTTACAATGGAATTATTACTTCAATTATATAATAAGTTCATACGCCAAGTGACAGAAAAATTTTTGAGGACGAGAAAGAGTTGTATCTGGATCCTAGCGATTGGCGTTTCCTTGTCTCTGCCTACCCCAAAAGGAAACAAGTGTGAAGTTATACATGTATGTTAAAAAGAACCAACCAACAAAATAGCTATTTTGCAAAACAGAACCATCGTGTTTTTGACCTTTTTTTTTTTTTTTTTTTTACTTGGGGAAATCCTCATGGATACCTGTCGCCCGGGGGAGCGGCCAGGTTATGTCGGACTCTTACCGACTAAAACCCCAAGGTGTTTCGTCACGCACCTGTTGGCGGGAGCACGGGGACGCTTGCGCATTCTTCCGCGAACCCGCCGGTGCCTTCCGCAGCGCGGAACCTCCCTCGCTCAGCGGCATGCTCGAAACACGTAGCACGCCGCTGCCAGCGAAGACCTTTGGAAGCGAGCGGTGGATACCCCCGTATCCACCGCCCAAGGCCTTCACTCAACCGGATCAGGTCAGGTTGGCATACGCCCTCCTTCTCCGACCGGTCCTCCTGCGGCGGATTGGAGCCGAAAGGGGATCATCCTCTCGACTCCTCTCCGCGGCCTCTTTTTGCGACATTACACCTTCGCAAAAAGAGACGACAGCGTCCCACGACCTCTCGTCATCGACCATGGCTCTTACCACGGCCGGCAAGGAGAGGTCATGTCCTACCACTGCCACGAGGGTTGCGCGTTCGTGCGCCCACGCCTGGCACTCCTCCAGCGTGTGCTGGGCTGTGTCTTCGCTGCCACTGCTGCAGTGAAGACACACCGTCGATGGCTCCCTTCGGGCTATGTGGCACAGGTATCTGCCGAAGCTTCCATGCCCGGACAGAACCTGGACCAGCCGGAAGGTGAGCGACCCGTGTCTTCTGTTCACCCACTCCTTTAGGACTGGGCGAACAGCCTCCAGTGTGCGCAGACCCGCGCTCGGCTCCTCGAGCCTCCTCCTCCACCTCCGCAGCAAGGTACGTTGGGCGACCTTCCTCCACCTCCGGACTTCGTCTGGGGCTGGCTCCACTCCCCGCGCGCGCGCCTCCGCGCGTCGCTCGTATACGTCCGCTAGAACCTCGGCTTCGAGATCCCAGGGAGGCATACAAGCGAGCACACATGCCGCTCCATGGGACACCGTACGGTATCCTCGGATCGCTCTGACCGCCAGAACGCGCTGGGCTGAACTCAGCGACGTTACGTTCGGGCGAGTCAAAGCACCGACCCATACTGGTGCCCCATAGAGGGCCATCGACCTAACCACACCGGCATAGAGGCGCCGGCATGTCTGGTCGGGTCCGCCAATGTTTGGCAGGAGCCTTCCGAGCGCCGATGCGGTCCCAATCAGCTTGGGGGCCAATCGGCGAAAATGCGCCCGGAAGTCCCATCTGCCATCGAGCAGAAGTCCCAGATATTTTATCTGGGGCTTCAGCTCGATCCGAAGTCCGTTAATTGATACGTTGGCACCTGCAGGAGGCCCCCGCCGTGGTCCGTAGAAACACAGAACCTCGGTTTTGTCGAGGGCAACCTTTAGGCCCAACGCCTCAATCCGCCCAACCACTTGCTGCACCCCTTCCTCGGCGCGTGACGTCGCCTGCGCCAAATCCTTCCCCCGAGCTGTGACCAGAGTGTCGTCGGCATAGCAGACGACACTAAGGCCAGAGCGAAGAGCGCCCCGTAACACCCAGTCGTACCCGATGTTCCAAAGGAGTGGTCCTAAGACAGACCCCTGAGGAACACCGCAACGAATCGCCCGCCTGTGGGTGCCACCGTCCTGACCCATGTAGAGTACCTGTCTGTCGTGCAGGTAGTTGGCGATGGTCCTTCGCAAATAAAGGGGCACGCGGTGATACCGTAGTGCCTCTTCAATGCAGGCGAAGGGCAGCGTGTTAAAGGCATTGGCGATGTCCAAGGAGACCGCCAGCATCACGCCACCCGACGCCACCGACTCGTCCGAGAGGCCTTTGACACGAGTTATCGCATCGATGGTCGACCGGCCTTCTCGGAACCCGAATTGCCTGTCCGACAGATCAGGACCCACGTTGCGCAAGTGCTGCACGATGCGGGAGGCTACGATATGCTCATAGAATTTTCCCGCATCGTCCAGCAGTACGACGGGACGGAAAGCAGAAGCAGAATCTGCTGGGCGCCCCTCCTTTCTGAGCAGAACAAGTCTCCCCTCCTTCCAACAGGACGGGAATCGGCCAGACGCTAGACATGTGTCGAGAAACCCGGCAAAGTGGGCTCCCAACTCGTCAAGCGCCAACGCCAAGACCCGGCCCGGAACACCATCTGGTCCCGGCGCGGTGTTCTTCGCCCGCAGCTTGCGCATGGCCAAATTGAACTCGGCCAGCTCCAGGGGCGGGGGGGCCTCGACAACCTCCGATGAAGCCACATCTCCCTCCACCATTGTTGGGGGTGTGCGCTCAGGTGCGTCCGGAAACAACGCCGTCACCACACCCTCCAGCAGTTGGGGCTGCATTGTCTCTGTCAGCGGAGGCGCCTGCGGACGAAGCTTGTTCCAAGCCGCGTGATAAGGGCGCCCCCACGGATCCCGGTCAAGGTCCTCCAGCATCTTCTCCCGAGCACTGACCTTTGCCCTTGCAATGGCCTTCTGCAGGGTCTTTTTGGTCTCCTTGTAGAGGTCGTGCAAAAGAGCCGCCATCTCCTCGTCATGGAACCGCCGCCTCCGGTACCTGGTGGCGCGACGGCGTGCAGAAGCGCATTCGTTGCGTAAGTTGCTGATGTGCTGCGACCACCAGTATACCGCCCGCCGTGGAGGTTGGCGCTGAGCCCGGGGCATTGCCGCGTCACAGATTTGCGTCAAGGCCCCCCGGAGTCGTAGCGCTTCCGCGTCAACCTCTGTTGGCTCCGCCGACGCGAGGTTCCAAGCCCAGACGATGGAAGCCTCATTTAGCACGTCCCTGTCAAGGTGCGCCAGGGCCCATCGAGGGAAAACTTGTTCCGCTCCCCGTTGGTGCGACGACGTCATACTAGTAAGCGAGGTGGATACTTCGAATCGTATGTACCGATGATTCGACAAATTCTCCACCTCGTCTAGGACCCGCCACCCTCGCGTCCGCGAGGCCACAGCAGGGCTAGCAAACGATAAGTCCACTATTGATCCACCCTGCTGTGTCTCAAACGTGTTGGTGCTGCCGCGATTCAGGAGCACAAGTCCACAAGTCGCCGCCCAATCCTCTACGGCTGAGCCTTTGGCATCAGTCACAGGGGAACCCCAGGCCACGCTATGGGCGTTGAAGTCCCCGAGCACGAATACATGACCTGGAACCGCACGCCTCACGGCCACACCAACACGGTCGAGAAACGCCTCGAACTCTGCGAGAGACCTGTTCGGCGAGAAATAAATTTCTCGTGTTTTTGACCTATACTAACTATTGTAACCAAAGAAAAAACAAAAACCAAACGTTAATTTGGAAAAAAACTAAAATGAATACCACTAACATAATTGTTCAGTTATTTATCCTTAATATCTTACATACTTTTTTCCGCACACCTTTTTAACAAAAATCTAATTAATTAAAAAAGTTATCGATTTTTATTTATCGTGACATGACTTGGCCAAAGATAGGTGAACAACGGTTTCCGTATGTGACATCGAACGGTCGTCAAACCGATGGTACGCCACGTTGAATGCCGTAATAGCGACTGGTCTTCAAATCGACGGTATGTTACATCGATTGCCACGAAATCAAAAATCACAATATTCAGGATATTATTCCTAAGCCTGTTCGCTGTCATTCATATTTGTACTTACTTTCAGGAGAAATCGAGTTTCAGTCACACTAATTTTAAGTTATTCATTTTTAAAACTTCGGAAATTCCCAACCTGTTTTTATCTTTTCTTCAGGTAAAGATTCGTGTCAAGGAGATAGTGGAGGACCTCTGATTTACGACAATACTGTCGTCGGCGTCGTTTCATTTGGTCTTGAATGTGGAAAAAAATGGCCTGGAGTATACACTAAGGTCTCTAGCTTTACACCATGGATACGCTCAATGGTATGCAACGTTATTTTGATATTGTTTTTGACTTAACTAGTTTACCTAAAGTCCACATTTTAAATAAAAAAAAAAAAAAAAAACTTGAATAATCTAAACATTTAAAGCAAACTTTTAAAATAGTATTTGAAAGTATCAAAGTCTTGAAGTAATACTTCCGAGAGATCATTTTTGAAAAGAGTCAAAAATAATGTCTTGGAAGTAACGTCTATAAGTATTTAATACTTTAATATACGGCTTTAATCCAAGTGATACGGCAAAGCATTCAAACTTCCTACATAAAAGAAATCAACAGGTTTTCATCATTGCTCTTAAGATCACCAGACACAATAGATATAAAAGTTACTGCAAAGCGTAGGAGCTTACAACAAAAGCAAAGTGATATGGCTTTCAGTTTTATTCTCAACACGACGTCGTTCCGCAACGTCGTACGCGCTAAACTACTGTAGCGATCTTATCGCTCATGACTTGAAAGCGGTGATAAAACGCTTCCGCTTATAACACGGGCAACCGCAAATCACGCCACCAGACCACCCAGGGTGCAGGAATTCCATTGTCCGGGCGAGCAAGGGGAACGACGCGCGGAGAGGACCGAACCAACAACTCTGATCGCCGGCGCAAGCTCCACATACCGGCTCGGGAAGCAGACCAACCAATACGCGATCTATTACGTTTCTCCAAGTCATTCTTAGTTACTTAGTATTGTTATTTATTCTCATAGCATTGTATATAACCTATAGTCTATTTACTTTAACTTCTTTAGCTTGCTTATATATTTTATTTCGTGCCGTAATTTAACTTCGTTTTGGGCTTCTTTCTTTCTCGCTGCTTAATTCCGTTTGCTGTGCGGATAATAACTTATATAATAACTTATATAATAACTTCAGTGCTTTTGTGTTTTGTGTAATGGTGTTTAATTTATTTATTTTATATTGTTCCGTGTACCTACTTAGTATTTAATTTTAGCAATACAGTAGAAACTTTGGTTATTCTTTTAGTTACTAGTTAGTCGCATCTTAGGTGAGCATAGTTTAGGAAATATTAGGGAACCTAAGTTTATAGGGTACATAGGGATTAGTATAGGATTAGCTCGTTCGTATATATATATTCGCGGTTAGGTCTTTAGGTTAGTTTAGTTTAGTTAGTAATTGATTTAGGCATAGTTGAAGGTTGGTATCCCGGGTTCGATTACCGGAGCTCGACCGGTTTGATCCCTCACTGGTGACCCCGACTGGTGACTCCCGACTCTGAACAACATGGCATATCACGGAGTAAGAGGTAACGAGGACGAATACAGAGACGCGACAAACAATAGGGTAGGCGGTGGTCCAAGTGCTAGTGGAGGCGAATTATTTCGAGTTGGCGTACGAATACCACCGTTTTGGCCAGAGGAACCTGAGGTATGGTTCGCACAAATCGACAATCAATTCGAACTATCGAATATTACTAGCGATATCACTAAATTTAATTTCGTCGCAGCACAGCTTGACCAGGAGTACGCGCGCACAATGAGGGACATGCTGATCAACCCGCCCAGAACAGATAAGTACATTCAATTTAAAAAGAAACTGATTAAGCGGATCTCGGCTTCACGGGAAAAGAAGACCCTCCTCCTCATGCAGCATGAGGAATTAGGTGACCGGAAGCCGACAGAATTCCTTCGGCATTTACGCAGTTTGGCAGGTCCGGACATACCCGACGAATTTATTCGTACAGTCTTGGCGAGTCAACTGCCGCACCATGTACAAGCGGTAGTTGCTTCACAGCACAAACAGGACCTCAACGATGTTGCAGAATTAGCAGACCGGGTCAACGACATCGCACAGCCTCCCTTGTACGTTGCAGCGACCACCACCACTACCACCCGTATGCCAGAAACTGCCTTAGAAGCGCAAGTAGCAGCATTAACTCGGCAAGTAGAAACATTACTTAGCCTGCAAACAAATCGCCATCGACCTCGTTCGCACCGGAAGACCTACAACCATAACCGTCGGCATTCCAGATCCCGTTCATATCACAGGTCTAAGGAAAGACCCGAGGGACATCCACACTGCTGATACCATTTCCAGTTTGGTACCAAAGCCAACAACTGTAAGCCACCTTGCAGCTTTAAGTCGTTGGAAAACTACCCAAGCAACATTTAATGGCCGCAAATGTTTGCTCCGTATCGCCAGGCCGCCTTTTTGTCACCGACAGGAAAACAAAGGAACAGTTTTTAGTAGACACAGGTATGGACCTATGTGTGTATCCCTCACTACCCTTATACCATTATACAAGCAGTCGGCCATTGAAAGAACCTGTATGCTAAGTTTCACATCCGTGCACTGAAAGAATACGATTTTCTTACAAACAAAAAAGTCCTATATTTCCCGTTTCCGTAGGAGTTTCGGGAATTCCTTTCATCATACAACCAGTCGCTTATTGAAGAAACTTAATTCCAATAATCACATTCTTACACTCAACGAATAACAAATGTCATACAAATTAAAACATCCAAAATTTCCCGTTCCCGTTTAGAAAAGCTTGCATTCCAAACTCCCTATAATATTGGTGTGTCCAATCTGTACTTGTACATAATACTTTCAATCTGTGATATAGAAGACGAGAACGAGTCTCTTTGCCCACAGATTTGAAAGTATTATGTACAAGTACAGATAGTACACCTCAATATTATAGGGAGTTTGGAATGCAAGCTTTTTTGCCGCTTGGCGGCGCTTATGTGCTTGAGTTTTTTTTGGGTGGACTATGCACTATAGAGGTTTTTTATTATTATTGTTTATAAATATTGTTTATCATATGTGAAAGGAAGGGTACTATTTTATAGTGCAATGGCAACGAACTAACGAACCACTTACTAAAATTATCAAACACCAACACTTGTTAGCATGTTTGATAGCTATAAAGTTATTCTTCGAAATATGTGAATCATGAAGTCCATCAAGCATCAAAAATAAATAATAATAATACTTTCACAAGCCGGCAGCGTTTTGTGATCAAATGGCGAATGATTGTGTATCACTCACTCAATTCACTCATATTAAGTTGTTATTGCCAATAATAAGTGGCGCCACCAAACTTTAAAATGGTGCTATGGTCAAACTCTTGAAATTTAATAAAATGCTTCGATTGTAAATGCCGTGTCTTTGCCATCACGTATCGCTAGGATGACAGAATGTCAATTGTCAGAATAGACAAGTATGAAAATAAGCGGGAGAATAACCAAGGACAATAGATGATTAAACGAACTTCTAAGTGAAGTTCTATCGCTATTATATGAGTCGCTTCATTCGAAGATATTATATAACAGGTAGTCCTTTTTAGGTACTAGGTAACTTCGCACTTTTTAAAATTATCATAAAAAAACACTGTGGTGGGGCGCCGCGTGGCATGATCCACCCGGTTCGCCCCAAGTCCTCATTTCTTAGAGACCCTAAACGAAACTTTGAAATGGGTTCTGGGGTGGGTGGGTACGTCATATCTTCGAATGAAGCGACTCATATAATAGCGATAGAACTTCACTTAGAAGTTCGTTTAATCATCTATTATATTTCGTCGCTTCATTCTTCAGATATTATATAACAGGTAGATTTTCAGAGATAGAAAGTTTTGTTTAGGTATATACTTGGAATTGAAATAAGTAAAGATATAAATATGTAATTACATATTTTATTATTATAGTACTTAATAATTAGTATTATTACATAATGAGCTTCAAATAATCTTACTTTATTTGAGTTGCTAGAAATTATAAACAGCTTAAATTAATGAAACTTAGTCAAGTTCGGGAGCAGTGGAAACCACTTTTTAAAAACACTTATTTAATTTTTTAATTCAAAGATTTATTTGAAATTAACTTATATTAAAACTTAATGTAGAGACTTAATGTAGAGACGTAACCTATGGTCGCAGAGCTGGATGCAACTAACTCTCCTAGAGTCTAAGCTTAACATTACAATTTTTTAACTTAGTCAACTTCCTATGTTTAATTGCTTATTCCCCGAACCATACCACCCAAAACTGCAGCGTAGACAGTCTCACGCTCTAACTGTAACGGTTGTGGGTGCCAAGGCCGGTGACGTAACTCCTCCCCCGTTAAGTGCGAAATTATCTGACGAATTTGAGTCGGGATAATTCCGCAAGAAATTACATAACTTTATCCTAAATTTATAAAATATTAATATAATAAAACTTAGGACTATAATACTTAATACTACCATGTTGGAGACGCTCACAATTGATTCACTGACACTTTGTGGTTTTTTACTTTTTAGCACTATTGATAAACGCTTTAGTTCGTCCAAATTTATACCTTTTAAGTCGATCACTTTTGAGTCATTTTGATTTATTTGGCGTGAAACTGGTAAATTCACTAGTGGGGTAGTTGACCGGAACGACGATGTCAGATACGGCTTATGATATACAAGCCTGGATCTGCCAAGACGATACTCGCAGCTTTCGGGAACATCCAGGATAAAGGTCCCTTGTAGAGACTCATGGGTAATATCACCATCACAATTAATTTCTATGATGGCTGCTTTCCTCAGGAACAGGACCCAATTATTTAGTCCTATGCGCTGTAACTTTACGTCTTCTATAATGGCATTAAAGGATCTGCATATGGTCAAGTTATCATGAAATTTCATCAGCATTTCTGCACAGGTTGGTTCAGGATACGTAATAACGTTATTCTCGGTGCACAGGAACTCATCAGCATCTATTTCAGCACACGGCGACACGACTGGTAAGAAGTTCAGCCCATTCACCATTAAATACGGATACTTAGGTATTATCACCGATGTTCTGTTATCATGAGTGTTATACATGGGTAGAGTATACAACTTAAAATAGTTATATGTTAAGTTATCTATAATAGGGATTTCAAATATAAACGTTAGCTGATGTTCCTTAACAAATGCTTTTACAGACAATGTTCTTTCTAGTTTAATTAAATTATTTTCAGATACAGAGTAAATTAAATGGTTATTCCTTTCTATGGATCTTAAAATACACATAAATTCAGTAGTATTTGTACGGTTCATTAACCGTACAGTCTATCGCGCAATGCTGTCCTAATTTGGTCACATGCTGCGGACACGCGTCACGTGGCCCTAACATAATAAATACTATACGTTTAACATACTCAGTGTGCATTATCTTACCAGCCACAGGGTAGACGAGCATCCTTCTTAACTTAACTGTAACTTAAAACAATAAACTCAATCTAACTATCTGTGGCGTTTAACTCAAGCTCCAGCATCTACAACAACTCTAAGAAAACTATACATCTTTTGGTCCTTCGAGCGAAGAAACTGAATAAAAAGACATCAGATCACATCCAATTGAAGAATTTTGGGACTTACTACTGTGCCAGAAGACGACGTGCGGATCTGAGAAGACTGTCTACGACCGGCTAGTCCTTCACAATTAACACTTGGTATATTTTGTAGCTTAAGCTGTGATAGCGTATCGGTTATCTGGCTTCCCACCAGCGGGATCCCCCAGGCTAATTGAGAAGACGTGTATTTTGCAGTGGCGGCTGCGTGATATATTGAGACTCAGGACTAGCAGGCCCAGTGTCACGAACCAGCGATAACACTTAAACTTTTTTTGAAATACCTATCATCTACGAAAACTACATTCAACAACTTATTAACTTACTACAATGGCAACTAACGCGGAAGAACTCATCAACCGTCAAGAGCAAACATTTGAAGATATCAAGAGGTTCTGTACAAACTATGGCAAGGATAGTGCAGACAGGAAGACTCTGGAATACTTAGAAAAGCGTTTAAACTACCTAGAAGACATTTGGACGACGTTCGAGACTAACCATACAGTTTTGAACAAACTAGAAAACCGAAACATAGAATATTTCACTGAAAACGTATATTCTCGTGTAAAAAACATGTACGAGAAAACAAAAAATGACATTTCATCGCGAAAAGAAGAACGACTACATCAGGAAGCGTTCGAAAATCGCCTTAACTCAGCGTCTACTTCTAAACAAACACCGAAGCAGATTCCTAGCACACGACAAGAAGAAGCATCTAGCGAAATAGCAAATTTTCTTCGTGAGCAAGCCTGTAACTTCAAAGCTTTTAAAAGGCTACAACAAAAAATTAACCTGGACCACCTTCAGGCGAAGTGGCAACTAGAAGATGCTCTCAGCATGCTTAAATCAAAATGGGAACCCATCGATAAACTTAACTGGAAAATAGACTATTCATTAAATGAACCTGATAGCAGCTACGAAAGAGAATATGATGAAATTGAGAGAAGCTACGATAACTTACGAGAAAAAATCCATGAGAAGATATTTAACAGCACCCAATACGAAAAAACTACCCCAAGAATAGAGATCCCAGAGTTTACAGGGAGCTATAACCAATGGGTATCTTTTAAATCTCTATTTACTGAAATAATCCACAATAATCCACTGATTCCTAAAGCACAAAAAATGCAACATTTAAAATCTAAACTAAAAGGAGAAGCAGAAAAACTAATACGTCATTTAACTACGAGCCCAGAAAACTATGACTCATGTTGGGATATACTCACACATCGATACGATAACAGGCGACTTCTATCAACATCATACTTAAACACCATACTTAATTTACCTATTATACAAACGCCAAATGCATTTAACATGAAGAAAATGCATGACGTAACTTTGGAATGTCTAAACGGCCTTAATAACGTTAGTGTAAACACTAACGGCTGGGATCCGATTATTGTTCATATATTATGTCAGAAACTAGACACGGAAACCTATAATGAGTACATAAAGGATATGAAGTCTCCAAGAGACCCAGCCGAGCTAGAAGAATTTATCCTGTTCCTGGAATCAAAGTTCATCGGATTTGAAGGAATGAGGTCCCAGAAAAATCATAATCAAAATAACCAGCACAACTCTAATAATTAAACAAAGAAAGTTAATTCATATAAGTTGATAAATAACAACAATATGACAAAATCATCAAATACCTTTTACATAACTACAACCAAAACGTGCCCGATTTGCAACGCAAGCGATCATGTTTTAATGCAATGCACAAAGTTCACAGACCTCAATGTTAATGATCGACATGACCTAGTCAAGAAAAAACAGCTTTGCAAAAATTGTCTGTTTAGTCATGGCAGTAAACAATGTCATTCGACGCGTTTTTGCAAGATATGCGGAAAAAAGCATCATACACTTTTACATGATTTTAATTTTATAAACTTGAAATCGAAACAAACTTTTGAACCTCAAACTCCATCTACGAGTACCAATATGACCCACCAAAAATGTCAGTCCACGAAACAAGTCAATAATGTAATGAATGAAGACAATGAAGTTCTTTTAACTACCATGCTACTTAAGGTCAAGACTTTGGAAGGGCAATATATAACTCTGCGCGCATTACTAGACCAAGGATCACAAGTCAATCTTATAACTGAAGACGCAGCTCAACAACTAAGAATCCCGAGACAAAAATTAAATGCAGTTGTATCCGGAATCGGATCGCTATCTGGCAGCTGCAGAGGTTCATTACGCCTTGAGTGTAAATCAATACATTCGAACTACTCCTTCTTTGCCGATACACTCGTTATCAAAAAATTAGTTAACAAATTACCTAGCCAGTCGTTTGAGGCCGAAGGTTGGGAATACCTGGAGAACTTAAAGCTGGCCGACCCAACATTTAATGTCTCCGCTCCCGTTGACATATTATTAGGGGCCGACATATATTCAAACCTTATAATGGAGGGTATCATCAAAGGTGACAAAAACTACCCCGTAGCTCAGCAAACCCACGCAGGATGGATTTTGTGCGGAAATGTCAAAACATTCAACTGTTTTATTACGTTAACTCAACTTGAAGACATTACAAAATTCTGGAAGTCGGAAGATATTATGGACCCTAAAGAACACACACATGAAGAACAAATCTGTGAAAAATACTACACGCAAACAACCGAAAGGGGAGGCGACGGAAAATATATTGTAAAAATGCCTTTGATTCCGAACTATGAAAGCCAACTAGGCAATACAAGGTCACGAGCATACTCACAATTTCTGCAACTTGAAAAAAGGTTACAGAAAAATCCTGAACTAGAATCACAATACAAACAGTTCATAAATGAGTACTTAAGCCTGGGACATATGATACCTACACTCACATTACAAAACAAAACCGCCCTCCGAGTCTATCTACCTCATCACGGGGTTGTAAAAGCAGAATCAAGCACTACAAAGCTCCGTGTGGTGTTTAACGCTTCCATGCAATCAGATAACAAGCTATCCCTCAACGATCTTATGTACAAGGGCCCTAATTTACAAAAAGATATTTTATCACTGGTTTTAAATTGGCGCACCTATAAATACGTATTTACAGCTGACATAGAAAAAATGTATAGAAATATTTGGCTACATACAGATCAAAGAGACCTGCAAACTATTTTATGGCGCAATTATACCCATAATACCAAGAAACTATACGGTGCCATGCACCAAGAACCCGTACAAGAAATACATTTGTGCACTGTCACTTACGGTATGAAAGCTGCTCCATACCTGGCTATGAGGACGTTGAAACAACTTGCCTTGGATGAAGGTCACCTCTACCCACGCGCAGCAAATGTCCTTGAGAATTATTTTTACATGGACGATTTAATATATGGACAGGATTCAATCGAAAGTTCGAAACAACTTATACATGATTTAATCATACTTTTAAGCAAAGGCGGCTTTAAGTTGCGTAAATGGACAAGCAATGAACCTATTATCCTAGAAGACTTACCTGAAGATATGAAATGTCACAAACAAGTAATTAACTTAGACTCCGAGTCATCGATGAGCATAAAAACCTTGGGCTTAAGCTGGAACCCTGTGCGAGATGTCTTTGTATTTAATTGGAATCTACCAGAAAATAAAAAACAAGCTACTAAACGCAGCCTACTCTCAGATATCAGCAAACTTTATGATCCCATTGGATGGATGGCACCAGTCGTGTTAAAAGCTAAACTACTATTTCAAAGGCTATGGACTTGTAAAACCGACTGGGACGAAGAACTACCCCTAGACATAGCAGCCGAGTGGCAAAAGCTACGCGAAGACCTACCTAATATAACGCAACTATCATTAAGAAGATGGCTACAATGTTCTGATAAACAATTAGAAATACATGGCTTTTGCGATGCAAGTGAAAAAGCTTACGCATGCGCTGTATACAGTCGCACGCAAGATAAAAGCGGCAATATTACGATAACTTTAATAACGGCAAAAACAAAGGTCGCGCCTATAAATAAAAAACAAACAATACCTCGGCTGGAATTATGTGGTGCCCTATTACTTGCAAAACTTATTCAAAAGATTATTTCTAGTCTCGGTGAAAAGAGCCTAAACGTCTACTGCTGGACTGACTCCCAAGTTGTGCTAGCTTGGCTTCAAAGCAACCCTCATAAATGGGAAAAGTTCATAAGTAATAGAGTTACTCAAATAACTAATATAATAATCAATTTAATAATAATGATAGACTTTTGGACCTTATATTTTGTAATAAAAATTTGATTATCTCAGCTTGCGACAGCCCACTGGTACCTGAAGACACACATCACAGATCCTTAAAGATAAAGATTAAATTAAGCTTGCCTAAATTATTGCAACCATTAAAATCAATAAAACCACAGTTTTACAAAGCGGACTTTGCATCAATTAGGGCAGGTTTATTATCAATACCATGGGAGAAAGTTTTAAGTGGTATGAGCGATGTTGACAGTATGACAAGCTATTTTTACTCGGTAATTGATGAACTTATTGATAAATTCGTACCAAAACGCAACTCAAACTTAATACAAAAATATCCTCCTTGGTACACAATTCCTCTAATAAAATTAAAAAATGAAAAGGAAAAATTTCATAAAAAATGGAAACGTTACGGCAACCTCAGTGATTACACAAGCTTTTCTACTTTAAGGTCACGTTTCAAAAAAAAATCTGCTGAATGCTATAATCAATACATTATTTTTTCAGAAGAAAATATTAGGAAAAATCCTAAGCTTTTCTGGGCCTTCGTTAAATCTAAAAAAGCAGCGGGCGATATTCCTGCAAAGATGATTTATAATGATAAAACTTTATCAAATGGTCCAGAAATTTGTGAAACTTTTAATAAATATTTTCATTCCGTCTTTGTTCACTCAAACCATGCAGTTATATCACCTGAAGGTAGCAGTAGCTCAGCGTTAGATATAAACAACATTTGTATAAATACTAACCGCGTATTAAAGGAACTTAAGCGTATAAATATAAATAAAGGAGCCGGGTCTGATAATCTCCACCCTATTTTTATTCGCAATTGCGCCGCAGAGCTCGCCACACCTTTAACCATAATTTTTAGAATTTCGTTACAGTCTGGAGTTTTTCCTTCCAAATGGAAGACTGCTTTGGTGACTCCTATTCCTAAGAGTATAAATAAACACCTTATTACAGAATATAGACCTATCTCTAAGCTCTGTGTTCTAGGTAAAGTCCTGGAGATGATAGTTACATCTGATATTCAACAGGCCGCCCGTGGCCATATCTCCCAGCAACAACATGGTTTTTTCAAGCACCGGAGTGTAGATAGTAATATGGTCACCTTTACCGAGTTTCTGGCGGAGGCCATGAACAAAAACGCACAGGTCGATGTCGTGTACACCGACTTCTCGCGCGCTTTTGACAAAATTAATCACAATATACTAATAAACAAGTTAGCGGCAGCCGGTGTGCACGGCAACCTCCTCAGATGGATACAGTCATACATTACAAACAGAAGTCAAGCTGTCTGCATAAAGGGATACTGCTCTCAATTCCTTCCTGTGCCTTCTGGTATTCCCCAGGGCTCGCACTTAGGACCCCTATTGTTTTCTTTTTACATTAATGACATTGGCAGTGTCTTTCAATATAGCCACCATTTACAATATGCAGACGATACCAAACTTTATAGAATAATTAATTCACAGGATGACTGCATTAAACTTCAAAAAGATCTAGCGGAACTTACGAACTATTGTTGCGCTAATCAGTTGATTATCAACACAAAAAAATGCTACTCCATATCATACACTCGGAAAAAGAAACGAATTAGTTTTGATTATCATATTGATGGCACACCTCTGAACAAAGTGACCCACATTAGGGATTTAGGTATTATTATGGACTCCAAACTAACATTTAATCTTCACGTGGATCATTTAATATCAACTGCTTTTCGTAGCTTAGGATTTATTCTTAGAATTAGCAAGCCTTTTAAAAATACAAATACATTAAAAACACTTTATTTTACGTTCGTACGCTCCATCCTAGACTTCTGTAGTCCTGTTTGGAACCCCAACTATAATATCCATATTGAAAGAATAGAGAAAATTCAAAAAAAGTTTATCAAATCTCTTAATTACCGTAACAATATTGTCGATGAATCATATATTGAAACTCTGCAAAGATTAAAACTGCTCACCCTTAAAAACCGGCGAAAAATGTTTGACATCATCTTCTTATTTAAAATACTAAATTCCTTGATTGACTCTCCCGAACTTCTTGGTCGCATTCAATTTTCCGGCCGCACACGTTTACCTGTGCGCCCCTCGCGTAAGACTTCTACGTTTGTACCTCCTCTACGTAATAAAAATTATACCCGTAACTCATTTTTTTATCGTTCCACCAACACATATAACAAGGAATTTTTAGAAATTAATCTTTTTTGCACATCGTTAATAAGTTTGAAAAAACTGTTACAACAAAATCTTGTAGGAAAACTTTAAAAATTGCTATGTTTGTATAAATATTGTTTTGTGATATTTTGATTCTGATAAGTTGATTTGTTTTGTATCGAGACGTTGTCACTAATTTGAATTACCGTATAATTATTACTTAACTCTTATCTTAAAATGTTATTGTTGTCCACTTCGAATTCACCTTTTACTATTATTATTGGGCACTGTTGGTCTTTTAATGTAAACCTTTTTTTATATATATTACTTTTCTCTGTAAATGACTGTTTGTTGCCAAAATAGAAATAAATAAAATAAAAAACTAATATAGTAGCGCCAGACAAGTGGTACTACGTAAAATCTCAAGAAAATCCCGCAGACTGTGCAACCCGAGGCCTATCCCCTACTCAGATCCTGACTTTCAACTTGTGGTGGGAAGGACCTTGTTGGTTAAAATCTAAGAAAATAGAAATCAACGAAAAAATGAAACATAATTATAAAACTGAAACAGAAAAGTTAATGAACTGCCTAGTTACGCAATCGAGTGAGGTCAGCCTTTTAAGTATCATTTTACATAAATATAGCTCGTTTCAACGTGCAAAACGAGTAATTGGCTGGATATTTCGTTTTATTAATAATTTACGTCATAAACAAACAACTCACAACTTACATAAAAATCTCTCTACAATCGAGATGAAGATAGCAACTAAATTTATAATAAAGGATGTGCAGAAAAAACACTTCATCGAAGATATAAAACACTTAAGGAAAAATGGAACAGTATCGACAAAGAGCAAACTTTTAAAATTAACACCTTACCTGGATCAAGAGGGAATACTGCGTGTGAAGGGGCGCCTGGAACACTCTTTACTAGACGAAGAAACTAAACACCCTATAATTCTACCCAGCTCTGACCACTTAACAAAACTCATAATTGATGAGACCCACCTGAAAACGCTGCATGGGGGAGCTCGCTTAACCTTAGCTCAGACCCGTTTACAGTATTGGATTTTAGGGGGAAATAAAACTATAAAGAAACAATTGCGTCAGTGCGTAAAATGTCACCGTTTTAAAACACATAAAAATGAACAAATAATGGCTGACCTTCCGAAGGTCAGAGTAACGCAATCCAGGCCTTTTACGAATACTGGAATAGACTTTACAGGGCACGTTCAGGTGAAAACAAATAAAGGAAAGGGCGTGTCCACTTGTAAGGGATACATAGCAATCTTCATATGCATGGTAACTAAAGCCGTCCATATCGAGTTAGTGTCTGATCTCAGCACTGAAACCTTCCTAGCGGCCTTCAAAAGGATGTGTTCTCGTCGTGGAAAACCGAAACACGTGTATACAGATAATGGAACAAACTTCATCGGCGCAGCTAAGCAATTACAATTAGACTTTCAAAAATATAAAACCTTTACATCATATGAATTTCAAGATGAAATGACAAACTCCCAGATTGAATGGCACTTCACCTGCCCATCATGGCCCACTTCTGGCGGATTATGGGAGAGTGCAGTTAAATCTATGAAATATCATCTGAAAAGGGTCCTTGGTGAACAAAAATTTACTTTTGAACAATTTACAACATTACTGACACAAGTAGAAAGCTGTTTAAATTCAAGACCTTTAACTCCACTAACCGAAGATAAAGATGACCTGGAAGTTCTCACGCCGGGGCACTTCCTAGTCGGCGGGCCGTTACTGTCATTACCTCCAAGTGAAGACCAAAACTTTAATCAATATGATCTGCGAAATCGATGGCGGCTCATAGAACAAATGAACCTTCACTTCTGGAAGAAATGGTCAAGTGAATACTTAAATCAGCTGCAAACACGTAGCAAATGGCAACTATCTACTAAAAACTTGTCAAAAGGAGAACTCGTTTTAATAAAAGAAAACAATTTACCTCCAGGGAAATGGGCCTTGGGAAGAATTCTCGAAACACACCCTGGATTAGATGGTTATGTCCGTGTCGTAACCCTAAAAACAAAGTCAGGAGAGCTCAAGCGACCTGTAACAAAATTAACTCCACTACCCATTGCCTACGAACCTATAGACGAATTTGAAAAACCAAGCAACAGAAAGGAAACAGTACAGCAGCCACAGTTGAAACATACCCGACGAACACGAAAACAATCAATATTCAGCTTATTTGCGTTTACTATAATTACAGTCCTTACGCTCTTTGGGGGCGTGTTGACTGAACAATCACATAACTACAAAATGACTCCTATAGAAAAGGATCACCCTATATACAATGATAAAGTCGGAAACATGCATATAGTACATGATGAATGGACATTACTAATTTATTATAATTTAACTCTATATTGGCAAGCTACATCCAACTTAAACACATACATAAACTATATAGAAGGGCTGTGCAAGCGCATGACTCATCCACCATGCGAGTCGACGGTCAATCAATTACGTCACGAGTTGCTTCACTTATCGGAATACAACGACCTTCTACTTTCTAAACATCTGTCTCGACGAAAAAGAGGATATATAAATGGTATTGGAAACCTTGCAAGGACACTGTTCGGCGTTCTGGATGACGAATTTGCACAAAAATACGAAAATGAAATCGAATCACTCCATTCGAATGAAAATTATTTATTGGAGTTAATAAAAAATCAAACTCTCATTATTGAATCAGAAAATAACATCATAAAGAAAAATGAAAACATAACACAAAGACAGTTCGAAATCATGCATCAATACTTAAAAGAAAAAAACGCTGAACTAACAAAGATCGAAACCCGAGTACAAGCCTTGTTTGCTTCAAATGATGTTAATTCAGTGTCATTGACAGCAAGTTTGTTATTAAACAATTTACATAAAATTCAAGATATGTTATTAAACATCTTATCAGACGTATACAGGGGGCATTTGGACATTCATTTGCTCTCAAAAGCTCAACTTATAGAACAACTTCACATAATATCCGGGAGACTCCCTAATGGCCTATCTCTACCAATTAAAAACATACAAGAAGATGTTCTAGATATCTACAAGATGGTATATACAAAGGTTAGAGTCACAGAAATATATTTCTTATTTAAATTGAGTATACCGTTAATTCGAGATGAAGACTACACAATCTATCACGTGATACCACTGCCATTCATAAACAAAGAGGAACTGAAAACAATTAAATCTGAAATATCACACATTGCAATCGATCTCGTCAAAAATATTTTTTTAATTATCGACGAGCATGACATACAAAATTGTATATTTTATGGCAATGAAAATTACCTGTGTACTTGGCAACAGCCTCTATATAACTTAAACGATAACAATGCGCCGTGCGAAGCAAAAATGTTCAGTCAGCAGTCTTCACTATCGTGCGCCGTGAATGAAGGTTATTGTCAAGATAACTGGGTCAAACTGCAAAGGCCTAACTTATGGCTCTACGTTGCCTGTGATAAGTACCTAATACGACTTATGTGTGGAACTATAGTGAGTGCAATAACGCTTCAAGGAAACGGACTTATCTCACTACAGCCGGGATGCATGATACAAAGAGACAGTTCGACTATTTACAGTTATAATCACTTTGGAAACAAAATGGAATTACAAGTTAATATTGAGATTCCATCTTTTAACTCCACCATCAATAGCGTAGTTCATACAAATTGGCATAATTCGCAACTTAACTTCACAGCAGAGCGAACGGCCACAGAAATCGACAGAATAGAAAAATCAATAGAATACCAAAAGAGGCGCGAGAACTTACCGACCAGCTCATGGACTTTGTCTGCCCATGATATGACCCACTACTCCATCTCTATTTTGCTGGTGGCAGGAGCGTTAGCGGTGGTTATCTATGTCTACGTCAAGAGGTGCTGTCAACAAAGAAGAAGCCCAGTAGCGAAAATTAAATGCAAGCCTGAGCAAGAAAACCAACATGGCATCGAGCTACGAGTTATAGAAAACACAGGATCACATTCCAAGAAAAGATTTAGTTTTGATTAATGATTTTAATACTTTTTATTTCTTTGTAAAGGATGCTTATCTTCCCTGAGCCTTACCTTTTCCCTCGGGAACATGTACGGTTCATTAACCGTACAGTCTATCGCGCAATGCTGTCCTAATTTGGTCACATGCTGCGGACACGCGTCACGTGGCCCTAACATAATAAATACTATACGTTTAACATACTCAGTGTGCATTTTCTTACCAGCCACAGGGTAGACGAGCATCCTTCTTAACTTAACTGTACCTTAAAACAATAAACTCAATCTAACTATCTGTGGCGTTTAACTCAAGCTCCAGCATCTACAACAACTCTAAGAAAACTATACAGTATTTATAATAGATTGATGTAATACTGAAACCTTACTTAGAGCTAGAGCTGTTTCTATTTCACTTATTGTAGTATAAATCGTATTAAAGTTATTTGTAAAAGTGTGGAACATTCCTAAAATGTAAGTGGAGTAAATTGAATTATTTTCTTTGGTTGCGATATTTTTAACAATAATTTCAATTCTTTTTAATCGCTCGTCTAGTATTAGTGTATCATTATGTAAGGTTTCCGTACTGTTGATCATATAATCCAGCATTTTAGAAATTATAGTCATTTTATTAAAAACGATATTTTGATTAACTTGAAATTGAGAAATAAGTCTATCATATTTAAGAGCATCCTCATTATCTAAATTTCCTGTAATTATTTTTATAAAGGATCCTAGTGGATTCAGAATGCCTCTTTTATTTCGGCTTAAGCTGGATGGAATTAATTGATTAATTTTTTCAAGTGTCCTGTGAAGCATAAATTGTGTTTGTATTTTCATGCTAGTAAATTCATGAATAAAAGGTTTGTCAGTATCTAAAATATGAATAAATTTATTATATCTGTGCACATTCAAAGTAAAGTCTTCTTGTATTTTAGTCAAGTCTATTATTTTAATCACAGTC